>OY987314.1:8822435-9503132 GCA_963920655.1 Geranium rotundifolium
TGAGAGGCTTGTTGGATTGTATGTTTAGGGCTATACCGATCTTGAGAGAGACGGATAGTCCTGGACCTAGGCATCACAAAGTGTTAGGGGTTCGACGCCGAGCGGAGAATCCCCGGATTAACACTTGACCAACCATTGTCGGACGAATGCGGTCTCGAGTGACTACGAACCCGAGAGGGCGAGGAGTGACTCGAGACTAGGACAACCCCAATGTCGAGAGGCGGAGTTGTCAAATTAAGACATAGGTCACATCTACATCACCGAAGCACTCGTGAGTCATTGTAGTAATCTATGAATTGCACGTCTAGCACCCTAGGCGTTTCCTTTACTTGTTAATCATCACACAATTTCGTGCTTAGTTCGATTATTTAGAAAAGACCAAAAACATTAGTATTAGCTTAGAGTTCTTTAGCACAATCACACAATCGACCGAAAACCTTCATTAATCCCTGCGGATCGACCCGGTTACTTACCGGTCTAGAAATATATTACTTGTGATCGCGTACGCTTGCGCGAGGGATCCTACCCGAGACGTGACGTTTTGCACGACACGTTTCGGCCCTACACACCGCAATTGAGGGAGAATCCCTGTCAAACTGCAATTGGAGGCACCTTGTGTTATTTTTTTCGTAATATGATTTGCCAAGTTTAAATTGAATTCTTTTGGTGTTTTTCACACTTGGAATAGATTGATCAACTGAGTTACATGTTGTACTTGGCTACTTACCCATTCAACACAATCCATGACATAATATTGTTCAAACGGTGATGCTTATGATTTTCTTGAATTTTGGAAGATTTATAGCGATCATCATGTTTCACTTTATCGAAGAAATATGAAAATAAAACACCCTAAGTAACAACAATATCATCATGTTTCATGGTTTTGAATCGGTATGGTAATGAAACTTCTTAACTGTTTCATTTTCATCATGTTTCATTTTATGTGTTTCATTGTTTTGAACTGATATGAAAATGAATCATTTTAACTAAATTTTTTGCTCGTATGATAGGTTTCATTACTGCTCGTGAATGAAATATGGTGAGATTGTATAAAAAATTGCTTGTTTTTTGTAAATTAAATTGTTTCATTAAGCAGAACATATAAAAAAATTTGATTAAATCTGACCTTCAAAATTGTTTCATTAGATAAAAATCGTTAAAAGTGTTTCAAAAATACTTTTATTTTTCTAAATGAGGTATAAATACTGAAATTGTTTCACTAAATGAGTATTTCATTTTCATGTCATTACAATGGAATGTTTGATATTGTTGCATTCAAGCAAAACTCTGAAAAATGGTAACTTGCACACAATAAACGAACAGATTATTGCATACTAAATTTAATTGCCAAAACAACTGTAGATGCAACAATTATTTCACAAAAAGTGCACATACGAGTGAATCTACATACAAGACATTAATATATTTGTGCACACCCCAATATTAATCTCACCAACTAAGTGAAATTTAGAGAATATGTCAACTACATATGTGAAATATATTTGTAGCATATATACTATATTTGATGAAGTCAATGTCATAACCATGACTGTAATAAAAAAATATTATTTAGGTGTGCATTTTGAATAAAATTTAGGGGTAATTACATATCAGTACACCTGCCGAAACCTCATTTTAGGATTGATACCCCAAATTTGAAAAAAAATTTCTTGGTCCCCCAAGTTTAAAACGTTAACATCTTAGTCTAAATTCAGTTAAATCTAACGAAAGTGTTTGTAAAAATTCTAAAATACCCTAAATATATAACTCTTAAATAGTGTAATTATTTAATAGATAGGAAATGATCATTTACCCTCAAATAAATAACTATTGAACCAATGAATAAAGGTCATATTTGTCTTTTCATATACACACATAAAAAAACTTAAAATTTTAACTGATTTATTTATTTATTTTAATAATAATCATTAAAAAGTATTTAAAATGTTATTGAAAAGACATAAATGCCCCCAAAATATCATTCTAATTTTCAAACAAGCCATGACATCCTCTTTTTTACCTCTCACTCAATCTCCATAGCACATTACAGCAAACTTATCATAAACTAATATAAACATAAGGGGTAATTCCATGTCAGTACCCTAAGTTTGCCTCATTTCGAAATCAGTACCCTAAGATTAAAACTTTTTTTGTCGGTACCCGAAGTTTATTTACGTTGCAGTTAAGGTAACGGCTGTTAAATATAACAGAATTTGTTAGAAAAATGTCTAAAATGCCTCAATAGTTTTGGTCTGTTAAACTGGTCTGATTTGTTATATTGATATGATTATGAAATTACTATTTTACCCCTAATTGAATATCAATTTAACTGATAAATTGAGGGCAAATCTGACTTTTCACTTACACAAATAATAAGTATAATTCTTTAATATTTAAATATATATAATAATATTATTAATTATATATTATTATCATTATTAATTAATTAACCGAATTAATCCTAATTAACTCCCTAATTAAACCTTCCCCTCCCCACCACTCCCGTCTCCGCCACCACTCCCGCTCCTGCCGCCACTCCCGTCTTCGGCCGTCTGCTCCGACCGCCTCCCCCGTGGCCGTCGAATCAGAGGCCTCGCGACGGATTCGACGGAGGTCGAATTGGAGAGCAGCGTCTCTTTGGCCGTCTCCGTGGCCGTCTGCTCTGGGTTGTCGGCGAAGAGGGCCGTCGGCGTGGAGGGCCGTCGCGAGGAGGGTCGTCGCGAGGAGGGCCATCGGCGAGGAGGTTTGTAGCCAGAGACGGGAGTGGCGGCTCAATTGCTCCCTCACCCTCAGAGCGTAGCTCTGCATCTCCTGAATCACGAAAACCATCGACAGGAACGCTCTCTTCACCGAGCCTTCACAGCCAGATCCAGAACCGCAATCGCCAATCGATCTCAGATCGATCCGCTCGAACCCAGAGAAACCGCTCGAATCGCCGCCGCTGCAGCTCCGCCTCAACTTCAAGGCCTTCGATCTCCGAAACAAAACATAGATCGGGGTCGATTTCGCATATTTGAAACATGGAGACGGGAGTGGTGGGGAGGGGAGGGTTTAATTAGAGAGTTAATTAGGGTTAATTAATGATTACTAATAATAATATATAATTAATAATAATAATTAATAATAATATTATATATATTTAAATATTAAAGAATTATATTTATTATTTGTGTAAGTGAAAAGTCGAATTTGCCCTCAATATATCAGTTAAATTGGTATTCAATTAGGGGTAAAATAGTAATTTCATAATCATATCAATTGAATCAATCAGACCAGTTTAACAGACCAAAACTATTGAGGGCATTTTAGACATTTTGCACACAAATTCTGTTATATTTAACAGTCGTTACCTTAACTACAACGTAAATAAACTTCGGGTACCGGCAAAAAAAGTTTTAAACTTAGGGTACTGATTTCGAAATGAGGCAAAGTTAAAGTGCTGACATGGAATTACCCCTAAACATAATCAATTTCAACAAACCCCCAAAATCTAAATTCTGAACAAATTTAGAATTAAATCAATCAGGATGTACTGATCAAAAAAAAAACCAATCAGGATGAACCCTAATCCCCCAATCCCTAAATTTGTGACACTCTTTTACACTCAATCCTCAAATTCATGACCCTCTTGCACCTCCCAAGCCACAACCTCTCCAAGCTCCTCGCCCCCGCCACTTCCGCGACGCCGGAGTTCCGGAGCTCTGGCAAGTTCGACATATCGATTTTGACCATATTCTTGCACAACAGATCGATCTTAACCAGACCCAACAACCCAACGTCAGCGATTAGCTGCTTCCGGAGGAACCTGGGCTCGGTCTCAGCGAGCTCGATGAGCAGCTCAAGGGCCTCCTGGGCAGTGGGCTCCTGGCGGAGATCGACATCGACGAGGTTGCCTTCCGGATAACAGAGCTCGCGGAGGCCACAAACATAATCGTGTTTATGTGTTTATGTTTATGCCATTCACGTTTATGTGTTGTGTTGCAGAGTTGATTTGTTGCTGTGTGTTGTAGAGAATAGAGATTAGGTTAGAGGAGTGTATAGATGATGTTAAAGAAGAAGGGTATAATAGGAATTTCATAGGTTATTTATAAAAATTAACTATTTTATTTGTTTATTTGCAAAGACCATCTTGTACTCAATCCTTAGTTTAGTTTAGTTTATCATTCAATTAGGGGTAGAATGGCAATTTCATAATTATCCCAATAATTATATAAAATTAAAAATTATGTAGGGAGGGCATTTTGGTCATTTCAAAAATATTATTGTTAGATTTAACTGCATTTGGACTAAAGTGTTAACGTTTTAAACTTGGGGGATCGAGAAAAAAAAATTCAAATTTGGGGTACCAATCCTGAAATGAGGTTTTCGACAGGTGTACTGATCTGTAATTACCCCTAAAATTTTATTAAGGTTGGACTTTTGGTGAAAGAAGAGAGTAATTAATGAGATAATTATAGGAAGAATCGGATATATTCATTGTGTTGTTCCGTTGATGCCATACAGAATTACGATGATGCCCTTCACAAGATGCCAAATGATAAAAATAAATTGCCTACAATCTTTAGTTAATTGGAAATGCTATTGAGAATTTCAGCTCTTTATCATTTAATTCGAGCCGTTTATTCAATGATTCAATGGTTAACGTGTGTTCTCAAATTCTCATCTAATGCACTCATTCTCACTTTATTACAAGCCTACTTTTCATAACTCAATTGATAAACAACAATTTAGATAGGCAACAAAAGTTATAAACATAATTTCCAAAAGTCATAAGATTCAGTGTACAGAGTAATCAGCTTTAACCTAAAACACATTAATGAGTTATCAAACCCATTTAACCAATTCTATATAAGCATTAAACACCTCCTTTGTAAATAAAACAACTAATGTTGTGCTCGTAATTAGGGGTGTAAACGAGCCGAATCGAGCCTCATTTTGACAGGGCTCGGCTCAACTCGTAAATAAAGAGTTCGGCTCGAGCTCGGGTTCGAGCTCGAACGAACATACGTAATTAAGCTCGAGTTCAGCTTGAAAAAAAAATAGACAAACTCGAGTTCGAGCTCGACTCGATTCAGTTAGCTTAAATTTCAATACAAACATTTATTAAAAATTAAATAAATAATAAATGAGCCAACTTGAGATTAGATCGACTTGATTCAACTCCTCTAATTCTATTATAGTCTTTTTGTAAATATTTTAAAAAATATTAATATAAATATATAATTAAGTAATTATTAAACGAACCGACTCTCGAGCATGTCGAGCCTTAAAAGGTTGGACTCGAGTTCGGCTCGTTTATAAAATGAGTCCAACCTTGAGATTAAATTTGGCTCGAGCTCAATTATAACTAGTCCGAACCAAATATTTAACGAGCCGAAGTCGAACAACTCGTTAAAAGCTCGTTTACAACCCTACTGGCAATACTTATCATTATTATAGTGAACAGATGTGGCCTTTAAATTACTTTTGTATCTCTAGTGTTAAATTATTTGATGTAATCATAAATTATGATTTTTTTCAAAGTAATATCACATTAATGTTTTTTTATCAGTTTACCACATTCAATTAATATAGAATTAAGAGGTATAAGGATTATTGTAACTAAATTCCAAATGTTAACCTGACTAGGTGCCAAAAATAAATAATGTTACACATACATGAAGCCCTTGTTATGTGACATTATTTTGCTATATAAATTGAGGATAAAGCACGCTCAATTCTCCTCGTAACCTCACCAAAAATGGCCACCATTACTACTCCGCCACACTTTTCTGCTGAGGAAGATGCAGAGCTCCTCCGAAGTGCCTGCGAAGGTTTTGTCATCAGATATCTCATCCCAATCATTTTAATGTCTTTTGTTTAACTTAATAATAACTTAGTGGGAGTGTTGCAGGATTCGGCACTGACGAGGATGTGATAATCAACATTCTGGGACACAGGAACGCGGTGCAGAGGAAGGAGATCAGGAAGGCATACGAGAGCATGTACGAGGAGGAGCTGGTGAAGCGCCTCGAGTCCGAGCTCAAGGGCAAGTTCGAGAGAGCTGTGTACCGCTGGAATTTGGACCCCCAGGACAGAGACGCGGTGCTTGCCAAAGTCGCCCTCAAGAAACACAATCGCCACTACCACGTGATCATCGAGATCGCCTGCACCCTCCACCCTGAGGACCTCCTGGCGGTCAAGCGCGCCTTCCAAGCACGCTACCACCGCTCCCTCGAGGAGCACCTGGCCGCCAAAACCTCCGGCGACATTCGCAGGTTGTAAAATTTGGTAGTATATGGCAAGTCAACTAAAAGTGCAAGCTTATTAGTTGACTTTAACCTTTTTCTTTATATACATTCGTTTTAATTTAATTTCTTTTCGTGTTGGATTAGCTTAACTTTTCTTTGTTGTGCTCGTGTATACATGGGGCTTATTTTCCTGGCACGCTGGTGTGCACGGACCATTACTTCAACACAGGCTGTTGCTGGGCGTGGTCGCCAACTACAGGTACACTGGGGACCGGATCGACGCCGATCTGGCCGAATCTGAGGCTCAGATCATCCGCGAGGCGGTCGAGGACAAGAGGTATGGTGACGATGAGGTGGTGAGGATCCTGACGACGAGGAGCAAGCTCCAGATCGCGGCCACACTAAACAGGTACAAGGAGGAATATGGGGTCTCCCTTGCGAAGCAGCTACGTGATGAGTTTGTGGAGGCTCTGAGGACGGTGATTCAGTGCACGGCGGACCACAAGAAGTACTATGAGAAGGTGGTGAGCAAGGCGCTCAAGGGTGTGGGAACGGACGAGGATGCGCTGACGAGGGTGATCGTGAGGCGGGCGGAGAGGGACCTGAGGGACATCAAGGAGCTATACTTGAAGAAGAACAGCGTGAGCCTTAACGAGGATGTGGCCGAGGAGACTTCTGGCAACTACAAGCACTTCCTCCTCACTCTCTTGGGCCATGATGATTAGAATATTACATTGGTTCTTCTCTTCCTTGTTTTCTCAGGATGAGTTGTTCAACTTTGTTCTTGAGTTGGGTCTTTTTGTATGGTTTGTCCTCAAAGAGTCTCTATGAGTGTCATATATAGTGTCTTCAAATAAAATGGACTTGCGTATTATTTATTTTGGGAAAATTATATTAAGCATAATTACTTAATGTTTAAATTTTCACATTAATCAGATTAATTATTTTCTTATAATTCAACACAGCATGGGCGAAAAAAAATACTTATATCAATGTATGTGCTTACACGTGATATATTTTGTTTTTCTTTCTAAATTGTCCTTATTCACATGCTTAATTTTCTATCCCTCCTTTTTCTTTCATTTATATTTTTCATCTTTCTCATATTGCGCATCTCACAAGTTACAAAAAAGAACATTACATTCAAAATTCTTTCAAACACAATTTAATAAAAAAAAATCGATCTACTTTGATTGACAAACAGTACAAATAATGGACAATCATGTCGACGACGAGGACTCGAAGGAGTAGATGAGGGAGGTGTTCAAGGTGTCCTTTGATATGCATCTTTGTCATGAATTCCAATTCTATACAAAAAAAATCCAATCAGAGTGATACACTCTCTCTGCATCCCATTTCTCTCTCTCTCCTCTATCCATCTATATTCTTTTTCTCTTATATTTTGGTTATGGTTATGGTTATGTACTTGCTCAAGAGTGATTATTAATTCTCAAGCCTCTACAGTCTCGCTACCATGGTCTTCGATGAGACGAAATCAAATTTTACAATCGCTGGTTTTGCAAGCGGGCTTCTTGTTGGAGTGAGAGTCGAAATTGCAGCCGATTCTCGCCCAGACGCGACCGTCCAACAACGACGGCGCTTGAATGTTGCGAATCTGGTCATACGGGAGGAAAAAGTTGTTGTCGACGATTGTGGGGAGGCTTGTGTTTGTGGTTGTTGGGAGACCTACGGGGAATGAGCATGTGTTGTGGAAATAAAACGATATCGACGAATCTCTCATTACCAAATTGTTTGTGGCACCTACAAAACTTGTGCAAATGTGTATATTATCGAAAATCAGAAGTTCCTCGAGCAATATGTTTTTGGAGTGTTGTTGGGATTTAGAGAGAGATAGGTGTTGGAAATGGCATGAGTCATGAAATTCAAAATTAAAATGAGAGTAAAATGATAATTTCATCTTACAGAGCAACAAAATAATTCATTTGGGTAATCATGTGTAAAAATTTAATTGTTTTATTTCTGCAAACTATATTAAAATAAATGGAAAGAGATACAATATTTAAAATATCACCAATTTATTTTTTGTGTTTGACTGTTAGGTGTCGAGTATTTAAAGAGTTCGAAATAAATATTTGATGACTCGAGCTTGACTTCTTATCTACAACTTAAAGTTAAAGAAAAATGTTGAAACAATTGAATATAAAATTTTGAAACCATTCATATTTCAAAGACGAACATATGAACAAAACAATGATCTTGCTAACTCACAAAATAAATTACAAATCCATCTGAGGATTTGGATCCTATAAATTAGTTAAAACACCACTGAGTTAAGATATCACGCAATCAAAAACTAAAGAAACTTGTCTCATATGTAACATAGAAAATATTATTCTTCTATGTTTGCGAATTTACTTTCCTTCGAACATCAACCCAAATTATTTGTTGAGATTAATTAATAGTTCATTAATTAAAATTATAAAGCATATGAATAGATTTTCTCATCTATTTTAATAGATTTAAGATAATTGAAGGTTAAAAACATGCACAAAACAAAAATTACTGTTATGAATAACAAAAAATACCGGTAACTTTTGCAATCCTCTCTTTGTACACTGTAACTTTTGATAATGAACAAAATGAAGCCGCTTAGATATAGTAACTTTTATGAATGGGAAAGAAGTATGGTAAAGTTGGAGCATTGGACAGAACCACTTCATATTCTTGTGAGTTTCAAAACTTGATATGAAAGAATATCTACCTTTGGTGATTGAAAATCTTACTCATGCAATTGTCATTGTTGCTAGTTCAAGGGAGGAGTTTCTTTACTAACACCTATACATAATTATGTTGGGTGATATGGGTGTTACATTGGAGGAGCATCTAAGGAATCCCATAAATACATTATAATTTTTTTTGACTCAAAATACTAACATATTATAATAGGTCCATAGTCTAATTTATATGTAAGCTTTTCTTATATATAGTACTCTTATGATGTTTGAAGTTCGAACTCATGTGTGGACATAACAATTGCTTCCTCCATATGGAATCTCATCACATCGGGTTGACTCCCCGCAAGTCCACGCTTTTACATTTAGTCTACTTAATTCCATAAGAGTCATTTCATCCTATCTGGACCGACCACCCGGGTCGATCATTGTCTAGAGCTTACCAACCATAGGGGTACTCGGCCCATTTTACCAGGAGAGGCTATCGAATTAGCATTTGATACTACTTTTGGGGACATTTGAACCGAGGAAACCCTATACTCATTAGAGTTCACCTTTGACCCAAATGATTAACATTTTAGGTACATAATCTAATGTGTATATGAATCTTTCTTATACCACGTAATCCTCCGATGTGATACTTTAACCTCACATGTGACCATAACAAATTGATTTGTCAATGTGTAATAGTTATTTAAGGCCAAGATTAGTTAAAAAAAGAAGAAGAAGAAATTGACGATATATTAAGCCCGGTCCGCAAGCACTGCCTCCTCGAAACCTGATGGAACAAATCTCTCACCCATAATCCACTCAAACAAAGAATAAGAGCTTCTAACTGAAACATGGGCCGCTCTATTGGCCGAACGCCTAACAAACACAACATCAAAAGAGGAACTTACCGACACTAGGTAGCGACAATCCTGGACTATCGATCCCCAGTGCATTAGCATGTGCGTCGTCATCTATTGATTTCCCTTCTAAAATCATCATTTTCTTTCTATTTGCTTGCCTACCCTTGATCCAATATTCCTCCCAGGTGGTTAGTTGCACCTATTATGTGATTGTAACTTTATGGGTTACTACTAACTAGTGTTGAGATACAAACCTATGCCGAGAAGAGCATAGATTATTACGTTGATATTCTAGTTTCATATGATGTATGTAGTTCGTGACATGATCTATAATATGTCACTGCATTTATCAATATGATCATATGCTTACTGACATAAACTGAATGGACTGGAGTTGGTACAGACAGGTAGGTTCATGATTTCTTCACCCCTCGAATATATGCAAGAAAACAAGTCTCGTTTTAGTTGCGAGGTCTAACATCATTGAATCATAAGAAGAATTTGACAAGTTACAACCCGATGAACAAGTTTGAATTTTGAGATCAGCCAACCGTCGGATATTGGATCTGGCAGGCAGACTGATGTTGCCAGGGAATTCAAGAAACAAACGAACCCTACAACAATATTAAAATCCAAACTTGTTAGTTTTACATTCCCAATTGCATCAGCCACAACTATTAAGAAGAAGTAATCAGGATCTTACGTCGAGGAGCACGACAACCAGAGCTTCTAAAATTTGCCTTGAGAGAGTAGATGAACAGGCATATATCAGAAAACTGAATGTGCAAAAGAAGACATTCGATTTATTAATGGTTTTTGTCTATGGAAGTAAGCACTACATGGAAAACAATTAACAGAAGCAATGTCATAAGCTGTTAAGGTCCAATTTTAATGATTTAACTCAAGCTCTCAATTCTCAGTAAAAAAAAACTTATTGTTTTAGCATCCTCTTGCGACTAAAGCAAGCATGAGGTCCTTGTAGTTGCCATTAGCCGTGCCTTCAATTTTCTCCAACAGGGAAACACCGTATGTGTTCTCATACTCGTGATTTATATTCTTCATGTCCACATCCGCACGGGACACAATGACTCGAGTTAGAGCTTTCCTTGTCCTGTTGTCAGCTTCAGCTTCCAAAGCCGAGTGTATCACCTGCAAAGGGAAAATAATTTGAACTTGGAGCTGAGAATAACATTGCTAGGATTGACTGTGCACACTTGCGGTTTGGCCTTAATTACCTTGCAGAAGTAGGTCAGCGGATCACATAAACACTGCACTGTCTGTACCAGCCTCGGGTCACCAAGATCCTACTCAAACAGTCACATATCAGGTCATTGAAATTCATTTTCATCGAAAAGGTAAATATTCACGTCTTTTTTATGTGAAAGGATAAATGGGCAGTAGACTCGACCCAATACTTGATTTTTGAATTCTATTCTAGTCTCAACAAGAGTGCTAGTTTTGTCCCCTATTTTCTTTATAGAGAAAAGTAATGAAATCGAAGTTAGTGTAATCTAAAGAGAAAGGAGATAAATAGAAGAAATGAAATGAAATGCAGTGCACTAAATCTAAAGCGAGACACAAGCAAGTGTATGCATTTGAATGTTATGTGATTACCTCGTCAAGTTGGTTCCCGGAGATGTCCTTGTAGTAGTTATAAACGAGGGTGAGGTGAAGCTTGCTCCTCGTACCAAGAATCCTCACAACCTCGTCGTTGTCGAGTGGGTTGTCGGAGTTCTTGAGTGCGTCGGCCAGAGCATTGGCGTCAGACTGAGCACCCTCTTCATTCACACTCGTCCCTTGGTACCTGTACGCACTCACCAGCGCCACCAACACCTAACAACCAAACCCATATATATCAGTTATGTTCTGTTCTAGCAATAGCACAGTACCATCGATCTAGTGTGAGCATGTGCACGATAACCTTGCGCTCAGGACCGTCGATGTTGTTGGCGACGTCTTCTTCAAGGGAACGAGCGAAGATAGAGTGATAGGCCTTCCTGGCGCCCAACAGCTCGTCAGATGATCTGGTGCTCGCAATCTCAAACAGCAAGTCGTAGTACTGTGGGCCCTTCGACAGGGCCTTGTGGGCCAACCGAGCGTCTCTTTCCCAAGGATGCATGGCCCACATAATCACAGCATGCTGCCCGGCCCAATAACATATTATTTCTACTCGGAATTAACACAAAATTAAAGAAACAGAAAATAAAAAAAAAACCTTAAAACGCTTGAACTCGTGCTTGAGAAGCTGAACGTGTGTATCGTTCCAGCGCTCAAAGAGACGCTCGTCGTCGTTTGAGAAATGGGAACTTCTCTTACGAAACGATTGTCGACCCTCTGGTTCAGTTTCCCCCAATAACGATACAAAAACCCTCTCGTCCACTCCGATTCCTGCCCCAAAAATAGTGCACAATTCATCATTTTCAATCGAACAGGGATTAGGGAATTCCCAAATCAGCCACACAAAAAATGTAATCAACGTTGAAAAGAAGATGGATTGGTTGATTGAATTGAGGGACAAGTAATTACCAGAGAAGGCTTTGGTGAGAGCTTCGAAATTATCTTCAGAGAGAGCCATTTTTGTCTGCGTTGAGTTAGAATATGACAATTGATTTGAGTTGATTGATTGATTCTCTTGGCAATGCTTTATTTATAGTAAGCTATAATGTTATTTTCAAAGATATTGAGGGGTATTATGGGTAGGTGAATTAAGGATGATAAATGACAGATAAAAAACTCCTGTCCAACGTACTTAAGTAGACAAATGTTTAGGACAGTTATAATTGGAGATTGCTTCCTAACTCATATGCATTCATCTAAGAAAATACATATTCGTCATTTCCATTTATTCTCATATTTTAAATTAAAAAATGAGATGATTTAATTTATGATGCTTCATTGGATCGCCTAAATAATTGTTATTGTTTGTATGAAACAAAAATAAGAAAATATTGCAGTGTGTGAGTAATGGAAATGGAAGGAGATTATAAATGTGAAAAAGTAACACATTGATGAATTAAAGAAAATGTAGGAGAGTGAAACAAACAGAAAACAGAGAAAGAGAAAGATGGCAAGTCTGAGGGTTCCAGATGTGGTTGCTGCTCCATCCCAAGATGCTCAGAGGATCAATAATGCATTCAGTGGTTATTTCTTCTTCCCCTTTTTTTCTCTTTTACATCTGGGTTTCTCTCATTTTCCAGAATCTCATGCAAACATGTGTAAAAAATTCATCTTTTTCATCTGGGTATGTTTGTAATGTTGTTGACACCACGTTGGCGTGATTTGGGTATTTTGATTTTTAGGGTTGGTTTGGTTTTTGAATTGTGGGCAGGATGGGGAACAGATGAGGAAGGGCTGGTGTGGATATTGGGGCACAGAAATGCAAGCCAGAGAAGGCAAATCAGGAATGCTTATCAACAGCTCTATGATACATCTATTCTTGATACTATCCATTCTGAACTCTCTGGTCATTTTAGAGTATGTTTCCTTTTATCCTTTTTCTCATAGACTTTATGCTTCATTTCATTGTTTATCTTCCTTCCCTCCTTCTCATTCATCATATGTGCAATGTATTATTATGTGTAATCTTGGATTCAAATTGGTGATTTTATGTTGGATGGAATTGCTTTAGCCCTCCATTATAATATATAAGGTTTTCTTCTTAGAATAGCTGATATGGAAACATCCGAAAAAGAAAAGTAAAAGACTGTACATTAGGAATCTAATACCAAATGGAGCTTGCAATGTTGAACATATGAGGCGATATCGATTTTCGGGAGTGCAGAAACTGTTTTGCTTAATAGTCATCTTATAGTTATCCATTTCTCGATCAAAAAAATCATCTTATGGTTATTACTATCCAATTGATAGATGGATTGTTGATGTTTTGGTTCCTCGTGAGCGTGTGTTTAGAGTTTTGTGATTATGGATTTAGTATGTGCAATTGTAAACTTGTGCTGACTATTCAAGAACAACGTTGTTTTTACTTCTTTTTGTATAGTTTATGTTCTGCTTGGACATAGTGTTCTCTTTTTTCTGAAGTTGTTGATGCAATATACGTACATTTTCTCCCCAACTTCAGTTTTGTTACACGTTGCGTTTACGAGCTAGCCGGTTAATAATTCATGTATAACGAAGCAAAGTATATTTACATTGTTTCATTTAGAAGATCATAATTCAAGGCCTCAAGCTTTTGAACTTGTGGCAGAAAGCAATTAAGCTGTGGATATATGATCCCCCGGAGAGGGATGCAAAACTAATAGAGAGTGCATTGAAAAAGCAAGAAAGAGGCTGTAAGGTCCTTCTGGCGATAGTTGAGATTGCGTGTGCATCGTCTCCTCATCATCTAATCGCAGTGAGGCGGGCCTACTGTTCTCTCTTTGATTGCTCACTTGAAGAAGACATAGCTTCTCGTGTTTCTCCACCACTTGGAAAGGTAGTGCAATTGGATCAAAACCCATACAACATACTATGTAGTAAGTCGTGTTGTTTTTCCATAAAATCTCAGTTGCATACATTGACAAGTTTTATGAAAAAACTTGTTCTGTTTTGGGATGCAAATGGTCTCTGATTGGTGAATTCGAAACCAAGAAAGGTTCTCTGAAACCTCCTTAAACATGACCACTTACACTTTGAGTGTCTTTTCACGAAGTAAAGCAAGAAATGGATAGGAATATGAGTTTGAAGTTGCATTTCCTTCTGGTTTTATCATATTTAATTGATTTTCGCTGCCTCGATAACACATTTATATGCATACATTTATTTAATTGGTTAAGCATGGTTAAGCATGAGCCCAGCTGTTTGTTGCAAAACTAGAGTACTTTTTGCCATGCAATATAGTTTTCATTTCATACAATTCTTGAGCTTTGCTCCCAACTAATTGGCTGCGCAACATATAACTTTCTTGCATTCTGGTGTCGGATAGCTTTTGGTAGGTTTAGTAACCTCCTACAGATACAATAAAGAATCAGTGGATGGTAATGTTGCTGATCTGGAGGCAGCCAAATTACACGAAGCCATTGAAACAAAGAATTTAGATCAAGATCATTTTGTGTGGATTCTTAGCACCCGGAACATCTTTCAGCTTAGAGCAACCTTTGAGCGGTACGAGCAAAGCTATGGAAGCCCCATTTATGAGGTAACTCCATAAAGTTAATTACATTTTTCTTATTGCTATAGCTAGTTTGAACGTTTTCTTGGCAGGATGTAAAGACTTGTGGGGATGGGGATATGGAAACAATAGTGAGTGCAGTAATGAGGTCCATAGAGTCACCAGAAAAATACTTCGCCGAGGTGGAGATATAATTTGTGAACTCGTCCTTGTGATGCCTTTGTTCATTCATAAATGATGAGCCTGTGTATTTATCCTCAGTTGCTGAGAGAGTCCTTTCAAGGGATTGGAACCAATGAGAACTCGTTGACCAGAGTTATTGTGTCTCGCGCTGAAGTTGACATGAAGACGATTAGAGGGGAATATATGAACATGTACGAGACCGGCCTTGACAGTTCAATTTCCGAAGAGTTATCAGGAGACTACAAAGAATTCTTGTTGACTTTGCTCGGAGTCAAGTTCTGATTAAACACTACTCATACCATATTGTGTTTTATTTCATTGATGACTACGGCTAGTTCTTGGATTCCTTGCCCGGACAGTCTGGATTCTAGCACTACAAAATTTATTCTTCAGAAAAACATAAAGGCAATAGTATTTATTGTTTATGTGTTTGAATAAAAATGATCTTGCTACTTCAATTCACTCTCCTGCAAAATCAAGTACTTTTGTTTTCCAAGAAAATAATTCTCATTTCTGTCTTCCTAATTTGTGTGTTAAAATGTAAATTTTCCAATGAGATACCTTACAACTGCAGGAATAGAAATGTAAAATTATGTTATTTGTGATGTTAGGTCACTTATAAAATCATTATCATGAATGGAAATGCATAACAACTTTTTCGAGACACAAAATAGTTATGTGTAACTTTAACTTTACCTTGAAATATTCACTTTCAGTATTAGACGGAAGGGATAATTCCACCAAACACTCCTTAAAATAAACCAAATCTCACTCAACACCCTCTAAAATTATTTGTCTCACTAGCACCCCCTTAAAATACGCAAAAATCTTAGTTGAGTTTTTTCCGTTTAATTTCATCCATATTCGTCAAAAATTGAGTTTAAGAAGACAAAAATGTCCTTACTTTTATTTTAAATTTTCAAATGTTACCCCATCTCTTTTCCTTTCTTTTCCAACCATATCTTTATTTTCTCATAAACTCATCATAATCCAAATGAGTATCAACAAATTCTAACTCTACACATGAATTTAGATGTGTGTGCACTAATTGTATATGTTACTAATTTGGAGTAGGGTTGAGAGATGGGTCGGTGGAGTAGAGAAGTGAGTCTCATGGTTGAGGTGGGATTAACAACGTAAATTAATAAACACAGAGGTAAATCTATGTTTATAGAATTGAAATTTGTTGGATACCCATTTTGATTCTGATGACTTTGTGAGAAAATAAATAGATGGTTGGGAAAGAATGAGAGAGAGAGTAATATTTGAAAATTTAAAATGAAGGAAGAGCATTTTTGTCTTTTTAAGTTCAATTTTTGACATGGATGGAATCAAATGGAAAAACCCAACTGAAATTTTTGCGTATTTTAAGGGAGTGCTAGTGAGACAAATAATTTTAGGGGGTGTTGAGTGAGATTTGGTCTACTTTAGGGGGTGCTTGTTGGAATTATCTCTAGACGAAATGTCACTCCTTCACTTGCGTACGAAGCTTCTTTTTGTGCGAAAATGACTTTTGTAACTTCAGGCATAATTATAAATAGGGAAAATTGCAAAAAGTTTTATTATGATTATTCTTTTTCACACAAACTTTCTATTCATTGTATTTTTGTAAAAATTCTCCCTTACTCATATTTATTTTTGCACTGTCTATGCAAATTCGTAAAAATTAATGAAAGTGTCACCTAAGTGTTAATTCAAATGTACTTAGGAGCGGGCACTTTGGCAACGGAATCGGAGACAAAATTCAAACTCAACCGAAACCGGGACCGGAGAATCGATAACCGCAGGTAACGGTTTCGGTTCTGGTTCTTAAAATGGAGAATTGGGGAGTCCACTCTGGTCTAATTTTTTACTGTTTGGTCTGGTTCTAAACCCCATGCCCACCCCTAAACATATTAACTCAAACGTCCAACACTTAAGAGACACTTGTTAATTTTCACGAATTTGCATAGATCGTGCAAATTTGAACATAGGTGAGGGAGTGTTTTTGCAAAAAAAAAAAAAGTGAAGGAAGTGTTTTTTTCAAAAACAAACAATTATATGAAGACGTTTTGCAATTTTCCCTTATAAATATAAACGCGTGGGAGGATTTTTCATACTTTATAATTATCATAGAATGTAGAGAAATGAGGGGCTCTCAAGTGTAGAGGGGGAGCTTGGTTTGGGAATTTTAAACCTGGTAGTGAAGATTGTTCATCAATTAGTAAATTTTGTTCTTCATTTCCATAGTTGATTTGGTTTATTTTTGCATGTTTAATTACTTGATTGTGATCATGAGTAGCTAAACACTCAATCGGGGCTTGGATAATTAGGGATTGGATTGAGATTGATGGAATTGGATGGTAGATGATTAAGGATTTGAATCTAGGGTACCTAATTGCGTAGCTTAATGGTTAATCTCATAGGTAGAGTTTCTTACAAGCCGAGGAACTTTAATGCAAAAGATTAGGTACAATAAAAGATTAAAAGCAAGAAAGCTACCCATAAACGATTCAAACTAACATGAAGCCAACCCATCAAAACAAACAAGCCTAAAGATAAAGAATAGATAGGTGAGCCAGCTACCCAAGAACAGATGGGTGATATCATCATAGATGGTGAAGAAATGTTTCAGGTGATTGTCTCAGCGCCGACAAATTCCAAGCATGTATTGATTGTTGGAGCTTTCCTCTGTCCACAACGTGAATAGATAAACTCAAATACTTGATCCTGAGAAAAGTGATCGACAAAACGCCATAATTACGTCGAAGTTGAAAGAGTTACGAGCCAACTAGATGTATAAATGAATGATGCAGAAAATGGGACACCAAAGAGGTCGATGATGCCTCGGGATCAGATGTGGCCAACTGACTTGAAGTTCTGAGACTTCCGCCAGTAGAACGATTTGAAAACCCCACCATCTGAAAGTGACATTCCAAACAAGGCGGGCCCAACGACAATAAAAGAGTAAGTGGTTAGTGTCTCCAAAAAAAACTCATAAAAGAGAGGCAGAAAAAATCTATCAAGAAAATTGAGACACCTCTAATTTTGAGAAAGCCGCAAGTTAAAATAGTTTTATGAAATACCAGTCAAGCGAAGCATTGCATCTTTGGAGGAGTCCTATAACTCCACAAAGACAAGGCCCAACAAACATGATCTTCTATACCAAAATCCAATAAAGAGTAGGCTTTTAGGGAAGTGATAGACATGAACAAACTATCCAAGTCTATTGCAATCATTTTCATGCTGTGTGACCAATGAGTTCACCGTCTTAAAGAAGATCTAGAGCTTGTATATTGCCAAGGAAAAAGTGAAAAGGAGCCAAATGATATTTAGTACTTAAAAAATGAGGGTATTGCTAATATTTCAAAGTATCAGTGATAACGTCTAGTTAAATAAAATTTACTTTTCTATTCAATTTTTATTTAATTTGTAGCAAATTGGCAATGTAGAAACCTCAAAACGTGGTCACAGTAAGATATAGAAAAATATTTTGCATGAAAATGAAAGTGAACAATCTATATGTATGTCTTAAAAGTTTATTTTATAATAGTGTAACTTTGGAGTATATAGTCAATTATATTTTTTATAAACACTTTGAAGTCATTTAAAATCTATAATTGTGTGAAACTAAATTATTTAAAATAAAAAATGCCTTGAGTTTGAAATTTTGAAAGTTAAATTTAAAGAATTTTAGTCTTGTACATTAAAATAAGAAAAATAGTAAAATGAGAAAAAAGTAGCACCAATATTTTTAATATATTTTTTAAAATTAACTGTATTCAAACAGAAAACTTATGATTAATTACGCTGGCTAGTATGAAATTTCCACAGTATCAAATTTTGGTTGAGACATTTTGAAGGATGGATATAATGGGATGTTTAAGTGAAGAACACGGTGAAAGCAAGGACTTTGACGTTTGACTTGGTCTTGTTGTGAATTCATCACATAATTCAAATTCAAGGCCGACTGAAAGTGACTATGGAGTCTTCCATCTCCAAACTCCAAATTTCTTATTCTCAATCGAGCCGGACCCAACTACACGACAACCCACTAACTTCAAAACCATCACCACCACTCTCGCCTCATCATCCCTATTGCTCCTCTCCATCCACCACCATATTCACCGATTTGTGTTTCTGAAATGGCCACTCGGAGCTTCTCGGAGCTCGTGGCCGAGCTGGAGGCGTCGGCGGAGGAGGTGGCCTGGCTGGCCAAAGGGTCCTTGCTCGAGACGGAGATGTTCATCGACTTCGCTGTCCTCTCCGAGAAGCTTGTCCTGTTCGTCGCCGATTTGCACGAGGCCATGGACGAGCCGCCGATTCGGAAGGCTGTGGAGTCCCTGGGGAAGGAACTGAACCGCGCCAAGGCCATAATCGAGAGCTACGCACCCATCAAGCACCTGGAGGACGTGGCTCATGACATGGGTCGCTCCCTGGGGCTCGTGCTCTTCGCTGCTCACCAAGTGCCTGGGGATGTCAAGGAACGGATCGGGCATCTGCAGAAGGACCTCATGAATGCCAGATTTGATCTGGATTTGACCTCGAGCAGTGGGTCTGTGATTGATTGTTGCGTGTTAGAGGATGATGATGATGTTGGTGAGATTGTGGAGGAGAGAGTGAGTCTTGACATAGAGGGTGTTGTGTTGCAGCTCAAGTATGGCAATGACGATGAGCTCAAATTTGCTCTTTTCGACCTGAGTGACTTGATCAGGAGCCCAGAGATTGACTATGAATGGATTGATGGTGAAGGGATTGTCCCGATTCTGTTTAACCGGTTGGGTTCTGGCTTGCCGGTTAACAGGCTCAGCATTATTCGGATTTTGAGGGATCTTGCATCTGACTTTCCTGAAACCAAGGTAAATAGGATGCTGGGATATGAATTGAAGTTTTTTTTTTGTTGATGTGAAACTCAATGGATTTGAGTTTTTGTACAGGAGAAGATGAGTGATGTTGGGTTTCTATCATCCCTGGTGAAATCCTTGACACGGGATGTGGAGGAGCGGAGGGAAGCCGTAGGACTGTTACTTAAGCTTTCGGACATCCAAGCTGTTAGGAGACGGGTTGGAAGGATACAAGGATGCATCGTTATGTTGGTTGCTATGCTTAATGAAGAGGACCTGGTTGCTTCACATGACGCGGCAAAGCTCTTGAATGCATTGTCTAGCAACACTCAAAATGCTCTTCATATGGCAGAGGCGGGGTACTTCAAGCCTTTGGTGCAGCATCTAAAAGAAGGTAAAGTTAGTAAATGATATTTGAAAATGACTGCATTTCGAGGAACTTAGACTAGCCTCTAGGTGTCAGAGCTCAAAAGCGATTTAAGTTGTTCATAGTGTATACCTTCCTCGTATCATCCTTGACATAATTGTAAATAGTATAAACACAATTTCCTCTTATCCCTATCTGCTTAATTGTCCATAAAACTATTAGTAATTGGGTAACAAAATCTTAGTTTACAGTGGTTAAGTTTGCAGCTGGCGTTCTAAACCGTTAGTCGTTGCTTTGTGCAGTAAATTGAGCTCCATTTATATAACTTAATTTATGGAAGGAACATAAACAGCATTTTTGTCTTGAAACTTTTGTTGGACACGGAACTACACTGGCAAAACTAAAGTAGGATACACATAATATTGCTAGAGTACATACTGCATATGGCAGAAGCTGTTAAGTTGATATTTAAGGAATGCTTGAAATGAAAAATAAACCCTTGTCAGAGAAGAATATGCAATTATAAATTGGCCGAGTTACAGTTGCTTATTCTTGCAATGTCTTTGTAGGTTCTGACATGAGTAAGATCCTTATGGCCACAGCACTTTCAAGGATGGAGCTCACAGATCAATATAGGGCTTCCCTTGGAAAAGATGGGGCTATTGAGCCTCTCGTCAAAATGTTCACTGCCGGAAAGCTTGAAGCCAAGTTATCTTCGTTAAGCGCACTGCAAAACTTGTCCAGCGTCACAGAGAACATCCATCGTCTGACCAGTTCAGGAATTGTCGTGCCTCTACTTCAGCTCCTCTTCTCTGTCACATCCGTGCTAATGACTCTTCGGGAACCAGCATCAGCAATTCTCGCAAGGATTGCTCAGTCCGAGTCTATTCTTGTTAACCAAGATGTTGCTCAGCAGATGCTCTCACTTCTAAACCTATCTAGTCCGATAATTCAGAATCACCTCTTACAGGCACTCAATAGCATTGCTGGCCATCCTAGCGCATCCAAGGTTAAATGGAAAATGAGGGAGAACGGCGCCTTTCAGCTTCTCCTTCCGTTCCTGACTGAATCCAACGCCAAAATCAGGATCGGTGCCTTGGATCTGCTTTACACTCTTTCCAAGGATTTAATAGGCGAGTTGATGGAACAGCTAGGTGAAACCCACATTAACATAATCATCAGCATTATTTCCTCGTCAACATGTGATAGTGAAAAGGCTGCAGCAGTTGGCATACTGAGTAATCTCCCTATCGGCAATAAGAAAGCGACAGACCTACTTAGGGGAGCAAACTTGCTCCCAACTTTGATGGCTATAATGAGTTCAAGCTTAGCAACTTCATCGCCAACCGCCTCGTGCTTAGCTGAGAGAGTAGCAGCTATACTGATACGCTTTACTATTCCTTCTGATAAGAAATTACAGCTTCTTTCAGCTGAACAAGGAGTGATTCCATTGTTGGTGAAGTGTCTCTCGAGCGGGTCACCTGTCGCTAAGTGCAGAGCTGCAACCTCATTGGCTCAGCTATCACAGAACACGCTCGCCCTCTCAAAAGCCCGAAAAGCAAAGTGGTTCTGTGTCCATCCTTCTACAGAAGCATTTTGTGAAGTGCACGATGGCAACTGCTTTGTGAAAACCACATTTTGTCTGGTGAAGTCGGGTGCTGTCCCGCCATTGATCCAAATACTGGAAGGCACAGACAGGGAAGTTGATGAAGATGTCCTAAAAACTCTTGCAACTATTTTGCAGGATGAGATCTCCGAAAATGGCAGCAACTGCATAGCTAAACTGTCTGGCATAGAAGCTATTATAAAGGTTCTGAAGAATGGGAGCGTGAAAGCGCAAGAGAAATCACTGTGGATATTGGAAAGAATTTTCCGAGTAGAGGAGCATAGAACGGAGCACGGGGAGTCTGCTCAGGTGGTGCTCATCGATCTAGCGCAGAAGGGTGATCCCAGTTTGAAACCAGCCATTGCTAAACTATTGGCGCAGCTCGATCTCTTGCAAGAACAGTCTAGTTACTTTTGAGACAAATTGAAGCATTCTTTTGTGTACATTTATACCCTAAACATTTACTTAAAATACACTCAATCAGATATGTATCTGTATTGTATGTAACCATAGGAGTCAGTTCTCAGGTGTAAATGAAACAATACAGGGTTGTGAATGGTGTAGATGTATGGTTGGAGTTGAGGAATGAAAATGTTTATATATACTCTGGTGAGATCTTCCTTTCAGTTACTTTGAGCTTTTTCTTGTATGGTACATATTGCATGTTTCTTATCCATGTGTAGATGGAGAAACAAGTCACTCTATATTTATTATTTGAGACAACTCTTGGTTTAAGATGAATAATGCATTAAAATGTGAATAATCTACATTGGTTTGTTTTTACAAGGGAAAATATGCTTAAAGTTTTTCCTATTTCTATCTTTTAACTGAAATTTGTATAATCAAACTTTGTAATTTGATTTTTTTAAAATAAAATATACTTAAATATTATATTTTAATTTTACGACATTTTTTTGAGTTATCTTGTCTCACTGCTCGGTATTGGAGTCGGCCTAGAGTTTGAATGTGTCTCTCATGTCACGACCTCAGGCAAAATTGGGACTCTTTTTTCTCATTGTTTGGATTCGAACTCAGGTTTGCTAATTGTGCAACTCGCGCCATCACCAGTAAACCAAGCATTCGCAGGCTTGCCATTACCTCCCAACCCGATGGGCAAAAAGTGACGCCCTAATCCGAAAAATTGGCGTCAATTTCACCTACAGCAGCCTCCATATTTTTTTAATCAGCTTTATTTATTGCAACCCTACTTCTTCTCCGACCTGCTCTTCGATTCACTGAAACCACCTCAATTCAGCAACAATGTTGCGCAGAAAGAATCGAATGATGAAGGAATATTTGTACAGAAAAAGTTTGGAGGGCAAAGAACGAATGCTATATGAGAAGAAGCGAAAGATTAGCGAAGCTCTTAAAGGTGAATTTTTGCTTCTAATTTCTCATTTTTGTGCATTTGGGTCTCAATTTTACTTGCTATTTTTCTCAGAGGGAAAGCCGATTCCAACTGAGCTTCGAAACGAAGAGGCTGCGCTTCGTAAGGAAATCGATCTCGAAGATGAAAACACTGCTGGTACTTTCTTTCTTGCAAATTTTTAATTTAGTTTTATCCTGTCAAACCTTCCTACACTCTTTGCAGCTTCCTTTTGACACAATATAGGTTCACAATGTTTCCATTATAATGGCACTTATTATGAGTTTAACGCCTTCTGTTCTGTTGGTTATTTTTTTTTGCTTTTGGGTGGCGGGCTGAATTGGCCTTTGAAGGAAATATTCCATCTTTCACATCATTGAGTTGAAAGATGGTGAAGTTGAAATCATCCAATAAACTTGTCGTCCCTGAATTCACATGACACTGCCTTTATTTAGTTCTATATGAATGGGAAATGTACCTGCCTACATATGTGTAGTAAAGGTGTGGAGCGAAGCGCACATCTTTTCAATATCACCCCAAACCCACCCTGAGACCCATGCCTAGGAGAGTCTAACTATTTGGTTACTTTCCTGCTACATTGGGTGACGGTGTTTTATATTTTCCTCTGTATTATTGGTATTCACGAGTTTGATGTTTTTGCTATTGCCGATATTATCTTATTGCTTTTTATTGCTGAAATTAAGTCCCAAGGACACACATTGATGACGAGTATGCAAATGCATGGGAAAGAGATCCTAAAATTTTGCTTACAACCTCCAGGAACCCAAGTGCACCCCTTACACAGTTTGTCAAGGTTGTTCTCTTATGTTAGGTTCTTCCTGTTTGGTTATGTAATATTTGTTAGTATTCAATATTCTTCAATTTTGTTGGTATTATGCATGCAATGAGATTTGAATTTTGATCTGTGTTTCAAATTCCATCAATCTTTCAGGAATTGAAGATTGTCTTCCCTAATGCTGAGCGCATAAATCGCGGAGGCCAGGTTAGTTGGTTTTTATGTCTCATTGATTTTCTGTCCATTCAGTTTTTAGCTTAAGCATTTTTACCTTTATCTACCGCTAGAATGTTAAATTTGTCCCTCTGGAAGAGATTAATGTATTACTGCATAGAAAATATTGCAAAATATATTATTCCATATTGTTATTCTTTCAGAAGGCAAGCTATCTTAAGCAAGTCGAGCAGCTCTGAACGTTGAGTTTTGTGATTTACTTGCAGGTTGTATCTGAAATTGTAGAATTTTGCCGGTCACGTGATTTTACTGATGTCATTTTTGTCCACGAACATCGTGGTGTGCCAGTTGGTCTGGTAATAAGCCACTTACCCTTTGGTCCAACTGCATATTATACATTGCACAACGTGGTAAGTAATTATTGTCATTTTCACTTTCCAGAACCTTTTCTTTTTCCTATCTGTTCTGTGGTTGAATACGATGTTGGTTATGTTCGCATGTAGGTCACAAGACATGATATAAAGGACAAGAAAGCCATTGGGACAATGCCTGAGGCTTACCCACACCTAATACTTGACAACTTCTCTACCAAGGTATCCATTTTTTTCGCTAGACAATTAATGATCTTTAAGATTCTGTTGGACATCCATTCTCTCGTGCAGAAGATACGAAAGCTAGATAACTAATATATTGTTTGAAGTTATATAAGAAAACTAGCTTTCTGGAGGAGTTTGATTTTCAAATCATTTGAAGTGTCTTTTTTATTGAGAAGACATGCTAGTACAAGTATTCTTAAGCAAATTATTCCTTTTGCAATTCATGTTGCCTCTGAGTTCTCTTTTCCACTGTACGAAAAAAGTGGATGTCATACTCAACTGTTGCATTGCATGCCGAATTATTTTCTATATCTGTGCTATAGAATCATTTAATTTGTAACTGCCAATTATTAATTAACCTTTTGTTTCAATTATGGTTAGCTGGGTGAAAGGATGGCCAACATACTGAAGCATCTCTTTCCAGTACCAAAGCCAGATACCAAACGAATTATTACTTTTGCCAACCAGTCTGATTACATTTCATTCAGGTTTGCTATGATTTGATCTGCATAAAACTTCGTGTTTTAGGTTATATTTTACTGGTGAAATATGCTACTAAGAATGAAAAATACAACCATAAATCTGCCCGAACATATATACTGTGCAAAACAATAAGGGACATCCTTTCCCTTTGTTTTGTGGCTTTCTACAAATTCAACCAGGGCTTAGTGTACTAATGTCACAT
Source organism: Geranium rotundifolium (assembly GCA_963920655.1). NCBI lineage: Eukaryota > Viridiplantae > Streptophyta > Magnoliopsida > Geraniales > Geraniaceae > Geranium > Geranium rotundifolium. Next base: position 8,847,916 of record OY987314.1, read on the forward strand.
GCTAATCATTTAACTTAGATCATATCTCTGTATTATTGTGGATAGACAATAAACTTCTCATCTTGTCCGACACTGTTTTTGGGTAATAGACTTATTGTTCATGAGTTTGTAGTGTGGTGTCTTATCCTTTCACATGAAAATGAAAAGGTGGAATAGTCCATATGTAGCCCTTTAACACTTTTAAGTCTTTGCTTGTGGTAACTTTTCTCGATTCACAAACATATAGGCATCATATTTATGAGAAGCCTGGAGGTCCTAAATCAATTGAGCTGAAGGAAATTGGTCCCCGATTTGAATTGAGGCCGTATCAGGTAATTGTCATGCCATTTAGTTAATTATCTGCTCTACATATTTGTTTTGGTGTCTGTAGAAAGTTGTTACAAACTTGCGAATTGTAATATCTCACTAGCTTGCATAGACCCATTCATAAATTGTCTGTTATTGAGTGCAGTGTTATGTGAATGGGATCTATTTTATCTTTAATCTTTTTCTTAAGTGTATAAATATTCTCTAGTCACATGTAGGCTGCACATACTATTATCTTAAGCATATCCATTATGTGAAGTGCTATAACTGAATAGTGAATAGATGTCCTCAGATGGATTAGTCATTGTTATTTGTGTTCAACTTCAAGTTCTCTTGGAAACAGAAAAGTTGATGTGCTAATTTAATTTTGGTACTATTGATGTCATTCATATAATGTTTGCTTCTTCTTGGATGTGTATGTATCTACTTAAAAACTATCCGTTTGTTTGGAGTTTTGAGTGTATCTATATATTTGCTTTTGTTGGTTCAGATAAAGTTAGGAACAGTGGATCAAACTGAAGCCCAGACTGAATGGGTGATAAGGCCATACATGAACACAACCAAGAAACGCAAAGTTCTAGGGGAATGAGAATGACGCATGTCTGTCTGTCTGTCTTTCCGCATCTTTTATTTTGCAGCATACTACATTGGCAGTGTATTGGGTCATAATGTATTTCTCGAACAATTATGCTGTAATCTTGAATGAATATTAATTCCTATATGCTCCCTCAAAACATTTATTTTAAATATATTTGAAGAGAAGTGTAAACTGCACAAAGATGTGTTAATTATTATAAGTTTTTTTTGCATAAAACAACTGTAAATCTTTTTTAGAAATAATTATCCGTGTAGCTTATTTTATCATAGTGGATTTATTAAAAGTTAAAATTAACACTATAATGCAAATATTTTTTAAATAAAAATAATAATTTCAAATGAAAGTTGTGAGGTCACCTACTACATTTGGGACAGATTGTGAAGTCCCCAGATCCCGATGAGCTGAAATTCAGGACATGGAAGCTTAGGGCATCTCCAACCCTGTCTTCAAATATGCAAAAATTTACATATTTGGAGATTTTGTTCTCCAACGCAGGTATCCAAATATTCATATGTATATGCAAAAATACATATTTACAAACAATATAATCAGTTTTTTATTGACAAATATTTTTTTTTTCTTTTTTTTTTTTGCAAAATCAGAAGAACATACAAAATAGATAATTTTTCCGGGATCTTATAAGAAATGCGTGGCAATGGTTGATTTAATTTTTTTAAATAATTTAATTCCTTCTATTTATTTTATTTTAATTTTTAATTTTTAATTTGTATTTTATTATTATTATTATTATAATATTAAAAAAATACAAATCCGATTAATCCCTGACTAATTCGATTAATTTCCGATTAATCTTTCTGGGATGTTGTCCGCCTAGCGTTTTTTAGAAAATTATGCTTCTTGGTTGGTGTTGGAGAGATATGACCTTTATTTTTAGTAAATTATATAAATATAATATGCAAAATTATTAAATAATAAAAAATAGTATTTTATGTGACAAATAGATATAGTTTTGGAGATTGAGTTTGAGAGAAATAGATATAAAGACTCAATCATTGGGTCATCATTTTTGCATATATAGATATACCTTTGGAGATGGCCTCATTGTCTTCTCTGTCAAGCTGGTAGGATCAACTCTTATCTCTACGAGCTCGCTGTCATGCATCATTGACGATGTAGAGTAGGTTCACGAGAAAACCCTCTAGCCTTTTTGTTTTGTGTTAGTGGCTTTGTTAAGCCCTCTCTGCTGCCACCTTCAAGAAAATATTGTCCCTCCTCGAAAACTCCATCTCCTAACTCTTCTGTGTCTTCACCCCTGCTACGAGTATCTCTGCCTCTATCATATCACCATCAACTAACTTAACTGGTCTCACTAGAGAGGAATGTTAAATTTGTGCGAGGAAGATTGAAGATAACGCCCCATTAAGTTTTAATCTTTTAATTTATTGTTAGTTTTAATGAAAATTTTGGTATTTGGAAAAAAAAAATAGACATGTGTCACTCACGTTGAAGCCGCTAGTAGAGTTCAATCCAAAATGAGCCCTCCCGAGATTGAGAACTTGGGAGAAAAAGAAGTTGAGGCGACTGAAGTAAAGAACATCCCAATGTGGAGTCCGGCCACCAAGGTGATCGAGTATCGTGTTCTCATAGTTCGAGAGAAGAGTATACGGAGAGAGCATAGACTTTTTGAAGTTTTTGAGTCGTCAAGGGGATGGACGACTAGAGAGGGATAGTGCATGGTTCAGGGAAAACTTGCAACATTACGCGAAAGTAAATCGATTTGATTAGGCCAAGCTATTAGATGTTGCAAGATTTGACCAGAACTTGCAAAACACTCACCCGAAGGGTAGTAAAATGGCCTACAATGAGTGTCATGACATCACTCAATTGTGCTTTACAATGAAAAAGAGGGAGCGGACCGAGAAGGGAAGGGATGGAGGCACGTGAAGAGCTTCACACGTTCTTGGGAGTCATACAACACATGGGATGGGACTAAGAACCTGCACCGAGGATTGACGTGGAGGTATGCAAGAACACTTCCTTTGCTTAAGAGAGTAGAGAGAAGAGACATGGCCTGAAAAGTGGTGTGCATAATGGAACTACCATTTGGACGTGAGCATCACCCCATTTTCCGATAGAGTATGTTAAAAACATATTGTGCGGATACCACCAAGAGCGAAGACATCTTAACGAGGGTATCGCTCGTTTTGGTAGGGGAGGATGTCACAAAAAGAGGTTTTTTGCACTTTTAATGGACAGATAGGCTCTTATGAGCTTGAGATTCTTGAGAGCTCGCCATGCAATTGTTATGTAAACGTCATGTAAGTGTATAGATTGATTGAATATTCTTCAACATATTCTTAGATACTCTTTTGCAACCGTTAGATTATATTAAACCCGGTTCTTGTTGGAGTTTTAGTATATAAGGAGCTCTCTCCTCGTTGACATAAAACTTTCTTTCGAGCAAACTCTCTCGTTTCCTTGTCCTTGATGGAAATTGCTTGTGTATCACGCTTCTCGTGAGTTAAGCTGATCCTACTCCATTAGTGTGGATTTGACAAGGAGTCGCAGGTGTCATGACACATATCCACCCAAACCTCTACGGTACATGCAAGTCAATTCCAAATGCAACTTAATCACAACGAGATTGTAATAGAAAATTAATCAAGAACTCAAAACTGCATCTGAGCATAAAAGCTAGTTGTATCTTGTATGGCTTCCCAAGAACTTAAGAAAGCATCTAATAGCTTTCTAAGGTCAGCACGTGCTATTACAACAAATCAACATAATAATAAAATCAGTTTCAGACTCAATGTTATAGTACATTTAAGATTAGGAACTTGTAATTTGCTCAAATTTACTCAATTCTTACACATTTTAGTCACAACAGGATCAATGTAAGTCCACCATCGGCCATCCCAGAAATAGCAATCACAAAACTCATCTACACCATGAACAGCTCCAACACCTCAATCATCAGTGAATAAGCACCATTCCTAGATCATGGGCTGCTTCTGTAAACTACAGGTCAAGTGTCTTTGAGCTGCTTTCAGGTGGCCCCGTTTTCGGCATCAGCAGCAACTTCCATGTTTGTTTCCTTGTTCTCGCCTGATAAATCTCCATTTTCACCATGTGCAAGGCCTTCAGTGACTGCAACTTCGCCTTGAATATTTTCATGATCAACATTTGCAACTGTACAAGTATCTGTATTCATTGCTTGGGGCTCGGATATCAAATCCTCTTGACCATTCTGCCCCTCGTACGCTCCTGGAGATGGATCTACGTGTCCCGAAAACGCTGAGAACTGATTGCTCATCATGCGCGCCTGATAGCATTTAAAGTTATTCAATATTAAAAAAATCACGAGGTTAACTTTAATAAACAGCGAAAAAAACAGACAATGAATGAATAAGCTACATAAACATAAAAGGCAACTCCACACAACAAGGCATTCAGCTCCCACACTAAGGAAGATAGCTGCCTCACTCGCAGTTCTTACCACTAAACTAGAAATATTTTCTGTGCTGGAAAAATATACATACCAGATTATGAACATTGCTATCATTTGTCAAATACTCTACATTTTCTTAAGAAGTTAAAGGCGAATCTATGGTCAAAATCATACAATACACTTGACATAACAATCAAAGCCAGTACTGAGCATTATAATCATATTTAAGAGCCACACTAAATTGTAACCTAGCTTAAAAACAAAGGAGGCCCTGGTTAGGAGGCTCTTTGCCTAATTCCTTCCTGAGAAAGCTTGTTGTTCCATCATTTTTCAGACTCACTATGAACTATTTAAAGGAACAATAGAGAGAAATGGACTGAACTTATGTTATCTTTCATGGATTTTTACTTGGACAAGTTTACTTCCCACGTTGAAAAACCGTAATATAAATACACAGGTGAGGATTTCTATTGGTCTAGGTCATGTATATAAGGTTTTCCATCAGTCTCCATTTAGACCTTGAAATTTTATGTTCAGAACATGATTATATAAATTATACAGATACTTAGTCATACCAGAGCTGACTAAATAGATAGAGGACTGACCAGGACATAGATTTTTGGCTTACACAATTATTAGAAATTGCATCTTGTTTATCCTCTTTCTACCATATTTCAAATTTCCAATGCATCATTCTTCTTGGACTTGGTTTGACCAATATAGGCATGGAAGACACATGATCCGTAAAACTTGTACTATGTTGACATTGCAACTGAAAGAGACACATCACTATATAAAAGTTGAATTTGATTGCAATGCCTAGTACGAGAAAAAAAGTTGTCTCCCAACACTGAAGTGAGGGTAAATCAACATGTCGGATAAATTTACTCAAACTTCTCTGTACAGTAAGCCTCAGAAGCCAGACTAAATCATCTCAAATGCAAATTCTGACAAACTACAACCAACTCTAGGCCTATTGAGAAGCGGAACAGTTTAATGACAATTTTTCAACAACTCAATTAAGTGCACCTGACCAAACCAAAAGCTGAGATTGAATCAACTACTAAACAAGAGGCATACCTGATAAACTTGATGCATGAGAGAATTGACAATTCCATTCATTTCTTCAACGCTGCTAACAAGATGCATCTGTCCAGGGTCTTCTACATGTCGATCGGTAAAAGATGTGATCTCATTGAAATTTAGGCCAAGACGATCAGGTCTCTTGAGAAGATGCTGAAATGTTGGCTGAAGTTCATAGCATTGCTCAAATAAAGAACGGCGACAGAAGACATACAGTCCGAGTCGGGCACGGGACATTGCCACAATCAACCTTCTCACATCACGAAGATGACCCACAAAGCGAGTACGGACAAGAGACAATAATATAAAATCATTTTGCTGGCCTTGAAACTTATCAACTGTTGTAATCTGTAGAAATTACTAATGATATTAGTAACAAGTAGGATTGCTCACAAGACATGATTAAGTTGCCGAAAAAAAATTAATCTAAACACTAATGACTGACACAGATATAAGCCATTTGACATTAAAAGCAAAAGACATTAGAATCATTTGAAAAGTTCAAAAGGCATGGGGCATCAAGCAGGTAAAACAGAAGGCCGATCAATTACATGATACCCTATATAACAAGAATGTGTATTGAAGAAATTTTAAATTGCCATAAAGGGTTAAACTTTATAATTTACCTTGCTAGGAGCACCAATGAAATCGTATGGAACACATCGCCTGTTGACAACATCACGAATAAGAAGTTTTTGACCATTATATGTTGTCAAAATGGATATCTTATTTGCAGGGTATCCCAGTAACCGCATGTATATGTATACACTGACAACATATTCAGCTTCTCCTTCATTTTGATAGAACCAAGGAGATGGCGCACTCTCGCCCCTACCATGGTAATCAGGTACATCCACCAACTGATATTCATAGGAGAGCCCAGCATTGGCTTTGTGGAAAATAGCTCCATCTCTTACATTTGGAAGGTCACCCAAATCTCTATACCTCCAGTTATAAAGTTTGGCTATACTTGGTCTGGCTCGACCCTGAGCATTGAGCTCAATATAAGGAATACCAAGACGCACAAACCTCGTAAACAGACTCTGGTCCATGTGGCTATACTTTTGGAAAGCCATATTCTTGACTACTGGAGGCAACTGGTGATGGTCACCAATGAGTATGCAGCGTTTAAGCCGTGCATAACCATCTTCTTGTCTCTGGAGCAACATGGGGATGAATGTTTCAATCTCCAATATTTGGGCACTTTCTTCCATCAACAAGTTGTCATATTTGAAACCTAACTGCAGAAAATCCTTCCTCTTTAGGGCTGCATGAGTACATGTCATAGCAACAATCTTTGCCTGCTTGGTCATTAGATAATTTGCTCGGTCTGCGGTGGACTTGAGCAACTCAAATGCCCTACACTCTTCAAGCTCTTGAAACATAGTCTTCAGATGACGAAAACACCCTTTAGCTGCACGCATGTCTTTCTCAAATGACTGACCACTAAAGATTGGCTGAGGGGTGTCAGAGAAGAACTCCTTAAATGGAAATCGGTCTTGAACAAATGTTGGTTTATTTTCATTACCCGTACAAGCAGCGAGGAATTGCTCCCATCGCGAGTATACATGTAGCAACCAAAAGTATCCAGCAGTTTCACAAGTATACCCTACATCCTCAGGCAGTTGGAGTGATCTTGCAAGCCTCTCCACCTCACCTAGCAATTCTAGTCGTCGAACAAGCATTGCATTGACACGACCTTGGCGACTGAAGTCGAGATCTGTAGCTAGTTCTTGTTCACCTTGACCCAATCGAAGAAGATAGCGAGCAGGTACATCTCTCTGATACAGCACAATTAAGATGCAATAAGTGGATTGAAACATAAGCTACAAAGGAAGGGCACAGAAATATCCATCTACGAGCATAACAATGTTACTCTGAGTTGTTTAATCTATTAAAACTCACCTGCATTATCTTTTCAAAAAGATCATTCAAGGCTTGATTCGAATGAGTAATTATTAATGTCCTCTGCGATGGACAGTTGTGATAGAGAACATTCAAGATCTGCACAGCAGTATCAGTTTTTCCGGTACCTGGTGGACCCACAGCCATTGTCAAGCCAGGCTGAATACCTGAGATGATTGCTCCAATCTGAATGACGGAGAAAAACATGCATGTTAGAAAGTTATTTAAATGAAAAAAGTATGAAAGGTTATGTTAGGATTCAACACAGAGATAAATCCCAATGTTGAAAAGGCTAAAGAAAAAACGAAGTACCAACTTCCGAAATAATTCAATTCTATATTCTAATAAGAAATAAATATCAAGCCAAAATATGATAGTACCATGCAGTGCCTAACCTAAGTGTTACCATATCAAACATCTAACATTTACCAAGGGCAGGGTTAAGAAATTCCTGCAGATAAAATAAAAAGGGATCTTTGCAGGTACAAGTTAATCCAGTCAAAGGCACCAAGCATGAGTATAAGTAGGGGAATTTGGCAGCCATATATTTCCTAAGTTTTAGATCTAGAATTGGATGTGGATCAACCAAAGCAAAAGACAAGAAAAAAGAGAACATAACTTCCAGCTCAGTCCACTAAAATTTTAAACCTACCTGAAGATTACAAGAGCACTCAGAATAGAATATCATTGTACATATGACGGAGAATGGGAGTTTACACTTGATAACATAAAGGAGGGCGGGAACCAAGCGTAAGGTTCACCAATGCTAATATAACTCAATTGCAATTAGAAACTGAACTCATAAATCTATCACATGAAACAGATGTACACAGCTCATATAAATATATGTGCAGCACCTATTAATAAAAATCAACAATGAAATGAGATCTTATAAACGGTTGAAAGAGTTGCTTAGCACCTGTGTTGGTGTGAATTTAACAGAATTTCTTTTGGGCTGATCCTGGGGATAAGGACCTGGATCAGGCGGAACGTATGCCTCAACAACAAGTTCTTCTTTCTCACAACTAGCATCACCCATGGTGATTTCATTCATGGAATCAGTCCCGACCTTCTTGTTTCCAGGAAGAGCATGGGAGTTGCCTTTTAGCATCGTGGGGAGAGTGATTCGAAAGGGAGGCTCTGGATTCAAGTTTTCGGTGCCATCTGGGTTTCGAAAACATACCTGATAAGCAGCACAAGAAACAAACAGCCATTAATTCAAATCATTCTTAGAGAAGTATTGGACAATAAAGATAATCCCACCATTCTTAAATGAACATGGAGAAGCTCAAAAGATATGAACGATGACTAACCCGATAATCAGCAAAACTCTCTCTCAGATGATTTGCATCAAGGAAAGTATCTTTGAAATCTACTTTTTTAAGAAGGTCATCCTCAGGCATATTGATCCACTGAGCTGCAGAAGGATTCCCGTATCCGAGAAATGTGGTCTTTAACCACTCAGGAACAATACAATATTCATTCATGAGATCTCTTATAGATTCCAAAATTGCTTTGAAATTATTTTCCTTGGGTTTCCTCCTCATCAGTATATTAAATGTACCGTAAACATCTTCTGCACCTTTATCCGCAATATCAGTGACATCCATGTGGTATTGTGCTGTATCTAGAGCAATGGTCACAGTTCTCATTTCACCCTTGGGTGGCTTCCACTCATCTCGTTTTATTCTTCCAGTGAAATCGTTCATGAGAGTCCCCTCCTCATCACGAATTTCAATAATTTCACATCCACGTACACATTGAAGGCCAAGTCTCTGTGGCACACTAGCTTTTGCAGCTTCTTCTGCACTTAGAGGCTCAAATGTAGGACGAATAGAAAGTAAAAACAAAACGTCGTGTTCTTTAAGCGCATTCCATTCTGATCTTATTTGTGCTTTGTAACTGGACATGCTAAAAGTGACTTCGGCTGTCACAGCTGATGGCTTTACTTCTCCTATGTTAGGCTGCTTTACTTGAGTAATTCTAAACTCTTTGATTGGCACAGCCATCCTTGACCATCCACGAAAAGCTGTTTCTCCTTCATTATTAATGCAAGCGAGCAAATGAGGAACAGCTTCCTGAATATCCTCACGGATCTCATAAGTTGACTCGAGACGGAAGAGATTGAAATTCCTTAAGAGATAATCATGAAGTGTTAAGAATTGTAGATTAAGTTTGGGAAGTGCCAGGCAACCTTCACCAGAGTAATTTATGCTTGGGACAAGGCTTTCATCCCACATAATCTGTTCATTCGGGTAAAGAGGAAGAGCATTTATGGCTTCCTTTTGGGACATTTGTTTTTCGAAAAAGGAAACCATGACTTCAATAAGAAAATCAACCCTATCTGACCAGGGATCCTCCTTCGACACTAGTTTGAGCTGCATGAAGAAAATGAAAGTCAGTTAGAGAAGAAAATACTCGCTTGATTACAAAAGTATATGGTATTTAGAATGATATCTTCACCATGAACACAAGTGTCTATCTAGATGGGAAGCAGAAGAGTGATGAGAAAGGAACCAGGGAATAATTTGTGAATTGGTCAGTACATTCAAAAAAAATTATGGACTTAACGCAACAAATCCACAGAAGACATAAAACATGTCCAAAAAGTTTGAAGAAAAGATTATGATTCAAACAAAAGGTAGAGAAGCTTATTGGCAAACAATTGTGACGGCATACTTCACTAAAACACGATATGTACGAGAGACAGACAGGCAATAGTCATGATGGCCACAGAGACACCACACTGATTGCAATGAAACACATAAGCTTTTGAAAGTTCTTTTTGTGCCGCTACAGAATTCAAACATATACGACTCAAAAGAAAATATAGTCACCACCAATTACCTAAACATTCCCATTTAGAAAATAACATTTACACCTTATGGATCAGGCAGACTGATAAGGCATTGAAAGAATGCAAGCTTCAGACTGTACGGATTTCACATTTTCCAATAACAAAAACAATGCTAGTATCTTCATGCTGTCAAATAACAAAAACAATGCTATTTCTCCAAAATGCTGTCAAGAATGTAAGAATATGCACATAATTTCTAGTAATTCTTAGAAATATTATGAAATATATGATGCATTTATTGACAAAATAATGTTTTGCATCGAGTACCACATGATGTCATTCTAATGCAAGAATGTTGTGCTTGACATAAAAGATATCTCAATAGATATAGTGGATGGGAAAAAAATCCCACCAAAACAATAGCGTCTGAACAGACAAACTTTAGTAACCTCAGTTCCAGGCTGAGTACATCTAGACATGCTTATCAATCAATATTAGTCTACTACATACCTTACAGCAAACCAAGTCCTTCAACTCTGTAGGAGTGAGCACAGCCAATTTCTTCGATAGATCAGCGCGTTTATCAATTGCACCAATGTTTGCCAGTGCCAGTTCTCGCAGCTACAACCACAGAGAAAAAGAGCATAGGATACATATGAGAAATGAATACACAAATCATTTCCCAAGCAACCACCTATAAAAATGTCCAGTTGTGAACAAACCTTAGGAATTTTCTTAAATGCGAACAGCTGGAATGATTGAACGCGATCATAATGGAACTGAAGCACCTCGTCATCATTTAATTGTGTACCGTCATGGTCATTAATCTCAAAACCTTCATAGTACTGCAGCAAATCAACCAGTTGAGCAAAAAGTTTCCCCTTCTCATGTCTATAAAGAGCACTTAAATGACATTTGGCAACAACTGCTACATCAGCAACAAGAGGCCTCAGAAACCTGCATTTGGTGCAACAAGCGCACATAAACATACAAGTGAAGAGATAGCATAGAATAAAAAGAGAAGATATTGCAAAACCAGAAATCAAGATAAACTAATTTGCCAAACTATATACAAATAAAACAAAAGATCTAAATCCACTTATGTCATATCAAATGACCTAATGGTAGTAAACTTAAACACGAATTCAAGAAAACTATAAAAAATAAACAAGCCAAGAAATTCAATTGGATGCCCATCCAATCATCTCGGTAGGTAAACATGAAGAGCTTTGCAATATGACACTAATCGAAGGATAAAGCCATACCTCCTTGTTGGCAGCTGACTCAGCAGATCAATAAGAAATTCCATAAATCTCTCACAGTACAAGACACCAGCTTCATCAGCTTGTCCTAAACCATAATCATCGAGTTCACTGCGATTGGGGAAAACTTTTGAATCCAACACCTAGTGACCAGTTCAATAAAAACATATTACAAATCCAATAGGTAATTCTATTAGTAAAATAGATAAAAGATACAAGAGCTTCATAATCTATCAAAATTATATTACCTCCAGAAACTCTTCAATGAGATTTCTCAGAAATTTTACTTCAAGCTTCGTTGAGGGCTCAAAAGGCTCATTACGTTTCATGGCCTCCTTAGCCTCTTTCTTTATCATCCTTTTCCACATCTTGATCAACTTTCGATCAAGAGAAAGCTCCATCTGTAGAAGAGAAGTAAATCATGCACTAAACCAAATTGCAGAAATAAAACATTAACTAAATTTCAAAAACTATGAGAACCTAATATAAATAAAATACCTGGAAACGACCATATGATAAACTATGCCAGGACTGCATACTTGCTAGTCTCAGGACAGTTTCACTGACAATTTCATCTTCCAAACTCTGCCACATAAAATAGTTGAATGACATAGAAGGCCAAACAACAAATATTTAATGCATTGAATATAATGCAAAATGAACAACTTAGATTAAAAGGCAATATTAACCACGTTCTTACACTTTCAGTTGTCACACTGTACCTTAATCTCTTGACTTAATAGTATAATGACAACTTTGTTCTGTCTAATTGCATGGGTCAAATTCATAAAACTACCACACTTACCATGCTTCTAGTCACCACAAAATGTCATGTTGCTCACAGTACAAATGGTCATGAAAGAAGAAATTGCAATAACAATAGGAGTATAGGACGGCATAAGAAAGAGTCAAACTGGCAACTTCTTTTCCATCCCTCTGATATTAAGAACATTTAACTACTAGTGTTATTAAAAGTGTGAGGCATAACTACATTTTGGAGCCAGGGATTGTATAAAGATAAAAGTGTTTGTTGTATGTACATTTCACTTTTACTACATATGCAATACAAAGGCATAACTTAACCCTATTTTACATAGGTACCAATCTCAAGATGCATAGAGTTCCAACTACTGAAGACAAGGATAAGGAACACAGCAAAATGTAAATATACCTGAAATGCATTGATCATGAAAACTAAGTAATTTGTCTTCTCTGCTATACTCAGTTCCCTTCCCTACAACCAAATTTAAATAGAGGGTCAATTAGATATAGACAAACAATGAGAGATGATTGATTGGGCCCAACTTTTCCAGCATATTGTAAAAAAGGTAATATATCATGCTTGATATCATACATGCCTGGTTGTTGAAAATAACATACTCGATCATATTTCAGTGTAGGAAAAAATTGCCCTAGAAGTATAAGTTAATCTGGATTCCCAACAAAAATATACACAACTTTTTTCATATCATTCTGCTCGATATTTATGAAAAATAGTGAGCTTTACAGATCAAACGTATTGAAGCAAGCAATAGATTTACACTGGAAAAAAAATCATACTGTGGTCTCTTTGATTTAGATTCATAACAACAATAATAAGAAACACAAAAGGATGCCTGGGCCCAAGGCAGGGGCAATTGGCCGAGGAAGATGAAGCACAAAATGACGTATAGCATTATTCAAAATCAAAGTTAAGAAAATAGATATCCAGGGATATTAAAAAATAATTCAAGGCTCCGCCAACAATGAAACTTCCAAAACTCCTTAAGCATGTGATTATTGAAAATTCAAAATTTTGATTTACGACAAAAGAAATTAATCATCAAAATAGATTAAGAAGTCCATTCAATTTTCTATATACCATCCTCATTTAATAGGAAGGAGGGGTGTTGTTTCTTTATTGTTCATGAGTAGAATAAATCTGCATTATTTTAATTTTGTAAGAAATTGCAAGAAACGAGAAAAAAAACACGGTGTTCCTGAGGAAAGCCTTTAACTGCTTAACATTTATAGACCATCCCTCCATGAGTTCACCAAATCAACTTCTAAAAATAAATAATAAAATGCTGAAGCAAGAGGCAACACAAGTCATCCTAAATGAGAATTCCACATAAAGAATATGAAGATGCAGTTTTCAAGAGAATTGATTGGATAGAAACCCAATTTACTAAATTATTGGGATCACAATGCCCACAAGAAGAGGGAAGTGAAAAAAAAATGTGCCTGCAAGCCCAAGCTGGGTAGGCATGAGGAGCATTTTACAGTCTGGTTTGGGTTTTAAAACTAAGCAGGTGAGCCATAGATTGAAATAGTCCATATATTAAGTTTTACCATGTTATTTTTTACACTAAATAATTAAACAACATAAAATCATAACACTATGCTAAGAGGCTTTGCTCTGTCATATGTACATATAATGCTGCACCTATGATACGTATTAGTTAAGTTAATTCAGGTAGGCTCAACAAATTAAATCAGACATCTGCTTAAATGGCACAGGCAGAGAAACGGCAGAATTTCTATCCTAATTTTGAACTCCTAAGGTCATTGGTTGGAATTATGTTCCTACACTAAGATCGTACATTATCAGAATAAGGTATGACTCTGTTATGTTTTGTGATTCACAAACAGAAAGGTATCATCTACAATCCAATCAACAGTGTCCTAATATTGTGGGGATAAATAAAAAATGCTAAAACTAAACTCTGGTGACTAAAACAGGTAATATCTTTTCACTTTTCTATGAACTTACTACTCATTTCAGAAAAAAAAGCAATTCTATAGCGTGGAACTTTCATAAGGAGCCATCAAGAATGTGCTATATGAGTAAGGTAAAGATGAGCTAATGAGCATGATCTCTACATGTATAATCTACCAATATATTATATGCATACATATGGAGAAGAAGTATTACTATCACACGCAAAGGAGAATCTTCACCGAGCATTATAGTATGGATGAAAATACAGTTCAAATCCCATATGCCATCTCCCTCTTCGTAATTAGTAATATATGCCAAAACTTAATGATTAGAATTACGAAGTAAATAAAATTATTCTATAACTGAGAGACACATGAACCTAAATCTAGTGACACTAAGAATCTTGAACGAAATCAACAGGAAACCAAGAGGTGCAACTTATTTTGTTGATAATTTCACAAAATTCTAGTATCATCATAATCTCAAAAAAAAGTGAACAGAACAAACCTCTTTAAGTTGAATAACCCTCTCAAGGAATCCTTTGAACATATCCTTTCGATCATAAAAGCATATCCAAGCTGCCACATTCTCTCGAAACTGCAAGTCGCAGAAATTAAATTCATAAACTTCCCGAATCCTTGCAAGTTGCAACTAGGAGCGCATACTGAAAGCTTTTTTTCATTACATCTTGACACAAAAAGTCTAGAAACAAATAAAGCACATGCTTTTTTATCAGCAAAGAAAGCACATATCTAACCTCAAAAACTAAACTTGACTTTGCTAAAGTGATTCATCGTCACTGCTTATTTGGCAACTAAGATTTCATTTGATATTCTAGTTTCCCTTTCTTTCTGCTTCGACAGTAGACCAAAACTGAGGCAAGAAAGCCACCCTACTTAGATCCCTGGATCGCGCCGCGAGACAAACTAGCTTAATTTGGATTTGGCCCAATTCCAAACAAACCCAGAACATAACAAAAAGATGATATTTAAAATGACAGCTTCTACCTTATCATTTTAAATATACTCAAATTGAAATCATGAATTTCAAATCAAATGCTAGTTTTCAAAGCCAACTTTAATGTGGAAGGAAAAGTGAACTAAAAAACCATAATATGTATTCACATTTCCTTGTTTTCTATTCCAAATCCTCTAAGCCATCAGTCAACAAGTTGTCTTTGACATCTATATTGCAATTTTTCATTTTCTTACTCTAAAGTCATGTGCAACCCTTCATTTTATGTTTCCTTTTGCCTACTTTGGATTGTTTCATGTTCCTCTTTAGTTGTTCAGACCATAACATCAGTTAGTAAAATTAAGTTCAGTAATTCATCTCTTGTGCCCAATAGTAACTATATAGCTAAGAACATGAAGATTAAAGGTCATCTCCATTTTATTTCCTAAGAACTGTCACGCCTGAAAATTTGATAAACTTGAAGCATGAGCCCGTACCTTCTCATTGACCATGAGTATCATCGACATCACATGCTCGAAAGTAGCAGTTTCTGGATCGAAGTTGGGCCAGAGGTAGTTCTCTAGATACTGGCTGACCTCCAAAATCATCACTCTCTGCAACGGCACTGGCTTTGTCCCACTTTTCACCAACAGCTCCGTCTCGTAGATCTCCTTCACCAGTTCGGGATCAAACGGTTTCTGCTGCTGCTGCTGCAGCGTAGAATCGCTGGTCTTGAGCCAATTAGCCGACGCAATCTTCGTCAGGCGGTCGCGTTGGATCTCAACGAGAGTGATGGAGCTGGGGAGATTTGACCCCGGCTTCGACTCCGCCGGCTTGTCAGTGACAGGGTACTCAGCGACGCGGTGGCGCTTGAAATCGTACGCGCCGGTACCGTACACTTTCGTCATATTCGATTTTCAGAGGCAATGCAGCATGAGAAGAGAAGAGAAGAGAAGTTAGGGTTTCGAATTTGAGGACAGTGTAGAAAGGGCTGATAAACCCTAACGATAGGGGATTGTGTTTTGTTCGTAGAATTGTGAATCTTGAAGATGGCGGACCGCCGAATCAACGGTTCAAATATTCGGGTTCGGGTTCGGGTTCGGGTGCGAGAAATATCCGATTTCTTGGGCGTGGGTCTGCTATTCCATGCCGGGCCTTCAATACGCCAAGGCCAGCCCATATATAATGAGAATCAAATTCTAGCCATTAATTAATATAAGGGATAATTGCAATTTGCAGCTACATTCTCCAAACCAAATATGTTTTGCATTTAAGCGGATGGAAAAAAAATCGAATCTCAATGGGCACCCGCGAACCCGATCCGTTAGTAACAGATCAAACCCAAAAGTTTTAGGGGTCGGGTTGAGCGGATGAGTGATTGGGTTCGAGTTGACCCATACCCGACCCGAACCCGTATGTAGGGGTGCTCAAAAAACCGATAACTAAGGAAACCGGACCGAACCGAGCCGAAACCGAGTGAATCGGTAGCCGAACTGATCGGTTCGGTTGGGCCGGTTCGGTTATGACCAATAACCGACTCCACATCGGTTCGGTTCTCGGTTACGGGGTTCTGAAAATCGCCCGTAACCGAACCGAACCGATAACCGAGGCATTGATACCCAGACATGACCAACCCATAACCCACAACCCCTAATCACTTTGTGCGACTCTGCCATGGCGTAGGGCTCGAGGCTCTCTCCATCACTTTGTGCGACTCCGCCCCTCATCTCTCCATCACCGTCCTCAACCACCATCACCACCACCGTCCTCCGCCCCTCATCTCTCCATCACCGTCCTCAACCAGCCCCTCATCTCCACCATCACCACCACCGTCCTCCGCCCCTCATCTCTCCATCACCGTCCTCAACCAGCCCCTCATCTCCACCATCACCACCACCACCGTCGCCTCCTCCGCCGCCACCGATCTCTCCTTCTCCTTCTCCACCAACTTCCCCTCCGGCCCTTCCCCACCGCCTCCTCCTCCGCCCCCTTCTCCGTCTCCCTCAAATCTGGGCTCGGCCTCTTCGGCTCTCCCCGCCGCTCCCCTCTCCCCCTCCAACCCCAACCCCGTCCCCTCCTTCTCCCTCCACTTCAAGCCCTCCCTCGGCGACTTCTCTCTCCGCAAGACCACCAAACCCCAACCCCAACCCTCCCCAAACCCCAATTCTGGGTTTGGCTCTATTGATTGGAAGGGTGGTGGCAGAGGTGGGTCTCCGGCATCGCTGTTACGGCCAGGACGGCCGTAACCGAAGAACCGAACCGGTCCTAACCGATCGGTTATTCGGTCATAACCGAACCGAACCGACAACCTTTCGGTTCGGTTATCGGTTATGAACCTTCAATAACCGAACCGGTCGGTTCGGTTCAGTTATGAACGGCTCGGTTCGGTTATCCAACCGTGAACAGTCCTACCCGTATGTATTAGTTTTTTTTATAAAAAAAATTAATAACACAAAATCCTAAATCAGTCTCAAGACTCTCAACTCTCCATCACAAGCACTCACATCCTGCCTCTGCGCGAGGACCTGCGGACTCACGTCTTGAAATGAGAAGTACTGGCTCGCGAGGATCTGTGCGGACCGCGGGTTCGCCTGCAGCGCGAGCACTCACATCTTGAAATGAGGTCAGCTCAATTTCCCACTTCTACTGTCCAATTTTGTTTGATATTTTGATGATTTTGGGGTTTCTCAGCATTTTTGTATATTTTGAAAGCTTTGGTTGCGTTTGGGGTTTTTCAGCTGAAGGCTTTGGTTGTGTTTTTTCTCTGAAACCAACTCCTTTGAGCTTGGGTAGCTCTTCTTCCATTTGGTTTCTAGTTTCCTTTGGTGGGTTGGATTGATTTTTCACTTTGACCTTGTGTAACTTTCCTTTGGTTTCTAGTTTCCGATGAACAAATTAAATATAATAAGTTGTGATGGTGTATTATGCTTATTTGGTGTTGTTTTGCAATGAAGTCGATCCCTATTATTGCCTTGAATGTTCCTTTCTCTCTTTCAAGTAGATATGTGGCATTGAAGATCGTATATTAATATAGATGATCTGCAAGAATTTTTGTTAGCACTGTAACTTGTTAGGGCGGGGGTTAAGTGATCTTGGGTTTTGACTAAATTTGCATTCTTGAAACAGATTACACCTAATATCTATTATCTAGTAAACTCTTATTTTTCTACTAGAGGAAAGAAGAAGTTGCAAAATTTATGCAAATGAAATGAAGTTACTGTCAATTGTTCAGTGTAAGTCTCTTTGATATTCAAACTCGGGGAAAGATGCTTTTATAGGGTGTTTATATTCCTATTATCGAATTAACTCAATAATTATTGAACTCTTATCTTTTGACAGTTTTACGGAGAATGATATGGAGTCAAACTATAGTGAGTCTATAAATAAATCTCAACTACTGATGAACCCTAGAGGGGAAGATGTTTCGACAAATACAAGGGTTGATTCTAGAAGGAAAAGATCTGATGTTTGGGATCATTTCACAAAGGAAGGTGAGAAAGCACGGTGCAACATTTGTAGGAATTGGTTAAGCAGTATGAGCATAGGCGGGACGACACATCTTCATAATCATATATCAAGGTGTCTAGATCGTAATGTAAGTGATACCCGTCAACAAGTCGGGACGGATGGAAAGACTTCTAGTACCAATTACCAATTTTATGAAGTTGTGTCAAGAAAAGAACTTGCTCGCGTGATTATTTTGTACGAATATCCTCTCTCCATCGTTGGCCATCACGGATTTCGTATGTATACAAGAAGCCTTCAACCCTCGAGAAGGAGAAAACCATGAAGATTTTGAAAGAAAATACGAGTAAAATTGCAATGACCATGGATATGTGGACATCAAACAATTAAAGGAAGGGTTTTATGGTAATCACGTCACATTTCATAAACAACGATTGGCGGATGCAAAGCAAGATAATGAGGTATTCTATTTTTAGTTCACATATCATGTTCTTAATTATTTATTTTCACATAATCACATTGTAGTTTAAATTTAGATATTATGTTTCTTATACTTAAATTTGGGTTGTATAGGTTTGTATATGTGTCTTCCCCACATACTTGTGATGTTCTCTCCCGTGTTTTCTTGAAGAGTGTTTTGGATTGGTATTTGGATAGGAAGTTGTCTACATTAACAGTAGATGATTGCTCAACTAATGTCAAGATTAAGATCTTATTGGAGAAGCTTCCTTCTAACTCACTTATATTACAAGAAAAATTGCATCATATGCGTAGTTGTGCTCACATCCTTAATATAATTGTTCAAGCTAGGTTGTCGGTTATCTCTCAAGGTATTGAAAAAGTGAGAGAAAGTGTTGCATTTTGGATTGCAAGTCCAAAAAGAGTTCAAAAGTTTGAAGAGGGAATGCATCAGTTGGATATTCCTTGTACAAAGAAGTTATCTCTTGATTGTAAAACAAGATGGAATTCTACTTATTTGATGTTGTGGTTTGCCTTGACATACAAAGATGTATTTCATAGGTTGACATTTATGGATCAATGGTTCAAATGTTGTCCAACAAATAATGAGTGGGATCTAGCTCAAGAAGTATGCGATAAGCTAGAAGTGTTTTATATTGTCACTGAGAAATTCTCTGAGACTAAATATCCCACTGCTAAACTTTTCTTTCCTGAATTTTATGGCATGAGACATGCATTATATTCGTGGAATACATATTCATGTGAGTTGATAAGGTTTATGGCTACATATATGATAATAAAGTTTGAAAAATATTGGTCTGTCATTCATGGAGTTATCTGTGTTGCTGCTATATTGGATCCGAGATTCAAGATGAAATTGTTGGAGTTCTTTTTTCCTAAAATCTATGAGGGTCAATCCAATTTAGAACTTGAGAATGCAAGATCACTTTGCCATGTACTTCTTGAGGAGTATCAAGTAAGAGATTATGCAAGAAAAGATCGTAATGCAACACAAGATTCTAATGAAGGATGTTCGTCTAGTATGGTAAGTAATGCCATCATTAGTTTCTCATATGATGGTATGGTTGCATTTGATTCATTTGTTAGCGAAACGGATGATATGTCTTTGACGTCGAAGCTAGACCATTATTTGCAAGAGAAGAACATACCAAGAAATGCAAATGTGGACTTCGACATCTTGGTGTAGTGGAAAGCTAATGGGTTTAAGTGGCCCAATTTGCAAAAAATAGCTAGAGATTTTCTAGCTATTCCAATTTCAACCGTTGCTTCGGAATCTGCTTTTAGTACTAGTAGTAGATGGGTGACTCCTCATCGTAATAGGCTTTCTAAAAATACTTTGGAAGCACTTATGTGTTCCCAAAATTGGCTATGGAATAAAGTTAAAGGTAAGCATATACTTTTGATTATTTATTTACTCGTAGTTAAAATGAAAATATACTAATTTTGATTTGTTTATTGTCTTTTTCACGTGTTGAGAGACTTGCTCTTTGGAGATGGATGTTGATTGCCAGAAAGTTGTGTTCGAGGAAATGGAAGATAATGTTGTAGGAGACAACGTTTCTTAGTTTGCATATGAACTCTTTTGATGTAATTTTGTGCATGTTTTGATGCATATGAACTCTTTTGATGTAATTTTGTGCATGTTTTGATGCATTTGAATTCTACTTATTTGATGTAATTTAGTATGTTTTGATGTATATGGACTTTCTCATTTCTTGGTATGATCTTTCCATTGAGAAATCAAGAAACTATTCATGATCAAGAACCTAAAAATCAAGAAACCCTCAATTTGGGTCATTTTCCTTGAGAAACTACAAGAAAACTCTAGTAAGCATCTTCATTAACTAAATATAACTCAAGAATTCAATAATTGTATCCATAACAATAGTGAAAAAAACATCTGTTTTGTTCATAAATTTTCATATATCACAGAGAGTGATCAATATCCTAATAAATTATTGGTGTGTATATGTCCTAATAATTTATTTCTTGATATTATGTTCTTTTTCAATCTTAGTATTTTAATTTTTTGAAAAAAATTCTTTAAAAAGGAGTCGGGTTGTCGGGTTTGACCCGAACCCAATGGGTTTGGTCCGGGTCGGGTGCCCGCTCAAAACGAGCGGGTTTGGTCCAGGTCGGGTGCCCAATAACGCTTACCGGGTTCAGGTCGGGTTGAGCCAAACCCGACCCATTGCCATCTCTAAGTATACATAACTTATTATATTGCTAGATTATCTAAAATTCATGTTTTTTATTATTTATAGGGATAATGACAAGTAGGTACACCCAACAATGTCATTTTTCAAAATCAGTACCCTAACTTTAAAATTTTCGTTACGAGTACCCTAAGAAATTTTAAGCGACACTTAAAGTAACAAAAGTTAGATTTAACATAATTATTTTCTTAATACCCAAACTGCCCTCGCTCTAAAGTGTGCATAAATTTTATAAATGGAAAAGACTTTTCTACCCTCATTTAAATAATGCATACAACTTTAGAATGAAGGGCAAATTTGTCTTTAAACATTAAAAAATAAAATAATTGAAATTAGATGGGAAATGACCCTTCTACCCTTCTCTTCAACCTTTATCCCATCTACTCACCATATCTGTCTTCGTCCTTCAACCTCTCGTCCGCGTTCGAGATCGATTCTCTGCAGATGATTCCCAAGAACCTGACGGGCTTGGACATGTTGGATCGGGTCCCGGCGGAGAGGGGGTACTTGTCGGCCCAATCGAGAGGGGAGTTCATGTCTGGGCCGCTCGACCACGGCGTTTTCTCGGGCCCGATCGAAAAGGGCATTCCCGGTCCTGATCAATTCTGGAATAGTGGGTCACATGGCAATGGTGTGAGTCTGAAGCTCAAATCTGGGATAAGGTCGCTAATTGGGGTTTTCTGCTTGCATTTTTTCACTCGTCGCTGGTGGAGCCGCCTCTCTCTGGCAGGGCTCATCGGAGACGGTCCTTATGTATCCTTGTCGGCGCCGATTTTGGCTTATTATCATTGTAGTGAAACTCTGAGACTGAGAGTATAGCGGTGATGAAGTAGGAGAAGATGTGAATTTGTCTTCCCATAGAAGACCATTGAACTCCATGTAGACATGCGAGTACAGATTTTGAGAGAATATTATTGAGTTTTCTATTTAATGGATCGGGTTTGGCTATGTAATTTCAGTACTTAGAGATGATTTTCTATTTATTGAGTTTTACATTTGTCTCTGTAAGTAAATGATTGGAGGAGGGAATAATTTCTGGGTTTTGTAATTTCAGTACAGTTTGAATAACCAATTAGAGACGAAGAGAGAGTGAAAGGGCAAGATGGGGGAGAGTAGTTAAATTAGCAAGAATGTAAATTTAGACGTGTTATAATTTTTTTATAATTTTATTTCAAAAGACCATTTTTCCCTCCACTTATGTGCACAAGTTATTTTTTTATAGATGGTAAAAGAGTAATTTTATATACTATCAAATAGTTGCCAAATTTAGAAAGTAGTGAGTGAGGGTATTTTAGACTTTTCACACTCAAATTATATTAAATCTAACTTCAGTTTCCTTAAATGTCGCTTAAAATTTCTTGGGGTACCTGAAACGAAAATCTTAAAGTTAAGGTACTAATTTTGAAAAGTGACATTGTTGAGTGTAGCCACTTGTCATTATCCCTTATTTATAAGCAAGTCAGCAGCTTTGTCCTTTACCAACACTCAATTAACACGTGTAAACACACGCGATCATTACAAATAATAAAACTGGTAAGATCGGATCATATTCACAGTGACCAAAAGCGGTTGACTCAATTCAACGCAGGCTAACGTTAATAAATTAAATTACATAACAACGCATGGAGATGTATATGTATTTGTTAATGTAAAACTAGTAAATGATCCTGGAAAAGAATACTACCGGGCATAGTTCTACAAATTAGAAAAAATAATTCAACTTACTATGTGTTAACTTTGATATTATTATTCTTGATATTCTTGATGATCTCAAATACATTAGGGGAGGACCCTTTATATATGATCTAAACCAAACTAAATTGGGAATCCTAATATATATAGAATAAGGAAACTCTAACTAATGGGTTAACCCTAATGGGCCTTAACCATAATATAATTTAACAATCTCCCTCAAACTCAATACGGTGTAAATCGAATTGAGTTTGATCTTGAACACTTTGATGAACTTGAACATTTTGATCGCTTTGAACTCTTTGATTTCTCTGAACTTTGAGTGAGGGCGCATTGGCCAGGACTGGTGGATGCAGATGTACTTTGATAACCTTTGGATTTTCTTTTCTTTTCTAGCTTTTCCGGATTACAGGGATGTTCACGTGCCGATTTCTGAATTACGGGATCACCTTCTGGATTACGGGGATGTACACGTGTCGATTTCTGAATTACAGTATAGCTTTCTTTTTAATTTTCTTCTTTTCTACTTTTCTTCTCATCTTCTTCTTTTCTACAATTCTTCTTCTCTTTCTACTTTTCTTCGTTTCTTCCCTTCTTCTTCTTTTCTACTATTCTTCTTCTCTTTCTTCTTTACTACTATTCTACTGAACTTTCTTCTTTTAATCTATTTTTTCTTTCGCATGAACAGTATTTTGAAATTATACAAATGAACCGTACTTCGGGCAGATGAATAGTAATTTCAAACTTTTTTTCTTATCTCGCCTCTTGAACATTGAACCTTTGACGAATAACATCGAACAATTTCACCTTTGTTTCTTGAACATTAAACCTTTGACGAAGAACATCGAGCAATTTCTTAATTGCCCTACCCACTCATCATTGACGAGTGGGTAGAACTCGAATTCAGCGGAAACTTTAACCAATAACTAAACCTACTCTGATACCATGTTAACTTTGATATTATTATCCTTGATATTCTTGATGATCTCAAATACAATAGGGGAGGACCCTTTATACATGATCCAAACCAAAATAAATTGGAAATCCTAATATATATAGAATAAGGGCAGTATATAAGCCCGAGTGCAAAAAGGACACGTCCTAATATGGCCCACGTGGGGAGGAGTGAGTTGATAAAAAGACCACGTGTATAATACACGTGAGGGGGAGTGTTAAGAATATAAAGTCTCACATTGAAAGAATATGAGATCAAAGGGCAGTATATAAAGGAAAGGGTCAAACCCAACTATCAGCTTGAACTTTTAGTTGTGGAGTCCGACCCAATATGTGCAACCCAATTTTACATGGTATCAGAGGGGGGCGATTTGGGCCTGTGTTGGTGGGCCTCGCCTTCCTGTGGCTCCGCTCCTCTGTAAGCCCAATATTGTGGTCCGTGTAAGGGGGAAATAAGCTCGCGTGCAAAAAGAACGCGTCCTACTATGGCCCACGTGAGGGGGAGTGAGTTGATAAAAGGCCCACGTGTATAATACACGTGAGGGGGAGTGTTGAGAATATAAAGTCCCACATTGAAAGAATATGAGATCAAAGGGCAGTATATAAAGAAAAATGTCAAACCCAACTATCAGCTTGAGCTTTTAGCTGTGGAACCCGACCCGATATGTACAACTCAGTTTTACACTATGAAATCAAAGAATATAATTTGTCTTCACAATTGTCGACTCCACCTCTCGGTATTGAACCTAGTCTTGAGTCAAAATGTCTTATAATCCTCTTGAATTAGACACACTCCGACTCTACTAAAAGATCAACAATTATGGGGTAGGGGTTCCGAAGAGTTGAACCCCCTGAACTATGATGTGTCGGTCATCCATAGGTCCTCTCAAACTCAGCAATGCGACTCTCACAACCACTCAACATTCATCAATATCAAGCAATTGATATATAAACAACAATTCAAATCTCACATACATTTAAAGTCAAATCGAAATTCAAAATTTATAAATCCAAAACATTAAATCTAGCTCCCACGATTATGGGGAATTAACTCATAATCATGTACCTAGACCATAATAATATCAAGTTCAAGACGAAATTGGAAAGAGAAAAGAAAAACAATGAAACCCTAAACCCCAAATGGTTGAAGATCATGTAGTCGAATCTCTCTTGGATAGCGCGTATACTTGTTTTTCTATCAATCATTGCTCCCAAAATCGCCTTCAATGACCATCAATCTTTTCTCGAAACTTCAAATGCCGCCTTAGAAGTCTCTAGTCGTTGTCTTATGCTCTAGGAACCAGACCGTAAAAAAATAGGTAAAAAATCATATTTTAAAGTTGGTATTGAATATGGCATGTGTTAGCTCGGTTGTGCCACTAAGCATATACCAATATATTATTTTTGCGAATATTCTGTCAAAATTTGGAATTTTTTGAACCATGGCACGATTTCGGTGGCACGAGATGGCACGACTGTGACATCCTAGGGCGTGTTGTGCCCCAAAACTCCAAATTTGCTAAAATGGCCTTTTGCAAATTTGTATATATTCGAATTACGTGATGTACAAATGCGTTTGATTTGAAACTTTATAACTCAAGTTATACTCTCCACAAGTTTCAATAGTGTTTAGGCTCAAAATAATCTTAAATTAACATGTTTTTGCGCGACAAACACTCAAACAACCTGTGAAGACATAAAGACACACTATAATAGTTATTTATACATTATCGAGGGCAAAAATGCTCTTTAATGCGAGAAAATATATCATGAAAGTATACTCGAATGTGACCGCATCAACACCCCACACTAAAGACTTTATCGCCCTCGAGAAACAAAATACAAAGATGGTCGTTTTAAACCCCGAGTTTCACCTCGATAGGGGGAGTTTGACATCTCGCGATGATTTTTAGGTACAACCTAAAACTCCAAAAATGCAAGTGCGATGCAAATGATCATAACTGACCCGATGTTAAAATTATGGAAAAGACACATAATATACAACACACTTGAGTAGTCAACAAGGCCGATCGACCTGAAAATAATCAAATTAAGGCTTCAATAATACACAAGTTTCGAGAATTCACCGACACTTTCTATAACATGCTAGACGATATAAGTTAAAACCCCCAACCAATCTGGCTTCTACCCAATCACATGTTTTCACTCGTAACGCTAAGTAAGCATTTAAACCTTTCACAAAATTTTCACATACTTAAAAGATTCAATATTTCAAAAGTTCGGTTGTGTGTTTCTTTTTTCCGCTATTGACTTTATTTTTTAATTTTTATTTTTGTAGATTTTGATAAGAAGTTCGGGGCTTTCAGACTTTCTCCACTTGACGTAGCTCAGGCTCCCACGAATGCAATCATCCTATGTCTCTTTCCCCTTCTTAAGATATATCAATTCATGTTTTTCCCCTTTTTGGCGGGATACACACATCCTAAATCCTTTCGAATGATATACCGCCTTATTTTAGTTTTCATATGCCAAACACTTCATCGAAATAAATCAGTTTAGCAGTTCAAAAATTGCGCACACAAATTTTATACTACTTTTCTATAACACAATTAAACATCCTACTTATCCACATTCTTTCTCATATTTAGGGAAAAACTAATGTCCTAAAGAATACTATGAACCTCGACTACTAATTTCTTAACATGCGTATCAAAACAACCAAAAGAAAAAATTCAAAATGCTAAAAACGTAGATATGCTATGTAAATGCCCTAAGTTATTATTTAAACACACACATCCCACACTAAAAATGTGCACGGTCCCCGTGGTAAGAGAAAATGGCTATTAAAAATATATTTGTGGAGAATGTAAACATGATCTTGATCATACCTGATGAATACTAGTTGGTTCCACTCTGGCTGGTCTACTAATCGAGTATCTAAGGTGTCAACTCTGGTCAGCCCCTAACAAATTGTTTGACTATCGACGCCAGATAAGACCCTATCGATATGAGACATGTGTGCTTGTCCTATTGTCTTGCTATAAAGCATTGAAATTTGGGTCAACGCCCACAACTGCACACTAACATATATGTTTTATTAACTGTGTGGTCTCCACGACCAAAATTAAATCACAAACAAATTTCAATAGTCTCATGTACTCAATACAATAGTTCTCACCATATATATAAAGTTAAGGGTTCGAGAAATTGTTGGAGTGTCATTCAAATAGTGTTTTGTTTAATTTCCTTGAGTTGGACGAGAATGCGAGTATGCGACCCACCAAGAGGCTGCATCTACCACTACTATCTTCAAGTTCCTAGTGCTATAGTTCATCTTTTCAGCTCGATGTCTATATTGTGTAGAAAAACTAGGGTGTCTCTTAGTAATGTTTTGTTTAACGTTCTTGAGCTGGAAGGGACCACTCCATTACATGTGAAAGAATAGATAATTGGAGCTCATCAAAGAATAAAGAATAGAGAAAAAATTAAACCAAATTAATTGTAGGTCCCCGACAACAACGCCAAAAGCTTATTGGTTTCACGGACGAAAGAAAGACACGCTCCTACGTCGACCTTACACCTATGTCTTCGTCTTGGTTGGTGAGGGAATGACATGGTTGGTGTGGTCAGAGACGACGAGGTAGAAGGCCTCAACGACCACGCCAAACTAACTTCGTCTCTGCTTCCAACAAAGGTTGGCCAGCCCATTGACAGACACTTTCATTTTTAAATTTTAATTTATAATTTTAGGGGTATAGTGGTCATTTAATTTTCTTTGGCGTCATGTGAAATGCGTGTGACTGATTTTTGGATGATTTCCATTTCAATCCTATTTGGTTGCATTGCATGTGAAGCATTGGGATTCAATCATTTTAATAAATTACTAAATAACTAGAATCACATGTTACATTGTCTTAATTAAATACGAAGCAACTTTATTAAAGAGTAGCTATAACTTGTTAATGCATCTTCTTCCTAATTTAATTCTGATTCAGTGGATGCTCTGCAATCCCGAGGTAAATTATCATTATACATACTCCAAAGTACAACAATTGATTTGATTCATTAAATATGTTAATGCTTGGATTGATTACAGAACAAAGTTACATTTGAAAACATATGTATTCTGCTAATTTATAACAATTACAATTATCTGAAACATATTATATCGGTATGTTCACTAAGCAAATATATGATTATCAGTGACATCTTAAGACTAAGTTTATTGCCACTTGTTTGATGTTCCATTTCCACTTTCATACGTTGGTTATCCGAGGAAAATGTCTATTATTGGGTTATGAACTTTTTGTTTTTAATCTCTCAATTAGCCAACAAGATTCATCCAATGATTATATGAAGGGAAATTTTAGTTTCTCGTTATGATATCATTGAAATTTGATACATTTAAAAATAATAATTTGTTTATTAAGTTTTGTCTACACATATAGAACAAAATAAATAAATTACGGAGATGTACGTGAAAATTTCAAGTTCACCTAAAAACTTTAATTTAATAAACAAATTGCGTCTATTTAAATTTAAAATTTAATCTACTGTTAAATTTAAAATTTGATCTATTTGAAAACACAACTTATTTAGTAAGCAGTGTTGGGACAACATAGATACCTACATGTAATGTGAAAATTTCAAATTCACTTAAAAGACTTAGACTTCAACCCTTATTGTATGGCATGTTCTCAAAGAGCATTGATAATGTAACGAGTAAGATAGTGATTAATTGATTTACGTGTGTTGTTGGTGACACATCCACAAGGCTGCATAATTTGTTGATATAATGCCAAGTTATTGTGATTTTATTCCGTCAACTCCAAGACTTGAGTACTTTACTTAAACATCAATATTGATTAATCGATAACAATTCGATCAAAAACTCACATATAACCGAGTTTGTGACCCTTCTCTGCTTGTAACTCAAATCATGGGCTCAATCAGAATCTATGTTTTTGTTGCCATTTGTGTATTGTTTTCATGTGTGAGTGTGGCAAAATCAAGGCAGTGTAATTTATATGAGGGGAGTTGGGTTTTCGACAAGTCGTATCCTCTGTACGACTCGTCGGCCTGTCCCGCCCTCCGAAAAGAATTCGACTGCCTCAAGTATGGCCGCCCTGACCATTACTACCTGAAATATAGATGGCAACCCAGCACCTGCAACCTCACCAGGTCGGTACCATTTTCACTATGTTTGTTATAACCAACGTTCGTAGCTACCTTAAATGTTAATAATAGACATCTCTTCTCTCAGTCTTGACGTGCCACTAACTAATTTTTAGACACAAAAATGTGGCAGATTTGATGGCAAGGACTTTTTAGAGAGATTGAAGGGGAAGAAGATAATGTTTGTGGGAGATTCAGTGAGCCTGAACCAATGGCAATCACTGGTATGCTTGCTTCACGCTGCTGTGCCTAATTCCACTATTATAAAGGAGTTCAATGCTACAAGCGCTACCCACATATTCAAGGTCACTCTAAGTCTAACCTCTCCTTAACCTTCCACCATTTCTATTTCCAAGCCACAATTTTGTATCGATTTCATTGCAGGAGTATGATGTTTCAGTGATACTATTCCACTCCTTGTACTTGGTAGACGTCGTAAGGGACAAAATAGGTAGAGTTCTGAAACTGGACTCTATCAAGAATGGCAATGTGTGGAAGAACATGGACATTTTGGTTTTCAACACTTGGAACTGGTGGTACCGCAGCCGCTCAGGATACAAGCAGCAGTATGTGAATCTATCTATATAGTAATAGTATACACAAATGAAAAACAAATGACTCAAACCTATTCTATTGCAGATGGGACTATATTCAAGATGGCAGCAAGACCATGGAAGACATGGATCGGATTGTCGCTTACCGGAAAGCCTTGACCACATGGGCTAAATGGGTTGACTCAGATGTCGATCCTGCCAAAACCAAACTCTTCTTTCAGGGAATCTCCCCTACCCACAACAAGTACTCATCTTGCATTACCTTTTTTATGTTCATTTTTTTCTGCAGCAAACTCATTTAGTTATATTACATGTGAATTTTAGTGGGAAGGATTGGCTGAAACCTGGAGTGAGGAGTTGCGCGCAAGAGACACTACCTGTGAGTGGATCAAAGTATCCTGGAGGGTGGCCAGAGGCAGCATATGTGGTGAGACAAGTGATGAGCAGCATCAAGAAACCAGCACATTTGCTGGACATAACGACGATGTCACAGCTGAGGAAGGATGGACATCCCAGCACCCATAACGGCCTCGGTGGATTGGATTGCCTCCATTGGTGCCTTGCTGGAGTTCCTGATACCTGGAATGCGCTATTGTATGCAACTCTCACTTCAACACAATGAAATCACTGTATAGACAACCACTGACTGCAAATACTATCTATACTTATCAGATGAAACAGTAGAAAAGATTGATACGTATGTTCAATAAAATGTGTAAGCTTTCAGTTCCACTGAATTTGACAAAGCTCATTCATTTCATAATAGAGCAGTATACATAAGTCTCCAAAACATAATTTCATCCAAGCAAGTATATAATATGGTCGGCGGATAGCGAGCATAACAACATGGATGTTTTGAGCATTTTTATGAGAGTTTAGGCATTTTCACATTAATAAAACTTATTATTGTATTTGAATGTACAAGGTAGAATAGGAAAAGGAAGAGAGAAAAAATGTGAAACCTCATACGAGCAATCGTTTTAATCAAACCTCCTAAACCTCCAGGCAGAAATTGAGAAAAGGGGTTTTGAATTCCAGAAAATAATCAAGCACCCATTTTCTTCTTTGATATTATATCCAGCACCGTAGCTCTGCTGTAACAATCTCCTTGCCTGCAGCATAGCATGGTAGCTGAGAGCAACGCGGCCAAACCCAGAGTGCTCGAGCCTCAGAGTCCATTTCTCCAGCTTCTCGTGTCTCTCCATTCGGTTGCCTCCCTCACATGCTATGATGTTCTTAATCTCCTCCCCCAAGAGCATCTTCTCGACCTTTTGTCTCTCAAGTGATGTTCTTGGCACAGTAGATTCCAAGCAATCAAACAGTGTAGCATAAAAGTTCAGTGCTTTCATGGCCCTTTCAGGAAAAGGACCGTTATGGTTTGCTTCTTGCTCAGTCATCACCATAACTTTTGGAGAAAGACCAGAAAGAGCAGTGAGAAAGCTTCCAATCTTTGTCGAGGCAGTTAGAAAAGGGGAAGATGGAGATGGTGAATCAATTGGACTATACATATTCATTACATCTTTCTCGAGCCATTCACCCAAGGTGCGCTGGTTCATCTGAAAGACTCTCATCAAGTGATTGGAATTTGCACTTCTTGAAGCTGAAGGCGTGAGCATCTCGTCATCAGCTGCCAGTAGAGTGTGCAGCTGAAGTACTGAACTGATTGCAAGAGCTTCCCCGGTCTTGACACGCAATCTTTCGACATCAAGATTCTCCAATTTGCTGATTACTGGAATGAACTGAAACGGAATGTCCAATTTTTCTGCTTCTTGTGTCAAGTGGAGAGCCACCTGTTCCAGCACCTCCTTGTGCTCATGAACGCCCGTAATTCTGAGATGAGGAGGGCCTTCTGGTCGAGCACTTAACGTCTGCAGAAGATTAATCCAGAGGAGAGGCTCGCAAGAATTAAGATCGATGATATGAACCATCTTCTCCCCTTCCATGGCATCGACAATGGCCTGATTTGTGACCACATAGGCGAGTTTTAAGAAAGGGCAGAGCTCAAAAAACATTCTTTGAACTTGAACCTTTTCAGATATTGAAAACATGTTTGTGGAATTGAAGGCGTTGTGCAAACCAGTCCAAGCTTTGAGCATGCGGTCAGCAAACGCCTGGTTGAAGTAGGCAGCGATTCTCTGGACCTGATCGCCATCAGTGGAGGCCAAGTGGGAAATATGGTCGAGGGCGGTATTTGCATTGTCAATGCTTCCAGCAGCAACATGGTGTGCACAAGCACCAAGTAGATGGATAAGGTACATGCCCCTATCTTCAGGAGACCCTATGCTGGGAGATAGGGCCATCCACGGGAAATACTCAAAGGGCGATGAGGATCCATCCTCTTGAACCATTCCTGACATACAAACTAAGCAATCCAAAATCCAAAGTTCAAAACAACTAAGATAATCCTATGCCTATACTAAGAAAATTACACAAAGCCACTGTTTTTTGCAGTGAGAGTCTTGTTGTTTCAGAACACAGTAAATTCAAGGCAAAAGATGTCACAATGCAAACTAACAAAAGAGCCCAAATTGAAAAAAAGAAAAAGAAAAAAAGAATCATCACACTATAAATCCTAACAAGACAGAATTGAACATATTCGCCAAAACGAAGCAATTTAATATGGAAATTACCGAAAATTGATGAGTTGAATCTTCCCTGAAAGCCGATGAAGGTCCAAAATGCCAAGTGGGTTTTGAAAAGTTGAAAGCTTGGATCTCTGGTGAAAGTGGGTTCAGAGACATGAGCGCAATGCAAGTTTTGAGCTTATCTCTGGTCTTCAAGTACTTTTCCATGGCTTCGTTACCAACAATACAACAAGAGACTGTTTTTGTCCTTGTGAAAGATCCTCCTCTTTCTCTCCACCTCTACGGACACATCTATGGGAATAAAGTTTCATTGTACGAAAGATACTTTAGAAACAAACAAAAATTGATGAAATACAAATTGTTATATCTTGTTTATTTATAAACTAATGTTAAGAAACCAATAGGAATCCCCTCTAAATTTTGTATTATGACAAAAACCAAAAGAATAACAAAATGAAAGTTTGATACATAGTTTTGGGTTTGGATATGAATTGAAAGGGAACAAGAGCACCTTGTCTTGTTTCTTTGTGGAAGAGAGTAGTAAAGGCCTCGAAGTGCTTCCAAAATGATAGACCATCCACGCCGGACTTTGGAAGAGGTGGTTGTGGGCAACTCCAAAAGTGGACACAACTTTTAACTTTACAACATTTTCATAGTTCTTAGCTTCATTCTTTTGTTCTCGTGAATGAAACAAAAATCGGTTTGTCTACTCCCATTTTCAAATTATCTTAGGCCAATCCCTAGCTTGTGGCTATATACATGCGTATTTTGTATATATAATTGTTTATCTTTGTTAGATTTTGTCTATGTTTCTTTCATTTTGATCTTTTGCTCATATAAACTCCTATTGAAGTTAACAAAGTTTTAAATTGAAGATATTCGATGCTTGGAGAATCTGCGCAACCTCGTAATTGTAGAACAACGGAATTTTTGCAATTTATTAGTATTAAAAGACTTACAACGTTTAACACCAAAAGTTGTTCAAATTCAACTTGTAGAAGCCTGTGGAAGAGTCGAGAGTTGTGTCGATGAAAATTTGAGGCAGTGAAAATTCGAATTGCATCAAGATCCGAGCGATTGAGATGGATTGAGTTATTTTGGCCAATTGAAGAAATCTTGACCATATTGCAACAAAAAAATAAGTTAGGTGATTGGTGAGTCACGATTAATCCTTAGGCATGGTCAATTAGTACATAAAACAAGTGAATCAATTGTTTTAAGTATACTTAAAAAATATGGTCCACGTATGATAAAAAATAGACTCCATTAAACTGAACCGATACTTAGGTGATGCAGTTAAATGCAAATCAATCTAATTACGTGCATGCCATTAGCAACACTACAACGATGAATGGTGGATGTACACAATGAAAATTCATAAAACCAAACTGGAACAGAAGAGAGTTGGATGACAAATTTGATCAAACTAGATATTAGGAGTGATGCTTTAGAACATTTTCCTGAGCATGAGAAATGAAGCCAAATGCATACAATGCATGATCAACTCAGTACAGTTGTATAACAACGGACCTTCACATTGTGCTGATTATTTGTTCTACATTGAATTTTAAAGAAGGTAAGACACAAGTCATTTCTCAGGATGTGAACTTGTTATGAACTATGGCACCTCTAAGGGTCTACAATAGAATGCACTTCAATTGCAGGGGATTCATTAAGAAGTAGTTTAAGTTCATCATAATGATTTCCCATCCAATTGCAGTTTGGAATTTGCTGATGCAGGTTAGCCCCATGAGTAGCAGCCTCCGCATCTCCTCCCGGTTCAGCCAACTTGCTTGTTACGATCTCATTGTGAAACAACTTGAGTGCATCACTTGTTGAAACAGAATGAACAGATTCACACAAATGCTGGAATTTGTTCTGCTTCTCTTGTCCTTCTACTAACCTCTCTTTCAATCCATCTGGAAGACAAGCTAGCGCACTTTGTGATTGTTACAAACACCCACAAGGAAAAACATGAAACACAGTCAGTAACTAGGTATAATAACTCAAACACTACAAGAAACCAAATTTTTTGAGACACTGACGGTTTTTTGGTTACCTGGTAACACCTCTAGTAAGTCCCCATTTGTATCCAACAAGAACTGATTGCTTAAATCCAATATTAAACCCCTCTTGTGCAGATGCTTCTTTCCCAGCCGTGAGACCATCACGATACCCAATCTGAAGATTAATTATATATTAAAAAAAAACAAGATACACTGGATGCAACAACCTCAGATTGTTAAGTGGGGAAAATAAACAAATGAAATCAGGTATAAGTTCCCAAATTACTGCATGGAATTGGTCATGTCTTCTCTGCCACTCCCTGTCTAAGTCAAATGTTTCATCCATTGCCCCATCAGAGACATCATCCCATAGAGGTTCATTTCTTTGCTTCAAGTTATTCTCATCATAATCTGAAACTAAAAAATATATCATTTGAAATTAAATTTTTGTCAGTCAAAGTTTGTGACAACATTGTTTGAACAAGAATGGGCATAGCTTTTTGGTAGCCACTACTTTATTTTATAGAATATTTATTGCTTTCTAGGTTTATAATTATAGGTCTTTGAGATAACTTGTTGTGATAATGTGTGCAAGTTGTGCTTGTGTGGATGGGAACAAATTAAAGAAGGAGAATTTATGTTGAAATTGTTAAATGCACAAGAAAACAAACAAATGAAGTGAGGTTGATCACAACCATAAGTTTCGGGATAGGAAGAGAACATTCCTATGAAAGCACCGTAAACGAAATTTTCATAAGCTTCTCAACTATAAGAAATGGCCCCTATTGCTTTTCATATCTTATGGTACATTTTACTGGCTATGCATCTAAGCAAAACAAGAAGACAAACAAGAGATGTTTGGTCTCATAGAGCAAAGCAGTGTGAGCCCTCTTCAAAACTACCCTTTTAGATTCAGAATCATTGTGACACAAACAGTTGCACAAATTCACATTAGCCCACCACCACACATCCACATGTCACTCTCATTACTGAAGAATTGCTTCACTAATCATAACTTATTCAGAAAAATCACACATTCAAGCCGTCACAAACAAGTATGAGAACACATTCCTCACATTCAATAAGGTTAAAACATGAAATGTCATTTGATATTAAACTTTTTGATAGTCAGAATTTGTTTAAGATAAGAAATTGAGCAGACTGGCACTGTACCACTTGGTGTATTGGCTGTTGAAGCAGGATCCAGTTCTATTCTAGATAGTTGCAAGCTTTCTGCATAGAGCTCCTGAGCAAGACTGCCTTCCATCTGTATAACCAGAAATAACAGATTCTGAAGTCAAAAGAGCAGTCAAAATCAATAAAAATATATCATAATCACAAGGATGTTTGTAAATTCAGGTTTAAATACAAGTTTAGAGGAGGGTTTAACTAAGGAGAGAGAGGGGAATATTTTCGAGAGAATAGTTTCTTGTTATTGAGTTAGAGGTCGATTCCTAAAGATGGAGACTAAGGAGCATCAAGCTCGACCTTAGCATCATCAATACTCGAATGACCTTCTTGCTTCAAAAGGGTTTTACTTGAAAATTAACGGGTTAGGAATTAAAAAGGTACAAGATGGTCATGGTTCGTTAAATTTGCACTGTGAATCGAAAATTTTTAAGAGGCACTTTATTGTTTCCAACTTACCCACTCCAAAAGCTAGGAATTCTAAGAATACCAAAATCTTGACTTAACATAACGAACCAAAAAATCTGTCAAGGAAATTAGAGAATGCTACAACAGGGTACATTTTAGGAAACCCATGAAAGCCATCACCTATTAAATAACTATGCCTGCTGCCTATATTGTCCCATGGGTGACTACCATTCAAGCTTATTGGGCCATGAAGTCAATAATGTGTGGATATAAATGTGGAATTCCCTAGTCAAAAGTTGCTGAGTATAACTTCAATGCTAAGGGACAAACATTTTATCAAAATTAATGAATCCTAATTTACATTCACGTCAGATCGCCTAGACATCAAAACACTTGGGCAATGGCTCCTAATAGCATCACAGAAGCAGCTGGAACTAATATTTTAATGTCTAAACATTCATCTTTACCTCAAAAGGAAGAAATTTATGACTACCAACTGCAGTCATCAAAATGCCCAAATGACTAATATACACTACATTCTTGTGACAAATGAGTAACAGTAGCAAACCCAATGGTTTTAGTTCAAGTAAAAGTTAACTCAAGCATTCCAATTTACAAATAACGAACACATGCCTAATACACTACCCACCCTAACAAAGTGAAAAAAAGCAAAAGAAAAAGTGATGCAATTAGGAATCCATCTACAAAATACCTCCATGAATAATATAGATTAGTAAGTTCTCAGAATATTTCTACTGAAAACCCATGTCATAAATCGAAAGAAGAAGACTGTAAATCAGGCTATATACCATAGCCTATTTTTTTTTAAATAAATGAATCCAAAACAGGTAAAAGCTCAAAACTTTTTTCTAATATTTCATTGAAAACCAAAACCCTAAATTTTTTAATAAACCCGAATTCAAAACCTCAAAAGTGAATAGATTTAGGAAGAAAAACAAAAACATACCCAAACTTGCCGGATTGATTCTTTCAAGCCATTCAGAGAAAGTCGAAATAGAGTTCACTACGCAACGGTCCTACTTACCTCCGCGACGAGCCTCTGCGATGGCGCGAATTGCAGGTAGAAATTGGGAGGCTAAGACCAATCGAGGGTCTGTAGAAGAAGAAGAAGAAGTGTGAATGCTCTTCAACAAAGCCGACGTGTCGCTTTACAAGCATATTTGTTTGTGTAGGCTATCTTCGCAAGCCCATTAGAGCCCAATGGGCTAGACTGTGCTGTAGGCCCATTTTGTTTCATTTTACGCAAGCAGTGGCAACAAGAGAATTTATACATCATGCTAAGGAAATGGTCAATATTAATTCCATATTTTATTATTGTACAAATAATTTAATTAATCCAAAAAGGGTATATTAGTCCGTCCGAAATTAAAACTTGGGATCTACGTTACAATTTAATCCCACCTTGATTTGCGATTTCACAACCTAGACGGCGATTCTAATTTGATCGGACGTGTATCATAGAACCTTCAACCGACAACTCTAGTGACAATCAATGATCATTCTTCATCTCCGGTAGTTAACTTGATTTGGATCATGCAATTGCATGATCAAGTGATGTCTCTGACGATCACATCTCAAAAGTGAAAAAAATGCACTCAAATGACTTGGTCATTTTTTCAATGACGACGAGCATGTGCTATTCTGAGACTTGTGAAGATTTATGATAAAATAACTAGGCCTTTAAGTGACTTGCTCAGTAAAGATGCACTCAAGTAGATAAACAAGGATGAGGAGAGCTTTGAGTTGTCGAAAGAAGGCACCAGTCCAGAGATTACCTAACTTCGGCATCCTCTTTATCATAGAGGTTGATGTCAGTGATAGGAAAATAAGGGAAGTACTAATGCAAGAAGCCAGACCGAATTCCCTTATGAGAAAAAACCTTGTCCAAGAAATCAAGGGTTATCAACCTGTGCCATTGGAAAATATAATATAATAATATTAATCTTAAAATGAATGAAATTGAAAATGTTTTTTTTATTCATAAGATATATAATTCACTTGAAGTGCATTTGATTCTCTTGAATATTTATGTTATAAACTTTTCATTTTTTTCACCAATTTTGTATTGAATTAAGAAGTTTTTTGGTTGAATAGATGGAGATTATAAATTGATAGTCATTTCTTTTTTTTTTTATTTATAAAAAAACCTTATCTCAGCACTAAGAACATGAATTCTTGATTCTTCTTCTCTTTCTTTAGTCTCAAATGTTCTTTGTAAGTATGGTGATAGTGAAAGACACAAGTTCAAGTTCGCCGGAACTAGACATTTACTGTACGGTGTTAGTTCGAAGTCGTTGTATCCTGGGAGGTGCACGCTCATTGATTTTCAACACCTGAAGAAGAGAGAATACACTTTAAGAAAAGTGTCCAACACTCCTCGACTTATTTCCCGAGTTTGTATCGATTATTTTGTAAAGATTCATATATCTTTATAATTTTCATAATTCATTAGTTTTATAATTTATTGAAATTCCACACTTTGTTAATATTATTGAAGACCTTACATCAAATATCAACAATTTATTATTAAGAGAGATCGGAGAGCTTGAAGTATTTATTGGAACAAAACTCAATACTACCCTCCAGCATAAATGATTACCAAAATTCGTAGGGTTGTCTTACAAAATTGAGTACAAAAAGAGAAAGGAGAACACTGTGGCATATACATTGTCAAGGGAACCATAAACCCAACTCAACAAGAGCTTATTGTGATAGTGTCGGAGTAGGTAAACAAGGTGATCAGTAACTATGAAGCAGATATACTAGCTGATGACATTATGCAACTTTCACTTACTCTTGATAATTTTACTGAAAGTGTTTATATCGATGAACAATTGGTGATTACAATAGAATACGAATGTCTCTCTCTATATATGCTTGATAAGGTAGGTTTACATGAGATATGACGGCTAGGGTTTAAGTATGGATACAAACTGTAGTGGGACTCGGCCCATATATTAATAACTAATATAATATATCTAGCATTCCCCCGCAGTCGAAGCAAGAGTAGGCCGAATGCTTTGACTGGAGCAAAATTCTTTAAAGGGAAGCCTTTAGTAAACATATCTGCAAACTGGAATGATTTGATAAGAAGGGAATTAGAGTCTAGAAAAGAATTTGGGGTGGTGAGAGTTTAGAAAATAATTTAGAGAGATTAATAAGAGAAGATGATAGAGATAAAGAAAATAAAAATAACTAGAAAGGAAAAGAGGGAATATGAGGGGGAGCAACTACGTCATATAATGACGGTGCGCCAACTACGTCTTATAGGGACGGTGGAAAAGATGGTTTTAAGATATACCACCAAACTTGTAGCAACTACGTTAGTGTGAAATAATTTCAAACAACTACGACGCTGCAAAACAAGCAACTACATCATATAATGATGGTGCGATATTATATGGAGAAATAAAACAAAAAGAATTATGATGATTCGAGAAAGGAAGGAGAAAAGAATAATAGAGAGATTTTTTTTGTAGATCTAACGTACTAATAGAAAGAGAATTAATTATGTCATGGAGAATAGAAAATTGATTTTGACGGAGATAAATAGAAGGAAGAAGATGGGTTTGAGAATAAGACAAAACAAGAAAAAACGAAAATAAAGATGATGGTGTTCAACTTTGAGCAGAAGAGATTGTTTAGATATAGTAAAAGAAAAAATAAATAGGTAATAATAGTAAGGGATAATTACACTTTGCCCATACTAAAATGACCACTTTTACATTTTACTACAATTAAAAAAAAAGTTTACATTTTACTATCGCTAATTGCATTTTTTACACTTTACCCTAATAATGTTAGATTTTGGATGGAAATTTTTAGGGTTAATTACAGTTTGCTCACATTACACTGACGCGTTTTACAGTTTGCCCCAGCTACAATAAAAAGTTCAAATTAAGACACGCTAATTGTATTTTTTTTACAATTCTGTTAAAAATTGGATGGAAACCTAAAAATTTGGACGGAAACTTAATTTTTTTTCAAAAAAGACGAAAATACCCCTTTAACTAGTTTGACTTGGACCGGTTTTGTATTAAATTATATAATAATAATAATAATTATTATTATTATTATAATAATTATTATTATAATGTAATTAGTAATATATTGAAATTTTCGAATGTCATAACTCTCTCATACGAGCTCTGTTTCGGGCTCGTAGTATAACAAATCGAAGAGAATCGGAAGATCAACAACTTTTAAAAAAATTTCTCTAATTATATAATTTTTTTAATAATTAGACCCAAATGACATTAATAACTATACATTCGAAATAAAAAATAAAAAAATTAAAATAATATTAATAATTAAAATAATTGTTGATCTTCCGATTAATTTTGGTTTATTTATGGTCCAAGTCAAACCAGCTGAAGGGGTATTTTCGTCTTTTTTGAAAAAAAATTAGGTTTCCGTCCAAATTTTTAGGTTTCTATCCAATTTCTAACGGGATTGTAAAAAAAATACAATTAGTGTGTCTTAATTTGAACTTTTTATTGTAGCTGGGACAAACTGTAAAACGCGCCAGTGTAGTATGGGCAAACTGTAATTAACCCAAATTTTTATTTTATATAAAAAGACCAAAATACCCTTAGGGTTTTCTTCCCTAACTAAGACCAACCTCCACTCAAATCCGGCCAGATCCGGTTTAATTATTAATGATTCAAATAATATTAATTAATATGTAAAATAATATTATTTATTAATAATATATTGAAACTTTTGAATTGCACGACTCTCTCATGCAAACTCTATTTCGGGCTCATAATGTATCAAATCGAAAAGAACCGAAAGATCAACAAATTTAATGAAAGATATATTTATTAATACTTGATATTATTTTGATATTTAATAATTAAACAATATTAATTATTAATAATATATTTAATTATTAATAATATAGTGAAACTTTCGAATGACGTAACTCACTCATACGAGCTCTGTTTCAGGTTCATAATGTATCAAATCGAATAGAATCATCAGTTCAACAATTTCAAAGAAATAAGTTTTTGTCTAAAATTTCATCAAACGAAAACAAAATTTTTATTCTTTAAAAAAAATCGTTCAACATTTACTAGTGTTAGAGCAAAATGCTAATTTTTTTTATTAATAATTTATATTATTAATATTTTTGGTAGTAATTATTTATCACGTAAAATTAAATCAATTATTAATAATATATAGACAAATACTTCTTTTTTCAAAGTTGTTGATCTTCCAATTCTCTTCGATTTGATATAATATATGAGCCCGAAACAAAACTCGTATGAGAGAGTTATGTTATTTGAAAGTTTCAATATATTATTTATTATTATTATTATTATTATTATTTATAATTAGTATTATTATTACTATTAATTCATAATATTTTAATAATTAATTTACTTTTAATTTTTATTATTAATAATTAATAATTGAAAAAATGATTTACTTTTATTTTTATTAAATAATAATAATTAATAAT
The DNA here is from genome assembly GCA_963920655.1 of Geranium rotundifolium. Classification (NCBI taxonomy): domain Eukaryota; kingdom Viridiplantae; phylum Streptophyta; class Magnoliopsida; order Geraniales; family Geraniaceae; genus Geranium; species Geranium rotundifolium. The sequence goes on from OY987314.1 coordinate 8,889,100, forward strand.
GATAATAAATTATTATTTTTATTAATAAATATTATTAATAGAAATTATATATTATTAATAAATATTATAATTTGATGAATAATGACATCAATTTGAAATTTTGATGAATAATTGAGGGCCATTTCAACTTTTCATACAACATGAAAATTTTCCATCCAAAATCTAACACCGTTAGTGGAAAGTGTAAAAAATCCGCAATTAGCTGTTGTAAAATGTAAACTTTTTTTTAGTCGTAGTAAAATGTAAAATCGGTCATTTTAGTATGGGTAAAGTGTAATTATCCCTAATAGTAATTGTGAATCAGTAGAATTATGTAATGATATAGAGGATGCATAAAAGTAAGATATAGAGACAAAATAAGGAAAAGACAAAAATAACGATTCAATAGGTTTCCAAAGATTCAAAGCAGTAGCACTTGGTGTAAAAATATCAGATAACAAATCTAGATGTATCGTGGCATAAAGTCATGTAACAACTAAGGCATCAATACGATGCCAAGTGAGGTCAGGGTTTAGAGTAGTGGAGGCCGAGGAAACTGGATCAGACAAGATGAGAATTATAGGTTCGATATGATCTAATGCATTATGACTGAGACAAAACATACGAAACATTTCACGTCATTGTTTATAACGAGAATCCGTAACAGTTAATTTGATCGGAACAAAATTTGCAACATTTGTAACATTGTATGCAGGGTGAAAAGGGTCAGAATAGGCCGACTGATTTGGAGTCACGGTGGGTGAATCCAAAGTCATGGTCGAGGTAGTACAAATTTATAGAAAATAAATCACGGTGGGTACGAAGAAATATGAATTGAATTTAGAATGATAAAACACAACACATGCAATAAAGTCAAGACATGCAGTACATGACGAAATAAAGAAAAGAAAAAATAGCAAAGCACGGGAAAAGATGAAATAAGAATAAAGACGAAAGAGAGAACAACACAGAAGAGGACAGAACAAAAGAGATAATCAACCGAAAATGACGAAATAGAGAAAAGGACAGAAGAAGAGTAAAGATTTGGAACCCAAAAACCTAATGGAGATGTGTGTGGGCTGACGCAAAAACTGTAGCGGCACAAGATGAGTGGATGAAAAATTATTTTTCCATCTAATACCATGAAAGTGGATATTTCCGTTAGGGTTTCATTATTATCCAATGATATTTATAGGTACATGATGAACCCTATTATTACAATAATAATTACAAGAGGGTTACTTTAGGAAAATGTAGCATAACAGGGAATGAATGACTTAACGACCAAAGTTACCTCGAAATCTTTAAAGTGATATTCACTTAAAACATAGAGTTGCTAGTGAGTAACAGTAAATGGATTGCTCAAAACCCATGGTAGACAATCGATCTATAGTATCACAAAAACACAGTTTTGTAACGGAACAAAGGTAACACACATTCTCAAATACAAGGGTGAGCCACATAAAAACATAGACTTGGAAGTGCAACAAAACCACTCAACTCATCAAATTCCACCGTAAACCACGTAAACACAATTTTGGAATCCAGAGAAACCCATTTTCTCAAAATTCATGGCAAGCCACATTATCAGATATAGACACATCTTGGTGATACCGCCACAAAGACACCCAATTCCTTATACTACATGGTAAGTTATATTACTACACAACAAGGCTAGTAAGTGACAAAGTTTAATATTTTGAAAATGAAAAGATAATAAAGGGTATACTAGTCATTTTGCTTCTTAAATTGACCTAAAACTAACTGAATAATACACAGTGAAATTTTTTTTAACGGGTCAGAAAAGTCATTTTTAAACTTAAAAAGTGAAATTTTTTTATGGACTCGTAAAGTCATTTTCAAACTCAAATGAAATGATATACGAAAGTGTCAAACTTGAGAGAAGTCATATGCAATTATCTCATTTTTATTGATGGTTAATCATTTACTATTAATAAACTATTATTAGATGATATTTTGGTCACTCGAGAAAAATTAGAGGTTATTAACAACCCCACATAACTTTTTTAACAGAATGTTTTGTTACTTTCCATTCATTTGATTAAGTGCAACAAAATGAAAATTACGAGATGCAAAATATGCAACTTCAAAATTAAGGATACAAACTATTAATCTAGTTTAAATGAGTATAACAAACATTAATTTCTCCTTGTAAAATCGAAACACCAATTTTCAAAATTATTGAGGAACTTGATACACGTTCAACCAAGTCTTGGTTTAGTGACCAAAGACAAAACTTAACCCTAAGAGAGCATAGCCACCTCAGAAGACCTCAAACTTTAGAGTATGACAGACATACAGCCAGCATTAAATAGTGTGCAGACAAGCCCGAACTCAAGCTCCAAGGTTAACACTGGTGTTTTATTTCAGGTCTACTTGATCATTACTATAGTAATTCTGAAAGACAAAATCTTCTTCACGGTCCTCCATACTTTTTCCAACCACAAACGACTTTGTGCCCATCGTTGTGAAAGGCATTAGGCCAAAAGCTCGAGCTGTTTTGATCTCCCTTGCCAACTTTCTCTGTGCCTTTGCGCTAATGCCAGTCTGCACGCACACTAAATTCACTTAGTTTTGTTCAGTAAGTTTGAATTTGGTGAGCGAAGTGCACTCTCAACTTTACCTGACTCCTCTTGATGATAATTCCAGCCTCTGTTATGAAATTTGCAAGGAATCTTACATTCTGCAGGGAAACACCAAAATCTATAACTAATGTCCAATGCCTAAAGTAACAAATCACCAATGTGTTTAAATTGTGTCAAACTCACAAACCAACAAAAAGAAGAAAAAAAAAATAATATATATATATGTGACATTATTTTGCTACTGAGAAAAGACAAACAAGGACAACAAAGTGGCGCCAGAGATATATATCGCTCACCCGAAAATCAGCACGACTCAGAACTTCTTTAGTAGACGTCACGAATTCTCTCCTGGCAACATATGGTTGCTTTGCTGGCTTCCTAAGATCAAGTTCCTGCATATATAGCCATACAGTACATAAACTATAGGAATCACATTATTTGATGAAAGTAGGTAAAATAAAATAATTGCATTTAAGAAATAATGTTGGGGCACTGAATAAATTTATTTCCTTGGCTGAAATAAATAACTATCTGAAAGCAGATATCGCACCACATCTCATAAATCAATTAGTTATTGATTGTTTAATTTCAATTGCTTACCCTCCGAGGACTGAGAACAGTTACATAAACAGGAGTACTACCTTACCTGCTTAAGATAAATATCATCCGCAAGATTGATTTCATATGATCAATCATGAAAAAACAGTTATGGACAGTGCAACTCAGCACAATAGAAAAGTGAAAAATGAAATTTGAAAAAATATATGTTTGCATATAAACACTTCTAACTGATATATGGATCACTTATGTTGCCCAATGAAATCACAAAATGTAAACTGAAAGGGAGCTAGAAAAGTTAGGACTTTATAGTTTGTTATTGTATGCATCTGAAAACATTAAATGTCGACTATTTAGGGTTTAGGCCTGAAGGAACAAGTCCATTTTCTACCCAAATCAGAGCCATAATTTGATTTTTGCATATTATGGTAAACAGTCAGCAAATGAACTTCCTCTCACAGCCAGAAGTCATAACAAAATGGAATTTTTACACTTACAATTGAAAATATTGAATAGATAGCACTAGGAAATTTATACAAGTTTTCTAGCTTGTAATAAGATATATCAGTGGAGGGTAATGCTGAAAACTCTTAATATCTCAAAACCAAAGTAACACAGGAAAAAAATATAAAACTTCAATAAATGAATACATGTGAGCTGTTATGGTGCATACCTCAGGCTCATAGGTAGTCCATTCCATGTCCTCAGTGATAACTATATCATCTCTAAAAGAGAAATCTTCCTCTAATTTACCTTCTATGTTTTCAGCTGCTTTCTCCAACTTGAAATCCATTCCATCCATAAATGTATTGAAATCTTGATCATCCACCTTATTACTTTGCCCATACAATTTTGAACTAAATCCACCACGAGACTTTTCAAGTTTATCAAGCCTTTGAAAAACATAATCATTCTTAGAACTTCCCTGAGAAGTCCCACCAAATATTCGTTGGTCAAACTCATTACCATTGCCTGTTTATTGAAATCAAACGGGACAATCAATTTAACACAACGTCGCAACAAAATAAGCTGCTATAAATTTGTCCTCTAAATCACATATAACAGATAAGCAAGAAGCAACCCAGCCAAAGAATAAAATAAACAGCATTATATAGTGCTGAAGGGACTAGAAGAGCGGGGAATTAAGTTTAGATTCTTAGATATGGAAAAAAGGTTTATTGAAATCAAATATAGCATATAAAGAGAAAATACCTTGAGTTGCATTGGTAGAAAGCATTCTTGCTACACGGGGCATCTGATATTGATGAAGACCACTTTTGATGGATCGGAAGATAGCTGGAATGATCTTCATCCTGCTAAATTAAGCGATCAACAGGAAATGAGAATAAGTCATTCGGAAACCTACTTAAAATAGTAGGTATTACAAAATTGGCTTAAATGCTGTTAGTGTACACCTAGTTAGATAGGGAATGTTTTCTATTCTATTTTTTTCCACTTTTTTCATGAAATATTACAAAAGTTAACATTTACTTTTTCCATTTATTTATTAGTTATTACCCACCTTTTATAGATGTATATCTATTTTCATAAAATACACAGCATTAAATTTACTTTTAGTTTTCTATCTAAATGTAATAATAATGTAAATAATAAACTACTAAATGCTAATTGTTGCTATTTGTTAAGCTAGTTATGGACACTAGACAATTGGTTCGTTCCTTCCTTCCTCCCTATACTCATTTTACCTAAATATTTTGTGCATATCTAGTTAGCTCCATCTTTCATCCTAGTAAAATTATATAGAGTGAAACATGCTATTGTTATCAGAGATAACATTGTGACGTTGGTGTCAAAACTGAGACCACCTTAAAATGGCTAATATAAAATTACTAGTAGATCTGCAAACGAGCTGGCTCTTGTGAGTCACAATCGAGAATGGGTTGAAGCCGATCTTGAGTTTAGACTCAATAATCTCGACTCCAACTCTTTGAGGCTTCAAAGACTCGGAAGCTAACTCATTCAGTATCTAATTTCTAATTCAAAATAAAATATTTGGCAAAAGTTTGCTTGTTTGTGCATATGACATTTGCTTGTCCCACATCTGTTTTTTCTTTCTCTACAATCATAAGCAAAACATTATACATATTTTTGTTTCATGGACTGATTATGCAACTAAATCATGCATTATGACGACTAGTTAGTAATAATCGTATGATTACAATTATGAGGAAACCCAAAAAACAGGGCAAAACATGGAACTAGATTACTTTTGTCGAGCCAAGCTTCAGCCAAATAATATTTTTTTTAGTTGAGTTAATCAGTGACAACTTTAGGCTTGACTAGAGACTTATTTATTCCATCCCTTCAGCAAACTAATTTTGATGATTGTAGAGATGACAAGAGAACTTGAGCAAAATACCTGCTAGCCACTAGGATTGAGATGCAAAAAATTCAGTAAATTTTTACCTTAGCCTTAATTAATATTGTATGGCAACAATTGAGCTAAAACAAACATAAACCTTAGAATCTAAGACTTGTAACTTAGTTCTAAAAATCACTAGGCGCTAATCGGGCGGACAGTACCTCTAAGGATTAATCGGATTTGTATTTCATCATTATTTGAATTTATTTTAAAATATAAATATAAATATGAATTATACTATATATACTATGAATTAATTTGTGACATTCAATTTGAAATAAATCTTTGTACCATTAACAATTTGAGTCAAATCTCTGTACCATGGACAATTTGAGTAAAAAATTGATTGAAATAACTTTAATTACAAATCTCCAAAAACCCTAACTCAGTACAAAAACCAACAAACAAATCAATTGGAAAAATTCAAAATCACTGGAAACCCTTACTCGGTTAAAAAGTTAAAGTCAAGCAGAGCATTGAGAGGGGTTTGGAGAATGGAGTTGGGAGATTAAGAAAAGAAACAGACCTGAAGAAGAAGAAGGAGAGAGGACTGAGGAGTCGGCTTCGGCTTCGGTTGATCCCACTAGAAAACACCAATGGAAGTTAAGGATTTCATATCCGTTCGTTCATTAAGAATGGTCACAACACATCAATTCGAATCTTCAAAAATATTCAGTTGAAACCCTAACCTCACCTGAGATGTTACTCGGGAACGGAGGCAATGCGGCAGAGACTGCTGTAGAGAACAAGTAACAAAACCTATATTTTAGTTTGGGAAATGCCAAAAATGTGTTATTACTTATTTAACGTGTATTTTGACGAAAATGTCTTTACTTTCAAATTAAGAATCAATTTTTTATAAATAATTTTTAACTTCAAAGTAATTCAACTAAAAAAACTTGGGTAATGACAGTTGACTACACCTAACTATGCCACGTTTCAAATTTAATACCCAAACTTTCGGTTTTTCGAATGACATACCTCAAGTTTAAATAAGCGACACATAGCCCAACGTCTGTTAAATCTAACTGATTTGGTCTGTCAAAAAGTCTAAAATGCCCTCAACCATTTTGGTCTGTTAAACTGGTCTGGTTGGTTCAATTGATCTGATTATGAAATGACCATTTTACCCCTAATTGCATACCCAATTTAATTAATGCATTGAGGGCAAAATTGACTTTTCAATTACAAATATAATAATTATAATTCTTTAATAATTATATGTATATATATATATATATTATTATTAATTAATTAATAATTATATTAATTAAACCCTAATTAACCTAACCCTTCTTCAACCTCCCCGTCTCCGGCAGCCCCCACGTCTCCGGCCGCCTGCTCCGACTAGCCCCGTCTCGGCGGAGGAGCGTCCTCGTCGACCCAGCAGATCGAGGCGGAGGGTTGAGGCCGAGCAGATCGAGGCGGAGTGTCGGGGTCGAGCAGATCGAGGCGGCGGATCTGGGCTGGTCGACGGAGGGGCTGGGCTGGTCGACGAGCAGGCGGAGGTTGAGCACTGGTCGGGGAGGACGCGAGGGTCGGGGTCGACCCCGACCAGATTCGGACCTCCGCAAGGACGCGAGGGTCGAGCAGATCGAGGCGGCGGATCTGGGCTGGTCGACGAGGAGGCGGAGGTTGAACACCGGCGGGGGGCACTGGTTGGGTTGGTCGACGGAGGCGCCTTCTCGCGACCAGTGATTATTATTAATTAATAAAAATAATATATATATATATATATATATATATATATATATATATATATATAATTATTATATATGTAATTGAAAAGTCAATTTTGCCCTCAATGCATTAATTAAATTGGGTATGCTATTAGGGGTAAAATGGTCATTTCATAATCAGATCAATTGAATCAACCAGACCAGTTTAACAGACCAAAATGGTTGAGGGCATTTTAGACTTTTTGACAGACCAAATCAGTTAGATTTAACAGACGTTGGGCTATGTGTCGCTTATTTAAACTTAAGGTATGTCATTCGAAAAACCGGAAGTTGGGGTATTAAATTTGAAACGTGACATATTTGGGTGTAGTCAACTGTCATTACCCCAAAACTTAAACTATAATTTTTTTTGTATCAAAGCATTTCATTCATTCGGGATAATCCTCGTACCTATAGCGTACACAAAATAACATAATACTGTTGAGATTTTATGCCATAACACAACGTATTTTCAATTTACTCATGTAATAAGATTATTAGTTGAAATAAAATCGGCATTCATATTACTAAATGTTGTAGTAATATCTTAAGTATGATTTGATTTGTATCATTAATGTGTCAACACATAATAGTAGATCAACAGATCAGATAAAATCTTACTTAAGCAGTCCCCGATCAGAATAGCTTCATAAGAAGCGATCTGTATGAGGCTAACTCTAAATGATCACGCTCTACTAATCATGGCCAGAAGGGGGCCGGAGTTAGGTCATAGTATCACCAGACATGGGTGATACAGAACGACCCAGTCATGAGTATGTTACATAAACACAGTCATGAATATACTCATATGTCGGCATATGAAATCAATCCTCATACAGAAGAATCATTGAGGTCACTATTTAATAAGTGACGAGTTTGACTCAGTCTAACGTCTCCTGTAAGAGGGTTACAATAACGACTGTGATTGGCTCGATCACGAGTTACATGAGTTGACTCAATAGATTGCTGAATGATTTATCCCTTATACGGACGTATGAGCAGATATCTGTTTAGGCCACTTGATGAGTACAACTGAAATACAATAGCATGGCCATGCAGTCGATACAGAGTATCAGTTACAATTCAGTTAACTCAGATCAAGAAACAAGACAATTGAACGAGGATGACTTGTATATGCCTCGTGGTTGTCAAATATATCATGAGGATAAAATGTTAGATTCATGTACGACAAGGTTAAGTCGATATCTCGATAATTACAAGTGTTGGGTAATCATGATATCTTGCTAGAGGCCACTCAAGATGGAAAGGGTAAAATGGTAATTTTACCAGTCCGCCAACGTGTTGTGAGCCTAGAGGGAGACACACTAAAGGTTGAGTAAAACGGATGGAATCATATAGAAGAATCATGAGAGAAAGAAAATCTGGTTTTGGATTAAACCAAATAAGACCGATTTATTAAACTAGAAATCAAGAACGGTTTAGCTGGACCAATTAATTATAATCTAAAAAAATAGATTTAATTACTTTAGCTAAACAGGGCCTAGCTAGATTAGGCTAAGACAGAATGAGCTTCTCTACATTGATTTATTAAAAGTTTTGGAATTTAAGCCCATTAAGGCATTTAATTAATTATTACATAAAAAGAGTTATAAAAGGGAAATTTTCAGATTTTAAGAAATAAGGAAATTTTTTCCAAAACCCTAATCTCTCTCTCTCTCTCTCTCTCTCCTTCCCGTTTTGCTTGCATCGATATTCTAGTAAGGATCGTTGTGAGTATCTTCGGATTGCTCTTCCTGTGTGGACGTTCTTTAGAGGTCACTGAATCTTGTTTAGTGACAAAGGGATTTCAAATCAAGGTAAATCTATAATTTTATTCTAGCCTAAATCTAATGATCATGTAAAATCTTTATTAAACATGGAACTTTGATGTTAATTTCTTGTATGGGCATAAAAATAATTGATTCGAACCCTAAAAAATTCCTTCAAATACAATCCACAACATCTACCTAGATTGACTGGAGAAACCCCATGATCTTATTGCATAACACGCTAACTAAACTTCCATGAATAATGTTGCAATCAGTGTTATGGATATCCCTGCTATTGGTCGATGCTGGCGATAGGATTTTCCAAAATTTATGCGACGAAACGTCCAATATCGGTCAAACCATCTAAATTTAAATTAATTATGGTCTAATTTGGTTCAAATCAATTTATTTTAGTCTATTACATTTTATATTAATTAATTTCGATTTAATTCGGTCTACTTCAATTTAAACTAATTATTTCTAGTCTAATCCGGTCCAAATCAATTTTGTGTTGCAAATCACAATTGATAATACGAGTATCTAACTTGATAACTATTTTATATTGTGTTGTGAATTGTGATTCAATTTGTATAATTAGAAAATAGTGATTATTGACAAGTTTGAAATTAAATACAATTTATTTTATCTTTATTTTTTTTTTTGAAGTAATAACGAATTTTATTTAATAAATGACAACTAACCCTACATCTAGCCGGACAGCTGAAGCTATAGTTGGTGGGACAGTCCCCTCACCATAAAACCAGACACTGTTAGTTAAAGTGTAATCGGCCAATTCGTGAGCCACTTTATTGCAGGTCCTACGGGAAAAATTTAGCGTGATATCAACCACTGGACCAGAAAGGATGCGCATGCAGTCGTGTATGATACCCTCGAACATGTTTCTTATGTGGTTTGTTTGTCTCATCCTATCCACCACGCGAAGACAATCCGATTCGAGTATCGCTTCATTCCATTTATTTCCTTGTGCCCATGATAATGCTTCTCTAACACCCAGAACCTCCACCTCTTCGGCATGGAGATGTTTTGTGAACCGCTTTGAGATAGCTCCCACCATATGCCCTTCCGAGTCCCTACATACCAGTCCTATACTCCATAACCCCCTTTCTGCGTCTATTCCCCTATCCACATTTATCTTTAGTTTTCATGGATTCGGTGGGATCCATGCGTTCGGGGATTCAGCTGCAAGTCTGTCTGTGCTACTGGTATCATTTTCTCCAGTACCTTCTTCGCTACCTTTTGCCGTCGCCCATGTCCTTCGAATCCCTTTCGCCATAGCTGCTACTCTTGTTGGATGGAATGTTTTCCCTTTCCAAACCAGTTGATTCCTCCCCCCCCCCCTCGCAAATCGCCCAAAGGGTGATGGCGCATAGGCTGACCTCTTCTTCTCATCTTACCCAATTATGTCAGTTACTTAATGTTGACTCTGCCCCCATTTTACTTCGAATCCCTTGTATTAATCTGTCTCTCCATATAAGATCGACCCCACTACAGTTAAAGAAAATATGATCAATTATCTCTTCAGGGTGACCACATAGGGGGCACTGTGTGACTATTGGAAGACCTTTCTCTGCTAGGCGCGACATGATTGGAAGCAAATTTGATATGACTCTCCATAAGAAATTTTTTACTTTTGGTGGAGTACGCAATTTCCATATCTCTTTCCAGCCTAAATCATGTGTCGGCGGTGTCCAAATCTGTCTTCTATTACATAGGTTTCGATAGGCACTTTTGACTGTGTAGTCTCCAGAGTTGTCCGCTTTCCAATACCAGTGATCCCTAGTTTCGTACCAGCTAGGGATGATTGAAAATATCATGTTACATGTTGTCAACAAATTGTGCATTTACCTTTCTTACGTCCCAAGCTCGGCAGTCCTGTCTGTACAGCTCGAAGACGCGCATGTCATTTGGGATGGTCACCCCTTCTTTGGTTGTCGGACTGTCGCCTCGTAGCCTTGGGTTTCCAAGAACCCTACAGTTTCCAGGTCCAATATTCCGGCTTGCATTTTGCAGGACAATTGATCTTTCTTCACATATTCCTCTCCAAACATAACTTGTAGAGTTTCCCAATGTAGTCTCGAAGAATGTACCATGGGGAAAATACTCAACCTTTAGTACCTGACTTGGTAAGGATTCTGGTTTTGTTAGAATTCTCCACGCCTGTTTTCCCAAGAGTGTCATGTTGAATTCTTTGAGGTTGAGAAAGCCCATCCCTCCCAATTTTTTATGTTTGCATAGCTACCCATTTTCGCCATGTAATACCACCCCTTCCCGCAATGCCCTTCCATCATAATTTGTTGAACATCTTCCCAATATCATCAAGAAGTTTTTGGGGGAAACAGGAATACCTGCATGGCATACGTCGGGAGGGCCTGTAATATAGATTTTATCATTATCTCCCTTCCTGCTGAGGACAGGAACCTTATGGACCAGGATGTCATACGCTTGGCAATGCGTTCTTTAACGTACGCTAGAGCCTGTGTCTTATTCCGCCCTACCATGTTTGGCAAGCCTGAGTAAGTAGATGCTTCCTTCTCCTCTCTAAATCCCAATCTGAAGGCGATGTCTCCCCTTATCCCCTAGGGTTTATTAGGTGAGAAGAATACTGATGAATTTTTTCGGTTTATAAATTGGTCTGACGCCTGCTCCTATGTAAGCAGGCATCTCATCAAAATATGTAGCTATCATCTGTAAACAAGAGGTGAGATACTTCTGACGCTTTTGTTGCTACTCTTACCCTCGAATGTGTCCTACCCTGGTAAACTTTTGCAGACGAAGGGATAGTCCCTCTGCACATACTAAGAAACTGTTTGTTTTATCTTTAATTAATAATATATGAGTTTATATATATATTACAAAACACGTTTTGCCGCGATCTTATCTCGATTGTTTGGCGATCTCCTAGAGTTTATCAAATCCCCCTTTTTCAGCTGGCCAGTATATCCCCGCGATCCAATCTTATCTCGATTTTTTTGCGATCTCCTAGAGTTTATCAAATCTCCCTTTTTTCAGCTGGCCGATATATCCCCGCGATTCGACTTCCATAACATTGGTTGCAATTAATCCATACTACAAACGCGAACGCGAACGATGGGGGTGGATACTTTTTATCCAAAACCGAATCCAAACCGAATAACAGAAGAACCGTGAATATTGGATCAAATTCAGGTATGAAAATTGAGAACCGAATAAATTCGGTTGAGTTCCAGTTATGAGAGTGAAGAACCACCAATTAAATGGTTCAAAACCAAACCGGTTGGCGGGTTATAGTTAACATATTTTTGTATTCCAATTTTATGTTTTTGCATGCAAAAGAGTTTGATTGTAGATACTTCTCACTATAGATTGAATAATGTATGAATATCACATAATTGGGTCTAATTGGACAAAACTATAAAACTGGACAGGAGAATCGGAACATCGATCTTACAATTAATCGTTCAATCGGGTATACTTGGATAGAACTAAGAAACAGGGGAACCAGACCGGAGAAACTGGGCCTAGAACTGGACCGATTTTCACCTATTGAGTCGAGATTTGGGTCTCTGAAATAAAGAACCGGTTGGTTCAGTTCGGTTCAATTCTCACCAGTTCGATTCAGTTCTTGAACCATATTCAGCCCTAGCGAACAACACATTAAAATTGTCATGTGTTATGTCTTCTCCTTCACAACATTTTCTCTTTCCCCTTTTCTACTCACCATTGTCCCTACATTTTCTTCTGCATCCCTAGAGTCTGATTTTCTTTCCCTCCCTCCTATATTTTCTATACCCTGAAATAAAAAAAATATGAAGTGTAGTTTGATTTATTCTTATTGTTTTTAATTTTACACGTATTTTAAAAAAAATGGGCTTATTCTCTATAAAATTTTGGATTTACATGCGGTTGGATATTCAGATTTACGATAATTCTCCCTTGATTTGCATGTGTTTTTATCCTTCATTTTTTAAATGTAGACATGGATTTATTCTCTACTGATTTTGTATTCCATCTTATAGTTTGGCTCGTAATCAAGTGAGAACTCACTCTTTACGTGAGAAAATAAGAACTAATTGTGACTGTCAGATGAAAAATTGAATGATTTAGATTTTTGTTAACTCATTAATGGCAGCTGAACGTAATTATTGTCAAGTTACTATTTATTTTAGTCTTTTAACACAAATATAAGGGTATATTCGTATTTTTATATGATTAAATCATTTAAGTATTTTCTTTTATAAGTTATGACATTTAATCAAATTAATTATGTATTAATTTATTTCTTATTGATGATTTCATTGATTTTTTTCAATGAAACAATTTCATTGATTTTTTAGAAAGAAACGATTTCATTTTTAGATTACTACAATCGCACAATTTTTTTATTTCATAAATTTAATTTTATAATTACACGATTTACACACAAAAATTATTATTTCATGATTTATATTTTCTTATTTCATGACCTTTTTTTTAAGAACACAATTTCATGATTTATTATTTCATTTCGTTACAATTTCACAAAAGGTTTGCCACGTCATGATTTATTATTTCATTTTTTTACAATTTCATTTTTACGATTGAACAATTTTACAATAATTTTTCATGATGCGGGACTCATTGTTATGAACTTACTTTTCATTTATTCAATTACATGTTTTATTTCATCGATCATGTTTCCCTTTTGCACATGAAACCGATGTCATGAAAATGATACCAATGAAAATGAGAAAACACATGAAACCGATGAAATCAATCTAAAGATAATTAGGTTGTATAGTGAAATGGATACGCTGATTTTATAGAATAGGAGAGAATGAGTTAAAGTTTTATTTTTGGAATGAATTACATTGACATGTATACCCTTTTTATCTTTATTTCATTTATTTATCAATGAAATAATCAAAACCATTGATTATTATCATCCTATAGATGGGAATAGTTCTTATATTCTCGTCTAAGAGATGATTTTTATTTGATCTCTTCCCCTTATAGTTTTATTAATTTTACCCTTGTCTTTTTATCCTATATGTTGATTCGAACTTTAATGCACATGACGAAAAAATGGATTGAAATCAACTTCTTACCATAATCATTTGGATATGTATTTTTTTTCTCCCTATATCCTAACTAACATCTGAATTAGTTGATTGGATATATAATTTTTTTCCTATATTATTTGTAACTAAAATCCGAATTAAAGTGATAAAAGGAGAACATTATTTCTGATTAAAGAAAATTATGTGATGAAAAAGAAAATATGTGACAAAGTCAGAAAAATAGCACTGAGTATAATCGAGTGCTAAATTATTTTAATATACCCTAATGATTTTTGACCGGAGCATAGAAGAGAGCAAATAGGCAGGTCTAGGGTCATGAATTTTCATACTTGACCTACGTCGGGGGGTCCCAATAAGAGTTGAACGGGCCTAAACCCGACTTGATGAACACCATATATATATATAGGGATAATCTCAGCTAGCTACAACTAGTTTGACGCAATTCTCACATAACTACAACTAGTTTATTTTTTCAATTGGAAACCCAGATAGTTTTGGTAAATATCACCTAACTACATTTTCCGTCAGTTTTAACTTAACACCGTCAGTTTTCGTTGCAAAATGACCAAAATGACCCTGAGAGTTATTCAAAGGGATAATCTCAACTAGCTACAACTAGTTTGACATCATTCTCACATAACTACAACTAGTTTATTTTTGGGTTAATTACAGTTTGCCCATACTAGTCTGGCGCGATTTGCAGTTTGCCCATGCTATGATAAAAAATTCAAAATAAGATATGCTAATTACATTTCTTATGCAAAATTAACGGTTCCATCCAAATTTGGACGGAAACCTATTTTTTTCCCAAAAAAACGAAAATACCCCTTCAGCTGGTTATACTTGGACTAGAAATAAACCAGAATTGATTTATAGTTTATTTAATTGGACCGGTTCTATATTAAATTATATAATAATAATAATACAAAAATGATTAATTAAAATAATATTGAAAATGTAATTGGACCAATTTCAATATATTATTAATCATTTATTATTATTATTATTATTATTATTATTATATAATTTAATATAGAACCAGTCCAATTAAATAAACCATAAATCAATTCTGGTTTATTACTGGTCCAAGTAGAACCAGCTGAAGGGGTATTTTCGTCTTTTTAGGAAAAAATTAGGTTTCCGACCAAATTTGGACGGAACCGTTAATTTTGCAAAAAAATGTAACTAGCGTATCTTATTTTAAACTTTTTATCATAGCATGGGCAAACTGCAAATCGCGCCAGACTAGTATGGACAAACTGTAATTAACACAAAAATAAACTAGTTGTAGTTATGTGAGAATAACGTGAAACTAACTGTAGCTAGCTGAGATTATCCCTTTGAATAACTCTCAAGGGCATTTTGGTCATTTTGCAATGAAAACTGATGATGTTAAATTAAAACTGACGGAAAATGTAGTTAGGTGATATTTACCAAAACTAGCCGGGTTTTCAAGTAAAAAAATAAACTAGCTGTAGTTATGTGAGAATGACATCAAATTAGCTGTAGCTAGCTGAGATTATCCTATATATATATATATATAATTTAAGTATGGTTGCTTGCTACTAGAGACATGGTCAAACACGAATTAATTATTTTGAATGAAAAAGTGCAAAAGTAAAGGAGATAAAATTGTGGGTTAGTTAATCTTTCATCTCCTAAAGTACCTACGGCTACATCACATACACCTAACCAGGTTACTTACTTTGCTCAAGAACATTAAACGATGTGGTTTTGGGGGAAATATACTGAAAAAAAACATTTGAGTACCATAAACAAACAAAAATAAAAATTCTTAAACTGCCCTTCGCTTCCACTCCAGAATCAAAAATAAATTAGTAAGCTTCACTATTTTGTGTAATAACCAAAAACTCATAAACCCAATAATCAGTGAGACAAAAATAAAAGAAGAATGAATCAGGTGAGAGATCAATTATATATTTTTGTGTTCATGGATGGGTCCAAGATCACGACCTTCAGCCCTGTTTGGGTAGCGAGAAATTTCTTGGGTTCCTTCATTTTCTTTTGCTCTGTTTTAGCCTGTGCTTCTGAGTTGCATCCATTAGTGATGAGGTCCGCGTCCGAGCACTGGAATAACACTGCAATACACGATTTTCGATTGCTGAACAGAAGATATTTGATGCAATGTGCGGATCCAAACCCATATCTCCAAATCAGCGCGCGCCCGAGTTCTGACCTCCCCGATGATGGATATGTGGATGTGACGGTCACTGGTGTAATTGTTCCTTCACATTCTCACTGGATCGCCATGATCACTCCTTCGGGTTCAAGGTAATGTTGTTTGTTTGTAATTGTAATTGTATATATCAAGATTATATATTTACGGTGTGAATGTGAAATGGTGCAGTATGGAGTCTTGTGTTCATGCAGAGATGTTTTATATTCAGACGGGCGACACGAGTTTCCTCCCTCTGCTTTGCCACTATCCTGTCAAGGTAGGTGAATATTGTTACATTGCATTAATTCAGAATAATAATTATTTGTGAAGTAGTGAATTTGGATATAATTTTGGTCAGGCAGAGTTCATAAAGAAGGATCGAGATTATATACATTGCAGGAAGAGGGAATGCCAGAAGAGAAACGCTCACGGCCATTGCTTACGAAGAACCTGCAGTGGCACATTAAGATTTCATGTGATCAACATCAGAACCGACATCGAATTCGTATTTCTGGCTCATGGATTCCACGCCCCTTGCATTTTGGCCAGGATTGGTCCTATTTCTTTTGCTAATCCTGCCAAACCCTTGTACGGTCATCTCTCCAGCGTCGATTCAACTGGGACTACTGTAAGCGACACTGTCATGAAGCGCGTTAAAAATATGCGTGTGACCTTAAGTTTTATTAGATGAGTTGAGATGACCCATTTGTTGTTTCATGTGTAGAGTCTCACATAACGTAGATCTTCTCAATCTGGACCTCGGTGATACAATCGAGTGAACCATACATATTATTTGGCAATATTACATTATGATAGTGAGATGGATGTTTGGCAGATGCAATTGACATGGGTGAGTGGGGATGAAAGGCCTCAACAAGTAGAGTTTGATGACAAAGTAGTAGAATCTTTAGTTGAAACGTTTACACCAGATGATATGTGTAAGTTCTTTTGCACATCCTATTCCCATATGGGCACTATTACATTACATGAAATTTTGCAGGTGAAGCGATTGGAAGCCCGGCCAGAGATTTCGGGTGGCACGAGCCCGGATTCATTCACTCTGCACTAATGTCTGGACTTCACCCTTCAACCAGTGTCTCTTACAAATATGGAAGGTCATCTTCTTCTTCTTACACTCACTCACTCGGCTATATACATATACATATACATTGCTCTGATAGTTTCTAAAATATGATGATGCAGTGATACGGTTGGTTGGAGTAATGAAATCACATTTACAACTCCACCTGCTACAGGGTCTGATGAGCTCAGGTTTCTTGCATTTGGGGATATGGGCAAAGCTCCTTTCGATTCCTCTGTCGAGCATTTCATTCAGGTAACTGATTAAACAAGCATACATCATTACTTACTAACTCACATTGATTTGAAACTGAATACAATGAAACAGCCAGGTTCGATCTCGGTGGTGAAAGCCATGAGTGATGAAATAGAGTCAGGCAATGTGGACTCCATCTTCCACATTGGGGACATTAGCTATGCCACTGGTTTTTTAGTTGAATGGGACTATTTTCTCCACCTCATCACTCCTTTGGCTTCGCGGGTTTCTTACATGACAGCAATTGGGAACCACGAGAGGTACTTTTAACATCAATCCCCACCCCTACGATGGTTGCTTTGCCCTATATATGATGATCATATACGGGTTTGCTTGTGTAGAGATTATCCTGGTAGTGGATCGGCGTACAGTTTAACAGACTCGGGAGGAGAATGTGGAGTTCCATACGAAACATACTTCCAAATGCCAACTCAAGGGCGTGACAAGCCATGGTACTCCATAGAACAAGGTTGTGTTCATTTTATTGTCATTTCAACTGAGCATGACTGGTCTCAAAACTCAGAACAGGTAACGTACCGACTCATAACACACTGAGAATTCATCATATCATATATTCTTCACAGTTGTTCACATGGCACAATCTTGCAGTATCAATGGCTACAAAATGATATGGCTTCAGTTGATCGATCAAGAACCCCTTGGTTAGTTTTTACTGGGTATGCGGGGTTTTACATCAGAAACATCTATGCACATTACTTCACTATATATTTGTGCAGAAATGTAAGCTAGGCTATTCCCTTCAAAACTTTGCAGACACAGGCCTATGTACTCCACTGCAGGTTTGAGCGTAGATCGAAAGCTTGCTGACGGTTTGGAGCCCTTGTTAGTAGCCAACAAGGTGAGTTCTCTCTCTCTGCCTAGCTTTTGACCTCAATTCAGCATTATATAAATGACTGACGGTGGGAACATATATGTATTTTAGGTTGATATTGGGTTGTATGGTCATATACACAACTATGAGAGAACCTGCACGATTTGGCAAGGCACGTGCATTTCCAAGCCTGTGAGAGATCAAAACGGGGTTGACACTTACGATCACAGCACTTACACTGCACCAATGCACGCTGTTATTGGCATGGCAGGCTTTCAACTAGACTCCGCCCCACTTTTTGTAAGCATCTCCTCTCTATCGATTCATCTCTGATGTGCCGTTTCCCACATAAACATGAACTGTCTACTAACAGGCACCTGAGTGGAGTTTAGCAAGGATATCCGAATATGGCTACCTTAGAGTGCATGCCACCAAGCAAGAAATGCTGTTAGAGGTCAGCCTAACTGCAGGATCCAATATTTTCATTCATGAAGCAGCTTATGTCTACATTTTATCACACTATTTTCTTATGTTCTTATGCAGCTTGTGAGTTCGAAAACAAGACAAGTTCTAGATAAGTTTCGCATCACAAAGTAACCCAAGTTTTGAAAGAAGAGAAGCAGATTGAGAGAGAAAAAAAAGAAAGAAACTTAAAGAGTATCGGAATGTACTTTGTTTTCTCCATTTTCAGTCATATGTTTAGCTCAAATGGGGTGAAAGCTAAATATGAATAAAACATGGAATGTAAGTTGCAACTTATTTGATTTCAATCATAGTTTAGATGCAGAAAATGATTTAACATTTTTCACACTACAAAAAAGAATAAATCTGAACAAAGCAATCTTATCTTGCAATCGAGACACTTATTTTTCTCTTGAGAAATTAAAAGAATAAAAATAATGAGAAATAACAGAAGAGAAAAACTTCATTAGATATATATGAAGAAAGAATGAAGTAATTATTTGATGTTTCTTACAAGTTGTAAGGCAGGAAAGGAATGAGAGATTCAGCTCCTCCATGGATCACTGAAGAATAAATGAAATAGTCAGTTTCCCCAAACAAACTGAAAAATGTTTTTGCTGGCAACTGCGCTGATCACATTCTTGCTCTGCTTTCTAAGCAGCTCTTCTTGCGCATGAACATCACCGTCCTATTTGACCAAACCAAACAATAGAAAGTATTTGGGTCAACTGAAGAGGAGAAAAATTTCAAGTTTAAACAAGCCATTATTAGATAAATAGTGCAAGAAATCGGGCGAAGGTTTATAGTCCCATGTATGCTCCCATTACTTATAGAATAGAAGCAAAGAGCCAACATCAAAGAGTCGTAGCATGTAGGTACATAAAAACACCCAAGTACAAGCTCAGACAAAAAATTATATTTCTATTGTGCGCTTTCCATTGGTTAGAGTCCAATCCAACCTTAAAGCTCAAGCTGATAGGTAAAGTATCAGATGTGCGTATCATATCAAATGGTGATTGTTTTCGTATAACGTGAGACTCTAACACCATCTAAAGAGACAGTCGGGGTTTCTTAAAGGGGATATAATTTTCCTATTCAATTACATGTCATTTGTGAATAAAGTCTAAAGAAGGAGATGAAACTCACAAGAAGAGAGTAAGCACCGGCAAGAGCTGCAAGTGTTGGGTACAGGTCAAGAACAGCTATGGCAATCTCCTCTGTCACCTGTGGGACCTGCACTCAAGATATTAAGTTTCTGGAGGTAATCAATATCTCTAGATAGAATACATATATGCACCTTTTGTGCAGCCCGTATGTCACAAGTAATATTAAATCATGGGGAAATGGCAAAAACATGCCCTATACTATCACACTTTTGCAAGAAAGTGCTGTTTAATTTGTTAATGGCAAAATGTGTGTAAATGACAAATTTACCCTTAACACATAATTACTTTTGAGATAAAAATGAAAAGTTTTTCTGAAAATATCTTTTAACTAAAATTTGTATAATAAAAAAAATTCTAATTTAGATTTTTAGTTAAATTATTAGTTAAGTTAAAATTATTTTAAAATATATAATTCTTAATATCATGGGTAATTTTGTCATTTATGTACAAATATATACATTTTGCACAAAAAATCAAAGTTTACAGTACCTTTTGCCATTAACAAAGTACACAACACCATCTTGCTAAAGTGTGATAGTAGAGGGGGCATGTTTTTGCCATTTTCCCTTAAATCATTGCATAAAAAATCAAGTAATATGCAAGTACTACAAAGGCACAGGCCCTAACTATTCACACAGGTGTTGGCATAAATCATCAATCCAAACTTTAAATTGATTCATTACAGACATCTACAGACCACAACTCACTAAAATAACCAACATCATAGTATAGTGCTACTTTTTAAACAAACTGTTCATACCTGCATAAGCTGAGTAGCAAACACATCACCAACAGTCATTTTTTCCAAATCTGTGCACTTCATAATAAATTCCTGATAAGGAGGGCAAACTCCAACACATTTAAATTTTTGCTTAGGCAACTCCGAACTGTAGCACTCAGTTATTGCACGAGTAAGATGACCGTACTTTTTCAGTGTACCACCCAACCCATTTGTTCTATGCACATCAAAACCTTCCAGAATCTCAGTTGTAAAGCATCTGGACGTGATATGATTTGAAAGTATTGATCAGGGGAACAAAGCAGCGACTATGTATGAGCAAGGAGAAATATATAATCAAAGGGCCGGGATGCACAAAACAACACAAGTTCAAATACAAATATGCCAACTTAAGTTTTATTAGAATAGTTAACGGTTTGTTATTCACTTATCGTCCCAGTGAACTCAGGAGCTTGCTGTCCATGTTTTTTATTGATCAGCAATACCGCCGCATAGGGATTGGAACCAGCGACCTTGTGTTTACTACATGAGGTCTCGATATTTCACCCACAGCCTTTAGCAGAGCTTGGTGTCCATGTCTTTCCTACTTCTAGTTTGATTTCTATTTTAGTGTCTGCCAATTCAATATACAAAGAAGCTCTCATTGTACTTAATGATGCAACTATTAGTAAATTATATCAATTTTCTGCTATTTCAGCAAGTTGTATTGTTGATTGTTAAAGGCAAGGTTATAGAGAGATCAGACGAGTAAAATGTAGTAGATGTGGTCGGGTCTATAAACTACAAAGTTATATCTTCTAACAATTCAGGAAATACAATGTAATAATAGCTCAATTAGCTGCATAGTAACAAAATAGCATATTTATCAATAAGCAGCAAATGCAACCACTCTAAAACTAGTTTAGTATTAAACTCAAAAGCAGTCGATTATGAGAGGAAATGCTTACGCTGTTTTGATACTCTCAGCAGCTTCAGAAGAATTTGGATCTCCCTCCAATAGATATATCAGCTTCTTAAGTCCACACCTCTGTCACATTCAAAACGACCTTATGTTACAAAAGACTTATCTCATATCTTCAATATGCTAGATAATTTTTTATCAGCAATAAAGAAAATATATTAAAAGAGGGTCGGATCCCAAAATTGGGATCTACAAGCTCTCGGCTCAAAGGCAATTCGATGGGACACCTAAGGGCTGACTTGAATGAACGTAGAGAACAAAGTGGCAAACAGAGTGAACAAACTATGGCAGAAGTGAAAAAAAAACTTGACTACGCAAGATTAAAATAGAAAACTTGACAGAATGGAGGACACCCAACTATGAACATCTAACAGTGAAATCACGAGCACCTACAATTTATGGAAATTGTAAAGGGATATAAGCGAATTTATTTGGATAAGAATCACTACCAGAAGCCTGAACTTCTGATCTTTGTAACGTTTATCCCTGATTGAACACCGCAAATCATCTACCTTCTTCCTCTCAACTATAAAATCAAGAACGTATTCTCTAGAAAGATACTTATGGCGAGCTATCCAAATTGCATCCCCAACGGGTAACCGCCGAACCTGTTAAGAGAAACAAAAATAGTTAGGCATTCACAAATGACCTAAGACAAGATAAACCTCATTCATAAAATAGCATCCCCAAAAACAACTTGAAATTTTGCTCCTTTTTATGAAGTAAAATTATCATGTCTACAGATTTATATTGTATGATACAGCATCAAGTGTTCTTATTGCCTAGTGGCTTTGAGTTTGTTAGGCTCAGAAATCAAGCAAAACCACAAAAGTGAAGTTCTAGTTGACTGCATTTTCTGGAATACTAAAGCATCCTGAAAGAACATACTATCAAGATCTGGTTTTCCAATTTCCAACTTATGAGTAAATATGGCTCAAGGAGTGCAGAACCAGGACATTCATCTCTCATTTATTCCAAAATAAGTGTTAATCATCCAAAACTTGCTTGTGGAAGGAGTATTTGAATCTGAAGGCCCAAAATAACTCACCTCTATTTGGATTTTGAATTCTGAAGAGATATTATCAATTATTCTGTGAGACCGGGACCTAAGAAGCCAAAATGATATAAACATGAGATAAGTAATAAAGAACATCACCTTGGACTACCACTTAAATAGAAAAGAACATCTGAATAGAGATTGGATAATAGTAAAGCCCACTCAATACTAAATTTGCCATATGCAACTCAATGAAAACACTAAAGTTTGTTAAATTATATGCAACTCGATTAAAACACTAAAGTTTGTTATATTATATGCAACTCAATGAAAACACTAAAGTTTGTTATATCATATCATATGCATAACAAATCAAAAGGCCCGACCTGACCTGACCTGACAGACAAAATAAATTTTATTTACCAGCGCCAGCTTTCAGATCAGTATTACAAGTTTAGCAAGATTATATAAAATATATTATGGATAGAGAAGCCATGATTATCAAAATTGGCACTATCAAGTATTTGAAATGAGATTTCCTTTCATAGAATATGAACATAAGTCATCTAACTCACATGGTCAGACAAAAACCCTGCAATGTTCTTTATGCAAATAACATAAATAATTGAGTTTGTGCAGACAGTTGAGTTAGAACCAAACAAATAAAATTTATTTCAACAGTTCACAAAAAAAATCGAATTTATGCAAATTTTAACATGGACAGAGATCCAAAGCTACATAAATTGTAGAGAGAAAGCAAAAGGATGGACACAAGCAAAGGGTCAAGTCTGAACTCTAGACAGCATGAATTAACTTTCAACTCACTTCCACAAGGATGTGGCTTAGCTAGGGAAATGGAAGTTACTCACCCTCGAGTGGCAAATTGCTCTCTATCATCCAATATTAAAATTACT
The DNA here is from genome assembly GCA_963920655.1 of Geranium rotundifolium. Lineage (NCBI taxonomy): Eukaryota > Viridiplantae > Streptophyta > Magnoliopsida > Geraniales > Geraniaceae > Geranium > Geranium rotundifolium. The sequence continues at coordinate 8,912,756 of OY987314.1, forward strand.
TGATACACATCCTCAAACCTCTCCCCAGAGATAAGAGGTGGAGTGTTTAATATGTTCATATTTGCTTCCAGACCATCTGAACTTGACTGCATAGCATAGATTTACAAACTGTGAGCAGGATAGTGGGCATAGCGTCTTTAAATAAACAAATTATTTGACATCCAACAACAATGAAAAAGTTAATTTCCTATACAAACAGCCAGTCCTTCATAACCTTCCTCCTATTTGTGACTAGCAGTTCGACCAAAATTATATAAAAAACGGTTCTTATAGTTTTCTTACAAATATAACATTAGATCCTAGGAACATGCCGACTTAGAGAAAAATCTTAATTGCCAAAAAATATGTAAATGAACCCCTCTCGTCATATTCTTATGCAGAGGACATCTAATTCTGGTTATACGCCACATGTGTAGTCAGAGTTTGAAAATAATCACACACACACATATATGCACGTAAATTAGGTTAAAACACTAATTCCAATCCATTACAGGAACCTTTCTCAAGAATGAAGTGGAGACATACAGATGACGGGCAAGCTCTCAAGCTAAAAGAACTTGGTGCAGACTTTGGTATATGTTCACCACCCCAAACATCCATCGGAGCAATCTCACATCTAAAATGATCTACCTGGCCTGGGAAATTGGAAGGGCCAAACCAATAATGGAAATTTAAAACCGTACAGTCAGATACTATTTTTATTTTACTTATGACGTTAGATAAATTCAAAGAAAAGCTTATTACCATTGGTATAGGTAGATGCCGGTCTTGAAAAACAATCTTCCTCCAAGGTTTGAGAGTCCAAATTACAATCATAAACTTCTTTTTCTCGTAGATGACACAAAACTGAAGGCCAGAGTGATGATATCTCCTTGTTCTGGGAAGTTTCTGAAACTTCAGCAAACGCAGAAAGAACCTCTTCCTTTGAGTATCCCATACGCATGAACTATAGAAAGGGAGGTTAGAATTAATAATACATCATTAATCAAGATGCAAAACGGACAATGGACCGCAGACATAATATAATCATTACAAACTTGAATCAAGCTTCACATCTTTCATCGGGTTGTGTCTCATTAAATATATATATATATAAGGAACTACCAGAAAATAGAGAAGCATAAGCTCAAGGTCTGATATACGAGAGAATTTAAATCGAAGGGAAAGTCATCATATGTTTAGAATAGTAGATTAAATTATGTATACCACTGAAAAGAGCAGAAACATCATAAGTGGAATAGATCACTTAATTTCCATAGAGCACATTTTCGATCAAAAGTATGAGTTAAATTAGCAGTGGATAAAATCAGCCTCACACTTACACGCAATAATTGCCAGAAACAAAAAGGACAAAGTTGTGGTGCAAGGAATATTTTATTAATTTCAAATTCTGGTTTTACAGTTTCCAAGTCTAATTATTCCAAACTGTATGTTCTAGTTAGTACACTGCCCTTTCACTAACTGTGATCAACAATTTCATGAATTACAATATCGAGGTTAATATAAATAGGTTATAATTGTTTCAAAAGTCTTGTCCATGGGCCCATTGATTACATAATGTACAAAATCCATGCTAACTAAAACTTGTACTGCAGGAAATATACTAATTAACAGTAACTGTATTATAAAATATTTAAGATGCATTTGAGACCAGAGGGTCCTCTAGAGCCTAGGTACAGGATACAATGCAAGGGCATGGGCTTCAACAAATTGGAAGGAACTTTAGAAAACATTTATTCAACAAAGATGTCTTGTCTTCGATAAGGATTAGTAAGGTAATGACCAAGCTGATTTCTCTTCAATAGACTACTGTGGCACAGACCTTCATCTTAACAAAATTATGACTACTTAGATTAAGATTCTTGATCTTCATGTTCACAATTAGAAAACAAACATTCATAGGTAACTTTGTTTAGTGAAGCATCCCTCATCATGCCATTTTCACAATTAGAAGACAGACTATTGCAACAAAAAGAATCTTTTATGCTATCCAAAAGTTTACCCGCTCAAGTGATTCAACTGGAACATCAATTGATTTTTTCTGTGTACGAGATGGTAAAGTAACTTCATTCATTGAATCAATCCGAGCATTTCCCATATCTGATACGCCACGTGTTTCCTGGTTATAAAACCCTTCCACATTTACTGAAGTCCCCGTAGGATCTGGCAAACCAGATTTCATGAGGCATGTGCGTGCTGCTTCCTGACCTTCTTGACTGAGCATGTACCTGAAATTTACTCATGAATAACATCAACTGATAAGTAATAATTGAACACTGTTCAGCATTTATTTGTGAAGATAGAGAATCTTGAACCTGATTTAACTAAGAAATTGAAGTCTCAAATTCATAGACATGATCTATCAACTTCGAGAAATATGTCAGCCAGCACTGAAGCATCTAAGCATATAACTTATAACATTTAAAGAACAAAGGCTTGGACTTTTCACACATTCTATAATCCAGGTAATGGAAGTAGACTAAGTTCTACTCTCGTGTCTTTCATCTACAGAATCACCCATTAATCTTTAACCGGTGAGACAGTGAGTAAAATAATATAGCATTGCTTTTACCCAAACAGTACCTGATGAAAAGCGTGATACGTTTAATAAGTTATAATAAGAAAAAAATCTAAAGCACTTTTAGTACTCAAAACTATGGAACCAAAGATATGTTGATAGTTTCATTTACTTGCTGCCCAACTGACCAGTAATGGTTTCTCCACAGAAAAAGGGCAATTGCAATACTACATGCATGACACTTTAATATCATGGTGGAGTGAGTTATTGTTATATAATTGGGAACTCATCTCCACTTGAATTACTGCATTCTACCTGGGACATTACTAAATCTTGGAAGTGTGGACCTTAGGAAGTAACAAGCATATCAAATAAAGTTGAAAATAAAATCTTTGAAGTTCCAAACTGGCTTTAAAACATCTCAATATGACAGTAAATGCACATATATGACAGCCATACTTTGCCGGACAGCTTGACTTCACAACTAGTCCCTTTGCTATTAGTGTCTTCATGCAGCACCATCCACTGTACCAATCCTTGGGAGTGCTTCCAAATTGAGTAGGATTTCCTTTCCCCTTTTCCGGCCTAAGAGAATATAGTGCAAACTTCAGAAAACATAAATTTCACCAATCAAACCATTTAAAAACAACCGGTATACAATAAGCTCTCATGCAAAGTTGTTAATTATCAGCAAATAACAAGGTACAAGAGAGAAGAAAGCCTACACAATAGGAACCTGAGAAAGCCCACTTGCTTCAGCTGCATCAATAAGCTCTTGTTTACGCATGAATTCGTTCCCGTTTGCAGTTCCTCTATGAAAAATATATTTTTTTCAATGTTCCAACAAATTTAGAATGGCAGAGGAACCCAGTGAGAATTAAGTTGAAACTGCAGTCAGTCTACCTGTAGAGGGTAATCAATAATGCATATGCAGCACTTTTCATCTTCGGTAAATAACTCCTTGTTTGTTTAGTTTTCTTACCTGTATAATTCAGCAAACATATGAGGTGAAAAAACAACAGAAATCCCATGCAAAATCACAAAAACTATAATCAATCATTAATGAAAATACCCCTGTTGATAAAGTCTTCAGGTTCAGAACAGCCTGAACTGGTCTGGAAAAAGCCTTGCATAAGCTTCAGAACCCATTTACCCACACCCCTGCATTACATAAACCAAGTATATTCAACATAAAAGGCAGTGTTCTAAAAAACGGTAGGCGTTAATCGGGCGGAGAGGATCTTATGGGGACTAATCGGAAAATAAATCGGATTGGGAATTAATCAGATAAGCCGGGATTTTTAGAACCCTGATAAAAAAAAGTACACAAAATTGCTCTTCTCCAATTTGAAACTGTACTTTTTGTACTGGAAGTAAATGAGCATTATCCATCTTGGCATGCTACAAATTTTCATTAGCATAATCAGAATTCTGAATGAATGCTGTTCTCACCCACATTCCTCAGTATTAAAAAAATATAATCTAGATTACTCTGCTACACATTGGACCTAAATTAATGCATAAAGATCCCACATTTTTTTTCAAGAAATGATCAATTTCTAGAAAAAACAAGTAGAGTCTTACTTGACTTCATAAAAGTCCTTGAGGGTTTTGATCGGGGCTTTGGAGTTGCAAACACCAAAATACGCTTTGCTCAGAGTCTTATCGGTATTCTCTGATAACCCTTTTGGTTGTTCGGCCATTTCTTGCCTCTTTTTCCACATATACATTGCAAGCTCTTCGTTCTCGGGACACACTACTGGTCTCTGATTCTCCATGCTGGGGATAATTTTGCTGAATCTGTTAGGGTTTATGCAATAAATCGGCTGACTCTCATAAAACCCACAGAATTGTTAGAGTCGAAGAGCGATACAGAGACGCATAGAGAGAAAGGAACAGCTTTGTGGATCGAGAAGAGAAGGACAGTTGAGAAGAGCGAGAGGAGGAAAGCAATACCGCGCCAGGATTTTCCGACTCGGAGGAGTTTTGAAATTGTTGCCTGTTTGACTCGCTGGATCCTCCGAGTTAGGATGGCAAAGAACCGGGTTTCACCAAACATGCACTCATTTATTTTGAACACACGCCGGCCTGATCCATTCAAAATCCGCCAAGACGGATAACAAAAATACCCGAACTCAACGAATACCCGATACACCCACACCGGTCGGAATAGAAAAACTCGAGAATTTTAGTACAAGTCAGGTGAAGATTTTTTAGCAGAGTTTTTTAAGCATGTGCAAGTCAACCTACACCCGACCCGCAACCAAGAATATATAAGTAATAATACTTAATTTAAATATTATAATTATATTCTTATTTCTTAACATCTATAATTTCTTAATTATATTCTGATTTCCTTATATTCTTAGGTAAAGTACACATAACCACACTCAAGTTTGGTTAAAAGACACATAACTATCTTCAATTTTAAAAGTGGACATCTAGTCCCGAAATATAAAAAACGGACATATATTAAACACCGTTAACTACTTGAATGAAAAAAGTTAATTTTAAAGTAAAAAAGACAAAAATGCCCCTAGTTTCACTTTAAATTTCCAAAACCATACATTCCATCTTCCTCACATGGCTCTTCAACTTCAAGCTCATTCTCTTTGCCTTCCACCTAGGCCCTCTCGCCAGATCTGACTCCGTCTTCCTCTTTCTCCTCATCGCTTGTCTCCCTGAAAGGCGAAAAAGTTCGCCCTTTAATCGTTCAAGTAAATGTGTTTTCGGTTTTACCGGGTCGAACTCTCGAGGATCGACTTGTGGGTATTTAGGTGATTTAGTAGATCATTCGGCATGTTGTAAAAAGTATTTAAAATTACTCAATTTTTAGTTGTTGGATTTTCGATTTTAGTGACGACTTGTAATGTAAAACGATCTTCGAACACAAGAATCACACTCACGAGAAATCTTAACACACAAAAATCACAAAGTTTTCCTTAATTAAACTAGCCACCACGGGTGCTAGACCGATGAAATTGAAACAATTCAAGCGAATAAGCATGCAAAAGCAATTGTCAGCGATCTAAGTCTTAGATGCTTAGCCTCTCGGGTAAGCTCTTCCTAACGTCAACTACCCTCTCGGGATGTTACATTAACGTTAGGAAACATTGAGCGCAACTATTTTCAAATCGAAGTGAGAAGCTAGGCCTCTTTACTTTGAGTCTACTTATGGCTCTACTCGACCTTCCTCTTGGACAAGTCTCAAGTTAACTATCATGCATCCAAGTTTTCACACATTCTCACATGCAAACATTTAGGTACACTCAAGTGCAAGACTAAAACTTATATTATCACAAGTTCTCACTCATAATAACACAACTAATCATCAAGCATTCAAATAAGTAGCTCACACACATATGCTCAAACATGAATATTTTACTCAATCTTAAAAAGTTCAATGTTCATACAATGGTCTAGCACCCATGGTTGTAAGTGTTTCGCCTACAACCATGGTGCTAAGAATGAAAAGCAAGGAAACACAAACACAAAAAGCTAAGGAAAAGAGAAAGAGCAAACTATGGCCCATGTTGGGCTTGAGATCTTCTAATTGTAATCTTGTTGCTCTTCTTGATGATTCTCCTTGCTCCAATGCTTGGTTTTTGTGGAAGTGGAGTGTTGGACTTCTTCAATGGAATAGTGTTCTTGAAGGAGAGTGGTGGAAAGCTAGGGAGAAAGGCTGAAAAGTCTTTGGTCTTGTCTTCAAAAAAGGTGTAGCTAGGTCAACCTAGCTCTTGACTATTTATAAAAACGCAGAAATTGCATGTGTCACGATCGTCCCATTAGGCGTCACGATCGTGACATCGTTTGAAATTTTCATTCCCGTTGCATTTGTTGCCACGATCGTTGCTGCTCTTCATTTGACTTGGTCATGATCGTTCTAAAGTTGTCATGATCGTCATTGTTCGTGATGACCTTGTCACGATCGTGACTCAAGCTCTTGTCTTCTTCTTGTCACGAAGCTGTCACGATCGAGGTAGGTCCGTGACAGCCCGATTTAGCCTTTGTCACGATGAATCGCCACGATCGTTATGGTGATCGTGACAAAGCCCCTGTCGTCCCAACTTGGTGGTGTCACGATCGTGACGATGATAGTCACGATCGTGACATCCTCTTTTCTTCTTTTCCTCGGTTTCTTGAGCCGCAGGCTACCTCTTCTTTTTGCTTCGGTTTTGCTCTCAACACCTTCCAAAGTTGTCCCTGCACATAATTCAAGCCCACGGTAGATCTCCGCACAAAATGGCCCTAAAATGACCAAAACGAGGGGAAACGTGATAAGATGAGGGATATTTGGGCTCGGAAAGGAGCATAAATGTCCCACATCAAACCACCCCACACTTAGCAACTTTTCGTCCCCGAAAAGAAAAAGAAGCGCGGTTTTGCCGAGTTAGGTACCCCGTGACCATCTCACGTGGGGGGAGCTCGGCTTCTCCCGTGGGTTTCAAGTCGAACACCCTCAACTCAAATCACTAAAAGAAAACGCAAGTAACGAAAGTGTTGACAACTTGCTTGATTCCTAAGTTGACTCAAGCACTTACAATGACAAATAGTCTCTGAACAACCTACATGGGAACACAATTGTACATGACAAGGCATATAAGCTAGTGAAGGCATATGACAAACAAGACACGGGAAATGTATGCTTACTAATTTTGAACCAATCATTTATGCATATATCACGCATCATAACAATTCTTGCATCACTTCAAATCCCTTTCCCCTCGTGCGTTGGTGTTCATAGGCTAGTGACTAAACCGGATCCCCTTGATCACATGGTTGAAGACATGAGAACTTAAGACCAATTGCGTAGGGCTTTTATGGCTTGTAGTATAGGCTTAGGCTCGGGTGGTAAGTTTAGAAGATCAATACGGTGTATCTTGTGGTGCACTACCACAAAGTTGCCTCGTTCCTCATTAATCCCCATTACATCAATTCTCTCCCCGAACTTGTTCTTCTCCTAAGATGTCCTACCCCTCAACTCACTCTTTTCATTTCCCTTTTTATCCGAAATTGTGGCTCCGATTTGTAAAAATGTTTAACACTTGCAAATTTTATTTTTAAAACCCGAAATGCTCATTTTTTATTTAACGATCAAAATTGTTCGGACTTGGGCTTTTATCCTCAACTTCACTTCTTTTTCTTTTCTTTTTTCATTTCCTTTTTCACTTTTTTTTTTCTTTTTTCTTTTTTGTACTTTTCTTTTTTCTTCTTTTGCCCAAATCCGAAGATCACCATTGTAAGCATTTCCAAATCAAGTTTTTAATAAAAAAATTTTATCAAACCATTGCGGTTCTGCAAATCATTGTTCCAAGCCACTTTTTTTTCCAATCCTAGTTATGCACTTCTATTCCTATACATTGATCTACTCTACCATATACATGTTCCCACGCTCAACGAGACAACTAAGCAAGTAAGTGCACGGGTTCAAGTATTTTAGGATATAGGAATAATAGTGGCACATAGTCTTGTATTGTAGGGTCTTAAGACAAAAGCTTTTTGGCTCTAAAGGGTAACGAGGATAAAGCGCCGGGGTAGATGTTTAGGCTCAAACGGTCCAATGAAGGCCTACGGTCTCCTCCCCACAGTCTTTAACCCTTGGTCTAAAACCGAGTGTGGTCGAGTTGCTAGTTCTAAACACGACACACGAGTGGGGATGCAAGAAATGTTACAATTGTGCAATGAAATTTAATCGAGGTTCAACGGTAAAATGCATTTCTCTTGTGAAGAATCTCATATAAACTCTTCCAATCCTATATACATATCATGCACAATCATAATTCTCAAGTTAGGAGTAAGGTCCTCATTGGTATTCTTTCCAAATGGCTCAGAAACGCAATTCCTCAAAAACAAATGATCAACAAAAACAATCACAAATTTAACGTTCACAAGGAATCAAAACAACATCATCACCAAGATATCCACCAAAACGGTGTCCAAATAACGATAGTACTAGGGAGCCAACTCCAAAAGGGCTCCCAAACAAAACATCATCCAAGTAAAAGTTTAACCAAAGCAATGTATCAAAAGTATCTCAACTAAAACCACAAAGTAAGCAAAGCAAGGAGAGGTTGTACCTCTCAATCATCATTGTCGGGAATAAAGTAAGCATTTGGGTCATCCTTCTCGCCCTCGGGGTTAGCCTCACTAGTTTGCTCATGAGGAGCATAGCCGCCTTGCAGGTCGAAATAGGCTTGACCTCCCGGCATTTGGTAGGCCCTCTGCATATACCCAAGCATCTCTCCAATGTCCCGTGCCATCCCGTCACATCGCGCCGTGGTCTCCTTGTGGTAGTCTTCTTGTGTCTTCACAACAGCATCAATGCGGGTGTGCACTCCCTTGAATTGCTCGAGCAACTCTTGATATTGCTCGGGAGTAAGAGAACTCGCGCCTCCAGCTTGGCTACTACTTCCTTCCCTGGTTGGTTCAGAGACTACCGGCGGTGTAGGTCTTCCATCCAACTGCTTCACAACTATGATCTTCTCCAGAATTTTCTTCAACCTCGGCAAACACACAAAGTCCACCGTAGCATCCATGGGCCCCTCCAACATAAACTGTCGGACTTCACTCTTTACCCAAATCCTCGGGCCATCATCAAATGTCTTGATCGGCATCTTGAAGGCAATCTATGACACAATGCAGCCACAATAGAGCTCGGCTGTAGAGGGTTCCTTCAAGAAGGACCGAAGCTGATCCCAGATAATGTCCTCCCATGGTGCACTCAAATTTCGCTTGTAGGCCGTAAGCACCCACAACTCCTTCATGTTCACATCATATTGCGTGTTTTTCCTTCCAAACAATGTCCCCGCTAGGAACCTCTAAAAGTAAATGAGCTCGACCTCGCATTCGGGAATTTTGTGTGCCTTGTTTAGGGTTCGATAACCCACTTGGCCAGTCAACTCATTCCACAAATCAGTATTGTCCTTGAGGTCCCACTGCTCGGTGTTCTTTTCAATGAACCCGAATATGTGTGTCAAATTATTCAGAGTAATGGCAAAATTCTGGCCACACAATCTGAACCGGAGCCGGGTCATGTCACTAACGAGCATGTGGAGAGTTGCTAGGAACTCTAGTGTCAATGCCTTATAAACAGGGGGCTGCCATTGAAGCATGCCCGACCAACCTAGAGTGGCCGATTTTCTCTCCAATTTTCTCCAAATTTTTAGATCGGAGCAGAGTTGTTGATCGAAATACCTGTTCTTTTTTAATCAGGATGTCCTTGAACGCCTCAAACCGCTCCCGTTGCTTGGCGATAGTGAAGATATGGCACGACACGTTTGGTACTCCGACCTCGGGATTTGGAGGCACTGCTCGGAGAGGAGGAAGTCGCACAATCACCTGCCGTGGTGGTGGATTCTTCGGGTCACGATTTCCCGAACCTGAGCCCTCAGGCTCGTTGCTCTTCTTCTCCTTTTTCGGATTTGGGGCCATGGGTGATAAAGGACAAATTGGATATTGAGTTGGGAGTAGATGTGGGAGGTGTGTATGTGAAGGAGAGGATGTTTTGTGGTCGACAATGGTGGTTTCCGCAAGAGAGGTCGAGAGAGAAGAGGGGTTTAGGTTATTTTCGCGTCAGGAAGAGAAGAAATCTGATTTTTTTTTCTTTTAATTGCAGGTGTCACGATCGTGACAGGCCGCGCGCCACAATCGTGACGCCGTCTCAGTGCCTTCTAGATAAGGTTGTCACGAAGCTGTCACGATCGTGCCAAGTCCGTGACAGCTCAATTTTGCCTCGGTCACGCTGTTTCGTCACGATCGTTGTGGAGATTGTGACACCAACTATGTCCTGTCAATTTCGTCTTTGTCATGATCGTGCCGATCTTTGTGACGATCGTGACAAGTGCTCTGTCACGATCGGTGTGCCTGTTGTGACGATCGTTTCACTTGAACTGGTTTTGCCTTGTCACGAAGCTGTCACGATCGTGGCAGTTCCGTGACAGCTCAATTTGGCCCTTGTCACGCCGTTTTGTCACGATCACTGTGGAGATTGTGACACTCGCCCTGTCTTGGAGAATTGTAGGTGTCACGATCGTTGCACTCTCTGCGACGATCGTGACATGCTCTTTTTTCCAGTTTTCGATCTCATCGCTTGTCTCCCTGAAAGGCGAAAAAAGGTCGCCCTTTAATCGTTCAAGTAAATGTGTTTCCGGCTTTTTCGGGTCGAACTCCCGAGGATCGACTTGTGGGTATTTAGGTGATTTAGTAAATGGTTCGGCGTGTTGTAAGAAGTATTTAAAATTACTCAATTTTTAGTTGTTGGATTTTCGATTTTAGTGACGACTTGTAATGTAAAACGATCTTCGAACACAAGAATCACACTCACGAGAAATCTTAACACACAAAAATCACAAAATTTTCCTTAATTAAACTAGCCACCACAGGTGCTAGACCGATGACAATGAAACAATTCAAGCGAATAAGCATGCAAAAGCAATTGTGAGCGATCTAAGTCTTAGATGCTTAGCCTATCGCGTAAGCTCTTCCTAACGTCAACTACCCTCTCGGGATGTTACATTAACGTTAGGAAACATTAAGCGCAACTATTTTCGAATCGAAGTGAGAAGCTAGGCCTTTTTACTTTGAGTTTACTTATGGCTCTACTCGACCTTCCTCTCGGACAAGTCTCAAGTTAACTATCATGCATCCAAGTTTACACACATTATCACATGAAAACATTTAGGTACACTCAAGTGCAAGACTAAAACTTATATTATCACAAGTTCTCACCCATAATAACACAACTAATCATCAAGCATTCAAATAAGTAGCTCACATACATATGCTCAAACATGAATATTTTACTCAATTTTAAAAAGTTCAATGTTCATACAATGGTCTAGCACCCATGGTTGTAAGTGTTTTGCCTACAACCATGGTGCTAAGAATGAAAAGCAAGGAAACACAAACACAAAAAGCTAAGGAAAAGAGAAAGAGCAAACTATGGCCCATGTTGGGCTTGAGATCTTCTAAGTGTAATCTTGTTGCTCTTCTTGATGATTCTCCTTGCTCCAATGCTTGGTTTTTGTGGAAGTGGAGTGTTGGACTTCTTCAATGGAATAGTGTTCTTGAAGGAGAGTGGTGGCAAGCTAGGGAGAAAGGCTGAAAAGTCTTTGGTCTTGTCTTCAAAAAAGGTATAGCTAGGTCAACCTAACTCTTGACTATTTATAAAAACGCAGAAATTACCTGTGTCACGATTGTCTCATTAGGCGTCACAATCGTGACATCGTTTGAAATTTTCGGTCTCGTTGCATTTGTCGTCGCGATCGTTGTTGCTCTTCATTTGGCTTGGTCACAATCGTTCCTAAAGTTTTTACGATTGTCATTGTTCGCGATGGACTTGTCACGATCGTTCCTAAAGGTGTCACGATCGTGACCCAAGCTCTTGTCTTCTTCTTGTGACGAAGCTGTCACGATCGTGGCAGGTCCGTGACAGCCCGATTTAGCCTTTGTCACGATGAATCGCCACGATCGTTATGGTGATCGTGAAAAAGCCCCTGTCGTCCCAACTTGGTGGTGTCACGATCGTGACGATGATAGCACGATCCTGACATCCTCTTTTCTTCTTTACCTCGATTTCTTGAGTCGCAAGCTACCTCATCTTTTTGCTTTGTTTTTTCTCCCAACCCCTTCCAAAGTTCTCCCTGCACATAATTCAAGCCCACGGTAGATCTCCGCACTAAATGGCCCTAAAATGACCAAAAATTTGAAAAAACGTGCTAAGATGAGGATATTTGGGCTCGAAAAGAAGCATACATGTCCCACATCACTCCCCCATCAAGATCTCCCCAAACCACCAATGCCCATCTCCCAAATTGCCCCTCAATGCTCTGCGCCACCGTGGCCGTCGCCTGCGACTACAGAGACTCATGGCATCCCAAATTGGTGCTTTTCTTCTACTGCGTTCTCTTGTATTTGCTGGTGGAGGTTCTGCTCGGGTTTAGTAACGTCGCCGCGCGTGCCTTCTTGGGGTGGAGCTCGAATCGCCCTCCGATGAACGCTAACTCTCTACGTCCCTCCAGGATTTTTTGGGGTGGAGGTGGAACCTCATGGCTAGCAACGCCCTGCGCCACACCGTCTACAAACCCATTAAGGCGCTTCCCGGGAAAGCCCGCTGGACTTACGCGGCGGAGGTGTTGGCGGAGTTACTCGTCCAACCAAAATTGGCGGCGTTCGTGGTTATAGCATTGCCCATTTCGATTTTTTTTCTGAGTTTCTTTGGTTTGCTTGCTATTTTGTTCAGTATGAATTGGTTTCTGAATCAAAATTTTATTACGTTATGTGCTGGAAGTTGATTTGGGTGTTAGAGCATTGTGTTGTGTTTTGGTTTTGTTTGATTTAATTTGGTGGGTGTGAATAGTTGATGAACTTTGATGATTGGGTTGTGGAAGTACAACAAGTGCTTCATTAATGAACTTTGATGATTTGTTTGATCTTATTTTGGTGAGTGTATAGTTTCTGAACTCTGACGAGGTGATGGTTGAAATAAAACAAATGCATTCTCTTAAATGTTGAATTAGTATTGAAGAAATTGGTTCCAAAACCGGAGGACTTATTTCACAAGCTCCAAGATCCAACCCAGATCGAGCACTCCGCCGGATTGAGCTGTAGATGTTGGCGGCGATCGGAGCAGTGCTTCGATGCCAGCGAGGACCTCGTACCCGAGCCCATACCCGCAGGGGTCGTCGGCCAAAATCTCCAAAACCAAAAATCACTCAAAACTTAAAAATGGCGTGTTTTGAAAATTTGAAACCTAACCAAGGGCATTTTTGTCTTTTTACTTCAAAATAACATTTTTCATCCAAAAAGTTAACGGTGTTTACTATTTGTCCGTTTTTTATATTTCGAGAGGCTAGATGTCCACTTTTAAAATTGGTGATAGGTAGATGTCTTTTGACCAAACTTGGGTGTAGCTACGTGTACTTTACCATATATTCTTTTAACATTATTGTAAATTTTTCGTACCCTGAATTTTTTGGGTCGGAGTTTTGAATTTTGGAAAATCTCCATATTCGGCGGGTTTTGAACGATTAGGGTGTGTGTTCAACATGAGTGAGTACGGGTTCAGTGAGATCCAGCCCATTGTCATCCCTAAATATAATTTTAATTTTTAAGACGTATGAATTATAATTTAAATGTATACTATAATCTTTTCCCTAATTTTTCCTTCGTTGAAGTCGTGCAAATTTTCAGTACTGAAGGAAAACTTAGGGAAAAGATGATAGCATATTTTAAGTTTACTAATTTAAAGGAAGCTATAACAACACTATAAGAAATGTCCAAAACAAAAACAAAAATAGTTATTCAAACCGACACTTTCATTCCTTGGTAGCTTATAATTGCCTCATTGGAGGGTGATCGTGACTGCTACTTTAGCACCATTTTCTCCAGATACGAAAACGATCAGTCCCCCAGTAGCATCCTTGTCATTTTTGGATCAAAACTAAATCCACGCGCAACCATACATATATACACGACCGTTTTGTAGCATCAGCATCTTCCAATCATCATTTTATTTGATATGGATATACTTTATTTATTGCACATGATCACATGCGTATACAAGTAAACGAGAAACTCCCCGCAAATATAAAAAAAGCCGAGAAGCCAAATGAAAAGGGCCACTCCACCACTCCCTCATGACTCACTATATAAACACACACTCTCACCTCACCAAAGGCACAAACAAACTAATAACCAAGACAGACACAAGCAAAAGAGAAATATATATAGATGATGATGATGATGATGATGCGCTTGTTGGTTGTGGCAGTGGTGGTAGCTGCGGTGGCAGCTGGGCCGCTGAGCGAGCTGGCCTGCAAGGGAGACATGAAGGGGCTCTCGAGGCAGTGCGGGGCCTACGTCCAGAAACCGGGCCCCATGGCCGATCCTTCCGAGGAGTGCTGTGAAATTATCAAGAGCTCGGATGTCCCGTGCATCTGCGGCCACATTACAAGGGCCATGGAGCTCTTCCTCGACATGAAGAAGGTCGTTCACGTTGCTGACTTCTGCGGCACTCCTCTTGCTCATGGCTCCAAATGCGGCAGTAAGTTATTTATACTCAATATATATACATGATTGATTCATTTTGAATCTGAACTGATGGGTTTTGTTCAAACTGTTGCAGGTTTCACCGTGCCGTTCAGTTGAAGTACACAATTAATGCTATGCTTGACTTAATAATATATATATATAGCAGAGTTACCAATAAATGTAGGCTTCCTCGTATTTGGAATCCTGTAACTCATCGTTATGATGATGATAATATAATACAAGAATCTGTCTTGTGCCTCTAAACATGCATGCATGCTTTCATCAGGTTGCACATATATATAAAATTTAAAACCAATCAATGTACATATATATAGAACAAAAAAGAATTTGAGAATAACCAAATTGCACATGGATATGACACATCCTAAGGGTACGCCGGAATCCGGTAAAAAAGGAGATGCACACGTAAACGAAAACTCGCTGATAACAAAAAGTAAACGAAAATTCTCTGCAACTTCAAAACCCATATGCAAAACTTATGTTTCACACACCAAAAAAACATACCATAGCATAACCTCCATGGAAACCTCGAACCATTTCCCTCTCAAGCCCTTAAAATCACACACCAAAAACAAACCCAAATCCCTCAAAATCACACGCCAACAATTTTTGTAGCTCCTCCAGGTGTACTGTCATCATCCCCAATTGGATACAAATGTCAAAATAAAAAAAAACACGAATCAATTGAACAAAAGAGCGAGGTAGGTGATGGTATCGTCGAAGCAGAAATTTATCTCAATTTCACAATCCCAATTTACACCGTAGCCGGAATATGGTGGGTGTTTGATGTGGTGCGGTTGAGGAAGTCGGTATGCAGAAGCTAGAACACCCGAAGTTATCACAAAAGTGTCAGATTTGGACAAAAGACTAGTGTTCTCTGGGCAGAAACGGCGGTTTGAGTCAATTTCATGGCTATGCAATGAGGTACGACTGATTTCGGCCATCGGAGATCATTTGGAGGGTCAAAATCGCGTTTTATAAGTTTCAGGTAGTTTTTTATAATTTTTAATAGTTGTTTTCTTTTTTTTTCCTTTTTTCCTAACTATCCTTTTTTCTTTTTTTTTTCCTTTCTAGCGAATTAGGTTTTTCCTTTTTTGCAATTTGTGTTTCGTTATTTAAGTACTCTCATACGGTTTTTATTATTCAGTAGTTTTTGAGGTTTAATAAAAAAAATTGAGGTTTTTCTCAAATCTATCATATTCGGTATTCGCAAGAATCAACGAATTTTTGATAAAGAATTCTTCCTAGCCACGTACGCTGCATCATTTGGTATGTATCAGATTCTAGTCGATCCTGAGGTATGCCGCCCCGTAGAAAACAACGAGCTGCTCCCCAAGGTGCTGATGATGATCAAGCTGAGTTACGACGTGAAAACGCTGAATTTTGACGTGAGAACGATGATTTGAGGCGGAAAGTTGAATTATTGACCCAACAAATAGAAAAATTGCATCGTCGTGTTGATGATACTCTCACAGAATTGAAAAACCTTTCGTCGGGTTTCACAATCGTTCACCCGAACGCCCTAATCATTGGTGGGAACATGGTTTCAAGGTGGAAATTCCACAATTCGATGACAGTCTTAAACTAGAGAAGTTCATAGATTGGCTATCACCCCCGATTTATGATGATTATGTTGAACCAGATGCAGATGCAGAAGTTGAAATTGTAGAAGCACAATTGAGTCAACATGAGCAGAATATTCGAGGAAGAGATGATTTGTTAGAAAGGGATGAAACTTTATGCTGCGTCAAATACTTGTTCATAGCTGATTCATACAACAATGGTTACTAACGGTTTTTGGAGGGCAACGAGAGCTTGTACGATTAAGGCATGACTAAGAATTTTGAGTTGTTAAGTAGTACAGCAACCAAGGTGCTTGGTGAAAATCTTGCAAGAGTAGCCAAAAATTATTGGGAGCACATGAAACTCGAGATGAAGAGCTACACATTTACGATCCTGTTTGCGAGCAAGGTGGAAGTACTTGATACAACTGAAAATTCGGTAGAAAGTGCTACAAAGATATGGGATCCCGGGGTGATTCTTATTTTTAGGAGGAGGTTGCGGGTTCAGATTCGAGGTCGAATATTCTCCATCCAAGAGAGAATGATGTGGTGCGGTCGAGGAAGTCGGTATACAGAAGCTAGAACACCCGAAGTTATCGCAAAAGTGTCATATTTGGACAAAAGACTAGTGTTTTCTGGGCAGAAACGGCGGTTTGAGTCAAAATCACGGCTGTCATGTGGTACGACTGATTTCGGCCATCGAAGATCATTTGGAGGGTCAAAATCGTGTTTTATAAGTTTCGGGCAGTTTTTTTTATAATTTTTAATAGTTGTTTTCTTTCTTTTTATTTTTTTTATTTTTTTCTTTCTAGCCTTTTTTCCTTTTTTTTTTCATTTCTAGCGAATTAGGATTTTCCTTTTTCGCAATTTGTGTTTCATTTTTTAAGCACTCTTATACGGTTTTTGTTATTTAGTAGTTTTTGAAGTTTAATAAAAAAATCGAGATTTCCCTCAAATCTATCATTTTCGGTATTCTCAAGAATCAACGAATTTTTTATAAAGAATTATTCTTAACCACGTACGTTGCATCAGTGTTCATGTCAAGTCCAGAGCACAGTTGCCAGAAAAATGGTGCATGTTCGTGTCTATATGTACATGTTCACGAGTTTGGTCGGAAAAATCAGTTTTGAAATTGATTTGTGGGTAGGTTTTGAAATCGATCCAGTTCAATCATGGGCTCACGGGTATAGTTGTGGATAATTATACGTAGAGAAATTTCCTGAATTGATAACATGTAATTATGGTAAACATTTTGTTTATTTTAAAATTTATTTGTCGTTTTTTTTTCTGGAAATGAAAATCCTATTGAGTTCTAGGCCGAACCCTTGACCTCCCGCAAGAAATGTGCATGCTAATTACTAGTTGCACTACAACTTACATTTGTTCAAAAGTTACATTTTGTACTGTATATATAAGGGAAAATTCCACTTAGACCCTCTTA
Source organism: Geranium rotundifolium (assembly GCA_963920655.1). Taxonomy (NCBI): domain Eukaryota; kingdom Viridiplantae; phylum Streptophyta; class Magnoliopsida; order Geraniales; family Geraniaceae; genus Geranium; species Geranium rotundifolium. Next base: position 8,930,328 of record OY987314.1, read on the forward strand.
AGTTTGACCGAATTTCACTTAAACCCTCCTAAGTTCAAAATCCACCTGTGAAGTTCCCTAAGTTTGCCATAGTCTCACGTTACTCTTTTTTTGAGCTACGACGTTAACTTTGTGGTGAAAAGACAGACTTACCCTTCATATACGATAGGGTTTAGGAGACTAAAAGTCAAACTCTCACTCACGTTCACTAATCAAGCGGAGAAGGGAAAGAGAGAAAACAATTGGAGGTAATCGATTCGTCGAGTAGCGCTGGTCGATTCGTCGGGCAAGGAAGGTTTCGAAGGTTATAGTGACAAACATGGAGGAGGTATGTATTCCTCTCGTGATTTAGGGATTTTTTGAAAATGATTTAGGGTTTTCCAAAAAATTTAGGGGTTTTTAGCTTTTTCCAAAATTTTAGAGTTTTCTGGATGTTCTGTGAGTTGAAGAGTTTTCTGGATGTTCTGATTTGCAGTCTGATTCTGATGGGTACTACGATTACCACTCAAAAACACCATTCCCCATGAGATACTTTGAGGTACATCATGGAGGGAACTTTAGTGGACCTGATAAGAGTTATGTGGGTGGCAGTATAGAGATCATTGGCATGGACGAGGATAAATGTTCGATATTTCCATTGTTAGATATTGTTATGAAACTAGGATATGAAGCTAATAGCCAAATATTTTGGTCAAAGTTCGAAGGAGATAGTCGAGAAGTTGTCGAGATAGTGACCGATAATGATGTTATGGAAATGATAAGGTCGTCTTCTGTTTCTGAACAGATTCAAATGTACATAGTTGGTGGTGCTCCTCCGTTAGGCATCTTAAATTCAGCGGGGGAACTTGTTTATGTAAGGGAAGGGTTTGAATGGGCTGGATTTGAAGGGATACCAGTGAAGACCAAATAGACATGGAAGGAGAATGAAAAGGATGGTGTAGGTAATGAAGAGGTTGGTTCAGGTGATAAAGAGAATGGTACGGGTACTGTAGATGGAGAGGGTGATGTAGGTGATGTACAAGGTGATACAGGAGCTGGTATGGAGGCAGAAGTTGAGGATGTTCCTGATTGGCTAAGACATGTGTCTTTCCAATCAGATGGTGAAAGTGAAGAATTAATCGACCGTCATAGAATGTTAAAATCAGAATCAGACTCAGATTCCCATTATCATGAAGCGGGTGACAATTTCGATGAAGAAGCAACATACAAAGATGATGATAGTTCTGAACCGGGTGAAGAAATGGATGAAGAAGATACTCCAGCACCAGAGGAGGAGTTTGTTGCACAAATGATGGAACAAGATAGGATGGAAGAAGGTGTCGTGAACTTGCCAAATATGAACAAAATGAGGGAGGAATTGTGGGACATGAACTCGGTGATTAGGAAGGTAGATATTGGGTTGTATTCCACATTTCGAAACCCATATGTATTCCGCTTAGTTTTCAAGACTTATGCGGTGGAACAAGGGTTTGACTACCGGTTTATGAAGAATGAGCCCAGTTCGATAGCGATAATGTGCAGACAATCAGGTTGTCATTTTTGGTGTCGATGCAGCAATGTTGGAGATGGGTCATTGATGCAGATACGAGTGTGGAGCTGTCATGATAATTGTTGACGGACACTGGATAACTTGCAGATTACATATGATTTTCTCGCTATTAGGTAAACTATTTTGTATTAATTTGTAATTTAATTATTGGTATTGTTATATTGTAATTATACTTCTTATTATAATGAGTTTGATGTTTGTTACGCAGGTACTTAAGTGACATTCGGAAAGCAGGCAAAATGACAGCCAAGACCCTGCGACAAATAATTCAAGGCGATTTGTGTGTAACAATTGGGAGGACCAAGCTATACAGAACACTGAGTAAGGCTAAGGAACTGATCTCCGGAGATTTAGGCAAGCAATATGAAGACCTCATCACATACTGTAAGATGATTGAAGATTCAAATGAAGGCACTACGACAAAGGTAGAATTTGATGATGATTCAAGGTTCTTACGCATGTACATTCGATATGGTGCACAGAAGCAAGGGTTTATAGGAGGGTGCAGGCCAATTGTTGGAGTAGACGGGTGTCACCTCAAGGGACGATTTGGCGGCCACCTATTATCTGCAGTTGCACATGATGCCGATGATGGGATGTATCCATTAGCCATCGCCTTAGTCGGTCAAGAAAACAAGGAATCACGGCGCTGGTTCTTTGAACAATTATTTGCTGATTACGGAAGCCCTGAAGAGCGGGATTGGGTCTTCATGTCGGACAAACAAAAGGTAATTTTTTTTCTATATGTGTACATGTCTGTTTTTGGATTTGTGCAGATTGAAATAATAATTTGTTTACTATTTTTGCTTCAGGGTCTTGTACAATTGTTCAAGGACTGATTGCCTAAAGTTGAGCATCGTTACTGTATGCGACATATGGCGGACAACTTTCACGGGAAGTTCAAGAATGAAGACTTGAAGTTCATGTTGTGGGATTGTGCGCGTTCCTCAACTATCGAATTGAAGGAGAACCTGGAAAAAATTAAGGTCATCAAACCAGAGGCTTATGAATGGATTCGGGAGAAGAATGCAAAGGAATGGTGCAAGGCGTATTACAGTGAGAAAGCAAAATCATCATGCCAGACGAACAATTTGTGCGAAAGTTTCAATAACTGGTTAGGGGACATCCGGGAGATGCCAGTGTACGACTTGTGTGAAGCATATCGTAGGAAGCTAATGGAAATGATCTACAATAAATACCAAGAAGGGAAGAAGATGCGAGGGAGGTTCTGCAAGAAACCAAGAGCTACATTTGAGAAATACAAGGAGCAAAGTAGACCTTGGCAATGCATTCCAAGTGGCGAACATGTGTTTGAAGTAAGCGACTTTATGTGCACATGGGAGGTGAACCTAATGACAAGGTCGTGCCAATGTTTGGAGTGGCAGCTCAATGGTATTCCATGCCAACACGCGGTAGCTGCAATTCGTTTTATGAAGCATAACGCTGATGACTACGTAGACAAGCAATATGAGGTATCTACTTATTTGTCCATCTATTCACACTTCATAAAGCCAATAACTAGTAAAGACAAGTGGCCTCGTAATAAAGACCATGAAAAGATTTTACCCTCAATTGTGCAAAAACCACCCGGTCGACCAAAGAAGAGGAGAATCAAAACTGCTGGGGAGGAGCAAACCCTTCTTGACCAGACTGTCAATTTTGGCAAAACCATGAAATGCACAAATTGTAACCAGCAAGGTCACAACTCAAGATCCTGCACTGCCCAAGACCATGGCGAAACAGCGAAACAACGAGCAGCAAGGAAGAGATCTCTTGAAGAGTCTGCTATCAGTCAAAGAATGAAAGGGAAAAAGTCTGGACTTTTCTCCACAGAAGAAGAGCGGGATGAGATTTTCAAGAAAAGGGAAGCAAGGATAAATAAGAGACTTAGCAAAAGACGTGTCTGTACAGACGAGGAGATCCAGCAGAAGCGTTTGGCTGCATATGCTCGGAGAACCTAAGTTGAACAACAAAAGCGTCCCAAACAGTTCCCAATTTCCCAGTTTGAGACCGGATCTACTTCACATGTTCCCACTGGATCTGCTTCCCAGGTTCATAACATTTTTATCTCATTGTTTGTTGTGATATTTCTCATTAATTTTTCATATTTTACATAATGGATAATGAGACTTATAGGATGGCGGTGGAGGAAGGACTGCACCTGCTTCACATGTTCCTACTACATCTAATTCACAGGTTAAATTCTTTTTTTTTCCTACTTATTTCATTTGTAAATTACTTACATTTCTGCAATGTTTTTTTCATATGTAAATTATTTCATATGTATTTTTGCTAGTTCAACATATTCACATTTATAAATACATGGGAAAATACAAGCTCGAGGAAGATACATGTTCAACATAGTTCAACAATAACTATGTATATTTGATATATATTGAACAATGAACTTACAGGTTGGGGGAGGAAGAATTTCTAGAGGAGGAAGAACTGGTAGAGGAAGGACTGGCCGAGGAGGAAGGACTGCCAGAGGAGGAAAAACTGCATCAAACAATAGAGAAGCTTCTGGATTAGGTTCAACACCAGCAGATGGGGAAGGTTAAGTGATAAAGTAAAGAAGGCATTTTTTTGGTGATATTTAATGTGTAAAGTGGATAACACTGACCACTTTAGGGGACAAGGGAGGAATCTTTATACTTTTGTATTGTAGTGGGTACTGTTTTGCTTATCCTAGACCCATATTTTGTTTGGTATACTGTGTTTTGGTTCAACCCCTTTCAACTTGGTTGTTGGACATATTTATGTTGGATGGTTTATGTAATAGTTTGAACTTGAGAATGGTTTATGAAATGGTTTCAGTTGATAATGGTTGTCATCTTATGATCTATGTTTAACAGTTCACAGGTTTAGGCTCTTAATGCTTTGAGAATGGTTTATGGAATGGTTTCAGTTGATAATGTTTTGCAGTCCTCTTGCTGGTTTTGCACATGTTGATTCACATGATTACTTTTCACATGTTGCCAATGCTGTGATTTTTGCACAAGTTTTTTTTTATTGCACATGATATCTAGAAAGTAACAAAATACATTTAAACTTTCATCCACGCTCGATCAAACAACAATTGAACTACCAAAATACATTCAATGTTTCTTTGATTCAAACATTCAACAATAACTAACAAATTACAACTTCAGGCACCATTGAACTAACCTAACCTAAGTCATTACCTAATTAATCCATAATTTGAACAAGGGATAATCTCGGCTAACTACAGCTATTTTGACACCAATATCACATAACTACACCTAATATATTTTTTCACTTGTAAACCACGTTGAGTTTGACTAATATCACTTAGCTACAAACCATCTGTTTTTGTGTCGTTAAATAGCATGTGTCAAACACGTGAGGTTAATTATATCAGTTAATACCAAAATTGCCCTTTTGAAATTCTTATTTGAATGAAGAAGAAGAACGCCAAACATATGTTGATAAGCTGAAGAAGTGGACTCGCAATGGAGGATGGTCTGAAGTGCGATTGTGGCGTTTATGCTCCGATTCGGACGTCTTGGACGAACGGGAACCCTGGTCGGCGATTTGTAGGGTGCGGCTTGTTCAGAGTAAGTTTTTATAAAACCCTAGTTGAACACTATTGATAGATGTGGAGTGCAGGGTTCGGGTTATGCATAATTGTAAGCTTGTTTATAGTTTTATGAGATTATCCTTGATTGATATGTTAAAAACCTCAAGTTATGGGGAAATTTTTGGGGTCAAATGAAATTAGGGTTTAGTGTATTCAATTTGTAATCGGGTTTAGTGTATTCAATTTGTAATTGGGTTGAAATTTGGGTATAATCTGATGTGGAGTTCAATTTTATTTATTGAATTGCAGAGCAATTCCAAATGTAAATTTTTGAGGTGGGTGGATCCGGAAACATGTTCATTTGGTAAGAGTATGTTACCGGGTCTGTTTGGAAAAATCAGAAGCATGGAAGATTTTATTGAAAATGTTGCTACAGAGAAATCCTTACTCCAAGCGAAAACGAATAGATTGGAATGTAACGCAAAGATGATGAAAATGGAATTGGAAGAAACTAGAAGGCAAAGTGAAGAAGAAGAACAGACAATTATATATTTGTGTAACTGTCATAATGATAGCATTTGTGCCCTAGTCCAATTGGTATTAGCCTGTAAACGTCTATGTACAAATATCATCGTTTGTGATGTATAAATATAAACGGCTTTATATTACTTATGTGTTGAAGTAATATGTTAAGCATGATCTGATTTATGACCACTAAAGTAGTAGAACCATAAATCTGTACGGATCACACTTAACAAGTCCCTGGTCAACCTATGCTTCCTTGAAAGCGACCAATATGAGGATGGTTCTTAATGACGTAGTTCTACTTGTCATAAGGATGTGGGATCCTGGAACCATATCATAGATATCATGAGGTGATTGATATCGGACGACCCGCATTGAATAGTGTTTTCATAGATTAAGCCATAAACATATTCAAATGCGATAGCTCGTCACGACGTCCTTAGACCAAGGAGTCTTTGTGATCACTATGCAATGAACGTACGGCTTTAACTTGCGCCAAACGCTTTCTGTAAAAGGATTGCTATGAAGGGCATGATTGGGTGGCGGAACGGGTTGCATGAGTGACACGAAAGACGGCTAAGGGATTTATCCCTCATACTACGGTATGGGAAAGATATCCGTTAGAAGGCCTCTTGATGGAGACCGAATGAGAGAAAAGCATGGCCATGCAAAATGATACGGGTTATCATTTCTCAGTCATCTCGCATATCAAGTAACAATGATTGATTAAACAAGGGAGACGACTCTATGCCTTGTGATCAGTCGGGATATCTAGAGATAAAAGGATGGTGACTTGTACGCACAAAGGTTAAGTCGAATCATCGATCATCATGCACCTTGGGTAATCATAATGTTTTACTAGAGACCACTTATGATGGATCGGGCAAGAGCAATTCTTGCGCCGATCTGCCAACGGTGGCATGAGCCTAGAGGGTCACACACATACAAGACGGATAACTTGAGACAAGGAAACATGGATGTTTCTTAAGGAGAAGTATATGGACAAAACTGGAGGTTTTGTGCCATAGGTTCGGTTTGAGAGAATAATTAGCGAATCGAGAAAAATTGAGTTTTTCGTCGATATCGCGTCGGACTTGTTTGATAAGTAGCGACAAAAAGGTCGGGAAACTTTTGGACGCGGCATGAGACAACACGGGAGGGCCCATTGGGCTCGGCCCATGAAGCCTCATGGCCGGCCCAATAAGGGCCCAATAAGGCCATATGGCCGGCCCACTTGGTGGGGCCAATGTGGGGGCCACACAACACCATGCTTAGTTGGTAGTTGTGGATTAAGAGGTGAGTGATTTAAGGGGTATGGGTTAAAGCTCCTTTAAGCCCATACCAATCACTTTTAACCCATACTTGTGAGTTGGATGATGAGATATATTGCAAGACATTATTTCATTAATTGATTAAGTCACAAAACTCACAAAAACCTCTCTTTCTCTCTCATTGTGGCCGGCCACCTTGGTGTTCTTCCTCCATCTTCCTCTCTTGTTCTTCATTTAATTGTTCTAGTAGGCAATTAAGTGAAGGATCTTGAAGATCATTCTCTTGGTGTGGACTTGCTTTAGAGAAGAAGATCCGAACGTTCTTCTTTATCGATTCAAACAAGACTTAAAGGTAAATATCTTGTGGAATTGATTTTGCTTTGGGATTTAATGGTTTAAATGTTCTTGGACAAGGTTTGGAGTAGATTATCTTTTATTGCTTCCGCTATCTCGATGACGATCTAGAACGCTCCAAAACACAACACATAATTATGTTGGGAATGAAGATTTGTAGTATGTAGTTATTGGTACTATTGAAACTATTTAGTTGAATTTGTGAAGTGAAAGTGATGAATTTGTATTGTTTTGAATTAAGTTGTGAAGTATTTGTGATAATTTGTAATGAAATTCAGTGCATATTGTGGCTTGAACTATTGTTATGTAGAGTTGAGATAGTGTGTTTGATTATTGTATATAGATGACAACAATGTAAGAAATATTGGGTTTGTTTAAAAAGGTTGGCATTAACGGTTCGGAAATAACAATTTACCAGATAATTGAGCTTGTTAAAAAAATTGGCATCAACTATTCGGAAATAGAAGAACTAAACCTGCTAACAAAAAAATGAAGACACCAACATAAAACATTAAAGTGCATTTAAGTAACCATCATTGTCAGCCCAACTAACATACAACCACACAAGTCTACATGACTTGTTTACAAAAGCCAAGGTCTTCAAAAGTAAATAGTAAAGTGCATAAAAACCATTAAAGATTCCAAGTTGTCTAAAAGTTTGCTAAAGTCCAAAAGACATCATTGATGTGCACAATACATCTGCCACTAGCAGATGGGACCAAAAACAGCTAAGGGAGTGGGGATGGTTGGCTATGGCTCGTGGGAGTGTTAAATATTGGAGGTTGAGTCTTCAATGGTTGGCTATTGCTGTCCTTCCTCACTTCCAGAGTCTTCAATGGTTGGCTATTGTTGTCCTTCCTCACTTCCATCCTTGCTTCTGCTGTAGTGTTCTGTCAATAAAAAAAGACATATTTTCAGTCTCAGCATATTTTTCATCACAATTCCAGTCTCAGTATATTTTGATCACAAGTTGAACACAAATTCAGCACAATTCCAGCCAGCACAAGTGAACATCAAGTAAGAATAAATTTTTTTTTAATATATCATTTCAGTTCAATATACCAATTAATTTCATGTAGAAAATAAATTCAATTCATGTAAGAATCGGTTCAACTGAGTAATGTACCTCTTGGGTAGTTGTTGTCTGAGATTCAGAAGTTTGACCCCTTTTACGCACTACCAGTTTCTTCCTCCCAGGTTCTGTGTGTGGCTGAAATGATGCAGGAGGACTCATTTCTGGAACATGATGTGTTCCCTGTTTCAAAATTGAAGGGCAAATTTATTACAATTATTTGAGGTAAAATTGAAATTAAAATTTAAAGTGTGCATACCTGTGAAGCAGATCTGGTAGGAGTTGGAGTTGGAGTCGGGATTGGTGTTGTACTTCTCCGTCCCCTTTCTAGAGCTTGAAGATTCTTTTCGTTAATTCCAGCCAGCACAAGTGAACATCAAGTAAGAATAAATTTTAATTTAATATATCAATTCAGTTCAATATACCAATTAATTTCATGTAGAAAATAAATTCAATTCATATAAAAATCGATTCAACTGAGTAATGTACCTCTTGGGTAGTTGTAGTCCGAGATTCAGAAGTTTGACCCCTTTTACGCACTACCAGTTTCTTCCTCCCAGGTTCTGTGTGTGGCTGAAATGATGCAGGAGGACTCATTTCTGGAACATGATGTGTTCCCTGTTTCAAAATTGAAGGGCAAATTTATTACAATTATTTGAGGTAAAATTGAAATTAAAATTTAAAGTGTGCATACCTGTGAAGCAGATCTGGTAGGAGTTGGAGTTGGAGTCGGGATTGGTGTTGTACTTCTCCGTCCCCTTTCTAGAGCTTGAAGATTCTTTTCGTTAATTCCAGCCAGCACAAGTGAACATCAAGTAAGAATAAATTTTAATTTAATATATCAATTCAGTTCAATATACCAATTAATTTCATGTAGAAAATAAATTCAATTCATATAAAAATCGATTCAACTGAGTAATGTACCTCTTGGGTAGTTGTAGTCCGAGATTCAGAAGTTTGACCCCTTTTACGCACTACCAGTTTCTTCCTCCCAGGTTCTGTGTGTGGCTGAAATGATGCAGGAGGACTCATTTCTGGAACATGATGTGTTCCCTGTTTCAAAATTGAAGGGCAAATTTATTACAATTATTTGAGGTAAAATTGAAATTAAAATTTAAAGTGTGCATACCTGTGAAGCAGATCTGGTAGGAGTTGGAGTTGGAGTCGGGATTGGTGTTGTACTTCTCCGTCCCCTTTCTAGAGCTTGAAGATTCTTTTCGTTAATTCCAGCCAGCACAAGTGAACATCAAGTAAGAATAAATTTTAATTTAATATATCAATTCAGTTCAATATACCAATTAATTTCATGTAGAAAATAAATTCAATTCATATAAAAATCGATTCAACTGAGTAATGTACCTCTTGGGTAGTTGTAGTCCGAGATTCAGAAGTTTGACCCCTTTTACGCACTACCAGTTTCTTCCTCCCAGGTTCTGTGTGTGGCTGAAATGATGCAGGAGGACTCATTTCTGGAACATGATGTGTTCCCTGTTTCAAAATTGAAGGGCAAATTTATTACAATTATTTGAGGTAAAATTGAAATTAAAATTTAAAGTGTGCATACCTGTGAAGCAGATCTGGTAGGAGTTGGAGTTGGAGTCGGGATTGGTGTTGTACTTCTCCGTCCCCTTTCTAGAGCTTGAAGATTCTTTTCGTTAATTCCAGCCAGCACAAGTGAACATCAAGTAAGAATAAATTTTAATTTAATATATCAATTCAGTTCAATATACCAATTAATTTCATGTAGAAAATAAATTCAATTCATATAAAAATCGATTCAACTGAGTAATGTACCTCTTGGGTAGTTGTAGTCCGAGATTCAGAAGTTTGACCCCTTTTACGCACTACCAGTTTCTTCCTCCCAGGTTCTGTGCGTGGCTGAAATGATACAGGACTCATTTCTGGAACATGATGTGTTCCCTGTTTCAAAATTGAAGGGAAATTTTATTACAGTTATTTGAAGTAAAATTAAAATTAAAATTTAAAGTGTTCATACCTCTGAAGCAGATCTGGTAGGAGTTAGAGTTGGAGTCGGGATTGGTGTTGTACTTCTCCGTCTTCTTTTTAGAGCTTGAAGATGCTTTTCGTTAATTTCAGCTGCAGTGCATTGTCTTGGCTTCTCTCCATCAGAATTGTTCTTCCTCTTTTGTAGTGATTTTCTTCTTTTCTTGAATACATTCTCTAGTTCTTCTTCATTCTTGCAATATCCTCCTTTGGTTCCCTTGGCTCCGCTTGTATTTTTCCTTTTAGCTGCAGCACTTGAAGTTTCCCCATACTCCTCTGATTTTTTCCTTGCAGCTCTAGCAATTGGAGTTTCTCCATGTTCGTTTGCACCACACGACCTATTGTTATGTCCGGTCAGTCCACAATCTTTACAAACATTTTGCGTTTTTGTTCTAGAAGCTGTGTACTGCTGCATCAAGGTCTCAACTACAGTTTTCTTCCTCTTCACTTTTGGTCTTCTAGGAGACCTCTGAACTATAGGTGGTAAAGGTTTCGGCAATTTCAGGTTTGGCCACTTATCCATGCTTGGTACTGGCTTGATGAATTTGTTGTATATTTTTTGATATGCAGCCACCGTGTATCCGTCATGAATGTAATTTTCAGGGACATGTCTCATGAAACCGATAGCTGCAATTCCATGAATACATGGTATGGCATTTAGTTGCCATTCCAAGCATTCACAAGATTGGCCTTCTAGGTTCACCATCATACTTGTGATGCCTTTACTAACTTCAAAAATGCCTTCCCCACTTCGATAGCAAGCCCATGACTCGCAGAGGTCGTATATAGGTTTATCCCTCCCCTTTGATATCCAAGCATTGAAGCATTCTGACATTGAATTTGTCTGAATGCTAGACCTTCCCTGTTCTGAGAAGTACGCCTTACACCAGCTTTTAGGGTCTCTTTTACTTAACCATAGATATGCTTCTTCGTTGATGACTCTCAACTTCGCCATAGCTTCATCGAATTTCTGGATTGAAGTTGCAGATGCACACGTCCACAAACTGTGCTTCAATTGTTCTGTTTTGAACTTCATGAACCAATTCTCATAAAGGTGCCTCATACAGAACCTATGTTCAGTACGTGGCAGCAAATGTTTGAAAACCTCTACCAAACCCTACAAAAAATATTATGAACATAAATGAATTAAATTAGCTATATATCAATTAAAAAAATAATTAAATATTAAATAGTGTAAGGAAGGCATTTTTGATTAAATAGGTAAGCAATTTAAGTAACATATAGTATACCTTCTGTTTATCGGACATGAACACTATTTCAGCATTACTATAGTCTTGTAAGAATTTCTCTAGAAACTATTGCCACGATTCCTTGTTCTCAGCCTCCACGATTGCGAAAGCTAGCGGGAACATGCCATCGTTGGCATCCCAACCCACTACTGCAAGCAACTGCCCACCAAATCGACCTTTCAAGTGACAACCATCTACACGGACTAGAGGACGACAAGCTGCCATAAAACCTTCTAGCTGTGCTGCGTATCGAATGTACAACCGAAGAAATCTAGGATGATCACCGTTTAGACCAGGCACTTTGCAATACCTAATATCAACACCAGCTCTACTTCCCGGATTTGAACTTTTTATCATCTCACAGTAGGTATACAACATCGAGTACTGCTTGTTCAAATCCCCTTGTATTAATTCCCTAGCCCTCGCCATAGTTCTATATAGTTGGTTCATTTGTATCTCAACGGCACCTTCACAATGTTCATTAATATATCTTTTTTCATGTCCGGATTCCGCCTAATATCGCTTAGATATCTACAAAATTAATAAAAAAATGTACATAATTAATAACAAGTCTCTAACATCTACAAAATCATAACAAGTAATTAAAGTAAGGAAAATAAGTAGTAAGTTAAGAAATATACCTAAGCGCAAGAAAATCAGAAGTGATTCTCTTATTATGCATAGGGCGAGTACAATTATGCATAGGGCGGAATGCACGAATTTCCATGACTGTATTAGGTTCTTTCGAAGCAGCCCAACACCAGAATGTACAACCGTCTTCCGCGCACATGATTCCTACCATTGTTGATTCATTTCTAACGAATTCATAGTCAAATCCCAATTTTGTTGCGTAATTCTTGAAAATATACCAGAACACATTGTGGATTATTAATACATGTGAGATGATTATGGTTTGAAAATACATCTATACAATTTGTAATTTTTTTTAAAAATATACCTGAATACTTTCGCATCCCGAAATGCTGAATATAGTCCAATATCAGGTAGCGGCTTCACTTCAGAATCCATCTCCCAAATCTTCTGTCCACTTTTTCCTTTTTTCACATTACACCAGTCTTCATCAGCTGATCGCATGTTCTCGATAAGCTTCTCAACCTCTACATCATCAATTTCATTATCACTTGCTTCTTCGACGTGTACTCTTGGTTTCTTCTTATAAATTCGTTGTAGTGTTACAGGTGGTGGAACTTCAGGTTGTTCTCTATCGGTATTCAGTGATTGGTCTTCATCAACTTCTCGGGTATTAAGTGGCTCCTCTCCAACAGCTTGTTGTCCTTCTGTTTATTCTTCAAGATGCGCATCAACAACCCTCTCCCCATCCCCATCGAATGTCACTCCTTTAAGCCACTCTGGATGTTCAACATGAGCCTTTTTATCCTCAGTATTTTCATTTAAACCATCTTCCACCTCAGCAAATTCAGCATATTCATCATCGTACCTCTCTTTTTCATCTTCTTTAAATTCATCACTTCCCAATTCACCTTCAACTTCCACATCGACTTCCACACCAACTTCCTCGATTGTTTCTGTTTCGCTTAATTCCATAATGTCAACCACCTCCAACGTCTTCCCGTCCTTCATATGTAGTCCCTTTGGATTGTAACCGGCCTGCTTCAAATCAGCTTCCGTAACACTTGTTATGTACGTTACTTTCGATCTTTTTCTCCTCTCAGCAACACGGTCTGCATCAATACTTGAACTTACTCCAATTTTCACCGGCGCCTCCACATCGACTATGTATATTGGTACATTACAATCGAGCTCATAGTACTTCAATACTTTCTTCAACATCTCCTCGGTATTAATTTCCTCGGGTTGAAATGCCAGATACTTCCTAAAATATATCTTGCTGGTAGGCTGATATCCTAGTTCTGCTACAATGCTCATCCACTTGCAAATCGAGCAAGCATCTTCATCAACAAAAAACAATTGAACTGTCCCACCTTTGTAGATGTATACATTATCCATACCCTTGCTGAAGCTCCCCCCGTGATGAACTTCTAATGTCCTCTTTAGAGGTTGAGTACTCGGTCTGAAGACACGATGTTCACCATCTCCCTGCATGTGAAAATGAACATAATTCATTACCCATATTTCACACAAAACCCTAATCACACCAGTAAACCCCAATAAAATTCCACACCAGTAAACCCCAATAAAATTCCACAAACCCTAAACCAAAATCTATTTCAAAAAACCCCCCACAAATACTTTCATATTTACTACACAAAACCCTAATCGAAACACTACTTCACTTTCTTAATCAAAAAAGTCGAAATTTGAACAACAACCCATGAACCCTAATCTAATCGGAAATCATAAACCCAAAAAAATTCAAAATTTCAGTACATAAAACCTACTAGAATCAGTAACTCACCTCCTCCATGTTCGTGTACTCCTTTGTGGACTACTTCGTCTTCGCCAATTGCAATTCTTTTTGTCTTCCTCTCTCTCTCTCCTCTCATGCGTCTCTTGAGTTCAAGAGCTGACAAATGAACAATTCAGCTCAATTCAATGATTATAAGTCTTCACTAATAAAGGGTAAATGTGTCCTTTCAATACCAACTAAACGGAAAAGTTAACAAAAATATACGGTTTGTAGCTAAGTGATATTAGTCAAACTCAACGTGGTTTACAAGTGAAAAAATATATTAGGTGTAGTTATGTGATATTGGTGTCAAAATAGCTGTAGTTAGCCGAGATTATCCCTTTGAACAATAACACTCCCATTAACAGAACTATTACAGTCTTCAACTTCTTGATTTGTTGGAGGCACTTTCTTTCTTTCTTTCTCTTCAAACTCCAACTCATTGTTTTCCAAGCTTCTGATCCTTTGAAACAATCCGGGGAGTAACCTTTTTCCATAACAACAAGTCTCTGGATCCATCCACTTGAAGAATGTGCATTTGAAATTATTCTGCAAAAATAAACATATGAACCCAATTAAATCATTATATTGAATGCATTTTCAACAAACTTTATTCATTTATCATAATGGAAAAATTTCAGATCTGCCACTTTCATCAAAACACATATTTTTAAAACCCTAATTCTCCCAAAGTTCCATTCAAAATTAATTACACCAAATTGCTTACCGTAAATCTGCCACAACCACAAAATCGTCGCCCTGGATTCTCGTTGGTCCAAGATGTTCGAACGGGTGCTTCGACACCACAGTAACATTCGCCCCCTTCGTGCCCTTACCCTTCGTCATCTTCCTCTACGATCTTTAATCTTTGTTTCTGCTCCAGCCCTAGAAATCGACGACCACTCCTCCGCCAATCGACGACCTCTCCTCCGCCAATCGATGACCTCTTCTTCGCCTTAGCTCATCTCTCACCTCACCAAACTCAATTTTCTTTTCTGCAGATTGAGAGCTTAACTCAAACATATATTAGGGTTAAAGAATACTTAAACGGTAAATTTGGCATTTTAAAAAAAACACAAGGCTCATGTCGGTCACGTGATGCTTTTTAACGATTTCTCTAACAGATAAGGGTAACGTGAGACTTTGGCAAACTTAAGGGACTTCACAGGTGGATTTTGAACTTAGGAGGGTTTAAGTGAAATTCGTCCAAACTTAAGAGGGTCTAAGTGGAATTTTCCCTATATATAAAGTTAAATGTAACCTGTAAGAGTAGACAAAAGGAAGCCATTTTTAACATCGTCAACTTCCAAATTTGGTTTTAAACTCTAGCGCACCTTCAATTTTTTATTTGGTTATTTCTCCATATAGTTTCGATTTTAGTGATTTAAACCCCAAAATATTCAAATTTTATCTCGGATTTGTATATAATTATTTGGCTAAATATTAAAGTAATAAAAATACAAAAATTAAATTTCAAGAAATAATTTCTCTTCTATACTCCATCACGAACATTCCCACTTCCCCAATTTTGCGATCACTTCAAAAAATGATTCAAGAGAGCTAACGAATAGAGGGCCAATTTGAAACCAAAGTTACGTGTTGACCTCTAAAAAAGAAAAATTCACCACTGAAATTTAGCTCCAAGCCGGCGAGACTTTTCTCTCGCCTGGGCAGGAGATCCCGTCTCGCCGGCTTGACCAAGTCGGCGAGATATTCGCCCGAAACACGCCAACTTGGTTCTCGCCGGGCAAGTCTCAAATATAATGGTTATAGCCGGCGAGATATTGATTCAATATCTCGCCGGCTTGAAGGTGACTAATATCTCGCCGGGCTAGTGAAGTTTTTCCGGCGAGATGTTGACAATATCTCGCCGGCTAGATTTGATAAATTTGGGCAGAATCTGCTCCAATTTCTCAGTTTCCCGTTATCAATTACACCTGTAAAACCTGTCAATTCAACTAAATCCTAAACTGCGATTTGCAGCGATCAAAAATAGATATTTCAAAATTGCAAACCAATTAAAAGTCGAACACTAAATGTATAATTACAAAACGTCAACAAAATCGTAATTGTCTTTTGTTTTCGATCCGTTGTCCTATCCGTTTTGTCTTATGCGCCGTTTTCTTGAACCTCTTGCTCAAGCGTGGTTGTTTGTCGGTAGGTGCCGGAGGTTGCTGTTGTCTGAAGGCAGTCCCGGCGAGATAGTCAACTGCGTCATCGTCTGAGATGGAGTTAGGCCCGAAGTCGGTGTAAGCGTCGGCGTCGAAGTGACGAAGAGCCTCGGGGCCTGGGCCGGAAGCGGCATCTGCATGCCACCCGGCAAGTCGAAGTTCACCAGTACATCCCAGTTACTG
This sequence comes from Geranium rotundifolium, assembly GCA_963920655.1. NCBI lineage: Eukaryota > Viridiplantae > Streptophyta > Magnoliopsida > Geraniales > Geraniaceae > Geranium > Geranium rotundifolium. Next base: position 8,946,616 of record OY987314.1, read on the forward strand.
GCTTGACCCTCGGCCTAAACTCGAGCATCGATCTCGGCCTTAAGCCAAGCCGTCTGAGCCTGCTGATCGCTGAAACGACGTTTCAGCTCAGCTATCTCCCCCTCTGCAGCAGCAGCTCTTGCGGCCAAGTCTGCCTCTCTCGCGCGAAATTCTGCCTCTATCTGGCGAGCCCTCTCCTCCATTTCCGTCGTTCTGGCAGCAACTGCAGCATCTATCTGAAGGAATTATTTGAGGGTTCCAATCAAATTAATTTCATGCTCATACAAGAAATTAACCTCAAATATCCGAATTAATAAGGATTTTGCATGATCATGAGATCCAGGCTAGAATAAAAGTTGAATATTACCTTTGATTAAAATCTCTTTGTTACTAAATAATATTTAGTAACCTCTAAAGATCGTCCACACAGGAAGAGCAATCCGGGGATACTCACAACAATCCTTACTAGAAGATCGAAGCAAGCAAAACAGACGGAGAGAGGAGGAGGGGGGTGGCTGGTCGGCTTAGAGAGAGAGAGAGAGAGAGCGGCTGCTAGGGTTTTGGAAAATAATTCCCTTAATTTTCAGATCTGAAAATTTTCCTTTTATAACCCTTTTAGGCAATAATTAATTAAAGGGCTTAATGGGCTTAAAGCCCAAAACTTTTAATTAATTATGTAGAGAATCTCATTCTGGCTAGGCCCAATTCAGCTAAATTAATTAAATCTATTTAATTAGATTATAATTAATTGGTCCAGCTAAACCGTTCTTGATTTCCGGTTTAGTTCTAAACCGAAATCAGTCTAATCCGGTTTAATCCAAAACCGGATTTTGCCTCTCTCATGATTCCTCCATATGATTCCATCCGTTTTACCCAACCTTTAGTGTGTGACCCTCTAGGCTCACGACACGTCGGCGGACTGGTAAAATTACCATTTTACCCTTTCCATCATGAGTGGCCTCTAGCAAGACATCTTGATTACCCAACGTTTGTGACTATCGAGATTTCGATTTAAACTTGTCGTACATGAATCTATCCTTTTATCCTCTAGATATCTTTGACAACCACGAGGCATAGACAAGTCATCATCGTTCTATTGTCTTGTTTCTTGATTATGAGTTAACTGAATTATAACTGATACTACGTATCGACTGCATGACCATGCTATTGTATTTCAGTTGTACTCATCAAGTGGCCTAAACTGATATCTGCTCACACGTCCGTATGAGGGATAAATCCTTTAGCGATCTATTGAGTCAACTCATGTAACTCGTGATCGAGCCAATCACAGTCGTTATTGTAACCCTTTTACAGGAGACGTTAGACTGAGTCAAACTCGTCACTCATTACATACTGACCTCAATGATCCTTCTGTCTGAGGATGTGATTTCATGTGCCGACATATGAGTATGTTCATGACTGTGTCTATGTAACATACTCATGATCGGGTCGTCCTATATCACCCCTGTCTGGTGATACTATGACCTAACTTTGGCCCCCTTCTGGCCATGATCAGTACATCGTGATCATTTAAAGTTAGCCTCATACCGATCGCTTCCTATGAAGCTATTCTGATCGAGGACTGCTTAAGTAAGATTTTATCTGATCTGTAGATCTACTATCATGTGTTGACACATTAATGATACAATCAAATCATACTTAAGATACTACTACAACACTTATTAATATGAATGCCGATTTTATTTCAACTAATAATCTTTATTACATGATTAGATTGAAAATACATTGTGCTAGGGCACAAAAACCCAACACTATCTGCTCAGTTGACGCCGCGGATATACGGGCACTACCTCTCGGTTTTGCCGGTCGAAGGAACTCGCCGCCCATGCCATGAACAATACACCCCCGCTTCTTCTCCGTGCCCATCAACCGCTAAAGGATTTCGGCCTCTACATGCTTCGGGACCAAATATTGTTCTCCTCTGGCAGCCGCTTCTACGACAAGTGCTTTGTGCCGCTCGATCTCGTCCTTCACTTTATGGACCTGCAAACGAAAGTGTTATATTGTATGACATAATAAAAATTCTGGTAAATTTATAAAGAAATTAAAATTTTACCGTCTCCGGGTCGCCGTCTTTTTCATAAACGCGCACGTAAGTTTTCAAACTCGAAAGGAGAACTCCAGCCTTCTGTTGGAGTAGAGCATGTCTGTCGAAGGGCCGGGAACCGCTACTATGCTTTTTCCGATTCTTGGCCTATGAAGTCTTCCGGGACCGGCCTCCGTTTGTTCTCGTCGTAATCCCTCCTGCACTCCCCCATAAACTCCCCGTAGCACCTCTAAGTATGGAAAATGAGCCACTAGTAGACTCGATTTGGCGCTACGTGGTAGCGTAGCGCGCTCTTCAATGAAAATAGAAATACGTTAATGCAAATATATTTTAAAATAAAATAATTTTTAAATGAAAAAAAATTAGAAACTTACCGTGAGAGCTCCCCATATCTTACACTGCTCATCGAAGTCCAGCTTCCGAAACGTTGGAGCGCGCGGTAATATACTCGTCCTGATGTGACTGCCGATGAACCAGATACTCTTGGACGAGTCAAATTCTGGGTCGTTGTTGATGAGGATGTGATTTTTGTTGAAGTCCCACGTGAACGACATGGGCCCTTTCTCTATCATATCTTGGAGCTTCTTGCACGTCGCAAGCCCACGCGAGCATGTCTTCGGCTCTTGTGGCCCACTCGTAGATTCTTCTTCGTACGTGTTGTTCAGCGACTTGTACCGGATGTTTCGTCCGGAGCGCACAGTCGTACCGCACGTGTTCGAGCCGTTAGACTCAGCTGTAGGAATGCACTAGGAACCGACTGAGGGAATGAGGCAATCAATCAGCTCATCCTCGTGTTCAGGTGCCTTCTCCGGAACCGAACCACCCCGCTCGGGTCTGTTGACCTCCTCCTAGGCGGTGTACTCTGCTGGGGCTGAGTACCCTCCCTGGGTCTAGTACCAGCCTGGGCCCCATTTTCTACCCCCGAGTCTTGGGCCCTACTTTATACCCCCGAGCTCTCAGGAGGTGCCAAGGTCATAACATACCGCCGAATTTGGTCAAAGTACTGCTCCTTCAGTGTCTTCTGCCCCCTGTTCCTTCTAGGAGCCATTTCCTGCGTTGACATGAATAACATAATCATTAAAGCAAAGAAATGCTAGAGCAACACTATCAAATTTTGATTTTTCTACATTTACATATCAACAATTTCAAGAAATGAAAAATAGAGCAATAGATCTTAATAGTCGTTAATTTGAACATCACAACAAATTAACTTCAAAACTTAAGGGTTAGTGGGTGTGAAAATAAGGTATATATAGTACTAAATGCGAAAATCAACTAAATAAGGTGCAATAACAGTTTCTTCCATATTGATCCTCGTGCCATAATGCACAAAACCAAGGGGAGTACTTGATATTGTATTATAAATGAATATTCAATTTAACTCAGCATCTTGTTTTGTTATGGAAATATGAAAGTAATAACTTAAACCTAAAAAAAGGCATCACATATACCAAAAGTTTCTATACAATTCCTTGTTTTCTATATCATCTTTCAATGAAAGCACACATGCAAAATCCTCCAGCAACAATACTAAAGTCTTATTTTCTTATGTTCATTGCAAAAGTTTGATATGAAATTTGTAGTTTTATATACTGTCAAATGAGACATGACACTTGAAATATATTCAAATTTCTAAAATTAGCCCTCACATCTCTTAAATGTATACAATTGCAAAAACTCTCGATCAAAAATTTCATCTTTTTAGCGGAGTTAAACTGAAAATGCAAAGAATCACAAAACTAATAAAGAGTCTTGCAATAAACATAATACAAAAAGACTACAAATATGACATAAGGAGCGTTTTTTCAATTTTTCTTGAATTCAAACAGAAATAAAAAACCATTCCCAAACGAAAGGCATTAAGATAAAGATTGTACCGTACAACTACAACTCATTAAGATTCATCCAATCTGTAATGGTACATTAAAGTCCTCTTCCATATAGAAAATGAGCAGAAAACTGGAGCAAAGTTTAGATAGACTCAATTAAAGATTATTTTTGAACAGATAATAACAAAATAATCAGAACTTGAAAAAGAGTTAATAGGCCTGGCCTATACCATTACCTCTCACTAACACGATAAATTTAAGCTACTTATGGAGAAAGTTAAGTTTCAACCACCATAAAAAGTTAAGGTAAATGCATTTCTTCTCCACATGTATAGGCCAAATCAGCCTTACAAATATATAACAAGTTAATGTAATAGTAGAGTATTTCTGGGATCCACTACTATAAAGATATATTCTAATTAGACATTAGCTAAGCTTGTCCAATACATAACATCATCACTACATTCATCATCATATTTGTCAAAGCGAAAATCATATTTATGAACCCTAGAACAAGCATACACATAAACTTAATTCTTAACTCCATACCAAGTGAAATCAATTATATGTTGGGGTTTAATTTGAATACCAAATCAATCTCAAACTCAATTCACACACAAGTACAACCCAAAAACACCTAATAGTAATACAAGTCTAACCAAACCAATTTCCAAATCCGTTCATATCATCAATTTTTATTCAAAATACATCAATCATCAAACAATTCATGTTATAGGCATAAAATTGTTTTCAATCAGTACAACTCCATATAAGCAACGGGCAGTGACTGAGTGAAGCATTTATCAGTAGCAAATCAAATAAATTATACCTGGAAATTAGATTGAAGATGAGCTCGGTCGAAGATAGAGGAGACCGGAGACGAGTCGGTCGGAGTGAGCAGAGGGAGACCGAGTAGAGGGCTGCAAATAGCACAAAATTGAAGCAAAATCAACACATATTTGAACACAATAGCATAAATTTGAACCCTAATTTCAGAAATTGGACCTGAATAGAAAAAAATTGAAGAAATTGAACCCTATATTCGAAATTGAAACGTAAATCAATACTTGTAGATGGGCTTGGCCGGAGATGGAGGAGACCGGCCGGAGATAGTCGGTCGGAGTTAGCAGACCGACACCGAGACGGGTCGGAGAAGAACAGAGAAGTGCTTGGGCTTGGGCTCGAATTGGTCGGCGACGGCGAAGCAAAACGTGAGAGAGAGAGAGAGTTTGAGCGAGACATATTTTGAGAGGGATAGTGAATAAAAATTTCACTAAGTGTTAATATCTACAAAATAATTCCCGGCAATATTTTGTCAAAATCTCGCCGGTTAGGTGGTCACGTGGTAATGAAAATTCCACGTCACCACCTAACCGGCGAGATTTTGGCAAAATCATGCCGGTATTAAGTGTTTTAAAATTTTAAAATTATTTACATATAAATTTGAAAAGAACTCTTCATCGGTGAGATATTGTGCAAATTCTCGCCTAGATAGTTTATATTTGTAATTTTTTTTATATATATAAACTCTTTCCTAGCGAGTTTTTGACCAATAACTCGCCGAGAAAGAGTTTAGATTTAAAAGTATTTTTATAATTTCATATATAAATTTATAATAAAATTATACAATTTTTGGTTTAAGAATTACTTGCAATATAAATTTAGGATTAAATTTTAATTTCATAATTAGGGGTTAGGGGTTAGGGTTAGAAACTCGTTATATATATGTACACATCTTTCGACTCATCCGGTACTTGATTGAGGTCGATTTGAAAATAAAATTGTTCGAAATTTTACCCGACATAGAGAAATATATCTTCGGTTCCATAGGTAAGTTTGAATTAAAAAAAATATTTTGACAATATTGAATCGTCTTGAACGTAAAGTTTTAGAGTTATGGTAAGTTAAGGTTTACATACCCTAAACAAACGATGTTCACATCCCGAATGTAAGAAAATTGAATTATAAAAATCGAAACCGTTAGATTTGTAGATTGTGATGGTTTACCTGTGTAAATTAAATTTAGCCAAATCGAACCACATGATCATAGCCGATAAGTCGATGGAGTATTTAGTCAACCATAAAAGTCAAAATCACTATTTTAATTTAGGGAAAATGACACTTTTGTGCACCTAACTATACACTTTTGACACTTACATACCCTACCTTTTTTTTTTCTCTTTTTTCCATACCTGAATATTATTTTGGGACAGTTTACCCCTAAAATTTTAAAAATACTGAAACTACCCCTGAGTTGAACCAAAATTAAATCTGGTCTGATAGAGAGAACCGATCCAACTTTTAAAGAGGGTAAAAAGACGAAATTACCCTCACATGTTCATCAAATTTTCAATTGAATGCCCCTCCTCTCTACCTTCAACCCTAAATCCTTCCCGTCCCCACCTCCATCAACGGCCACCAGGAAGAACCGCCTCGTCGTCGCTCCAGGCCACCGGCATCTCCTCTACGAGCAGAACCACCTCGTCGTCGCCTCCAGGGTTCGCGACTCCCTCAGCGAATCCTCCATCGACCTCGACGTCGTCGCCTCCTTCGACACCGGCGGCGCCGAGCTCCTCTACGAGATCTGCCTCCTCTCCACCCAACATCGCGCGCCACCGCCATGTTCCTCGTCGAGAACCGCCAGCTCCTCTACTCTTGTTGTGGTGCCGATTATGATGCAAATCCACAGTTGGCGGCGGAGCCTAGGGTTTCAGAGGCGAGGTCCTCGAGAAAGGGGCGAGGGATATAGGAGGAGAAGTTGAGGTGGAGGTGGTCGTAGAGGGAGAGGGATGCGTCGGAGACGATACGATGCGACGGAGGGCCAGAGGCGGAGGCGGACGGTAGACGCGGCGGAGATGGGTGGTTGGGCTGCCGGAGAAGATGATGAACAGTGAGGAGAGAGGGGCAAAAATGTAATTTAATAATTTACTTTTCAATTTTTAATTTGTTATTTGAAAAGACCAATATACCCTTCAAAGACCAATACTAGATGAAGAGTCTCGCTCTCCTAAACCACTATATATATATATATATATATATATATATATAAGCACACCACATTTCAAGGCACAAACTAACTCACAGAACAGAAGAGAACAAACATTGGTAGCAAAAGAAAATGGCTGGTCTAGGAATGATGCGCTTCTTGGTTGTGGTAGTGGTGGTTGTTGCGGTGGTGGGCGAGACGTTCGGGGCCAGGCCTGCAAGGGAGACGTAAACGCTCTGGCTGTCCAGTGCGCGGCGTACGTGCTGAAACCGGGCCCCATGAACGACCCTTCTGAGCAATGCTGCCAAGTCGTCAAGAATTCGGATATTGCGTGCATCTGCAGCCACATTACTGGCGCGCAAGAGCTCTTCCTCGACATGAAGAAGGTCGTTCACGTTGCTGAGTTCTGTGGCACTCCTCTTGCTCACGGCTCCAAATGCGGCAGTAAGTCATTACACTCTAGTACTCTTGCTCTTACTCCTCTCTCTCTATATTTATATATATGATTGATTTTGAATTTTATGCGATCCTGGATCTTGTTGCAGGTTTCATTTTGCCATTCAGTTTCAGTTAAACAATATTCAAGCTATCTATCTACCTAGTAGGAGAATGAATGAAGCAATAACATAAATTATTAAGGGTTGTGTTTTGTATGATGTTATGTTGACAATCATTTGTAATCCGCGCCTCCAAACAATGGATATATAATTGTTGCACCAACCACTGATTTAAAGGCAGACCTGCTCATATGCTGAACAATATTCAGATTTGTCACTGCTAATTATTGCTGGAGCTTAACAACTTGTCACACATAATTTGCATAAAACCATATCTAAAGAAATCTAACATTATTCCTCGAAATGAAATTCCAATTGGACCAAACATTACTCGACCGTTTGCCACACAATACGAAAGAAATCTCAAATGCAAGTATTTAGAGAAGCAAGAGGTGTTGTTCAGGAGTCAGTGTTTCGGAACTCGAAGAGAACCTGAGATTTTTTTATCGGAAAACTCAGTCAAACCTAGTCAAAGTCAATTCAAATGTGGTCAATCCAATTTCAACCAGTCAGGCAAACTTAAGTCGTACCTTGGCACAATTTGGTTCAATCTAGTCCAATTTGATCAAACCCAACGCAACTTATATATGATCATAAGTTAAACGGAAAATAAAGATTGATGCACTCAAAATGTATACATTTTCTAACATTATTCGGTTCTAAAATACGAAAATACCCCAAATTTTTAGGTTTTCATCCAATTTCTAACGGAATTGTAAAAAAAATACAATTAGCGTATCTCAATTTGAACTTTTTATTATAGCTGGGGTAAACTGTAAAACGCGCCAGTGTAGTATGGGCAAACTGTAATTAACCCCAAAATATATGCATAGATGTACATAGAAATAAGTAAAAGAGAACACACAGTTAAAAAGTGACCGATCATCAGGCATTGGAGGCTTCAACTAAACTTGAGAGTTTGCTTCCAAAACTGGCACCCACAAATCTGAATAAGCCAGCAAATAAGAATCATCCATCACATGCTAAGCCGGTAAGAGATAATAAGCAGATTGACTATGAAGCTAGATATATAAGAAAGTGAACAAATAAACAACCAGAGATCATTCATAGAAAGAATATAACGTATTAGACCAACAAACATATAGTTGGCAACATTTCTCTCCAGGGTGACATTGCCATCATTTTGCTGTCCTGCAAATTCCAGCAAAGTTAGAGCCTTCAAAACTTTCATGTGCTTAAAATTGGAATTATATACACAACGCCTGCTGTGATTTACAGGCAAACCTTCTATATGAATCCAGAAAAAGATATAGCTTCCAAGGAGCAATACATTGACTCCAAAATTTTACTGTCAAGAAAATTTTGAAAAAACGAATCAACAAATAAAAGCCATGCTAGAGCCAAAAGGCGGCAATGACAACAATGCAACGTACACAAAAACCACTCAGTGCCCCCTGATGGATTAGAGATACGCAGATCCATGTGCATAACCTGAAAGGTCCATTGGAGAAACAGTGAGCTAAAGAACTTGAGAAAATAATAACAGAGACGAGGCAATAGAAAACTACCATCTCTGTCACAATAATCATTCATCTTCCATTTTATTCAATTCATCTTGTACATCAAGGAAAAATTATCATCTAATCTTTTTTTCTGATAAACCTACATGCAAGTTAAAACCAGCAAAAATATCAGTTCATAGAGAAACAAAGGGAGAAAACAATATCAACTGGGATTCATTAAAACCAGTATAATACGACATGAACATTAAATTAAATACATGATAAACGATACCCAATTCGTGAGAAAAGTATGTGAACTAATGACATGATTCAGTATCACTAGAACATGAAAGAAGATTACTAGTGCTGTTTTCCGAAACATTGATGGATATCAGAAGGTGCGTATTAGTAAGATTCCAATAGCAGTAGGACTCAAACACAGGGAAAAAAGAAAAGGAAGGATTTGAATCGAATAAGACAACTTACTTGGAATAAGCAAAACAAAAAGTCATCTTTGAGGCCTCAAAACCCTTTGCTGAGAATTTCCAAATACAATTCTGATCACAGTATGCTTGCAGAAGCTAAAAAACCAGCACTGCAATTAGGGAAACTACGTTCCTTAGTTACAACAGTAGACTGCAAGATGCTGGATGTCAATTCCTGTTGCTCCTTATTCAGCAAAGAAAACCACCTTCTTAAAAGATCAGCTGGAACATGTTGACTTGCATTAGCTGGAAGCTTCTCACTACTATGGATAAGTTCTTGAAAATCAAGACAAAGAAGCCCAATCAGAGCAGTAAATGTGGCAACTTGTGTAGGAAGACCCCGTTTCAGAGTTCTATCTTGACACAGAAAAGAACACAATTTGCATCTCAAGTTTTCAACTCCTTCATCTTCATAGCCTCCTGTATTAATGCCGAGTTTTCCAAGTTGACCTAAAACAGTGGCAACAGCTGCTACAAATTTATCAGGCGCACCCGATTCTAACATTTCAAGCAGCTGTGGAGTTATGTGGATACATATCCAATCCCAGCTCATGTTGCTTGCAATTAGCTCCACCAATGATAGGACATCAATGACCTCACAGAAAGCCTCGTCAACAAAAGAGTTGAATTGAGTAATCTTCAAAGTCGGGTCCATGTCATCTATAAGGACATTGTTTTTAAGCTTTTCCAGAAGCAATGATGTAGCAGTGTCTACAGACACAGCATCCTCAGCAAATGGACATTTAGCACATGGATGAAATTCTGCATGAATCTGGTTCAAAAATGGAAGACACGAGGCAGCAGCAGGTGATGGTCCCTCTACAAGCGTAACAATAGATTTCAAGACAGTTGTTATCGAACTGTAATTGCTCAGGGAGAAATATTTCTCTCCTCCCAGGTAAGCAAAAACATGAAGAATAGGCAACATCAAAGATAAATCGTGTCTGAGCATTCTGGAAATCTTGTACGAAGCTTCACAAAGAAAACCAATATGGTCAACTGATGTACATATTGTTGCTAATATGATACTCCCAGCCACAAAATGGTCCTTAGAAGCAGTTTCAGCAGACAAAACTGTATTCACACCATCCAAAAGAAAGCTGACTCTTGAATCACATTCACTGAATGTCTCAGATGATATATCTTTATGCACCATAACTCTTCCAAATACAAGAAAATCTTCAATGAAACTAAGCAGTTTATCCAAGCAACAATGTTTTGAAAGCAAACTTTTTTTCTCCACATCGGACATCACTGAGCAGAAATGTGCAGCAAAAGATTCTAAGCAGAGCTTGCCACATAAGGAGTTCTGGAACTTCTTCTCAGCAACCACAGAAAAGTTCAGCAATAACAGCGAAAAGAACACACATATTTTGTCCTCGTCTAAAATGTTTTCTTCCATATCAAGAGCAAGAAGAATCTTTTGCAGTGCCCAATCTCTTTCAGAACCCAGAAGGCACCGATTTATACAATTTCTGGTGGCAGAAAATATCCTAGGAATGCTGATATGATTCATACTATCCACAAACACAACAAAGTGCCCAGGGATACTGTCATGTTGCAATATGTTTTTTCTCTCACTTGGAAACTTCATCTCATTCACCCCAGATATATGAATATTTGGTCCCTCCACATCGCCACAAATCCCTTTGTCCTGTAGCTTCTTAGATGAATAAGTTGGAATTTCATTCATTTCCACTGATGGACCAAGAGAAGTTCTTGAGACATTATACTCAATATCAGGGAGAGTTGGAGTCATAGGTGCCTCCCTCGCTGCCCTGTAATATTCCTCATCAACAGAATTATCCAAATTCAGAAATTTTATATAGTCCCCATCAACAAAATCCTCAAAAGTTACCATAGCTTCTTGATTTCTCTTAACAGAATCAGTCACACCCTCCCAACATGTATGATTGGTCCCTATGAAATTAGAGACAGGTTCATGAGCTTGTTCAGTGGCATGTGCATACTTCTTTTGACAGTTCTGTGTCTTCCTCCTCTCATCACCATCCCGTGAATTCTGCATCACCAGCTTGTCCTTGGCCTTGTCCTTCTCCTTGCGATTGTGAGATGCCTTCTTCTTTTTCAACTTGGCATGCTTGGAATATGTATCACATTGTGGCTTAGGAACAACAGATCTTCCCTCCTTGACAATATCCGTGTTTCCGTTCACCATACCATGCAAAACAGACAGCTTCTCTTCTATTAGCACATGACACTTATTACTTCTCGAATACAAGTTTTCAATAGATTCAACCACATCAAGGGTTCTCTTTCTTTTTTTTCCAAGTCCATGAGCAGTACCACCGACATCAACCCTAAGAGAACTCCTGACATTGTTTTCAGCCACCACAGCCATATTTACATTTCCCCCCACTTGCGCACCTTTATCAGACAAGCTACAGATAGTTGGTTCAATGCTAACATTCTCATCTAAATTTTTTGCCGAGGTGGTACCAGATAAAGCACCAATTTCTTGAGAGCTCACCAACTGCACACTAGGAAAGTTTACTTCCTTAGAATTATTGGCAGAACTCTCAAACAGTTTCCTTTCAACCTTCCCTTTAGCTACTATGTTCCTACCTTTCTCCAGCTGTTCATCTATATCTTCCGTGCTAGGTGAGAAACAATTACCTAAAGCATTCAGGCGTTGAGAGAACAGAGCAAATTCAGATTTCAACCGAGTTAATTCTTGTTGTACTATACCATTACGACTTCTTTCCAATTTAGCCACTTCTTTGGCATGCTTAACCCGCATCTTCTCAAACTTAAGCTGTTTCTTCAGAAGCTTAATTTCTCCAACCTCAACATTGATTTCTTTACTGGGCAAAACCACAGTAGACTCAGCAACTTTCTTAGCTGATAAAAGTGCATTCCTCTCCTTCCGTAATTCCTCCACCTCCCGCTTACATTCCCCTAACGTCCTCAACAACTGATCAGCGCGCTGTTTCTCTTCTGCAGCCTTCTTCCTATTCAATTCTGCCACCTTCCTATGCTCCTCGGCCTTGACCCTTTCAGCATCTACCCGTTTTCTCTCTCCTGCCCCCCTTTGCATAAGGGTTTCAAGCTTTCGGTTGCCCTCTTCCAATTTTCTAGTCTCCGAAACCAATCTGGACTTCAATTCATTAGCTTCCCTCTTCAACTCCTCCACGGTCCTCTTCTTCTCAGCCTCAGCTGAATCTGCCCTAATTCTCTCCTTCTTAACCATCTTCTCAAGCTCAGAAATTTCCTTCTTGGAATGCTTAACGCCATTTTCAGTATTTTGACTCAGAGACAATACCTTAGACTTCAAAGCACTAATTTCATTAGTTAAGGAAACCCTAACCTCTTTGTCCTTGGATCTGGCTTCATCGGCTTCCCTCTTCAAGGCCTCCACCGCCTTCCTCTTCTCTGCCACCGCCGAATCCGCCCTCGCTTTCTCCTTCCTGAGAAGCTCCTCCAGCCGGCCAATTTCAACTCTGAAATGTTCTCCTCCGCCATCGCCACCGCCCTGGCGGAGCGAAGAGATCTCAGATTTCAAGGCGGAGAGCTCGCTCTCCAGCGAAGATCTGGATGCTTCGCCCTCCGCCTTAACCTTGTCGAGCGAGTTCTGGACGGTGACAGTGTGGGTTTTGAGGAGATCCACGGCTTTCCGGAGGGCGTTGCGCTTCTCTACGGTCTTCTTGTATTTCTCCTTCCACCCCGCGCAGCAGGGATTCTCCTCCTCCGCCGCCGCCATTGATGCTGCAGTCAAGGTTCTCCGAATTTGATGAGATGATTCTGTAATCGATTTGGTTCATTAAGCCACTGCCACTGCCATGGCAGAAAACCCTAAACCTCCTGCCAGTGAAGAGGAAACCTGAAAACCCTTTCCCCCAAACGATGTCGTTTACAACGAAATAAGTAGTTTTTCTTTTGCCCGCCATTTTAAAGCATTGCAAGTTTAAGGGAACATACCATTTTGAACTCCCAAACTATGTATTTTTTCATCATTCCATCAAATACGACATATATTTATAGAAAACCAACCATGTACAAATTGGGAGAAGTATCCAAATTGTTCAAACAAGTGAGATGTTTGTGTATAATGATGGAATATTTGGGTTCGGATGGAACTTTTGCGTTAAAGGTAAAATATTTGGGACTAAAAAAAAACACTGCTGGTCAACTTCCGCACTACGTGTCGCGCGTTGGGATAATAAACGCGCAGATTTAGACTGATCTAACGCCTGAGATTAATTTGGACATTTAAACTGGTTTGTCCTAGAGTGTATCCCCACATTAATATTTTTCCATGCAAGTAACTGGAGAATATATTTTAGTGTTTTTAGGTCACTTACTTACCTACCTCCGCTCATATCATGTATATCATTTTACTCATACAACTAAGAAACGAAAGAATACGATGTATTATCACTTATAAACAATCTTCAAATAAAATAGAATATGTGATTAAGTTAAACATAATTATGTATGAATCCCAAAATAATAAAAATAAATTATGAACTTTCTTGTGTTCAAAGAATGGAAGGCACGAGATGTTGGAATCAATAAGCTCATCACTTACCATGACTACTGTGAGTTTTCTTGTTTTCGGCTAGAATGCAGGTGACTTTTACCTGTTTATAGTAGCACTAATATCTTTATTGTTAGATTTTGATTTCTTTGTATGAATTGAGATACTTGGTACTAAGCTTGTTAGATCATAAGAATAATTACATATTAGTACACACACTGAAACTTTATTTTATATTCAGTCACCAAAGTTTGAAATTTTTTTCTCAATCCCTCAAGTTTCATTACATTACACTTAATTCTATTTATGTTAAATTTAACTGATGTAAGTTGCAAAAATTTCAAAATATCCTTGGCATATAATTGTCGGTCTTATATAATCTTTGAGGTAATTATGAAATTACTCTTTTACCCTATTTAACTAGTAGATTGAGGGAAAAATAATTTTTGCAAGTAAACAAATAAAAGAATTAAAACTTTTAAAATAACCTTATGAAATTCCAATTCTGCCATCTCTTTTAACCCTAATTACACACTACCCTGCACTCTCTTTAACCTAATTCTCACACAACTTTCAGCCCTCACCACAATCGGCGAAATCAGAGCATGCTCAAGATCGGTCGGAAGGTCCTTGAGATCAGGGCAAGAGCCTCGACAAGATCAACAAGCCCATGCGCGAGAAGCTCCACTTGGAGCATCACGTCGCCGATCTCGGCAGCCCCTACCATGCGAATCGCTCAACGAAAACGATAGATCTGGGATGACGAAGATTCTAGCTCCGGCGATGTTGACTCATTGAGGCCTCTGACCGCCACCTCTCCGTCGCGCCACCCCAACCCTCTCCGACCAAGAGCCTCGTTGAAGAATCGCTATCGTCGGCAGAGAAGAAGACCTCGACACACTCAGCAAATTTTGCGCCACTCCTTAATGGGGTTGAATTCCAAGTTCATCTATGATTCCCGAAGAAGCCTCGACACTAGAGGCAAGCGGATCGAGTTCTGGAGCGACGCCACCGTGGATCGGCAGTGGAGAAACTCCCCCTCCTCGCCGAAGAGGTTCTTCGACATGACTCACAAATCCTCCTCCTTGACGTGTTATGCTGAAAATATATCTTAAATCATGTCTGTAATTTATTTGTAAATTTTTTAGTTTCAAATCCTTAATCTTTTTGAATTTTTGAAATCTGGTTGTAAGGGCATGAGAAATTTAATTTAATCATCACAACTAGTGGTGAGTTTGTGGTTGGGTTTCTGGTTCGTGATTTGTGTTTGGGTTTACTAGGAAATGATTTGTGTTCATGATGTTATTCTTGATGATTTGTGTTTGGAAAGAAGAAAGAGTGATGGTAGTGCGAGGGGATGATGAAGAAGAGGACATATTGGTCATTTTACAAGTTTTTATATTTTTGTTCAATCTACTACTTGAAAAGACTATTATGCCCTTGGAACGAAAGGGTAGTTTATCATTTAAGTGAGAGTAAATTTGTATTTTCACATTTATCAATAATTATATCTTTGAAATTTATACAGCACGAGACATTTTGGTCATTAATTTTTTTAACATTTTTTGTCACAGAATCGATTTAAGTGTTAACTTTTTAAACTTGAGGGATTAATAAAAAAA
Organism: Geranium rotundifolium; assembly: GCA_963920655.1. Lineage (NCBI taxonomy): Eukaryota > Viridiplantae > Streptophyta > Magnoliopsida > Geraniales > Geraniaceae > Geranium > Geranium rotundifolium. The sequence continues at coordinate 8,962,100 of OY987314.1, forward strand.
TTTCAAACTTAAAAGACTGATCCTGAAATGAGGTTTTAACGAGTGCACTGATCTGTAATTATATATTCCCATATCATATCATCTTTACTGACTTAAATTTGGGATACCATAAAACAAGTTTGATTTTGTTTTGTTCTTCTTTACCTATGCATATTGTGTAGGCTGGTTTTACTTGAAACTTTGTTTCTTTTCTACATGAATAAAGTTATTTGTCTAGATCATTAGTAAAGATTATGTTAGTAATTTATGTTTATTATTAGATCTTGGAAACTGAAATTACAGAGGAATTTAACAAAGAATTGAGATTGAAACAAATTTGCTTGAAGATAAAATAAAATTCAAATTATTATATAATTTTTTTTTGCTTAAATTAGAGTAAATGGATAATAGTTTAGTAGAAGTGTTACTCGTCGAGTAGACTCTAGTTTCTTGTTCTGCTTAAAAGTTAAACACACATTTACAAAGATAATAAATTTACATTTCAGAAATGTACCACAAGATATATTTGTATTCAAAAAATCATATTACGTAAGACTTAAAATTGAATAAAAAGTTAAATTTTAAAACTTAAATCAGGATTAGATATTTTGTTCATTTGTAATTTCCATGGATTAAAATCACAGCTAAAACTTTCGTGAATAAATAACTTGCTCATGAACACCTTAATATCACTTGCAATATCCACACATTCGAAGATATTAAAGATTTATATGTTGCATAAAAGATATATGAAATTCTGATTCGTAGCAGGGACAAGATGTCGAACACAATGTTGTAACATTTGGTTCAATAACTTTCCAGATCGCAGATAATGTACAGTAAATAAACAAACAGTAAACAAAAGACACGCAATATGTTTACCCAGTTCGGTGACTCCACACTTACGTATGGGGGTAGTAAGCCAGTGGAAAAGTTTTCACTATTTGATAGTTTACAGTACAACTTCAAGCATCAACTAGCTATCACACAAGCTATTGTCCTAAGCTACTATTACCTCATCGTGAAACACCTCGACTAGAGACTTCCACTGTCTTTGAGATCCTCTCAATTCCACCCTTCGAGCAAGTCTATGCTCGGCGTAGTTGCCTTCGACAATTTCCTCGTGAATCTTCAATCACGAACACACACCTTCAAATCACTAACACTCAATACTCCTCGTATGATGTATAGTGATCGACACCGTTCTTCTAAATTAGCCAGCCTCTCAATCCGTCAGTCTTGCATGGTTAAAAACTCTGAGAAATTAGCACAGAGAACGTCTGAGTTGCTAAGGGGGTAGCACATGCTTTTATAGCAACTCCTCTTGCCTAATCGGATTCCAATTTCAATTAGGAAATCCATTGTCGCCTTGTGTTATTGACAAGTGACATGTTGGCGTTGTCGTCTTCTTAGCCTTGCTAACGTGTCTTTATCTTAGCTGGAGGTTGCCTAAATCTGTCGTGTCTTTATTCCCTTGCACGCTAAGCTTCTGTGTATAAGATAGGAAGACTTCGATTACTTGCCAGGTCATGCGCGTATTATGTTAAGGCAAATGTGTTGCAACATGTTGGTTGACATCTTGACCTTGTGCTAAAAAATATGTCAACATTAAATATAGCAACAATATATATTGGTCATTTAAGGTATATATAAATAACATTAAAGCCACTTACGTTGGTAACGTTGCATATATATAGTTTTAAACTTTTAGTGACATAATTTGCGAACACGTTACCCAATTGTGTACAAGACAATGCAGGTTTGCAATATACATAATGTTGTATATGATGTAATGCGGGGAAATCAAATACGAACCGGGGTAGAAATATGAACCGTCTGAATCGGTAGAACTTGAGTGTACGCTGATAGAAACACGATATTCATTTATGACGTAACCTAGTATGGAATCCGATCCCTCGTTACATCTCTTTCCCAATAGGGTTACTTTGTAGGGTATAGTATGAAACCTACCCCTCGTTACAACTCTCCCCCAACAGGGTTAACTTATTAGGTATAGTATGAAACTCGACCCCCTCATTACAGTCGAGGACCGCGTAGCAGTAGTTAGAACCGGGTCAGCAAATGTCTGAGTTGATTATGACATCCAATCAGGTCGAACCCTCGCTGACCCGATTCTCCCCTCGTTATAGTCGGAGACCCTCGTAATAGTTGGCGACCTCGTTGAATATTTTCCCTAAGGCCGACGCACGCTTGAGTGCAGTCTGGTGTAAACCTGGTAGAAACACGGTATACAGAACTTGAGTGTGAAATGGTATGAACATATTAGACATGATAGAAACACATAATAAACGTGGTGAAAAGTCGCTGCACATGTCGTGCGCTGGTATAATCTCACAAGATGAGCAACTCCCAACAAGTTCGGACGGTTTGTATTTCTACCCAGTTCGCACTAGAATGCAAATTACACATCAGCTATATACATACATAGAGGCGTGATCTGGTGCGAACCAGACCACGTTGTGCGAACCCGTGCAAACCAGCTAGGTGGTGACACATGCGCGTGTTTTCCATAACCAGTTATAACTCCTTGTTACACTCCGGGAACCCCGTTACACCTAGGGACCCCCCGTTACACAATTTCCCTGACATGATTAACTGATTGGGTATAGAAAAATACACGTCCCCCTCGTTACACCTGGAGATCTCCCGTTACACAATTCTCCCGATGTTATGAAGATACATATCATAAAAATGGAAAAACGTGACATAATAAAAGACATACGTGTGAGTATTAGTTCACACCAGTTCGCATCAGCCTTTTGGTTCGCGCTTGAATATGCCTCTACATACATATGTTTGCGTAAAGAGAGGATTTGATTTATATCCTCACTTGATTTTATGAAATGTGATTGTACATACGATTATATACTAGTTACAAGATGGAATGCAAGAAAATAATATATCATAATAACTATAATATATCTATTGTATCATAAAATTAGTGTGTTAACAAAGAAAATGTTAAAATTTACCCCGATTAATTTTTTTACACCATTAGTTAAAGTAACAAAAAAGTCATTTTTTTTAAATGAAAAAAATCGTCCATGGCCCGAAACAACCAAAATACTTTTTTAACACTTTAAATCTTTGTTAAAGTATTTCTATTTTAAATCAAGTCTCTTCAATGACATTCATGACCATTGTCTTTGTAAAGTTTGAAGCACGATACAAAATTAAATTTTATCAATAATTTCATATCAATTTTATTTTTTATTTACCATCTAATTCATCAAGTTCACCCCATCATTTAATACATAAACCCTAAGTTCTCAATAAAAAAAATTTCACAAACATGTTCAAACAAAGAAATACAATCCAAATCAAATAACAATTACACCAAAGTACAAAGTCATTTCTCTCTATTCCTAAAAAGGTTATTTCTCTCTATTCGACACGTTTTTGTAATTTTCTCTGCCTTCAAACCTACTTTATATCCCCCAAACACCTTGTTGTTGGAATTGGATAAATGAGAAAAAGATATCACGATGCGTGTCTTAGTAAGATTTTCAATTTGGGAAGTCAAATAAGCTTGTGGACTCGGAAGACCTTGAGGATGAGATATGCAACTCCATGTTGGTTAGATATGAACTTACAAATAATTGAAAATAGTTATATCTGTATTGGGTAAGATTGGTTTTGGTTGCAGACAATGGCGGATCTAGAAATTTTTTAGGGGGGAATCATACTCAAAATTCATACATCATTATTCGTAAAGTTATTTTCCGACATAAGATCTAACATGATAGTGAGGTGGGAGTTGAGTTCAACGAGATACCATATTTTGAAAACGCTCCAAAATTGTTTCATTTTCAATACTCACAAATACTTCATTCTTAATGTAAACTACCAAACTGTCATTTAACCATTCGTCGCCCATCCTATTGCGCAAATCAGTATCGACAACATTCATTGCTGAAAAAGCTCTTTAATTAGACGTTTTTGCGACTGGAAGAAGTAATGCCAATTCAACTAAGCGGTACACCAAAGGAAAAATGTAATCTCTTCTACTTGAAATCATCTTCGTTGTAAGGCTTCCTAAATATTTAATACTAGAGAAATCTATATCATTTTTGACATCATGAATGTACATATCAAGTTGACCTCCAATCACCAACAATTATGTCCATGAGAAGTCTTTAGAGTACAGTTTAACAAGATGAACTAACTTATCAATATTAAAGTCAAAAAATGAATTATGTGAATCAAGTCACGCTACAGAAAGAAGCATGTCTGTGCACTAGATGAATCAACTCAACACTAGAATTTGAGTTGAGTTGTTCATTATGACCGGTATATGAATCAACTAAAATACTTTGTCTTTTGATTAAATATTTATTCATTAACCACCACAAATATAATTAATAAACTATAATATAATAAGCAAAACATAAACATAAACAAAAATATTAAGAAGGGTTAAAGAAAAAAAAAAGTCCATTAATGATAAAACTAAAAATGTATACCGGTAATAAACCATTAATAATAAAATTATATAATACTTACGATTATTAAAAAATCACAGCTCACTCAGGATATATATGCTAGGAGTGCACATATTTAGACAAGTTATATATATATTACCATTTAAGGGGGGCAAATGTAATTTTCAGACAAAATTTTACATTAAAATTTTTTGAAATTTCCGGCTAAGCTCACAAATTTCCTATACATTATTTTATGTTTAAATGTCTTTTATGTATGGATTGGATATGACCATTTCTTGGATTCCTTCACAAATCTCACCCCCTCCGGAAGAAAGTTTTTTAGAATATTATTATTTTTATCGTAGGACGATGAAACTTGAGTATCTTCTGTAACAAAAAAATATTTAGGTATAATCATCAGCAAAATCATCTATTTAGATGTCTCACATACCACGAATATCGTGGGATAAAGCATCTAGGGCGTGACATTTAACACACAATACACACAAAACAAGAGAAAGTTTCACTTTTGCTAGATGAAGTATATAGGGACGATATGATATTTACTAGATCAGAAGTATGTGACATCATAAATTTCAAGAGTTAGATGAAAGACATTTTCTTAATAAGTGATCTTGGTTTTCTAACCTATTACCTGAGAATTGAAGTAAAACAAGTATTGGAGTTTATTTGTGTCAAGCGTGATATGCAACGAAAATTGTGAGCTTCTCGTGATTACAAGGATCACATGCATTACAAAACTCATACGGAGAACAAGTTAAAATTAAGGAAGAGGGTTTTAAATTATAGTAGATGCCACTCTATATCATAGCATTGTTGGCGTTTGAGATACCTAGTTCACACAAGGCTATATATAGCACATTTGTTGGCATTATGAGTAAATTTATAGAATCACTGACCACTCAACATCTCGCAACTATGAAACACATTCTGAGATATATAAGTGGCACAACAAGTTTTGGCATGTGTTATAAAAGAACAAGTGCAAAAATAAATTTGTTTGCACAAATTTGATTGTATACAGTGATAATGATCTAACTAGAGATATAGATGATTGCAAAAATACGACATGAATTGCCTTCTTCCTTAAGTCCAGTTTGATCATATATATGTATTTTTATCAGCAAATTGTATTAAAATTTGGACTCGATTATACTATGATAAAGTAAAACATCACCAAACTTGTTATTCTTAAGAGTTCTTAAGATTATTGTGTCAACAATGGACTCAAGACACACCCTTATGTACAAGGGGGCGCAATATTGTCACTTGACTCCCACCAGGATTCGAAAATAAAGGCGAGATACCGCAACGTGACTGTAACGCAGATCCTTTGGATTCAAATTCAAGTGCTTAACCAATTGATCGTATATAGTCTTCTTAGAAGTAAAAATAATGGCACTCTCATCTCTTGAGATTGAGTATATTGCAACAAGGGAAAATGACACTTTTGTGCACCTAAATATACACTTTTGACACTTTCATACCCAAATTTTTTTTCCCTCTTTTTTCCATACCTGAATTTCATTTTGGGACAACTGGCCATTTATTTACCAAAAATGACCCTAAATTTTTGTTCAATTCATGAGTATTTGGTTCAATTAATGGGTATTTTGGTTATATTCATTTGTATTTTGGGAAAATGGTCCACAAGTAACCTGAATTTTGGTTCAATTCATGGGTATTTTGGCTATTTTGGAATTATTGTCCCAAAATGAAATTCAGGTGTAGAAAAAAAAAGGTTAGGGTATGAAAATGTCAATAGTGTATATTTAGATGCACAAAAGTGTTCTTTTCCCTTGCAACAACCCTTGGAGCTCCTCAAGGAATTTGGTTAACTCCGTTGCCGTGTGATCTAATGAAGAAGAAGACTAAAATAGCATGTTTGAGAGTTGATGACAAATCAGGTATTTTACTGAGTAAATTTTCATTTTATCATAATCAAAGCAAGCACATTGATATAAGATATCACTTCATACGAGTGTGAGGAAAACGAAAAGGTGAAGATCGAACATGCAAGTTTAGAAAATCACTGAGTTGATATCTTAACAAAACCATTTGGACGCGTCAAGTTTCTGGAGATGCTAAAGAATCTGAACGTCAAAAATGTTAAGATTAGAGCACAAGATTAGAGGGTGTTATTTTAATCTGGGTTGATTACACCTCACTATATTTGGTTGGAGTCATTTTACAAATTACTATAAATATTTTAAAAAATTTCGTTTAGCCTCACCTAGTTACCAAAAAGTTACAATTGACTACTTTTTCATCCAACTCTATTTTATTTTAACAAAATTCTGTTACATTTTGCCAAAAATGACCGTATTGCCTTGTTCTTATCTTTTCTCTTGTTCCTTGTAAATCTCGATTTTTTTTTGTTTTTTGTCTTGGACGGTTCAGTTGAAGGGGCCTGGATCGGAGATGGTAGGTTCAAGTCCAAATTGACGACGTCGAAGCTCGGAGCTTCTGGACGGAGGGGATGTCTAGATTTGGATTCCTTTAGATCTTGCTATGCAGGTCGAGTGGGTGGTTGGTGGTTGCCGTCGCCTGTGGTCAAAGGCGGTGGTGCGGAACTGAGGTTGAGTAGAGGCGATGTCGTACATGAATATGTGACCAAAACTCCACTCTCCTTCTCTCTCTCCGATGGTGACACCGTTAAGGACCAGAAAATCGCCGTCTCGCACTCCGACAAACCGTCGACAACAACCACGACTCACCGTTCCAGATTTAGGCTTGTTCCCCTTCACTCAGCACCACATTCCGACCAGGAATCTTGTGAGTCCGAGCTCAGACCAGGCGAATTCTGCAAATACGAGTTTTGTGCATTCTAATTGTTCAATTGAAAAATACAGAAAATCAAAGATTTTATTTTGATGTGCATTCACTCAAAATTAGTGTATGAAGTATCATAATTGTGTTAACCGCAATTCCATTGTTCTCTTTTTATTATATCTTTCAATTTTTTACTTTATATACAATTAGTGGCTTCTCATTTTATTAGGAACTCCATTTTTTATTTTGTTTTAGTTATTTGGTTGGATAGAGCCTGAAACATTTGCATAATCAATTTAAGACCACAATTACATATTACTTTCGGTTTCGTTCCTTTTGTTTGATTTGTAATTTTAATTTGGAATCAATTTATTCATGATGTTTAATCTGTAATTTGTGGAATGATTTTGAATGATTATTCAAAATAAAGAATAAAATCAAATAAAAAAAAGAAATTGGCAAAACAATATCATGGATGGCCTAACTTTGAAAATGTGTTGGATTTAAAAGTTTCCATGATTTAATTGTTTTGTAACCTTGTATTGTATTTTGTGTGAATTAAAAACATAAAAAATAATTTATGATAATTTTTAGGTTTTTTGGCGACATGTAGCCTATTTTTGCGTTGTCCCAATCAAGATTTTCTATGCACAATCATTGATTCTATAAATTAGCTTGAAGCATTTGGAGGTACTGTGGTAAAAATCAAAATCAAATCAAAAAAAAATTGAGAAAAAAATTCACAGATGACATCAACTTGAAAATTTGATGTACAATTAGGGCCATTTTAAACATTTCACACTTCAATAATTTTTTCCGTCTAAAATATAACAATGTTAAGGTAAATTGTAACTTTTTGATAATTATGTGAGCTCAAACAAAGTTGTTTAAAATAGGTATATAGTAATTTGTAAAAGAATTCCAACTAAATCTATTAAATTGTAATTAACCCTTTTAATCTTGCTTTATTTTTGTTTCATGTTTAATAATTAGCCTTGATTATTTCGTCTTAGCTTGTTTATAGTCTCTACCTTATTTGTCAGGCTATTGACAGCAACATGCTATTTTTGCAAGTTGATAATTTTCATCAATCAGTATAAATTAAGAAAATCAAAACCATATATAATCATCAAATCTGAGATTACAGATCATATTTGTTACCCTCTCTTTTGTTTTTTACATCATCAGTTAAAAGATATTTTAAGTTATGTGAAAACCACGTGATTATGCTATTTTTTTAAAGGGATAATTTTAGGCGGCTACACTTAGATTTTGCTGTTTTTCACCTGGGTACACCTAGAATTTTTTCTTTCAGCTGGCTACGCCTAGAATGTGAAAAATTTTCACTTTGCACTTTCCGTCCAATTCTGTTAGTTTTTAACGTTTTTTTCATGTGAAATGACTAAAATGCCTTTAAGGTTAAATCAGTTATTATAATTGGATTGAAAAGACTAAAATGCCCTCACCTATTCATCTAATTTTCAAACTTATGCCATTCTTCACCCTCACCAACCCAACCCTATAGCCTCGCCCCCTCGAGCCACCTCTCCTCCGCCTCCTCCTCTCGTCGGAGCACTGCTCCCGTTCCTCCTGCTCCCGAGCTCCCTCTGTTCCTCCTGCTCCCGTCCTTCAAGCCCAGAAGCGGCCCGAAAGATCCAAAAAAAGCAACACAAAAATACCAAGAGAGACCCAAAGAGAGGGTTTGGTTGGTTTGCGAATCTTTGAAGGTTCTTCGACGAGGATTTGGCAAAGCTCATCGGGACAGAGGAGGTGCAAATGGATATGACCCGGAAGTTGGCTTTGCCAAATTGAAAAAACGCTCCCAACAAGAACAACAATCATCCATACAACAATTAATTTTTATTAAATCTACATATAAGAAGGTTTCACAATGTTAGAGATAAGGAGGTGCTCCAATTTGCAGAGTTACAGAGACGGAACCCAAAAAAATTAATAGCCCATTTGGAGACAAAATCGAAAAAGTTGAATCAGAGTGGATTTCGATTTTGAGGATGTGCAAATCAGAGTGGGTTTTGTCGATTTCTCGATCCAATTCAATTTTTATGCGGTGCCGAGATCAAGCTCGAGATCAAGCTCGCCGGCGCGACGCGTTCGACTTTGGATTGGGGTCTTCACCGGCGGCGAGGAAGAGAGGGTTCGGCGGCGAGACGGTGATGGTGTCGCCAGTGTCCACGCTCGACATCATGGAGGCGCGTGGCAACCCGAGGACGCCGAGGAGAGAGGATGAATGAAATGAGAGAGAGAAGAGTGTCATGTTTTGAAAATTAGATGAATAGGTGAGGGCATTTTAGTCTTTTCAATCCAATTATAATAACTGATTTAACCTTAAGGGCATTTTAGTCATTTCACATGAAAAAACGTTAAAAACTAACAGAATTGGACGGAAAGTGCAAAGTGAAAATTTTGCACATTCTAGACGTAGTCAGCTGGAAAAAAAAATTCTAGGTGTAACTAGGTGAAAAACAGCAAAATCTAGGTGTAACCACCTGGAATTATCTCTTTTTAAAATGACAAAACTGTCGTTAACCCTAAAACAACCAAAACACCTTTTTAACATTTAAATTTTAAATTTTTTAAAAGTATTACCCTTTTAAGTCAAGTTTCTCTTCAATGGCATTCATTACTATTATCTTTGTAAAATTTGAAGCATTGTACAAACCTATATTTCACCGATAATTTCATATCAAATCCTCAATTTTATTTTCTATTTGTTAATTCCATCAAATCAAGTCCATGCCCATTGCTGATTAAAAAAAATCACACTAGAATTACTATAGACCCTATATTCTCAATAAAATAATTACACAAACATGTCTAAATAAAAAAATACAATCTCAAATCAAATAAACCAAAACACCAAATGACAAAGTCATTTCTCTCTAAATAATCATTCATGTATGGCCGCCATGTCTCTTCACATACTCTTCTTCTCAAATCTAAAATTTTCAAATATTCTTTAATCCAACAAGTCAAGAAAGAGACCATCATATCCTCCGAGTTCTAATAAATTCTTCAATCCTGTCATTTGTTGTTGTTGTAGCCACTTTGGCTCACCGTCACCTTGCAAAAATTTGGCTAATCGACGATGGTTTGTACAATAGAAATATGGTTTAGTTCTAAAATTAAGGATAACATTCTCAATTTAGGATCATTAAAATTTACATAAATAGTAGTTGACAGGCCAAAGATGTGCAACGAAATCCCTTCTTGACAACAGGCCCATAAACTCAACCATAAAATTGGTGCTCCTTCTCGCCAGACTTAATAGTAGGCAAAATAATTAATATTAAGTAGTTCAAAAATATGAAAATAAAACAAAAGAGAAATTTGCAATTTTCTGCACATAAATATACATTTTTGACACTCTCGTACTTTACCTTTTTTTTCAGTACCCTATATTTTATTTTGGGACAATAATTTCAAAATACCCATGAATTAAACCAAAATTCAGGGTACTTCCGGACCATTTTCCCAAAATACTCATGAATTAAACCAAATACCCATAAATTAAACCAAAATTCAGGGTCATTTTTTGGTAAATAAATGACCAGTTGTCTCAAAATGAAATTTATAGTACTGAAAAAAAGAAAAAAAAAAGTAGAGTATGAAAGTGTCAAAAAATGTATATTTACATGCACAAAAATGTCATTTTCCCTAAAACAAACAAGGAGAAATAAATCAATTAGAATATGCGTATGTCAATATCTTGTTGATCTGACTGGTTTGTACTGTACTGAACAGTTGATGATGAGACAATAAAATTACGGATGACGTATGCATCTCACACGGCCAGTGGATTCTTGTATTTTGAAATCATATTCCGTTTAACTTACGTAATATCAATATATCCTGATAAATAAATGTCAATAAACATAAGAAAAAAACAATAATATCAAGGTGAAATTAAAAATTAATCGTTAAACTTACTGATCAATGACAATGTCAAAACTACTAAGTTCATTTTTGTGTGATATTTCAAGCTGACCCTAATTTTAATAGATAGATTTTCATTACCGATCACTTTAAGTTGTGACTAAATATGAAAATATGGTAACTTGAGTGTATGGACGCATTAAATTAATACTTATGGATATAAAAGGTAAGAACATATTCTTTCTAGCGAATCAATTTCTTTTACCCTATTTTCTACTAGAATTTTACTTAAACGAGTCTTGGGACAATCTATTATGTTCTCTGTACATCCTCTAACCCTAACCACTAATATATGTACCTTTAATAATTAAGGATTGGAAAGAAACAGGTGTCAGAAAGATAGACTAATGTTAGTCAAATTATTTAAAGTTTAATTTTCTTTGAGGAAATGTTAGGTACGACGTCATACAAATCACAATTCATTCCCCACAAATTTGGACAAATGTTAGGACTGTAATTGATGAATCATAACCTAATACTATTTCCTTTTTCTACAGTACAAATTTATATTTTTAAATGACTTTAGAATCATTAGAAAACCTTATGTGGATGAATATTATTTTATTTTATTTAAATGTGGAATTTAAAGCCAAATGTTTCTGTTAGATGGATTGCCAAATGTCGCTTTGAATAGTTTTTCTATCAGCTGTCGGTATAGTCGCAGGCACCATTGTGAAAAAAAATGAAATTATCCAATTGGAGTGGAAACGTAAACCCGACACTAGATGGATCCCGTGTCATGGCAACCCATAACCACTGGCTAGAAAACAACTATCACGTCAAGGTTGCGAAACTCAGAACTCGGGGTAAAACTCAACCCGGCAAAAAATGAGAATAACATTCGATGAAACTCGACGAACACAACAAAAACTCGTTTTGCATTAAAAAAATAATTTTATATCTATATATTTACATGTAATTTTTATTATAGATGAAATTAATTATATATAATTAAAGTTTATATATACTCCAAAAAATTTCAGATTAATTATATATAAATATGAAAATGTTAAGTTAATCGTGTATGTTTATCAAAATTTATTTTCTAGCATTTAATATTTATTTTTGTAAAATTTATTGTTAGAAAATTAAAAGGCTGTGATTGATTAAATATATACCGAACCAAAAATTCTAAAATTTAATATTTATCCACCGAACCGAAAAAACTCGGTTGATTAAATGTATTGTAGAATCTAGCAATTATAATTAATTGAACTTGAAAGTATCGAGTAAAAGAGGGTGGTTTAGAAAAATTCAAAATTGGACAAGGTTGGACAGGGCTAGAAAAAATCAAAATTGGACAAAATCAAAATCAAAAATATTTCCCATCCTCGACAAGGAACTGATGTCCCGCCTAGAGGTGGGCACGGGCCAGAACCGGACGGAACTGCTAAAGATACGGACCGATCAGGATCCACCGATTCTCAATTATAAAAAATAATATTTTATAATACATATCAATAAAAAGTTCAGGGAAGTAATATTTTTAATACAAAGTTTATATGTTTGTATACATTTGTTTGGGTTGGAATAGGATCTCCCTGCACCTATTATAAAAGGGGAATTCATGACATCGTTAGAAACGGAGTGGGGACGTGATCGTCAAATCTGCCCCGAACTTGTCCCAATGCCACCCCTGAAGGATCGCAATAATATATCGTTTGTACGGAGCGGAATATAAAACATGCAATACTAATGCGATCTCGTGTATTTGATCTACGCAAATTAAGTAAACCGTACCGTACGTGTCGATTCGCAAATTGACTTAGTTTCAAAAATTCGAAACCTTTTGTGTATCTCTTGATCTCAAACGCCTAAGGAGCGAGAGCTCCTTTTCACCTTTGCTTGTTACTGTACACTCACCAAAAAATAAGTGGAAAGTCCAAATTCTATTTGGGCGGCCTACGTATCCCGTCTCCAAGGAATCAAAGTACACGTACCCGAAACTCTTTTCGGGATTGTCAAGTACCCAAAACTACTTCTAAAAATTATCTTGCACCCAAAACTCTTTTTGGTAAAACTCTTTTTGGGTACGACATATAATATAAATCAAACCGAAACTAATTTCAAATACACTTGAAAGTTTATTTTCTCGATAACTATCATTGATAATCTGTACGATATCAAATAAGCATCCCATGCTTATTATCATCAAAACCATAGATTAACCGAACACACACATGTATATAAAACCTACTTATGTATGCATACAATGAGTTCACCGAAACATGTAATCATATATATATATATATATATATATATATGACCAAGAAGCACGTTTAATAATCTTATCATATACATATACAAAGACAAGCATCTTATGCTTGATTTCATCCACGTATAACTATATATGTACGAGGAATAAACGTGCATATATATATATATAACAGAACATGCACATATATACATACAGAGATAGAGAAGCAAACATGTATATACAAGAGAGAACCGAATAGCGCACACACATACAAATATGTGTATATAGTAATCATCTCTTTAACAAGCATATATATATATAGGAAAGATATTAGGTACAAACTTCTTATTTGGTGTCAAAACGTTTAAACAATCTCTCAATCGTCTGATTTGCGCAGAACGAAGGAGATGATGACACGTGTAACCACGCGGATTGGGAGGGAGATAACGGGCGCTGACGTAGCCGTTAGGGTGTTGGTATGTAACATACTTATTCTGCGTGTGTAACCATTGTGTGTGTAACTGACCAGTTGTTACTGTGTAACACATTTAAATAGTGCATACTTGTGTTCGGTTTTATGAATGTGTAACCGGTACCTTGGTAGTGTATAACACCTACAATATAATTGTATAACTATTCAGGTATAACGTAAACCATAATTGATCTGTATAAGTGCTGAATTATATAACAATAATTATACACGCGAAACAAGTATGTTACACATCAACACCTTAACGGCTCCGTCAGCGACTGTTATCTCCCTCTCAATCCGCGTGGTTACACGTGTCATCATCCTCTTCGCTCCGTGCAAATTAGACGGTTGGGAGATGGTTTGAACGTTTAGACGCTTAAACATGATTTGTAGTGAAGAGTGTCCTTGTATATATATCCACGAGAACCAAAGCAAAGCAAAGCAAACCTTATGGTGTTGATGATGGAACCAAATCAAATAAGACCATCTTCTTGCTATATATCATAAACTTTTCGCACAATGGAGCTCTCCAATCCGTGTGGCTGCTCAAATATCTCATAATTAAGGTTCGGACTATTGGTATATATTATACTAATTTCAATTAATTCAATTCTAATCATATTAGAATATATTAATTAAATTTATATTTTATAATACTTAACCGTTACCTTATCTTATAATATCAACATTAAATATAACATTTATATTTAATACAATATAATATTAATATATGTTCTTGCCAAGTCAGTTTCCAATCTCTGTTTAAATTCATAAAGTTCTCCTACTGTTCGCAAGAAGCCAAGACAGAGTACAAGATTGAAATTCTGAGTTGTGGCCGGGACAAGATGTCGAACACACTGTAACATTTATATTTAATACAATATAATATTAATATATGTTCTTGCCAAGTCAGTTTCCAATCTCTGTTTAAATTCATAAAGTTCTCCTACTGCTCGCAAGAAGCCAAGACAGAGTACAAGATCGAAATTCTGAGTTGTGGCCGGGGCAAGATGTCGAACACAATGTTGTGGCAATTGGTTCGACAACTTGTCTGATCACATATAATTAAATAACGGAATAGTAAATAGAAGACACACAATATGTTTACCCAGTTCGGTGACTCCGCACCTATGTCTGGGGCACTCTGTCAGTGAAAAGGATTTCACTATTTGGTAGTCAATAGTACAACTTCAAGCATCAACTAGTTATCACACAAGCTATTTGTCCTAAGCTACTATAGATCTCACCGTGAACAACCTCGACCAGGGACTCCCCTGTCTTTGAGAACGTCTCAATTCCACCCTTCGAGCAAGCTTATGCTCGACGTAGTTGTCTTCGACAATTTCTTTGTGAATCTTCAATCACGAACATAAACACCCACAAATCACCAACACTCAAATCTTCTCGAGTTGATGTTATATGATCGATACCGTTCTTCTAAATCAGCTTCTCAATCCGCCAGTCTTGCACGGTTAAGAGTTATGAGAATTTAGCACAGAGAACGTGTGAATTGTTATGTGGGTAGCACCTGGTTTTATAGCAATTCTACATGCCTAATTGGTCTTCAACTCCAAATAGGCAATACAATTCCAAATAGGAATTTCTTTGCCACCTTGCATTATTGGCAAGTTGACATTGCTGCCTTAATTGGTCCTGCTGACATGTATTCTTCCAGTTGAACGTTACCTGATCTTGTATTAACTCGTTTTCCCTTTGTCTCACGTTTCTGAAAATCAAACAGGAAAGATCAAAAACTTTCCTGATCCTGCGCGCAGTATGTCACGCCAAATGTGTTGCAACATGTTGGCTGACATCTTAACCTTGCGCTAAAAAATATGCCAACACTAATCGTAACAACAATATCCCCTTTTGGCAATTTTTTAGGCAATCATAACTTCACAATCTGCACAGTAAACTTCCGGCAAGCAATGTCTCCAGCTAACACGATCATTTTCAGCGATCTTCATCAATAGCACACAACGTAGCATAACTCTTTGTCCTTCATTTTCATGAGTGGCACACAATACCCTAATCGATCAAATACTCAAATCTCCTTGAATGATGTATGTCGAGCACATGGTTCTTAACGAATAGTCTTGGCATTAGACTAGGTTTCCTCTTCAGTGCCGTTACGCGTCTTTGAGTACTTTTCTAGTTCCACAAGACTTGAGTTTCTTCTGTAATGCAGTTATGTGTCTTCGAATACTTCCCAGCGACATGTTGGAACATATGTTGTACCACCTATAATGACCTCTATCTCCCCCTAATTGCCTCAAAAATGGAAAAGGGCAAATAGGATTGCACGACAATCGTGTAGGGGAAATAAAAATAAACCGGCTCTATGATAGAGCAACATAAATGCAGAAAGATGTCATTTATGAAAACAAGTCTCGAGACATGTTACCATGATACCTCTCCCCCCTGGTTGCCTTTGAAGGAATTTTTTAGGATTCTAATCAATTAATTTCATCCTCATACAAGAAATTAACCTCAAAAGTCCAAATAAATTTAAGAATCTTACATGATTATTGATTGATCATGAGATCTAGGCTAGAAAAATAAATCACAAAATTAAGTAGAGAAGCTCAAATATGTTGCAACATGTTGGCTGACATCTTGACATTGCGCTAAAAAAATATGCCAACACTAATCGTAACAACAAAGATCCTTCTCTATCCTCTCACTTATCCTCTACATATGAGCAAGAATCTTCATCTCCAATTCCTCCTCAACAATCTTAATGTCCCCTAAGCCACCTCTTCTTGCACTTCCTTTCCTACCTCTTCCTATCGATCTTTCAGATCCCATGAATAATATTATATATATTTGCTTGTACTTCCAAAACTAATCCATTTGGCAGATATCCTCTACATATGAGCAAGAATCTTCATCTCCAATTCCTCCTCAACAATCTTAATGTCCCCTACGCCACCTCTTCTTGCACTTCCTTTCCTACCTCTTCCTATCGATCTTTCAGATCCCATGAATAATATTATATATATTTGCTTGTACTTCCAAAACTAATCAATTTGGCAGATATTGAGATTTAAAACCAAAAGGAAAAAAAATCTCGTTTTGATGGCGGTTGGTGAGAGATTTCAGGCGAACATCTCAAACGAGCTCTCCAGTCTTACTATGAATCTAAACAAAACTAAGTAGAAATCACAATATTCACTGCATATGGTTGGTTCCAAGCTCTTCACCTTCAATATCTTGTCCTCCAATGACTTCTCCACCTTGAACTCCTTCCTCTTCAAGCTCTTCTCTCTCCAAAACCTCTCAAATCGAGTCTTTCTCTACCCCTCCCTCAAAACTCTAGGAATCTCCCTCCCAAGAAATGGGTATGCTCTCCTTCAACGACCGTTCTGGCCGTTTCTCCAGGGCTTTCCCATAATCTCTCTATGGTTTTTGCTAGTAGGCAGAAATCGAAAGAAGCTTGAGAGGGACTTGACATCATTTCTACAAATTTGGTTGTTTTAAGGAATGGTTCATTTTCCAATGAGCTTCCAGACCAATCAAGCATTGAGCTCTCTGGCGTTGTTTTGAGCTAAAGGAATTGAGAGTGAGCTCCTAAAATCGGTTGAGCTGGTGAGTTTCCACTCTCGACTTCATTGTTTGTGGCTCCAAGTTTCACCAACCTACTTCATGCATTTAATTCAGTGGGTTTTCTGACGGGTTCACTTTGCTTCTTCGATATGACAAGAGCAGGATTGTTCTTAGTTGTTGGTAATATTAATAAAATTAGATCCAAGCAATATTTCTTTGTTTTGTTTGAATTTTAGGGAACTTCGATGGATATTAGAGCTTGATTGGAGAAGATGATCATGCATTGAAGAGAGTTGGGAAATCAGAGATATGAGTGGAGATTATGACAATATGGGTATTTTGTCTTTTCATAAAATAAACTTTTTCGTCCAAAATTCAACGGTGTTAGACTCACTTTACTCATTTTCATGATCAAAATATTCTTATTTGTCTTTCAAAATTTCAAAATAATATCTTAATGAGCCTTTTTTTTTCTTCATTTATGTTACTTTCTCCTACTATCTTTGTCTCTAACACATCCTTCCTCGAATATGTTCTTCATCCCTCTTCTCTCGATAATTTGTTAGTCTCAAGAATCATCAATCCTTGGACAGACACAACACATTAATTTAAAAGAAAAAAATCATCAAATTGTAAAAATGGTTAATTACACTTTTTCTATATTAAAGTGACGTATTTTACACCTTACTACAATTATAATAAAGATTTTAATTTAAGGTCAACTAGTTGCGTGTTTTAGCACTTTGTTTTAACACCGTTAGAATTTGGATGGAGAACCTAATTTTTTTTTTCAAAAATACCCCTAAATTGACACATAAAATACCTAAACAATAAAATGGACACATAAAATATATTTGAAAATACTGCTCCTCGGGTAGTTTAAGTATTTATGAGCCAATTATATTTTCTTTTCCAATTGAACCAGTGGTATTTCAAGTATTTTAGGGATAGATTGTCAGTAAAAATAGTTAGGGTAATAAAAGAATAATAATTAAGGTATGAAAGTCTCATTTTGTTATAGTTAGGTGTAACAAACTGTTATTATCTCTTATTTTCATCTTGCTCTATTTTTGTTTCATTTTAAAATAATTAGTCTTGGTTATTTGGTCTTAGTTTGTTAAGAGTCTCTAGCTTATTTGTCAGGCTATTGATACGTAGCATGCTATTTTTGTAATTTGATTGCTTTTATTTATTGGTATAAATTAAGAAAATCATAATTAGACATAATCATCAACTCTGAGATTACAAATTTATTTGTCACTCTCTCTTACTAGCTTCTCAAATTTCGCCAAGTCTGGTATTTAATTTTACACTCAAATTGACTATACCAAGAAGTATAATAGTTTTCATTGAATTGTCCCACAGGTTTTCCGATCACATTATGCACATACATGAGTTAATAAACAATAATGTATGATAATTTGGTGAGTAAATAAACCCTTTGAATTTACCTGACATCACCAGTCAACAATAGAGCACTAGTGGATAATTCAACTGTCACTTTTTAAGGCAGGCCAATAGATATTAATTAATTTTCTTAAATTAAGCATTCCAATACCATGCCTCAACTCTAACATCTATTAAATTTATCAATGATGGGTGCGAAAATATTGCATGATTCACGATCTTGTTAGAATTATATATATATGTGCTCTACTATTTTAAGCCTCAAAGCGCAGTTAATTAATCAAATATAATATTCTTAAATACATGCTTTTTAGGGAATTAGTTAACTTAACCCTAAAGCCCGAACAAAAATGCCCCATAAAATAAGGGTGTTAACATTAATGGAAGGACCCAAGAGTTCGATAAAAAAAGCCAGAAATGAAAAGTAAGAAAAAGGGTGGGGTCAGTTTCGTAAAATATAACATTAGATAACCAAAAAGTGTATAAATATGTCAAAGTAGCCGTTGTACCAACACTCTCTTCAATTCATTATACAAGAAAGAACTCTTCCCAACAAGCAATCCGTGTGCTCTCTCTCTCCTACCTCCGCTCCTCTCTCTCTCTCTCCTCTTGTATTCGTTTCTTGCCCCTCAATCTTTCTACTTTTTTCACAGGACAAATGGTTCATCAAATCAATCTCCTCTCTGTTTCGGAACCCATCCTCAAGATCCAATTATCAGTCCCTTTACTGTCCTCAACCACCACGAGCAGCAGCAGCAGCGGTAGTAGTAGCAGTGATTCGGGGGAGAGCCCGCCGGAGTCGGGGCGATTCGAGCTGATCCCAGATCAAAAGTTTCAATTTTTCCGGTCACCGCCATCTGTGTCGAGCTCCTACAGGTCGCTGGCGGTGCTCTCTGGCCACATCGGGTCGGTGTCGTGCCTGGCGCTGTGCGGCGAGTTCGTCCTCAGCGCCTCGCAGGGGAAGGACATCATCGTGTGGCAGCAGCCTGATCTCAGGCAGTTCACCAAGTTCGGACAAGGCGACGGCTCCGTCAAGGCGCTCGTGACGGTCGGGAACAAGGTCTTCACGGCTCACCAGGACAGCAGGATCCGCGTCTGGAAGGTGTCGAGGCGGTCGGAGAACGTGTTCCGCCTCGTGGACACGCTCCCGACCACAAAGGACTATTTGGGGAAGTTCATGAAGCAGAGCAACTACGTGCAGACGAGGAGGAACCACAGGAAGCTGTGGATCGAGCACGCGGACAGCATCTCCTGCTTGACGGTCTGCAACGGGCTGATCTATTCGGGGTCGTGGGACAAGACCCTCAAGGTGTGGAGGGTCTCTGATTTGAAGTGCCTGGAGTCGATCAAGGCTCACGACGATGCCATTAATGGGTTGGTCTCGAGCAGGGGGATTGTGTACTCGGCTTCCGCGGATGGGAAGATCAAGGCTTGGGGGAAGGAGGAGAAGCAAAGCTCCCATGTTCTGAAGGGCATTTTGGAGGGCCACAAGGATGTTTCAGTCAATTCAGTGGTTGTGTCTGAGGATGGGAGGTGGGTCTATGGAGGGGGCTCAGATGGGTTTGTGGTGGGTTGGGAAGGGAGAGGGGAGAGTGAGAGTGAGAGCTGGAGGGTTGTGTCTGAGACAAAAGCACACCAAATGGCAGTCTTGTGTATGTGCTTGAAAGGGGAGATAGTGTGCACAGGGTCAGCAGACAAGAGTATTGGTGTGTGGAAGAGGGAGGCTTTTGGGGTGCTTTACAAGATATGGGGGATAGCAGGACATGAAGGGCCAGTCAAGTGCTTGCAGGCATCACCCATGAGGAGTATTGGTGGGGGCTTCATGCTCTATAGTGGAAGTCTTGATAAGAGCCTAAGGGTATGGTGGGTTCCAACTAAAGGAGTAGGAGATTGTGCTGATGATGATGATGATGTTGATGCCTGTAAAATGACAATAAGGACACAAGAGCCTGTCATTTTCAGGGAAATTTCTTGAAATCAAGTACAGTAGTGAAGCAACTGGTTCAGTTTTTGATGTGCCTCTGCAGTGCTTCCTCAAACATGCCTTGTCATCAATCAAGGTTTCCAAAGTTATAGCTGAGATTTGAGTTTTGATTTTGTTTTTCAGTTTCTTGTGTGTAATTATGGGTTCATATACAAAGTTGGTTGTAACACATAGGATAGAAAATCATAGTGAGTGAAGAACATCATAGTGTTGTTTGTTTTGTTTGTCTTTCATACACATAATTGCATAGTGTTTTTTGAATTTCTTGTCATCAATTGTAATCAGGGTTTGCAGAGAGGAAGCAAATATACATTTGTTTGGGTTTTCATGCAGCTTTATTAATTGTTTTATCCGGTTGCCTTCAGACAAAAGGCTTCAATTATATAAGCTTTGGACAATGCCATTATTGCTTACCTTACACAAATATTTTAATCAACAAGAGCACAAGGCAACGGTTTGATTAGTGATAATCTGATTAAATTCCAGCTTAATCACATGAATAAATTTTGCTTGCTTCTATCATTATCGATATAATATTTTTCATTTTCAAGCATAACTCAAAAATCAAGTGATCATGTTTGTGGTGGTAAGTGGTAACTTGATATATGAACTTTATATCTGAATAATATTATGTTTAATGTGATCTATTCCATCAAAAAAATGGCAAAACTGTATAATATATTGTGTTTTGCATGCAAGAGAGTTGTTGTATATACATCATTAATAGCATAATTGTATTGTACGAGCTGATGTAAATACATTTTGCATGAAAAAAATAAATCGTTAAAAATACATTTTTATCATTTCGCCTATTTCATAATCTTTTCCTTACAATAATGCTATCAAACTGTAAAGTTAAAGCCACTTCCCTTTTAAGTTGTGTGGTGGATATAAAGTATTAATACCCTTTTAATCATCTGCATTAGTTGGAGACAATAAGGCTCAAAAGAGGAGCATCAGTTACTCTTCAAATTTACAAACGTTTTAATAGTCAAATATATAATTTTAAGGGCCGTTTGGAATGAGAATGGAAAGTGTCAACTTTGTTCATTTATTTTTCAAACATAGACTGCGGATATTTTATTATTGTCATAGTAACTTAAACCTCACCGACCAAATCAACAAGTATTTTAACACCATCTTTCAAAAGCAGTTACTTTACGAAATAAGCATAATTTTAAATGCAAACAATTGTGTTACCAAACAAGGATAGTCTTGAACTCATAGTAAAGCAACCATTCAACTTGATAAACCAGCAAAACAGTGAATGGCTCAACAACTACTTGTCTTTACTCTTGAGATGAGACCAATGTGTACAGTAGAGGACCACACCAAAACAGTCCACCATTTCTTGGGAAAGTCGGCAAGCTAACCATTAAAGATGCTGCTCGCCGAACAAACACTATTATTGCAAGACATCCTCCTATCCTAGGAACTGTCAACAGTTTCAAGCTGTCTCTTCTACAATTGTTTCTTCCGAAACTTCTTAAAAAGTCGAAGCAACCCATCTGCTGGAAAGTAACAATATACAATTTGGGAGCTTGGCAGCAACTGCCATATGCTCAACAACTATCAAAGTCATTTACAATGAGCATCAGATGGAAATTTTTAATCACAAGTGGGGAAAAGTATCAATAAACATATACAGCTTCACTAGGAGAATAAGGAAAGCGGTCATAAAATATATAGTAAGCTGCATTTTTTTATTTCTCTATTATACAGCACACATAATTGCATCTTAACATAACTGTTGAAAAGAGAATGCATAAATATCACTAAAAAGCTATAGCTGTCACAACTATTACAGAACAAAACTTCGAGTAATCTGAAAAAAAATAATCGTAAGCTGCTATTGGTTGTAAGTGTTAGCAACTAACGCAAGTCAATGTTGTGCGAGATTCAGAACATTGACTAGCGTTAGTTGCTAACAAATCATCCCACCAATTTAAAACGTCCGATTATATGAAATCAAGTCAGCATTCTAAAGATCCTTGCACAGACCAATGTTTAGAATACTGCCTAAAGGTATTAGAGGAAAAGAAACTACATAAGCACGCCTTATTAGTTCTAAGGAATAAAGTTGGGGGTATTGGAATTCTAGTTGCTACCTCCTAAAAAGCAAAGGACATAGTGTATCAACTCTCAAGACAAATGAAAAGCAGATTTTCAGTGCGCAAATGATAAATGGACAGAAAGTAACTATCATTCTTAAATGAAATGAAACCGGTAACAATAACTCATGATAATGTTTACATTAAATAACAAGATCTTCATATTGAGTGGGTAGTACAAGACTATTCACCATTGAATTTGAGGCCGACAAATTTGATACAGCCATTTCTACTCTAGCTAGGCACTTGAAGAGGTACTTGGCCCAACAACAAGCTGTTGCATGTGAGCTACTACTTCAACGCAAACATATTTTTGCTTACAAGGTGATGATAGGCAAATTGAACTCCTTCATTCTCTATACTTGCTTGTAGAAGAGGACATATGCTTGGTCATGTAGCACCTCGTTCATTCCAATGGCAGTGACAGATGCATCATCAAATCGTACCCATTGGCCATTAGGGCAGCGGCAATCAGCAGAATAGTGTCCCTTTGAGGATTCCCTACCATGATGGGTTACTGTGGCAACAAGTTCATACTTTCGGCCCTGAAAACCAATTAGCCAAGAAACCCCAAAAGTTTATTACATTAAAACCAACTTGATGCAATGTTTTCATTCTGGAAAAGGGTGTAATGTTCCAAATGACATTCTTTCTTTTTTCAAATTTACTCTAGGTTATTGGTAAAAACATATGCATAATTCTCTAATATTTGGTCTCGAGAAAGAACTCAGATGATAGCTGTACCCCGCAGAATACTTAACCTACACCACACTCAAGTGAAATTGATTGCTTTGTAAGAGTAATTACAGAAGTTTAGCTAGTGTGACGATTTGTCACTCAGAGAACTTGGAGAATGGCATAAAAGTGAAATACATAGGAATTAGAAATGTTACCTCGGTTGATGGAGAAACAAGCAATTCGCGACCCAGCACAAAGTCAAGAGGAAAGTGCACAGGTTTATGCAACTTGGTACTTCCTTGGATACCGTAATCAAAACGGATCAGGTGCAATATCATTATCTTGGAAAGTTTCTGAATTTTAACTGATTTTCTAGCAGTCACGGTACCAGCCTGTAATGCAAATTAATGTCAGATCAGTAGCTTCCAACACGGCATGCATTATTTTAAGATCATTCATCTAAACCCCGACTACAATGGCAAGGACAAACATCTACTATATCAGAGGCCACTGGCCCTCTAACAAGTATGCTGGAGTAACCTATCCTCAATACCATTTTTATATATGCCACAGAAGGTAAAAGAGAAAAGAAAGTGCAAAAGTAACCAAATAGTTGGTGTTTCCCAATTCATCTCATAAAGAAATATATGAGCTGAATTTGGAAAATTAATAGAAGAATGAACCGATTCTTTCAAGTTGACTTTTTGTTTCATTTCCAATTAACACATTCTACTACCATATTTGATTGGTCCTTTCAAATAGCAGGCAAATGAATATCATTTCAAAAGGCTTGAACATTTCTTTGGTGTATCTTTAAAGCTCCAGATTATAGCAGAGGAGGAAAGATAACTTACGTTTCCAGTTGCTGATGCACGGTAGCCCTCTAGAGTTTCTGGCGCACAAAATAATCGAAGTGCATCCTCAATAGTTCGAACAACAGCAGGCTTAATATCAAGGTGAAGCAAGAGATACAGTTGAACAGTAGCAGAAGGTTTGTTACCTGCTCGCCATACATATATATATAAAAGGATATTGTATAATGACAAAATAAAACTAGCAAGAGTCGAGTCGACGGGATGGAAAAAATTAACCGGGGAGAACAGTTGCACATCAAAGAGAGACAAGTGGCAAGATAAATTATTTTGTTAGTATGATGTTATGACACCACTACCACTACAAGTCAAATTGACGTCAATATCGTACGCAGTGTCGTAAAAATCCCTGACTAGTCGATTAATCCCTAAATAGTTTATTAATACGATTCATTCCTTATTAGCCCCCAGAGACCCTCTCCGCCCTACTAGTGCCTACCGTTTTTAGAACACTGATCGTAAGAGGAGTTTCCTTGGCTTATAAATCGATTACCATCTTGAAAGAAAAACTACTTTTCAACACTTGTAGTTATTTTTTTAGCCTACACTAGAGTAACTGACTAGAAAACCCTGCTCACTCAAGCATTCTTTCTTTTTGTCCAATTTCCCATACAGTATTCCTACTTTAAGGGACAATTCACATCCATTCGGTTTCATTCAAGAGTATGTAGTTGTACAGAAAATAAGGGTGAACACAAGCATGACATGGGATGGGGATTCAAGAAATAAAATTCCAACTTATAATCACTCTTTAGTTCTCTTGTCAGCATATAACACAAACTATCACCACCCTTGAGATTGGCTTGCATCAGAAAATATATGCCAGCTAAACTTATAACACAAACACCAAAACTCATTGTGCTAGAATAAATTTACCTACCTCTTGCCTTAACCATGCTTTTCAATTGTCCACCAAAAATATCACTTAGTTCGGAAGGGGTATAAATTTGTGTTCTTGTAACTGCAGACTTGTTCTTTGGCCCTACTGTCTCCCAGTCGTCATCCTCTACTGAAGATACTAGAGATGATTTACTCCCATTAACGTTGGAGCACCTTCCTTCAAGTTTAAGTAGCTCATCATGCATTTGATCCATAAGAAAACTAAGAAATTCCTGAGCATCCTCCTGACTGCAAAAGATAAAAAAGTCAGCCTCCAGTTTAGGTTATCATAATACAGAAGTGACTGAAGATATGTTACAAATACAGAGCTATCTAATTAGTTCAATACGGACATTTATTCTTTGATCCTTGCACTTTCAAAGCAACTTAAAAATAAGAAATATTAGATGTCTATTTTTCTATTAAATTTTCAAGCAGCACAATAATTCTTACAGTGCCGAATGCCACAAGTTAAAGTCATATGCAAAAAGGAAACAAGTTAACAATGGCTAATTGTTATAATTTGAATTTCCAATTAAGAGTAAGGCTACTTTTATATATAATCCCATCTATCGCATATCCTCTCCATAATCACCTTAAGCAACTACAGATAGGTTGAAGGACTACTTATAAAAGGGCATGGACATTCTATATGAATCTACGATGGATCAAGAATATGCACAAACCTTGGCCTGCCTGATATGCTGCTTGGCACATCCGGAGTGAATGTTTTAAGTACACCTTCAAACATGGCAGGGATAAAAGGGCTACCGGCCTCAATAATAGCTGCATCTTTCTTCTTTAAGATTGAGCTCAAACCAATGGGCATGTCAAAATTAGAGACAAACTCCACAAATGCAGTTAATGTTGGATAGCCAACCTGATAAACAAAAGCACGGGTTAGAATATTTCTTAACAATGTTTGTTTACCACTAATCCGCATACACATGCTAATAGAATTGGCACAAAGAGATATGCAGACCTTCGGGATGTTACGAGTTCTAAGTTCCTGCAAAAGTTGAACAAATGGAGAGCAGGACAAGAGAGCCTGCAGGGTTGCATTCAGAAAACATAAGTTTCCTGAATTGATTAAGCCTCGAGGAAGTAAGTTTGTAACGGTTGTTGCTGGCCCATTCGATGCCTTGTGGCTGTCCCCAATAGACATATACACTGGAGAATCATCACATATTCCATTATGAATGTAGTTTTCCTCTAAAACGTGAAAATTCAAGCTTGAAGATGGACTTGGAAGACCAACTTCTTTCTGGGATGTATACAAGGAAGTTAGATCGATGCTCTCTTTCTTTGATTCTTTGGCACCATTAGTAAGGGCTGAGCTGTGAGTTAAATTTGCAACACTTCCATTTTGCTTTGGGGATGATTTAAGCGAGTGACTTTTAGCTGCTTTCACAATGTTTACTTCACCCTCCTTAATAAAATTCATAGGATGACAACCTAACAATCCGTTTTCAGAAACCAGCTGTCTGCTAGAATCACCATTGGAAACAGCCAAAGGTTTTCCAACCACAAAGTAGGAACCAAATTGCAATTCAGTCTTTTCCACGGGATTTTGAGCAGCTTGAGACGACTGCTTTTGCTGCCATGCCCGGGTTTCATCTTCAGTGAATGACCCAAATACAAGTACATGCTGTAACACGATAATAACTACAAATTTCAGGAACTAAAAGATGGTAAAAATAACATGATAACTTCAAAATATCCAACGTCTAATCATATCCATCATATCTGGACTAAAAGTTAGTATAATTCTCATAGTATATTATTTCGATACATGTAAGCTTAAAGCTCACAAACCATAAACTACTTTTCAAAAACCCAATATAAAGTTTGGAAATTTACAAGCAATCAAGCTTGAAAAAACAAAACC
The DNA here is from genome assembly GCA_963920655.1 of Geranium rotundifolium. NCBI lineage: Eukaryota > Viridiplantae > Streptophyta > Magnoliopsida > Geraniales > Geraniaceae > Geranium > Geranium rotundifolium. The sequence goes on from OY987314.1 coordinate 8,989,305, forward strand.
CAAGTCACAAAACAATAAATTTAGAACAAAAACATTTCTAATCCAATCTACATTCAAAATTAAGCTAGAAAAGTTGAGAAGTGAGGCACTAATGTTAGCAGCCACAGTGTCTCGCAAACCACAATAAAAGAAGAGTGAGAAAATGGACCTTAGAACCAGTCATGGTGGGCGGACGATTGAACAGGGAAGCTACTCGGAAGCTGTTTATAAGATTCGGGGAGGCGTATAAAAAAGGAAGCGAAATCGCAGAAGACAGAAGGGTTGTGAGACCATGAAGGAGTAGAGGAGACTAGGGTTTGAGGAGACTCCTCAGGAACCATCTCCTTCACCCTCGCCGCACCGGAGGCGGAGGAGGAGCATCCACTGTGTACACCAAACAGAAAGAAAGAGCTACTCTTGTCGGATTTCGGAATCCACAGATACAACAGTATTAACTTGCCTAATATTAGGTTTGTTTGTTTGTTGATTGGGGTGTGTATTCAATTAGAATTTAGGAGGTGTATTTAATTAGAATTTTAATGAATTTTGAATGACTTTTAAAAGTTATAAGACTTTATCAAGTCTATAAAGAGTACTGATTTTACAAATCTCATGATTTGAGATAATACTTCTAAAAAGATCGTTATACTTACAAAAACTTTCAAAATCATTTAAAGTCATTCATTTCTCCAAATCATTTAAAGACATTGACTTTTAAAATAGATTTAGATTTTAAAAATATTTTTAAAGTACTGATTGAATACCACAGGATTTTAAAAGTATTTTTCAAGTCATGATTGAATACCACAAGATTTTAAAAGTATTTTTAAAATCATGATTCAATACCACAAGACTTGAAAAGACTTCTTAAATCCATTAAAATCATGATTGAATGCACCCTCTTAATGAATTTTGAATGACTTTTAAAAGTTCATGGATTCTTAAAATTCACAAGACTCTTTCAAGTTTATAAGGAGTTTTGATGATTTTAATGGAATAATTTTGCAAATCTCATGATTGGAGATGATACTTCTAAAAGAGTTTATTATGCCTATCAAGACTTTCAAAATCATTCAAATTCATCCATTTTTTTAAAATCATTCAAAGGCATTAACTTTTGTAATAGCTTTAGATTTTAAAAGTATTTTTTAAGTCATGATTGAATACCACAAGACTTTTAAAAGTTTTTTTTAAAGTCGTGATTGAATACCACAAGACTATAAAAGTATTTTTAAAATCATGATTAAATATCACAAGACTTTGAAAGACTTCTTAAATCCATTAAAATCATGATTGAATACACCCCCCTTAATTTATTATTGTTGGGATAATATCACTCAGGGAGGATGTCACTTACCTCCCTCGTGGTATACGCGATTTTCACTTACCTCCCTCGCTTCACTAACGCATTCTGACAGGTCCCCGAACTTTCACAATATCTCACGGAGACCCAACGGTGTTAATATTAGTGTGAAAAATTCAAAACACCCTCAACTAACTATTAAATTTTAAAAAAATTGTCACTCTCACCCTATCTTCTCTGTCCGTTTCTCTTTGAGCAGAGCACTACGAAACACCAGAAGCAATTGAAGCCTCCGCGCCACCACCAGACGTCCCGAGTGCCCTCCTCCGCGCGGACAACTCTTTCACCGCCGCGTAGAGGCTGCCGGAGCCAACTCGGTTTTGGCGCGTAGAGAATTTGTCAATCCTGAAACACCATAAGCAACAGGAACATCAAAACCCACAAATTCACTGGATTCAAAAATGAAGAAGAACGAAGAACAGTGTTCTTCTTCGTTCTGGATCTTACTCACCGGCAAGGTCGCGGCGGCAACCGGCAACATGTTCGGCCTCCATGAACCTCGGCTCAACCCTTCCTCGACTCAACCGGCAACGTGCTCAACGTGTTCGACTCGTTTTCCGATCTCCGAGATGGTATGCGACTTCTCATATGCCAAAGTTCGAGGATTCTATTAGCGGAGTCACTTGATTTCCCGACGGCGCTCGAGGACGGAGTCGGGAGTCGTTGCTCGCTGGTGTCAGAGTGGATTCTGACTGTCAAAATGTATAAAACCCTAAGTCCAGCTGCATTGTTGGACGTTGAAGAGAGAGTCCACGATGTCGTTTTTGAATTTTTGGTATTTTTTGAATATCATATTATATATATTTTACATAAGCTTAGAGCATGTAGTTGGACGAATTGGTGTTGGTCTTTCACTATTAACCAACAGGACTCGGGATCGAATCATGCTCTTTACTTATTTTCAAAATTTTCAGAAACGACCCCGTTTCTTGCACTAACCATATACGATGTCGTAGACTCCTTCTTCAACCTCCATCCTAAATCTGTATTTTCTTAGTTCCGAGTTTCATAGATTTTGGCATATTTTTTAGTAGACAACTCCAATTCTAATGATTTAAAGACCAAAATGTCTCAAATTGCGATTCAAAGTTCGAGTTTTCTAAGTTTTATCTGGTTTATACAAAAATGATGGAGAGAAATACCAAAAGGGGCAGATCTGGATTGAACTATTAATTTGAGAGGAAACACCAAAAGGGGCAAAAAAATTGCAGAAAAACATGCAAAGATCGAACGGGTTTTTGTGAATGCATCTGATTTTGGTACATCAATTTCTATTTCGGTTTGGGTGCATACAAGAGGAAACGACGTGTTCTCGGGAGGAAGCGGCAAGATTTGGACGACGAGGGAGGTAAGTGAGAAATCTTCAAAAGGTATTTTTGTCATTTTTCACAAAAATAGTTGACTTTTGACCAAAAACTAACGGTGTTGGACCTCCGTGAGAAATTGTGAAAGTTTGGGGACCTGTCAGAACGCACTAGTGAAGCGATGGAGGTAAGTGAAAATCGCGTATACTACGAGGGAGGTAAGTGACATTTTTCCTATCACTTAACGCATCCTAGATTAAGCCAAATCTCATCTGGCCCTCTCTACAGTTATTTTACTCACAAGCACCGCTTATGTTGGCAATTATCTCACTTGAATATTTTTCGTTTTTTTCCGTTCAATTATGTCAAAAGTTGAAATTGAAACATCTAAAATGCCCCTAAATGTGTTTCAAAATTTTCAAATAATGCCCTTTAGACCATCTCTCATGACTCTCTATTCTCTCTCCTCCGCCACGTAAACCGAATATGATTAATCACCAAAATTAATCCATTTCATTCTATTATATTATATCATAGTTAAATTTAAATTTGAGGCAAGAATCTAATTATCAAAATTAAAAGAGAAATTGGTTTTCCTTTATCTACAACGAAAGTAGGGGTAATGACAGATGGTTACACCCAACTATATCACGTTTCAAAATTAATACCTCAACTTTCAAAATTTCATTCAGGGTACCAAAAGATTCAATAAGCGACACTTACCCCAACTTCTGTTAAATCTAACTTAATTGGTCTGTTAAAAAGTCTAAAATGGCCTCAATTGTTCTGTTTTAAAATTTGACTGGTTTAAAATCGGTATGATTTTAGATAATTATTTATATAATTATGAAATTACTTTTTTACCCCTGAGTGACAACTAATTTAACTAATAGTTTGAGGGCAAATTTGACTTTTCAATTACATAAATAAAAGAATTACAAAACTAAAATTAATAATTTTTATTAATAGTTCATAATGATAACAAAATCATTCAAAAATTTAATTAACACGTTATAATATTAGTTTATCATTTAAAATTTTACACTATGTCATCCTAACTTCTTTTGCCCAATTTCTTTTTGTTTATATTTAATTTTTCTTAGATTTTGAATTTCAATAATGGAAACAAACAATCACAATTTGTTACATCATTCACTCAAACACCATATAAATAAATAAATAACTCATTATTCAACAGAAAACTGGATAATTTAACAAAAAATGGAAGAAACAAAATTAAAAGTACAAAACCCAATACTTGACTTAGAATTGCAAAGTTTTCGGTGTCCATTAGCTTCAAAATCTGTCCCTATGAATCAGTCTCATTCACGCATTTTCACAAACTCGTTGTGTGCATAAACCCATATATTGAATAAGAACTGAAAAAAATTGTTTGATTTCAGTAATCGGCCCGACTCCTCTCTTAGTGGCTTCTTGACCCTTGGGACCCAAAAATCTCGTTGGTGCCAATCTGAGGCGTCACAATGACGCGAAGCCTTGTCGTTGGCGACATAGACTTGCCAGATCCAGGCTGGATGTGGACTTCGACCACCACCACGAGGTCCCTAAACTGCCTGGACGCCAGAAAATTGTCTGAAAATCATCGGAGTTCCCTAAGGTCGCAGATCTGTCGCCACCGGAGCTGGTTCACTTCTTCACTTAGTGCTTGCAACCTTGTCTGGTTAAGCAACTCCCTCCATCAACCCGAAACTCCATAAAATCGAGAAACGAAACCATATATGATTTTCTAGAGGTGGCTTCGCCGGTGACAGAACTCCCGAACACAGGCGGTAGGGGTTGGAGTTTGAGAAACTGAGGCACGACGGCCTCCATCTCTTCCTTCCTCCCACAGAACAAGGCCACTCCCCAAAGAGGAGAGGGATTGTAAGATCCACGAGGCTCTGGCTCCCCATCCTTACAAGAGTCGATTTCTTCACCGGTCGAGTCATCGCCGCCTCTACATTAGGTACCTCCATCACCGCCACAATCCTTCACCATCTAGCTTGTGAAGAAGAAGATCGCCGCCTCCGCATTAGAAACCTCCATCACCGCCACAATCCTTTACCATCTAGCTTGTGAAGAAGAAGAAGAAGAAGAAGAAGAAGAAGAAGAAGAAGAAGAAGAAGAAGAAGAAGAAGAAGAAGAAGAGATGAGAGCTTGTGAAAAGAAGAGATAAGAAAACTGGGATTAGGTCTATAAGATGAAAGGGAGGTGAGATAGAGCTGAGGGCATAAAAGTAATTTCAATACTATTTTTAACTTAACTGATATTTTTATTTGGTTTAATTTAGAAATATAACTATGTATTTTTCCCATAAGTTTAAATTGATTTTTATATAAAGGTGAAATAGTTATTTCATTTAAAGTTTAATTTGAACCGGTCATATCAGTTTTGAACCGGTCAGACCAATTGAGGGCATTTTATACTCTTTAACAGACCAATTCAGTTAGATTTAACAGAAGTTGAGCTAAGAGTCGCTTATTTAATATTCAGGTACCCCAAATGAAATTTTGGAAGTTGGAGTATTCATTTTGTGTCATTACCCTGAGAAAGTAAAAAAGTCATGTGTGGGTATCTGAAATGGATTCAAATCACTTGAATCTTAGTAAATGGGTGGGCCCCTTAATCAATAACAAATATCGCCAACTTTCCTGGGAAAGTGCTATTCATCCACCCGACTTCAAAATCTGAAATTGATTTTAAACTAATTATTGCTCTGGTTCAGACTGAACCCAGACTGAGCATAGGAAAGGGTCGAATTAATGTTGAATGGCTCAATTTTTATCATGAATATGAGGAAGATTTAAGGTGTCCAAATTCTCTTCTATGAGAAAAAGGGGTTGTCCCAACATTTGACTATTCTCAATCCAAAGAAACGAGCCCAACAACATATTAACAACCCAAAATCAAAATCGCAAAAGTTGGTGGTTCCCCAATATCGCAGAGCCACACACCAATGGTCGTGACTCAATGGCAAAACCGAAATCGACGGCCCTCCGGAGTAGGTCAAATAAGAAGAGGGTAAAGAGAAGTCGACTCACCTGCTGTCTCCAATTCATCTGATTTTTTTAATTTGGGTTTACAGAGAGAGAGGGCAATAATAATTTCTTTAAAGAGATTAAGGTAGAACACAAAGAATAAATAGTTACTCACTGCAATTTCTTTTTTAATTGGTTTTATATTTTGGTAATTAGATTCTCGTTTCAAATTTAAATTCAATTATTATATAATATAATATGATAGGATGAAATGGAATGGAATGAATTAATTTTGGTGATTAATTATTTTCAATTTATATGGAGGAGGAGAGAAAAGAGAGGATCAAGGGAGAGGGTCAAAAGAGCATTATTTGGAAAATTTCAAACACATGTAGGGCAATTTTAGACTTTTCAACTTCAATTTTTGACAAAATTGGATGGAAACAAAGGAGGTGAGATAGTTTCCAAATTAGGGGGTTCTTGTGAAAAGAATAAATTTTTAAGGGGTGTCGGGTGAAGTTTGACCTATTCTATGGGGTACTAAGTGATATTATCCCTTTATTATTATGAGTCTTGAATAATTTACATTTGCTACCGTTTTGATTATTTAGGTGGAGGATGCGAGGTTGCAAGAGGTATGTCATTGCGCTATTTTTTATTTCGCTCGTTGTTCTTATAATTTCAATGCTCGTGGATTAGTCATGCTTGCTTTAACTAACAGTAGTTGGGATCATGGTGCAAGATATGTCCCACAATCTAATACTTTGGTTGTCCAGTATAATGTCGGGTTAGTTGCTTTATAATATAATAATATATCGCATTTTTCTCTAAAGAAACTATAATTGATTTGAAATTATTTGTGAGAAATCGGCTGAATAAGAATGACAACCCGTTGGGTTTGGGCGGATTTTGCCGTACTTGTATTTAACTTACTCGCATGATTAGGATATTCGACCTGCTCAAATACCCGTTCAATTATTTGTGCACCCGACTAGCTCAACTGCTCAACTACTCAACGTGTATGTGTAGTATACCCGCCCCAAAATTAAATAATTAATTAATTTATAAAATAAAAATCAACCATTGTATTTAATAAACTTATTTTTTCAATAAATATTTATTTTTAATAAACATTTATGTATTTTTGTAAGTTAGGCTTATCACTTTTAATAAAATTCTATTTTTAAAGTATCGGATATGAGTCGGGACAGATATAGGTCTACCCATATCCTCAAAAATATCCACAAAATATTCGTTATCCGACCCATTGCCATTCATTTTCAAGTAGATCCGTTTCGATGGGGTCAGAGACATCGTGTGCCCGTCAAGTTTGAGATTTTTTGCTATCACCAACCCATAACCACATTTAGATATCATGAATTGACACATCAATTAACTCAACTATAAACATATTATGATAGATTTTTAGACTATAAATTTTTCTTATGAGGTTTAACTCAATTAGAATTCATATATTTTTAGGTCACGTGTCATCATGTGTGGATTTATAATTTATTAATACCCTTTAAGTTTTGTTATACCCCTTTGAGTGTTCTAAGAAGACAACTATGTTAAAGAAGCTCATTGAAGGAACAAGGGTTGAAGATCTACCTGGTGGTCCTCAATTGTAAATGATGGCGGCATGAGGATACAATGTGATTGCAGAACATATTCTCTAATGAGAGCATTGCGAGCACTCTGAAATACAGATTAGAGATTCATGAACCATGGTAAATTTCCAATAAGTATGGATTCTTCTTTACAGATGTGACGTGTTGGAAATTATAGTAATATTAAATGTAGTAGGTTTTTTTTTGGGAAATTGTAGTTTTTAGATTTAACAAAAATGTTGGCAAATTTAGAATGAAATTTGTAAATTTTGGTGGTAACTAGTTTATCCCAATCTATATTTGAATTTCATTAGTTGTAAAATATTATATGATGCATGCGTATTTTGCACAAAATGCATGCCTATCAAATAGACACGAAAAAAGCTTTTAAAATAAGCATAAAATATACACTAAAATATGATATTTTTCACTTCACTTCACTACAACTATATACTTTTTTTTATTTAGACTGAAAAATTATCATCATTAGTTCTTGCTCACTTTAGTTAAGTTATGATGTTAATAAACTAAAATACCCTTATATGTTTTTTAAAATTTTCATAATTTAACATGTAATTCCCTTTATCTTCCATATTTCTCCATCTCCATCCTCTTTTTTATCGAGGATAATTGAAGACGTTCTACATTACTAGCATAAATCAAGATTCGAATTCAGGACCTCATATGTGTTGAGTCATGAGTGAGCTTATTACTGCTGCTTGGCCCAACTTGTTTTGGTTCTCTATCTCATTCCTCCATCATCTCACATGTCCATCTTTCTCACTTTAGAAACATCCCTCAGTTTGATAAATAAACCAAGACTCAATCAATTGTTATTTTCGTGACCTCGGGAATTCAAATACGTCTCGGACATGCATGTTAATACGAAAGTATTCCTTACCACCTTTCGAGATAAATCTTTGCATCTAAACTTGATTTCTTCCTATTTTTGCCCCCATTTATGTCATTTTATTTATGGGTATTTTGAGTGTGTTTTCAAGCAAATCATGTTGTTTTGAAGCTAATATCGAAAAAACGCACCTCGATAGGATTTTAGAGGACATGTTTGACCAAGCCAAGACGGACCTGAGTATCGACAGGTCGGGAGGAGACAGATTGAAGACCTGACAAACCCTGTGACTGATGAGGTACCCACCCATTAGCTATACTTAGTAGAATTTTGGAGCTTCAAGATGGTCAAGCTGACATGCCGTCAACCCAACCCTGTCAGCTAGGACCTCATAGAACGAGAAGTCGAAGACTCCCATTTTTAAACCTGACGAACTGACAGGGGTACCCACCCAATCAAGTCTCATTTTTTGTGTAGTTTTCTGTTGAAATTTCATTTTTTTCCCCTTCATTTAAGTAGTCTGGTAAATAAAGGGAAGTTTTAGGTTTAGAAATGGGGTTGAGTTTTATTTCCATTTCGAAATAGGGTTAGAGAGATAGAAAGTATATTATGAGAGATAGAGAGCTTTCAAGCTTGGATTGTGAATGATTTGCTAGGAGATTGTGGATCTGATTTTGTATTGATCTTCTTCATTACAATTATTAACTATTTCTTATTTTACAATACTAATTTCACTTACTTTTATGAATTTTTTTGCTATACTTATGAGTTTTAACAATTTTTTTAAGGATTGTATGAAACTGTTTGGCTAAACTTGCAATTAAGGATTCAGTAGAAGGGAATTGATTGAGTTTTTGGTTACTTGTATGTTAAATGATTAGAGACCTTAATTAAATAGGTTAATAACTAATCTCATGAGCAAACTTGATAAAGATATAATCTAGGAAAAGAAGTTCATAGAGCAATGGACCTAAGTTGCTGATAAAAAAACAATTAACCTAAGTTGATTAGAGCAACTAGGGCACATATTTACATATTTTCCCAAATCGAAAAGAGTATGTACGAGTAATAACCACAAATGACCAACATTGAATGCAACTTGATGCCATAGATTCTTAATTCTAATTGTCTCTATAATTGACCTAATACTGATCATGTTAGTGTTAATTAGGTAATTAGTACATTAATAGTCTTGTAGAGTGGTTTTGGGTAGAATCGAACTTGATATGACCGTAGAAAAGTTTAAAACCCATAACAAAATGTGTAATCAATCAAATCCCTTCTAATTCTTCGATTACCCAATTTATTCTCAATTTAACCATTCTTGACACGTTGGGTTATTTTCTATTATGCTTATTAATTTGCACATTTGTAGTGATAGTGTACTTCAGTTAAATGTAGAAGTGCATGTGCTAGTTTTCTAATTTCAAAAATCCTGATTTTACCGCTAAAACTCGATTTTTCCTAAGTAGCATAAATTTAGCGCCACTAACTCTAACTCTCTGTGAGATCGATTACTCGCGCATAAAAACACACAATTATTGTTTGACGATGTGTACACTTGTAGTGTCATTTAGGTCGGAAAATCTGCTATTTGAGATTTTCTCCTGTCACCTATGTTTGTCGACTTGCTCCAAAGCTTTTTTCGGTGTATCCTCCACATGGGTATCTATGTTTATTCGTCTGGCGGCAGTGGTAGAGGCAGAGCCATCATGGTTCGAGCTTCGTCGAATAAGCAATGTATTGTGAAAACTAGCGATAAGGCCAGATCAGCGAGTGTGTTGCTATTGCAAGTGATTAAACCCTCCAATCAGGGCTTCCGACGTTAGAGGATTTTTAACTGCAACTCATTAGGTTTGACAGATAACACTTATCTTTTCTTGAACTTGATCTCTGGACCATTAATTTTGTTTTATTCTATATCAAAATCGGTTTAAACAATATATTAGTGAGATATGTGCCTACTTGAGATTAGGATTCAAAATCAATATTCAGGGGTTTTGGTAATTTTAGGATATTTTTTACTCTAAAGGGGTGTCCTTGATTGCATGATCAAGTATGGATTTTTCGCCAGCAAAAATTATTCGATAGTTGAGGAATCAAATAGGTAACATGTAACTCTATTAGAGACCGTGAAAAGAATGATTAACCGGATTTTGGGCTGTTTCGGAAATTGAGGGGGTTTCTAAGGTGAGAAAGAGGGACTAGTGAGAGTATTAGGATTATTGTGTTAACCTCGGAGGCAATCGAAAAAATTACTTTCAAGTCAGCAGCCTCAATACCACGACGCGGTAACTTTAAATCAGAAAGTATTTTCTAACCAGTTTTGTTATAATACTCAATTATAGTTCCAACAAGTCATAAGGAATGAACAATCTACCCACATTTGCTCGATTTCCGTATCCTACAAATCATAAGGGATGAACAATCTACCCATCCTCGCTCGATTTTCGTATCTTCCCTTTCCGTCACAAAGACAAAATATGACACTAGGAAATACATACTTTACATGTATTTTTATTTTTAGTGGCAAATAGAAAAAATATTGGGAAAGTATATGTTTCTTTGGTTTTACACCAATATTTATACTAATTAATAAAATTAAGGTATCAAGCATTAACTTGTATTTTATTAGTCTATACTCAATTAACCTAAATATGTTTAGTGCTATTCTAATATGAATATTATATTCCTCATTTGAGCGTTTTTTAAATATTACACAACTGTTTCCTAAACTACCCTTTAACTCACCTCATAAAATATTATGGTGAGGCTCAAACCCTGATGATCATGGATCAAACAAGGATATCACTAGACCAAACTCAACTAGTATTTAATAATTTATTGGATATCATTTTTGTACATTTTTTAAGCATTTTTATTATATAATTCTACGCATAATTTGATTATTAAATTTTCATATTTTGTTTGAAGAATTATACCTTTCAAAATTTTCCTTTAGTCATTTTTAATAAGATTTGAACAAAGATTTTTTTTTGTTGGAAATCTGAACATAAAAGATATTAGAGTATCTCCTCTAAAAGTTAAATTTGTTATAAGTTAAGTTAGGGCAGTATGATATGTTCTTTTATGTTATAAGTTTTAATTGGGCTTGGTCGTACACGTGTCCATCTTTTATCCACAAATATCTCTTCTTCTCTTTTTATCTTATTGTCAGTAGATGATAAAACTATGAATTAAGACCAATTTCTTGTATTGTAAAATATTTCTATAAGTTTTGGTACTTACTTTATTTATATGTTGAAATTATAAATTCTGTACATTATTTTTGATGAAAAGTTTAAAATCATAAACACATTTTGCCTATCATACTTTTCAATAAAGATTAAAATAAAAATAATTTTAAAAATTGTAATAAACTAAGACTTGCATTAATGGTTTAAACTTACGATCACAAAATTAAAGCTCGACTAATTATTAATAAAACTCTTAAATTCTCAAAAAAAAACAAAATATGGATACAACATTACATATTTAAAAATACATTATACAAATTAATGAAATCAAACTAACAAAATAAAACCGAACAATTATAATACTCTTAAAGTGATTTTTTTTGAATAAATTTTTTTAACTTGAGTTGGTTGGTTTTCTTCTTTTTGACTGAATATCACCAACCTGCAGCTTGATAAAACGATGATGAAAAGAGAGTCAAACCAACTTACCGGGTGTAAGAAAAAAAATAGACAAACTCGAGTAATTTTTTCTTTAATTTTAATTATTTTTTAAAAAAATTACACATTTTGCAACGAAATAGAAAATTCACTACAATTTTTTGCAAGCCAGTTTTTGCAAGAAAAAGAACAGATAACTGTACTTTTTGCAACTTATCCTAATAAACATTATTTGATAAAAAACAAATATAATATAGTAGAAACATCAGAAAATAAATGGCAGTATAAACATAATACTTCATTGTTCATATCTATAAATCTTATTCATGTTCTTAAACATTGTCGATATTTTTCCACAAACAAACATCTCTTAAAGAGGTGTTGGACTATTAATTATAATTTCTTCATATATATGAAGTCCGAGTCTCTACCAAAGTGCTCTAAATCTGGATGTGTTCCTCCTCTCCCTGGCCTCCTTGGATCTCTGCAAAATAATATCATGCAAGGTTGTGAAACTCAAACTCGGGTTAAAACTCGATGAGCCGAAAATTGGGAAAAACTCGGAATTCGAACAAAACTCGGCGAGAACTCGACGAAACTCGCTTTGTATTAAAAAATAATATATATATATATATATATATATATATTAAAGAAAATTAATAATATTTAATTAATTTTAATCTCAATCTTGTTAATACTCACTATTTTCTCTTATTAATTAATATAAAATAAATTATGAAAATGCAATTATTTACAATAATTTTAAGATATGTTTAAATTGGACTTTTAAACGTAATGTGAGATGGTCAAGTCTATTAGTTAGAAAGTTTTAGATCTAAAGTATGAAAAAAAATATTAAAAGATCTTTGATCTGAAAAATAGTACTACCCTCTACCTCTCTCTATTTCTTCTTCTTCCCCAATCTAACTATAATTTATAGTTCTCCTTTCTATGATCTCCTTTCTCATAATTTATGGAGGCGAACTCGGACGGATAGAGTAGAATTCAGAATGACGAACTTGAAGAGAAGAAAATGAAGGTCGAGAACGGCCGTTGACCGCCATTGACCGAGTTTCGGCCATCTCGTCTCGGAGAGACCCCAAATCCTGAGTTCTCAAGGAGTTCCCAGCTGAACTCGCCGAGTTTCATAACACTGATGTCATGTCACAAAAGTTACTTCATGTTCAACTAAACTCACAATTATAGTATATGTATAATATATGACTCGAAACCATGATCACTCACCAGGTCACAAGTTCAATCATTTGAACAAGTTTTAACTGCTCACGCTAGAAATATGTGGATCCGGGCCTTCACGCCTAAGTTTGAGGTTTTAAGTAAGGTTCTAAAACTAATAAGGATTTTTGAGAACTCGCAGAACTCATTTTATATTAAATATACGAATATATAATGCATGCGTTGGTGACAAATTAACACTATTTTAACAAAAAAGACAGTATGCAATTGTTGAGGCAATCCTCCTATATTATGAAGTATACAAAACCCAAAACAAAACATGTTCTTGATTGAAGTGATTATTCAGATACATTACCATCCCATTTCGGGTATGTTATAATCTGTTTGCCCTAATTGCACCCACTCTTTTAGACCATACAGATTTGGGGTAATATATGGAACTCCAAATTAATACATTTTCAATACTGTCTCCCTCTCGTGCAGAAACTAAACGAAATAGCCAAAACTGAACTATTAGCATCTAATGTCTTGCTGTCACGCTTATGTTGGAAGGCAATATCCACTCATCTGTCAAGCAAAACAAGTATTAGCATCCAGAAAAGCAAACCCCAACTTAATAATTTATCAAGGAACAAAGATCAGCTCACTCACCTATTTGTAGGAAGGTGAAACTTTACTGAATATGCTCAAAGTCCTTGTCTACTAGTTTACCATCAAAACGTTTCAATTAGTATGACTCTGAAACAGCAACTCCATATGCCAAGCCAAAACATATCCGTATATAAGGATTACAAGGTAAAGAGAAACCTAGTAGTTCCTGTACCAGCAGCATTCTTATGCCCCTTTCCTCTTTTGGTTTTTGGTCTGTTTAACTTCCTTCGTGAGCATTCTTGGTGCAATGGCCATGGCCATAAGCTCTTGGAAGAGCAGCTTACATGCATAGGGAATATGGACCTGTATTTGCCAAATGATATAACTTATTTATGATTGAACTCAACACAACAGAAGGCTAAACCAAAGCGTTACTAAAGTAAATACACACCTGAACAATATCTGTCTTGTTTTTGCAACCCCTGCACTCAAATGAATTCTTCTTCAGGTTTGCAATTGCTATCAACCCACAAGACTCACAGACATGGACCCTATATGCATCGCTTTGATCGAACAACCTCTCCTTGAGAAAATGTGCAGCTCCATGTGCAATCATGCAGTCCCTCTCCATCTCTCCAAATCTGAGACCACCATCACGAGAACGCCCCTCAGCAGGCTGCCTTGTAAGGATCTGCACTGGACCCCGCCCACGTGAATGTATCTTGTCATCGACCATATGCTTCAACCTTTGGTAATACGTGGGACCAAGGAATATCATAGCAGGGAGTCGCCGCCCAGTATGACCATTATACATGGTCTCAAAACCACGCATCTGGTACCCACATTTGTGAAGAGCTTTGCTAATATTATCAACCTTCAAATAAGAGAAAATTTTGTCAACTTCTAACATTTATCTCACTTTCCAATAAAAACAAATTGTCAGTAATAATATTCTTCTGTTCCTTTGGGTGTTTCTAAACAAAGGTGAAAAGTATATCAAGTTCAATAAAAAAAAAGTATTCAGCTCCCAATAACCTAGAAATTTACAGAATAATACTACTGACCAACTTAATATGCATGATGTTACGTAGCACAAGCTTGAGAAGAATGTATAGAATAAGAATTCGACATGAGACTGTTGAACAACAAAACCCTATACAATGTAGCCTTTCATGATTAAAGCACGTAATCAATTGCCTCAGAATTCTAACAAGTGTTGTCTATTAGTTGGTAGCAACTTTACCAGGTAAACCTATTGACAATCTGTGTATGATACAATATTTTCATGATATAGGTGACCACCACGTGGTTCCAGATCTGTAACTAAAAAATAGGTAGCACTCTTTGCGAACCAGCAAGAAAAGTTGGAAACCTTATAGATAGTAAAAAATATACAAAACAAGATTGTTGCACAAAACTAGCCAAATCAATAACTCGAACCAAGCTTTTGTTAATGTTCTATAATATATAATTGCAACAATATAACTTACAGTGACATCTGTAAAAGGAGTTGCATCCCCTTCCTTTCCCATATGAGCAGCAACTTTCCCCATAATACATTCAATAAGCTGGCCGATTGTCATTCGAGAAGGAATAGCGTGTGGGTTCACGATGATATCTGGGGTAATGCCTTCCACCGTCCATGGCATATCTTCTTGTGTATAAGTCATGCCAACTGTTCCCTTCTGACCGTGCCTACTACTGAACTTGTCTCCAATCTGAGGTATCCGCACCGATCTCACCCTTACTTTGACGAACCTCAATCCATCAGCATTGGTTGTAAGTAGCACCTAATAGGAAATTGATGTTAGGTAAGAGCTATACAGATAGTAGAAGGTCCCATGGTAAAACCATTATAAGAAGCACAAACAACAGAACTCTTAGACCATACATTAATGTACATGAAACTTACTTGATCAACCATGCCTGTTTCACTATGGCGTAAACTTATGCTATGGTCACGCCTTGAATAACGTGATTGTTGTCCTTGAGCTTCTTCCTGAGTAATAGGAGTAGTCTTCCCAATTATAACATCCTCACCTGATACTCTTGTACCCTAAAGAAACAACAAAGATTGCCTTTAGAAATACTATATAAACTATTGTTTACGACCACAAGAAAAAATTGCATATGCTTACAGGAGGTGCAAGACCATCATCATCCAGCTTATCATAAGAACCATGCCGCATGCCCTGTAAGCAAATTCAAGTTAAATGTCTGACACTTCAGACAGCGATAAAATAACATAATACATTATACAGCTCTCACCATTGTTTGTTGTCTGTCGGGACGTCCAAAATCCTCTTTAACAAGTGTCCCCATCTTTTTCTCCTCATCCCTGTAGAAATAAAATAAAGATGTGATATCAAAGAGAAATAATACTATGCAAGGAAACAGTACCAAGAAAAACAAACAGAAATCTTGACAGTAATAAGTTCACACAACTACTGACGTATGATATTGAGAATATACACATCAATGTGCTGACCTGTATGAACGGAAGAATAGTGATCGGAAGAATCCCCGATCTATGGATGATTGGTTCATAATGACAGAATCTTCTTGATTATATCCAGAATAGCAGGAAATGGCAACAATAGCATTCTGTGGCAGAATTTCAAATTAAAAATCTGAAGGGACACATAAACACCAGAGTAACAGATATCATATGTGCTTACAATTCCAGCAGGAAGCTGCCTGAAGTGAAGATGTTCCATAGCGCGTGTAGTAACAAGGGGCTTTTGAGGGTAATAGAGAACGTAGGCCAAGGTGTCCTGAGTGGAAGAAATAACAATGTGTCAGAATCAACCATCAAAGATAAATATTGTTGCGTGAGAGAGGAGAAAATAACAATCATAAAAGGTAACCAAACACATACCATTCTAAACTGATAATTGGTAACATAAATTCCCATAGCTTGCTTGCCCATAGCTGATTGATATGTATTACGTGGGGACTAAAGGTGCCAAAAACAATAGTCAGATTGAATGCACATACAAATCCTTCTCATCCAAACAGTGTACTCCAATGTGATAATTACCTGATTATGATCAGGAAATGGTATAATTGAAGCACAAACCCCCAGAATTAATGATGGGTGGATCTCACAATGGGTGTAAGTTTCTGAGTAAGCCTCCTCGGGATTGAGCCTTGCTTGCACAAGATCCTGGAACATATATTGGCAATTAATTTCAATAAATGAAGCAATCAAAATGTTTTACACAACTTTCTACCTACATTAATGGTCATGGAAATCATAGTGGTTTCCTCTTCCTCTGTGTCAATATATTCTATAAATCCCTTTTCCACGAGATCATGCCAACCACCATCTTCTGGGGATTCCTGAAGATACAACAAAAAAAATATAAACTTCATCATACCAGGTGAATGAAAGTTAAATTGAAAGCAATTTTAAAAAATTTGAAATGAGGACCCTTTGCTGCAGTGCATGTATATCCTTCTTCTTTATGAGAAGCCTCTGTTTCTCTACGATGAACAACGGACGACTGCACCGACCATAATCAGTATATATCCGGAGTTCTTTCAAACGGATATCTCTGACAACCCCCACTTCAGTATTGACATCAACCTATTCAAGTAAAGTTCCATCAGAGCATTGAAAAAGATTATAACTGTACTCTTCCATGTCATATTCAAGTGTATCTCTGAAAACCTCTGCTTCATAAATATCGTATAGCATCATCATTCATGCTTTATACATCAATCAATCACTTCACTATATATCAATGCACCAATAAGCAACATATCAAGTTGTAAACTAAGAAGCTTCCAATAAACTTGGAGTAGAAGTTCAAGATGTCAAGGGCCCAACATCATGAAGGAATGTTGCAGATTTGATCATAATCTTTGGAGTGCAAGAATCTGCAATATTCTAGGTTCATTCCAATTGTAATTGAAATGAAATCAAACTAAAACACTAACCCTTCTTCTTAGACGTCTCAATGTCTTCACCAACATATCTGGATCACGATGAATTCCAACCCAACATCCATTCACAAAAATTTTTGTAGCCTGGGGAATAACGGCTGGAGAAATTTCCTATGATGATACAATATGGCATTCATTAGTACTGAAGTATACAGATGATAAACAGCACTGGAAGTGAACTCAAAGTATGCACCTCAAAATTCTCTGTACCCCATTCCTCTAAAAACTCCAATATAGGATATGCTGCTGATCCAACTGTAATGTACACCATCAATGCAAGATTCTTGACCAGCCCACATGCCTGATATAACACCAAGAGTACAATAAGTCAATACAAGGAGAAAACTAGGATACCTATGACAATTTATGCAATAATTAATCATAATCCTACACCCCTCCTCCTTACCTGTCCTTCTGGAGTTTCCGCTGGACACATCATTCCCCATTGTGAATTATGCAGTTGTCGTGGTTTAGCCAGCTTCCCTGATAAAGGAAACATCAATTTAAAGACTAGGAAGACGCGCTATCGAAAATCAAAACAAGATATTATGCAACCCAGAAAAGATGCATCATTAATTTGCAACAACCCAGAAGTAATCCCTAGGCCTCGGAGGGACAAATTTTAGTAAATCGTGCATAGCACCAGGCAATATTACCTTCACGACCTATGGGAGAGTTTAATCTCCGCAAATGTGACAATGTAGATGCATATGTTAGACGATTAAGAACCTGCAGGTTGTAAACAACTTCAATTAGAATAATTATAGTACAGGAACCAACTGAAAATGAGAGAATCACAACAATACACACACTACAAGATTACTGTATCAAACCTGTGACACTCCAGCTCTTGTCCCAGCAGCATTTGCTTGTCCCCAGTTCCCAGTAGCAAGTGAATATTTCAGACCACTAGTAATGGTCTTAGCTTTGATAGCGAATTGCAGGTTAACATCTTTCCCGTTATCAACACACTGCACCATCCAAGAAATGATATAAACCATGCTTGCTGAATGTGGCTAGCATAAAATATATAGAACATTTATTATCGCAAAGCAAACCTTCTGCACATAACCCTTGACGTCCCTAGTTAACTTTCTGAATAGCTGCATTTGATCAAACAACAACAAATTATTTAAATAAGACGGTAAGGAAAACAACAAACATTAAATGTCAAGTACACGTTACACACCATTCTAAACAACCCGCCAAGTAATGGACCAGCAAGGTCCAGCCTCTTGTTGCCATAGTGATCTCTATCATCTTCTGCCCTTCGGCTAAGGGCACATAATAGAAGCCGGTGAATGATGTATCTGAAAAAAGTAGCCACGAAATCTATGAGTACCGCAGAAGCCACCAAAATGGGACTGCAAAAACTAGCAAGAAAACACCTACCCAAAATAGTAAGCTTTCTTTGTCTCGCAATACTCCCCGACTCCAACATGGGGAAGCATTTCCTTCTGAAGGATTTCTTTTGCATATCTAATAAGAAGACAATAAAATCATCACTACCATTATGAAATAGCATATAGAACTTTTTGAGGATATGTCAGCACATACTTAATCCTCTTTTCCCTGGTGACACCAACAGTTGCTCCTCTTTTCCCAATATAGTCCAAAGCAACCTGCAGTAGATAAGAAGCCCACCATTTTTGTAAGGGTGAATTTACCATCTAAATAAAGCTAGGAATAGCTCTGGAACTAAGCAATATCAAATATTTCAAGTTAAGTTACAAATTTAAACAATTACACAGGATGCATTGGGGTATGGTTAATTGGTTAAATGGACCAAATTGCTCCTTGGATTTAGAGTAATGCTACTTCGTACTTTTGGTTTTGCTCACGTTCATCTTACGATACTGCTAAAGTTGAAAGGTAAACATATAAACCTGCTGATTTTGAATCACAAACGCTTCTTCCAGAGAAGGTCGAAGCAACTCCATCATGTTAGTATCAGAGAAGTCATAGCATATATGCTCCAATATATCTTTGTCAGCAACAAATCCCAAAGCTCGGAACACAATAATGATAGGAATTTCAGTACGAATGTATGGAAGAGTAGCGCGGATGTACTGCCCTGAAGACCCCTGCAGATATATTGGTGGGAAAATGAATAAGTAATTTATAAAGACAACTGAATTAACCTTCCCTTAATGAGAATACAATCCCTAGAAACAATTCTATTACCCCTTTAGCGCTCGTTCGAGAAAGCATTCGCACAAACATAGTACTCGGTGGTCTGTTTTGGGATTCGGCCATAGACCGTACTTCCGCCACATAGGCATACTTGTTAGGCTGTCTCTTCTTGAACACGTATACATGGTTGGTACTCATCTTCTCCTGAGCAATGAGAACCTTCTCACTTCCATTAATTATAAAATACCCACCTTGATCGTATGGGCATTCCCCGTGGTCTGTCAAATCCTTCTCTGAGTTCTGGTATAATGAGCAATAACTAGAGAGGAGCATTATGGGAACCTGAAAATGAAATGGTGAGTTCCAAGACTTAAAGTTTGTCTTGTCACTGATAATAAAGCAAAACATACCTTGCCAATAAAAACTTTAGTGAAATCTTGAGTCTCTGTGACTTCTTCACCATCATGTCCTTTCTTTATGACTCTTTTAGTGACATCCACATACAAGGGAGCTGAGTAAGTTAGATTCCTCAACCTCGCACCCTTGGGATACAAATTTGTAGTTTCTCCATCTGACTCTGTCATCATGGGCCTACTCAAGTATATCTGACCAAAGCTTATCTTATAGATAGTCTGCAAGCAAACAGACACATTACAAAGTCACAGCTCGCAGCAGCTAAACTTGTAAATCAGGAAACTTGTACATAAACAATTTCCGTACCTCGGCGAAATCGGGCTGGTGACCGGGATTGTGCTGAGACTCGGGACGAATCTCGATGTCTGCAGATTCGTCGACGATTTCTTGCATGGTGTTCTGGATGAATTCGTCGAAGGAATCGAGCTGTTGACGCACCAAACCCTTCTCTTCGAAGTAGGCGGAGATAACAGCCCAAGCGTCCTCTTGGGTGATATCATCGTCCTCTTCTTCCTCGTCTTCTTCTTCGATCATCGCCGCAGGATCATACTCTTCGTCCATGGTTGAAGAGAAAGAGAGAGAGCAAAAGGGTTCGAGAGTGCTAATGAGGACTGAAAACGTAGATGAATCTGGTGGCGGAGGGAGGGCCGATTAGATTACCGGCGAGAGAAAATGTAAAAGAGCTGAGAGTGAATAGAAAATAGGATTTTTAGGGTTGGTTGGGACTAGTCCTTATTGTCTTTTTAAGTTAATGTGTTTTTGGACAAATAATTAAAAAACAATTTTCATTTGGTTTATGTATTTCCCAGAGACCAATTTGTGTGAGAGTGCCACCAACCAGTACCACCATGCCCAGCCATCACCACCTCCACGCTCCTCTCCGGCCCGCCGCAGCTACCTCCTCCGGCCAATCCTTCAGTTCGAAGCTGATCCTCCTCCTGACCCTCCTTCCCTTGTCTCTCGCTGCATTGGCCTTCCTTCTCCAATGGCGAGGCGGCATCACCGACCCCTCCACCCGCTGGGCTCCTCCCGGATCCAACCACCTCCAGCTTCCCGGAACTGAGACCACCTCTCCCATCTCCGCCGTCTCCCATCCCTCCCCCTCCGATTGCTCCTCCCTCCTCCGCACCTCCTCTCCTTCCTTCCCCTACTACCACCACTGGAAGTTCGATTTCGACTCCAATCTCAAGCCTAAGGTTCTCGCCTTTTTATCACTTTTAGTTTAATTCTACTTGCGGGTCTGCTTTTTCTCCATCCAATTTGGGTGGGTGTTGCTCGATCTGTGATTTTATGATGATTTGATTTCTTGCCCCTTCTGTTTTTAGAGTGTTTGATCTGATTTGCTCTTTGTTTTTTTGTTGCTCAAAAATGAAGACTTTTACTGAGCTAATAAGCCGGTTTGTGGTTCTGAGCTTCTATGAATTTTGTTATTGTGTACATCTTTGGCTGGGAGTCAGATTTGGTGCCTGGATTGAAGGGCAGTGGCTTTAGCTTGGATCTTTGTAATTCAGTTAGTCTGATTTTCTTTTTCATTAAGCCCATTAGATTATAATGAATATTATTTCAGAGTGAAATATCCATAGAGAGTCGTTGATTCAACTAGTTAATTCTAGCGTTGTTGCTAAAGAAGTAGGTTTTGCCAACTTTGTTGTCTACTTGTGTGATTGTATCCTTATTGGGAACATGATGGCGGCCTTTATCCACTAAACTGGGCTTTGTGCCAGACTCTGGGGAGCACAACTTCTCCTCCTTCATGAAGGTGAAGGGAAGCTTAGGAAAACTTCCTATTAGTAGGATATTGCCGACTTTCTTTTTATATGCGTTTGAGTTTCATGTTCATGGTTCAATATGAACACAGAACACTGTTTCTGTTTTGCTCGATTGTAATTTTCCATGACATTTAGCCCAGGAGTTTTGCTAAAAGATTCATGTAGCCAACCCCAACATTGTCTGCGAAATGGCTTGGCTGCTGCTGCTGCTGCTGCTGTTGTGTTTGGTCTTTGAAGGGGATGGGCGCTGAGTTTCTTACATGTTAACGGCGATTATTATCTGCAATAATTTTGACCTTGTGCATGCTGATGAATGTGTAGATATGCATTACATCAAGTACATCGGCCGGTTTAGATCAGATTCTACCATGGATGTTTTATCATAAGGTCATTGGGGTGACAAACTTTTTCCTTTTTGTGGAGGGGAAGGCTGCATCTCCCAGTGTATCGAAAGTATTGGAGTCAATCCCTGTGAGTTAATATGTCCATTTACTCCAATTCAAAATTTGTACGGATGTTGTTCCTTTTTTTGAATTTGATTTTCTCTGTTTTGGGTTCTATTACTTTTATCAGGGAGTCAAAGTGATATACAGAACAAAAGAGCTAGAGGAGCAACAGGCTAAAAGGTATTCTGAATGTTTCAACTTCAACGATTGGTTTCATCTGTTGGACTTGGAACAGGAACAAACTCCTTCCTAGATTTCTCTCAATCATCATTCACTTCTAGAAACATAAAAGTACAAACTGATAGATTTTTGAAAAAAAAATCTTCTCGTTTTGAGAGCATTTTTTAATTAACTCTGTATCCTTTCCTTTCAATTGACCCCATCAGCCGCATCTGGAATGAAACATGGCTATCAAGTTTCTTCTACAAGCCATGTAATTATGAGCTTTTTGTGAAGCAATCTCTTAATATGGAGATGGCCATTGTCATGGCAAGGGTATGAATTATTATATTTCTTGTGCATTGTTCAGTGTTTTCGTGCTCTTATTTCCTAGTCAATAGTCATGCGCTTAATCTTTACTAAATAGTATCATTGATGCTAAAATTAGGATGATGGCATGGAATGGATACTTCATCTTGACACTGATGAATTAATACACCCAGCTGGTGCTCGGGAGTATTCTTTGAGGCAGTTGTTGCTTGACGTGCCTGGAAATGTGGATATGGTTATATTCCCGAATTATGTGAGTGATATTAATTTATATTGATTATACTGCTTTATAAATGATCATATCATTCTGGAATTCGTAAAATAATTCAAAGGTGCCGGTGATTGGTGTTATAAACCTTTTTAATTTTTGAATGGTCCAGGAGAGCAGTGTTGAACGGGATGATATCAAAGAACCTTTTAGTGAGGTAAATTCGATATTTATCATCCACCTTTATTTTTATGATTATGGAGTTTAACAATATCACGTATATAAGAAGATGAGAGACCTGGTTGGTGAGGTATTGGGAAGATGGGAATCTATGTCGATAAATATCACGGACTCTTACTTTTTTGGATGTTTTTTGAGTATGCATGTAATGAAGTTTGGCATGTCTTATTCATGTATTCATTCTCACAGGTCTCAATGTTTAAAAGGAATTTTGACCATCTTCCAAAGGATACATACTTTGGCATGTATAAAGAAGCAACTCGTGGAAATCCTAATTACTTTTTGACTTATGGAAATGGAAAATCAGTTGCCCGGATTCAAGATCATCTTCGTCCCAATGGTGCCCACAGATGGCACAATTATATGAAAACTCCAAAGTATGGTAACTCTGTTATTGAACATACACACATGCAGATCGCCTTCTGGAACTGTTTATTTATATGTAGCTTCTGTAATTGTTACTGTGT
This sequence comes from Geranium rotundifolium, assembly GCA_963920655.1. NCBI lineage: Eukaryota > Viridiplantae > Streptophyta > Magnoliopsida > Geraniales > Geraniaceae > Geranium > Geranium rotundifolium. The sequence goes on from OY987314.1 coordinate 9,012,926, forward strand.
TCATCGAGGTGTTTTGTCATTAGCTTTAGAATCATCTATGTTATTGTCTTCGATCATAGTCATTTATATATTTTCATAGAATTGAAAATTTGTGGACATCATTATTTCTAATTTTCATTTTTATATTGCGCGTAACCCCTGATAGTGAGATCAAATTGGAAGAAGCTGCTGTTCTTCACTACACATATCCCAAGTTTTCAGACTTGACCTCTAGACGTGATCGGTGTGGCTGTAAGCCCACAAAGGAGGATGTGAAAAGATGCTTTATGCTGGAATTTGACAGATCTGTGAGTTCCATGCCTTACATCTAATACATTTTCAAGCTTGTTTTTTGTACATTATAGCTCAAGTCGATAGTTGAATATAATAGTTTCTAATGATATTCATGATTGTCTTCCTGAGAGTTTTTCCTAGTTCAGTTACCTTGTTATAACTTCATTGATTACAGGCCTTCATAATTGCTTCAACTGCAACGGAAGAGGAAATGCGGAACTGGTAATTATTTGGAAAATAAAAATATATTCCTGTTACTCGCTTTATGTTCCTTTTCAATTTGATTTATGTGCATTTCTTTGCGATGAGTATATTGTGGTTTTTAATCTGCTCCAGGTATCGTGAACATATCGTTTGGTCCGACAAGGACCTAAAACTGAAACTTTTGAGGAAGGGTGTTTTGACTCGCATCTATGCTCCAATGGTATGTATGCCAAAAAGCCTTTTGATACAAATGCAATTAAAATTTGAATATTACGTCATTCAATTTGCTTTAGATGTATAAGAAAAATGAAATAAAGAGTGTCGAGGTTCAGAATTTGACATAGTAATAAAAAAGTTTCGTACCCTTTTCCATAGCTAAAATATATTGGGGATTTGGGGTCCAGCATATTTTTGAATAGGCACATATAGTTTGAATATGTTTCCTAGGGTTTCCTTTGTTATTAGTTGATTTTGAATTATCTTCGAGTAGCGCCTCAACTCTCAAGTGTGGCCATACTTCATTGAATAGCAAGTTTGTTTTCACATTTTTCAGGCCATAATACAAGGTTTAAGGGAGTCTGGTGTATTCAGTTCTGTTATTGCATCAGCCCCAACAACTATTTCAAAGGACAAGTTCTTGTCGTCCATTCAAAGCAGTAACTCGTCTAGAGCTGTCGCTTCTGAATCACATCCTTCGAGGAAGATGGGTAGAAATAAAGAGTATCAGACAACCGCTAGGAGGATATTGAGTAGCACATATTATGAAGCAGCTATTGCGCCATTGTCTCCCCCGGGATTGGACGAGGAGCACCTTGTTCTTTAGAGGAGACAGAGCAACTTGATAGTGTCCATTTATTTACGGTTCTCCCCGATATTTACCCAAGCGCTGCACATACTGTTCCTTCACAGCGTGAGATTTTCGGTCAAGCTGTGCAACTTGGCTATATTCATTTGTCTTGTGAAAACCACCATATCATGTAATATTTCTGCATACATAATGCCATGTCCGATACAGAATTATTAACCATATTTGTATTTGTGATAACATATAATGCAGTCAAACGAGTTCTTGGAATTATTTTTTGCAAACTGTCCTGATCTTTTATGTTCTGTTCATAACATATTTCTTTTTCCAATAAAAACGGAAGCTGCTAATGTATACGAATATGGTCATGGAGCTCAAGATTGTACATCTTACCAACTGAGATAATACGTTTTATATGCTATAATTAAATAGTTGATTATATAGAAGAATAATACTTATGACCATATTTTCATCTATGTTTAGAAATTACCAAGTCTTCCTCTCCTGATGTGATGTGATTTGTATGTTGATGAGTGAGTGCGCCGCCAATTTATTTGTTTCCGCTAAATCTAAATTTTGTTCATGGACAATGCAGTCCTCATGTCTGGCAGCCGCCAAGAAGAAGAAGAAGAAGAAGAAGAAGAAGGAACAGGCTCCAATTACTAAGGTCTAGATCGTGAAGGAGAAATCAATTGCGAAGGAGAGTAAAATTGAGCTGCTGAAGAAGGCGCCCCAGGAATTTAACCCTGGTGGAACAATGGCGAGCCAGTTCCCTTTGTGTTTCTGTGCCAAGGGCAGATTGTCAAGATGGAAATCTTGTCCAATGCCCTGAGCCTGACGACTGTGATGCACACTATAGGCCTCATCACTTGCTCCCAACTCTTTACCTCTGTACAAATCGACTTTTTCCTGCCCATGACGTCTTGGAGCTCGGAATTGGGGAGGAGAGATATAAAGTATGGTAAGAGATAGGGGTATTTTTGTCTTTTTACAATAAATTTTTGACAACTAAAACTTTTGCTCATTTTAAGAGGTGCTAGTGAGAATAATGATTTATGGGGTGTTGGATGAGATTTGGCATATTTTAGAAGGTATGAAATTATCCCTTTGTTATACGACACAAATATGTTAATTAAACAGTGTTGAATCATTTGTCATTTCCTTACATATCATGTGTTTTCTAATATATTAAAAAAAGTTCAATATATTACTGAATATAATTTTCTCTATATTTTTATTTACAAAAGGAAATACATGTATTGAACAATATGTGTACTATAAATAAATCACGTAGATAATAAAATTTACAAACTAATGTTTGGATAAAAATATCATATCATGTTTTTGAGGAAACACCGCAACAGTTTGAGTCTCACAATATTAATGAAGAGGTCTTGGTTTTGAACTTCGTTGTGATCAGGGTGGGAATGGGTTAAAGAGTATATTTACACTACGAAGTAATTCAAAAAAATATCATATTTTAATTTTAATTTTAATTTTTGATAGAAAATATATTATAAATCACTTGCGTAGTCAGTTATTTGATAAAGATGTAGTTTCTTTCTTAAAAAAAATTAAAATAAAATGATATTTTATTACACTTAACTATCGTCTTTTCATAATTTGGTACTCTAATTATGTATTTTTCTCTTTCTTAGTACTCTAACTATAAGTTGGGAAAAAGCGCTAGCCTTTAGTCAGAAGTAATGTTCAACAATTGGTCACTGCGTACACATTATTATTTTATTAAAAGTAATACCAAAATTCTCCAGGTATTATAAGATGAGAAGTTGGGTATGAGTTTGGTTCTCTAAAATAGGAAATTGATTGGTTCGGTTCGGTTTGATTTCAGAACCGTGCTCAACCCTAACCCATTGGCTTCAAAGGGGTACCTGACCCGCAAAAATTTGTTGGGTATGAATTATCTCTGAAATCCGACCTGGAACTTCAAATATGAATTTAATCAACAATTTACTTACAGTACAACCAAAGTTTTTGAATATATAAATAGATATTATATTATATTAATTTAGGTATTTTGCGTGAGCGGATAATTAGAATTTAGGGTTTTTCTTTTAACATAATTAGAATTTAGGGTTTTTCTTTTTTGTTAAAAATAGTATAAAATGTAATATTAATATATAAAATTTATTATTATTTTAATTTTGTACGGGTGCGGGTTGAAATCGAATCGAGTACATATCGACTCACACCTGGTCAAAAACCCAAACTTGTAAAACTACGGGTGTCACTCGTTCGGATCAAAACGTATTCATCGGATACCTGTATGAAATCAAAAGTGAGAGAGAGACTATGATAAATTTTAAATTTAAAAAAAATGAAGTAGTATTTTAATCTTGTAACATGAAAGTAAAATACGAATAAAAAGTTATATAAATTATGGTTGAATGTAAAATGTGGAGGTATATAATGTTTTTTGTAAGATGATAAATTGTTGTTGGGTTGGGTTGGGATATTTTACCATCCATCCATCCACCTCATCTTATTTTCTGGGCGGTCTATCATCAACACAGAGTAGGGTCTGGTTTGGTTTGAGCAGCTGAGTTCTGAGCAAACAATTAATGGCGAATTTCATCGTCTCTCTTTCTCCTCCGTCGGCCACTCAGGCTGCTTTCTTGAATCCCTCGCGCGCGTGTGGTCTCCGGTCAAGGCGCGTGTCAACGCGTGCCATTCCCTCTGCCAACAGCTTAGCCTTGACATTTCTGCTCCCTCTCTCCCTCGTCGCCGCCACCATCTTCGTTTCCGTCCGAGTCGCCGATAAGCTCGACGAGGACTACTACGATGATGTAATAATAACTCTCTTCTAAATAATCCTCTTTTATTTACATGGCACCTGAGAGTGATTTCTTTGGATGTTTCTTTTACCAGCTTCAACTTAGCCAGACTCTAGAGGAAGCAGGTGTGAGTGATGAGGAAGAGATGGAGGAAAATGGCGTTTCCAAACCTTTGGAAGATGAACGAACACGGAACCGGCCCAAGAAGCAAGCTGAGAATTCCTCAGTTTTTTGATTTTTGATTTGTTATTTAGACACTCCACTCCACTATATCAATAAGTTTGTGCATTTTAGATCAAAAGAGTTTTTCAAGTTTATATTTCTTGCAATGGATGCTTACCTCTGAACTATTTCATGTTTATTGTTCTTGTATTGGTAAATGGTAATGCTTACCTTTATTGCCTGTAAACTTGATCAATTTGAGGAATGTCCACAATTTCTAAACAATGTTAACAAAATTCTAACTAACTTCACTTTTATTGGAGTTGAAACTGTAAAACATTATGCAGAAAATGCCATGTTTGATATTTCTAAATGCTACAAGTACATAAAATATACACAATTTTCACAACTACTGTTACAATGGAGGTGAATATCAAACATTGAACAAATCCTTGTAAGTTGCATTCATGAAACGCTTCTCTTGATTTTCCACGAGACCAATTTAGCTACTGAACTGAATCTTCCATCAAGCTTTATTTTAAATCCAATTAAAGAGTATCAAACTGTTCTCAGCCCTGCATATAATAACAGAACTTTTAACCAACAGAAGCTGAATCAATTTCGGAGTGCCTAATATTTTCTTACAAATAAGATACATAAACACAGGACCTGAGAAAAATTATGTAAGAAACTAACATGAATCAATCTGGTTGAAAGTGCCTAGTATTGAGAAAGTGGAAAAAGGTTAGATGCACACTTCAGCTAACCTGAGTCACCTGTTTAGGAGAAGGTGCTCTTCAGGAAGCATCAGCAAGATCCATCCAAGGTACTCTACTATGTCTCCAATTAAACATGTCGATTTCACCACTTAAATTGCAGCGCAGCTTCTGACTCACCCAACATTAGATACATCTTCTCATTCAGGTAATTACAGCCGCATCATATGTTATGTGTGATCCATATATAATGAGAGAAATTATAAAAAGGCAATTTAGTAACATACAACCCTTTGCCTTTTCATTTCAGCCTAGATTTGAGACCAAAGAACTTTGATTCTGATTTTTCCAAGTTCGCCGTCTTCTTTTTCATCCATTTACATAGTATTTCGTCATACAGAATCAACTTGGCATCTGATATGAGTTCACATTCCCTCAAATTCAAAAATACTTTCCTTGCCTCGTCCAGTGCCCCGTGCTTCCACATGCCAAATATTACAGCACAATATATGACGTCATTAGGAGGACAACCTTGTGGTAACATCTCATCGAGCACACCAATCACCTTATCAGCATTACCAGATTTACATTCATGTAGAATAGTAAGTGTGTATTTGAACTCCATAGGACCATTTTCAACAGTGGCTAGGCATTCACGGACAAGCATCATAGCTGCATCAATCTCTCCAATTTTGGACAGCCCTTCAGCAAGAACACTGTAGGCAGCCACAGAAGGGACCCAAGACTTCTCCAATATCTTATTATAACAAGAACAAGCCTCTTGGAGTTTATCATCTTCAATAAAACATGCGATTGCAGTACTGTAAGTACTGGCGTCAGGTTCAATGTCTGATCTTTTTAGATCATCAAAGAGTTGTAATGCCTTTTTCAACTCCCCGATTCTATGTACAGCTTCCATAAGAACATTGTAGACTGAAACACTACAGTAACCTTTTCCCTTTAACTGCTCAAAAACTTCTAAAGCTACCGTTATTCTCTCATCATTCCTCACCATAGCGAAAAAGAACTTAGAAACATCATTAACAACAGAAAATTCCAGTCCCTGCATCTGCTCGAGCAACTTCAAAAAGTCATCCCATCTTCTCAACTCTGAATAAGCCACCAACAAGGGATTCACTGTCACAAAGCCTGGCTTGAGACCTTCCTCAACTGCAGCCTGGAGCAGTTCATAAGCCTCATCAACACGCTTTCCATTACACAGACCATCAATGAGGGAATTGTAAATCCTCAAATCAGCACGACATCCTGAATCGACTAAATCTTTGAATAGATCACATGCAACCTCAAGCTTCCCTTCTGCCACAAATGCATCTACCAACACGCAATAAACTGACCTGTCAATCAAACACCCCTTCTTCTTCATCTCCTTGAACAGCTCAAAAGCCTTATGAACTCTCTTCCCAAGGCACAACCCAGTAACCACATTCACATAAGCCATGACATCAGGCTCAACCCTATCCCGCTTCATTTCCTCCCACACCACCATACACCCATCTAAATCCCCTTTGGCAATCATCCCCCGGAAAATTGCAGAGTAGGCAAACACATCCGGCTTACACAAATTCGACCTCATTCGCCCCAAAAGCTGCAACATTTCCTCAATCCTCCCAGCTTTACACAAGCCCTTTACCAAGATCATGAAAGTAACACTCCCTTCCACGAGCCCCTCGTCACGTAAATCCCTATAAACAGACATTGCTAAGTCCAAATGATCAGTTTTGACAAGAGCATCCATGATCCTATTGTACAAAAACAATCCAGGTTTGACCCCAAATTTCTTCATTTTCTGATACACATAGAACACTCTGAAACCTCTGCTGGCATCAGAGTGCATTCTAATCAAAATCTCGAACTGCTTCTCGGTGGGAGGCTTTCCCTGAGAAGCCATGAGGTCAAGGACCTGATCGGCCTCCCGGAAGCGCTGGTTACGGTTGAGGCAATAAGTGAAAGCATTGTATGAGGCGTAATTGTGCTTGTAACGCTTTTGCTTACCTGCCCAGCGGAAGAGCTTGGCGGCGACTTTGGGGTCGCGCTCGACCTTGAGGATCTCGGCAACATGGTTGGGGGTGACTCGGCGGAGCTTGTTGAGCTCGGCGACGACAGGGGCACCCCAGCGGCGGCGGTTCTTGACGATGGCGTCGACGATGAAGCGAGCAATGGGGGAGAGGCGGAGGGAGGAGGTCGGGGATTGCAGATCCCTCTTCTGGACAATGAAGGTGTTGAGGTTTTGCCGAGGCTTGGGAAAGTGGTGGGGGCGGTTGGCGCCGCCGGTGCCGGAGGAATTGGTGTGGCGATGACCGGAGCAGTGGGGTTTTGGAGGTTGCAACTGAGGGCGCATTTTTGGGAATTTGTAGGTGCCGCTCTCAATTCTGGTTTTAAACTCTAATGGTGAGAAGTTAGAACTTAGAATTTAGAATTTTAGGTTTGGGAAAATTGCACTTAACTACACTTTACAAAATGTGTTTTTCATCTGTATATTAATTTCTTTTTTTTTAAAAATTTGGTCAGCTAAATCAATCTAATTTTTATGGTTCTACTATAACAATTTTTATGAAATGATGATTTTGCCCTTTCATAAATAATTCGATGTACGTTAATTGTTAACTGTTAACTGTTAAGGACATTCTAGTCTTTTTATATAAAATAAAAACGATAATTTTGCCTCTCTCACCTCCATTCTCGTCTCTTTCTCTTATCTATAATTAAAAACTTCCGATGTATTCAACCTCTGCTCTATAGGTTTTTGGTTGTGTGGATTTTTGGTGTGGTCGACGACGAGATCCGGCAAGCAGCGACCTCATTCTGGTGAGAACTGGTCGCCTTCCGCCAGCATGATCTCTTTCCGGTGACAGCCTTCTCGTTCCTAAATATAAAAATAGAACTTGAATTTTTTTTCAAACGACGACCCAAATCCAAACCCAAGTCGTCGTTCAATTTCAATTTTTAGCACTCAGATTCGTTTCCAGTCTATCAAATTTCAAGAAACCCAACAAAAATACAGTTCTGATATGCAAAACCTAAAACAAATCAAACATAAACAAAATAAGTCTTTAATATGCTCTTGCTCCAATTTGTAGTGTCTCTCTTCTGCGTCCCCTTGTTCCCTAATCCTAGATCGGAATTATGCCTTCTCGTCGACAAAACACCATAAACACACAAATTTTTGCTATGCCCCATTTCCTTATATGTCTCCCCCTCTTCGCCTACTGCCTCTATATAGTCTAAATCTTGTGTTTTCTCACCGAATCCACCTTGATCCCGTTGACGGTGGCTTTCTTTTTTGAAATTACTGTTCTGGTGTTGCAGAAACATTGAATCATTCCCAATCGAGACTCGAATTTTTCGATCTCTTAAAGTTATGGCCGGTCGAGAATCCCAAATCGATCTCAATTTCATTAAAACTGAAAATTAAACGGATTAGCTATGTGAGAGAGAATTTCCAGTTAGTTTTATTGGTGAAATGACTAAAATACCATTAATAATCATTTAAGTTTTAAATTTTAAAATTTTGTCATTCTTTATTTTCCCTTCTACATTCTCTCTCTCCTCCTCCTCTCCCTCTCCTCTCTCATCTGTGACGATACCAAGGACAATCCAGTAAATTACACAAACTCAAAACTTACAAGCTATTCCAACAAAATAAAAGAAACGAGAGCCTATATTAACAATCACAAGTTTGATTAAATATAGTATAAAAGTCTCAAAAGTCAGATCTATTCCCGGCATGCAAACATTCTAAATCAGTTTTAACCTCCTCTAAAACTCATTCATGATTGATAGTTATGAAGGAAATAAACGGGAAAACTAATTTGCCATAAAAAACAATCAATTCGCAAATTAATGGACAAAAACTCAAAACCCAAGTGAAATAAAAAAAACACATAGAAACCAATTTGTGCGTTGACTGAGTAGGACCCAACTTGTGAAGCCAATTCCCTCAACTTTGAAAAAAAATCAGCAACAATGGTTTAATTGACATCCTAAAGTTTATGAAAAATCAAATGCCTTAAATTAAGTTCGTTTTACATAGAAATCTTTTAAAGCATCCTTAGAACCATCAGGGGCGTGATCTTGACAGAAAAATCTAAACTGTAAAATGATAAATTGAAAAAAATAACAGTATGAATAAACTAGGTTTATACCATAAATAGAGGCATCCCAATTAATTGAACAACTATTTCGTGGACAAGTAATTGATTTAGGATTTAGTTACATCTACAAGAATTTGTATTTATTTTTTCAAATTCCGTAGTTTTGTCATCTACAAGATATTGATTTGGGGTCTAGGGTCTTGCTAAATTTTAAGATTTGTGTGGTTGCTTGATTTTGTTGGGAAAAAGAAAAGGGAAGAGAGAAAATGAGAATAAAAAAGAGAGTTCAATGTGTTTAATAATTCGAATGATATCTAAGAGTATTTTTGCTATTCCGCACCGAAATTTGACAGTATTAACTAAACATAAACATAACATGTAGTTATTGTTAGGATTTTGTGCCCTAGCACAATGTATTTTCAATCTATTCATGTAATGAGATTACTAGTTGAAATAAAATCGACATTTATAATACTAAGTGTTGTGGTAATATCTTAAGTATGATTTGATTTGTATCATTGATGTGTCAACATATAATAGTAGATTTACAGATCAGATAAAATCTTACTTAACTTGTCCTCGATCAGAATAGTTTTACTTAACTTGTCCTCGATCAGATAAGTACAGAACCAGCTTGGTAAAAGTATAAAGGCACTTCGTTCCGATCGAGGTGGCGAGTACTTAGATCAAGAGTTTCTCAGTCACCTAAAGGATAACGGTATACTATCAGAATTAACCCCGCCAGGAACCCCTCAGATGAATGGTGTTTCCGAACGGAGGAACAGAACCCTGCTAGACATGGTTCGTTCCATGATGAGTCACGCCGACCTTCCAGTATCTTTCTGGGGCCATGCCCTAGAAACAGCCGCATTCATATTAAATCGAGTACCTACAAAGGCAGTGGAGACCACTTCATTTGAGGCTTGGCAAGGGAAAGTTCCCAAGTTGTCTTTCCTCAAGATCTGGGGGTGCGACGTTTACGTCAAGCAGTTGCTTGGTGATAAACTCGAACCCAAGGCAGATAAGTGTGTCTTTGTAGGGTACCCCAAAGGAACCATGGGGTACTACTTCTACAAACCCGAGGAAAACAAAGTCTTTGTTGCTCGAGGTGGGGTTTTCTTGGAAAGAGAATTCTTATCCAAGAAACCCAGTGGGAGTCTTGTGCTTCTTGAAGAAATTCGAGAAGACACGGAACAGCCAGCATATATTGTAGAGGTACCCGATGAGGTAAGTGATCCAAGTCCTAATCCAACAGAAACTCCTGTAGGACCAGGGAGGTCTAAAAGATCTCGTCAAAACCCAGTCAGATATGGCTTCCTAGCCACAGAGGGTAATGACTTGATAGTTGTAGATCAGGATGATCCTGCAACAGTTCAACAAGCCTTGGCCAGTCCCAACTCAAAAGAATGGCAGAATGCCATGGATGAGGAAATGAAGTCCATGAAAGACAATCAGGTTTGGAACTTAGTAGACAGCACACCTGGGATAAAACCCATAGGTTGCAAGTGGATATTTAAGTTAAAGACAGATATGGACGGAAAGCCTCAGACTTAAAAAGCAAGACTGGTTGCTAAAGGTTATCGTCAAGTCCAAGGTATGGACTATGATGAGACTTTTTTGCCAGTAGCTATGATTAAGTCAATTCGGATGATGTTAGCCATTGCAGCATATTTCGATTACGAGATATGGCAAATGGACGTCAAAACCGCATTTCTTAACGGGAACTTGCAGGAGGATGTCTATATGACCCAGCCAGAAGGTTTTGTCGATCCTAAACATCCCGAAAAGGTGTGCAAGCTGCAACGATCCATTTATGGATTGAAGCAAGCTTCCAGGAGTTGGAACTTACGCTTCGACGAAGCTGTAAAAGAGTTCGGGTTCATCAGAAATCTAGATGAACCTTGTATCTACAAGAAGAGCAGTGGGAGTAACATAGTGTTCTTGGTGCTGTATGTCGATGATATACTAATCATGGGAAATAACGTCCCAACCTTGCTTGAGACCAAAGCTTGGTTAGGGAAGTGTTTCTCCATGAAGGACTTAGGAGAGGCCGCTTACATTCTGGGGATCAGGATCTATAGAGATCGATCCAAAAGAATATTAGGTCTAAGTCAGAGCACCTATATAGATAAGGTGTTGAGAAGATTCTCGATGCTTGACTCTAAGAAAGGGAACCTCCCGGTAAGACATGGCATTAAGCTAAGCAAGAAACAGTGTCCTAAAACACCTGCTGAGCTTAAGAGAATGAATGGAATCCCATATGCCTCGGCAGTGGGATCTATCATGTATGCCATGATCTGTACGAGGCCTGACGTATCGTTTGCCCTCAGCTGTGCCAGCAGATTTCAGTCTAACCCAGGCCAAGATCACTGGACTGCCGTCAAGTGTATCCTCAAGTATCTGAGGAGAACAAAAGACGCTTTCTTAGTGTATGGTGGGATAGAAGGAGAGCTAAGCGTCACTGGATATGTTGATGCTAGTTTTCAGACAGACCCAGATGACTTTAAGTCTCAAGGTGGGTATGTGTTTATGTTGAACGGGGGAGCTTTCAGTTGGAAAAGCTTTGAGGAAGCAACAATAGCCGACTCCACCACGGAGGCGGAATACATAGCTGCGTCGGAAGCAGCCAAAGAAGCGGTGTGGGTCAGGAGCTTCTTGAGAGGATTAGATGTACTGCCGCGAACGTTTGATCCCGTGAGCTTAAGGTGTGACAACACAGGGGCCGTAGCACTAGCTAGAGAGCCCAGATTTCACAACCGGACCAAGCACGTCGAGAGAAAGTATCACATCATCAGAGAGATGGTTGATAAAGGCAAAGTAGAGATAAGCTACATTTCAACGCATGATAATCTAGCTGACCCCTTAACTAAGGCGCTACCGCAGCCTAAGCATGAGGAACATGTCAGGGGAATGGGTTTAGATTGGAATACCGATTGGGTCTAGGGCAAGTGGGAGACTGTTGGGATTTGTGCCCTAGCACAATGTGTTTTCAATCTAATCTTGTAATAAAGATTATTCGTTGAATAAAAATCGGCATTCATATTACTAAGTGTTGTAGTAATATCTTAAGTATGATTTGATTTGTATCATTGATGTGTCAACACATAATAGTAGATCTACAGATCAGATAAAATCTTATTTAAGCAGTCCCCGATCAGAATAGCTTCATAAGAAGCGATCGGTATGAGGCTAACTCTAAATGATCACGCTCTACTGATCATGGCCAGAAGGAGGCCAGAGTTAGGTCATAGTATCACCAGTCAGGGGCGATATAGGACGACCCGAATCATGAGTATGTTACATAGACATAGTCATGAACATACTCATATGTCGGATCATGAAATCACATCCTCAGACCGAAGGACCATTGAGGTCAATATGTAATGAGTGACGAGTTTGACTCAGTCTAACGTCCCCTGTAAAAGGGTTACAATAACGGCCGTGATTGGCTCGATCACAAGTTACATAAGTTGACTAGATGGATCGCTGAAGGATTTATCCCTCATACGGACGTGTGAGCAGATATCAGTTTAGGCCACTTGATGAGTACAACTGAAATACAATAGCATGGCCATGCAGACGATACGTAGTATCAGTTATAATTCAGTTAACTCAGAATCAAGAAACAGAAAAATAGAACGAGGATGACTTGTCTATGCCTCGTGGTTGTCAAAGATATCAAGAGGATAAAAGGATAGATTCATGAACGACAAGGTTAAGTCGAAATCTCGATAATCACAAGCGTTGGGTAATCATGATGTCTTGCTAGAGGCCACTCATGATGGAAAGGGTAAAATGGTAATTTTACCAGTCCACCGACGTGTCGTGAGCCTAGAGGGTCACACACTTTAGGTTGAGTAAAACGGATGGAATCATATGGAGGAATCATGAGAAAGACAAAATCCGGTTTTGGATTAAACCAGTTTAGACCAATTTCGGTTTAGGATTAAACCGGAATCAAGAACGGTTTAGCAGGACTAATTAATTATAATCTAATTAAATAGATTTAATTAAATTAGCTAAACTGGGCCTAGCCAGAATGGGCTAAGCCAGAATGGGCTTCTCTACACAGTTAATTAAAAACTTTGGGCTTTAAGCCCATTAAGGCCTTTAATTAATTAAAAGCCCGATTAAGGTCTATAAAAGGGAAATTTTCAGATCTGAAAATTACACAATTATATTTGACAAACCCTAGCCGTCTTCTCTCTCTCCCTGCCAAGTTTCGGCCGGCCCCCTCCCCTCCCCGTGCTCCATCCGTTTTGCTTGCTTCGATCTTCTAGCAAGGTTCGTTGCAAGTATCCTTTGGATTGCTCTTCCTGTGTGGACGATCTTTAGAGGTTGCTAAATACTATTTAGTAACAAGGAGATTTTGATTCAAGGTAATACTTAATTTTAATCTAGTCTAGATCTCATGATCAATTCATGATCATGCAAGATCCGTATTTAATCATGGAAATTTGAGGTTAATTTCTTGTATGGGCATGAAATTAATTGTCTGGAACCCTCAAATAATTCCTTCAGATACAGTCATGAACATACTCATATGTCGGTACGTGAAATCACATCCTCAGACGGAAGGATCTTTGAGGTCACTATGTGATGAGTGACGAGTTTGACTCAGTCTAACGTCTCTTGTGACAGGGTTACAATAACGATTATGATTGGCTCGATCACGAGTCACATGAGTTGACTCAATGGATCGCTGAAGGATTTATCCCTCATACAGATGTATGAACAAATATCTGTTTAGGCCGCTTGATGAGTACAACTGAAATACAATAGCATGGCTATGCAGTCGATATAGAGTATTAGTCACAATTCAGTTAACTCAGATCAAGAAACATGGCAATTGAACGAGGATGACTTGTCTATGTCTCGTGGTTGTCAAGATATCAAGATGATAAAAGGATAGTTTCATGTACGACAAGGTTAAGTCGAAATCTCGATAATCACAAGCGTTGGGTAATCATGATGTCTTGCTAGAGGCCACTCATGATGGAAAGGGTAAAATGGTAATTTTACCAGTCCGCCAACGTGTCGTGAGTCTAGAGGGTCACACACTAAAGGTTGAGTAAAATGGATGGAATCATGAGAGAGATAATTCCGGTTTTGGATTAAATCGGATTAGACCGATTTTGGTTTAGGATTAAACCGAAAATCAAGAACGATTTAGCTGGACCAATTAATTAGAATCTAAACCAATAGATTTAATTAATTAATTTTAGCTAAACAGACCTAGCCAGATTGGGTTAAGCTAGAATGAGATTCTCTACTTAATTAATTAATAAGCTTTGGGTTTTAAGCTCATTAAGGCTTTTAATTAAATAATTCTTAAAAAGAGATATAAAAGGAAAATTTTCATATTTTTAATAAGAAGAATTTTTCCAAGAAAAACCCTAGCCACCCCCCCCCCCCCCCCCCATCCCCCTCTCTCTCCCTTGGCTGGTCGGCACCCCTCTCCTTCTCTTCCCCGTTTTGCTTGCTTTGGTCTTCTAGCAAGGATCGTTGTGACTATCTTAAGATTGCTTTTCCTGTGTGGACGTTCTCTAAAGGTCACTGAATTATTTGACAAGGGATTTCAAATCAAGGTATAAATTTGTGATTTATTTTTTTAGCCTAGATCTCATGATCAATCAATGATCATGTAAGATCCTTTAAGTATACGAACTTTTGATGTTAATTTCTTGTATGGGCATGAAATTAATTGATTGGAACCCTCGAAAATTCCTTTAGTTATGTGAGGAAAAAAATCAATGCACCTCTCACTAGGGCTGTTCATTTTACCCGGTAACCCGACTCGACTCACCCGACACCCGACTCGACTAACCCGACACCCGACTGACCCGAGACCCAACTGACCCGATACACGACCACCCGACAAGCCAACCGAGTCGAGTATTGGGTATAATTCTATAATCCGTTGGGTACCCGACAACCCAACAGTATATATAAAAATATAATTTGTTAACTGCCCCCAGCCCAACAACCTCAGACTTCAGCCCAATGAAGCCCAGCACGGCCCATTTCCATTTTTGCTCTGCTTTGTGACAAAAACGTTTATAAACAACAAAACTTGTTCATGCGTTTCCGATGTGGGATGCTTAATACAAAAGAAGCTGCTGAAGATGAAGCGGCGACGTGGCGTCTTCTCCACCTTCAATCTCTATCGGCTGAATTAATCTTGTCCGTTGGTTTTGAGCGACGTGTCACTCCTCTCTCCACACACATAATCGAGTCGACGACATCACTTTAACCCTCGTTCTCTCTCTCGTCTCTCTCGTCCCTCTCATCTCGTCTCCGATCTCTCTGAAAAACCTAACATCTCTGTCCGTCCTCCTCACCTCTCCTTTCTCATCGTCTGAGGCAGTCAACTCGTGTCCTCTCTCCTCCATCTCACAACAGATCTTTTCACAATGTTATTATTGTGAATCGATCCGTTGGTGATTCTCATCTCCACCATTATAAATCAAGAAATGGTGGAGAGGAGGCTCATCAACGATTCGATTCGCCACTGGAACTGGAGATTGAAGCTTCACCGTCAGACAGCGCCGACGTCAAAGGTTTGAAATTTTCTTCACCGTTTCCATTTTTGGGGTTTAGGATTCGAGACTTCAAATTTCTTTCAATTTTTATTTTATTATGTAATCTCAATTGGAAAAACCTAATCAATTTGGTTATTAGGGTTTCAATTTGGGGATTATTAGAGTTTTCAATGCAAAATTCGATTTTAATTTAATTGTAAGTTATCAATTGTGGGTTTTTTAATATGAATTGGGGAAACCCTAATCAATTTGGGGATTAGGATTTTGAATCGAATATTTGGGGATTGCTAGGGTTTTCAATTTGGGGATTTAGGTTTCTGTTTTGAATTGGGGGTTAATTTTAGGGGTTTGGTTTGGATTACGAATTTAGGAATTTAGGGTTAGGGTTAGTGTTTCGAATTGGGTTTGAATACAAATTGGGAATTTTGTGTCGGGTGTCTAGGGTATACCTGACTCACCCGACACCCGAGTCTACCCGAACCCGACTACCCGACTCCTTAACCGAGTCGAGTATCAGTTCTGAGTTTTGGTACCCAACTCAAACCGAGTCGGGTACGACCCGAGTCGAGTCTACCCAACCCGACACGATGGACAGCCCTACGGCTCTCACAACAATAAGAAAAAGTCAATTACAACTAATTGGAAATGTGTCAAGTCATATATAGTTTTGTGAGATTATCTCTATTTTGTGTTGATGTGATGAATGCTTCAAACTAGACATAACAAATCAAACTCTTGGTGGGATATATTTAATTAGATGACTTTCGAATAAACCTCTCAATCAAGTTAGTATATTTGATAATCGATAATCATCACGATGAAGGGCTCTACCTCTCTTGGTTTATCGTCGCCATCGTCATTCTCGGCCCTCGCATTAGACGATTCACACCAAGCACTCCTCTCATTTAGATTCTTCTCATGAACCCTCTGATCCTCCTTACACATTGAAATCTTGTCGTTCAATTCACGCTGACCCAATCGCCAGTACTAAGAAATATTGAGAATTTTATGAAATCTTGGTAATTTTATAAACTCTTGAATTTTACTTCTAAAGTCAACGATAATAATATGTTTCAAACATTACAACAGATACATTTATTTAATATAATCATTAATCATTATACAAAAAATAAATCCGTTTCTTGACATATATGTTAAGAAAAGTAAATATTATTGTGATATGTTTATCATTTTTCTAGGGTTAAACTAACCTAAAATAATTCCATAGACTATTTTAGAAACAAAAATGATCAATAATTAATAATCATGATTAGAATGACTATGAAAATGGTGAATGGGATGGATTTAGTCCTTATTCACCAGTAAGTAAACACTCACCAAACTCCATCATCCCACATTATGTATTTGTCCTCCACAAGGTTCTCATTTGCCAGTTTTGCACCAAACTACTTGAAATGAAATGAACACAAACATCCATTTCACATTCACATGTACAAATCAAAAGAACAGATAAATCTAATCTGTTATGCTCATTGCCTTGTTTCCAACTCATACATTGTGAACACAACAGAATAATGCATTATGTCCCTCAAACCCACATCATACACATATTTCTTTGCAGTAATGATGAGAAATATCAAGGAAACAATTATATCATTCAACTTCTTGATAAAATGAAATCTAGAGAAACTATACAACTTAGAAACATGATTACATATTTTGTAACCAAAAACAGTACTCTTAATCCAAACGATATTTCTCAGTACATTCCAGAAAGGTATATACAGCCTAGCGCAGTATATGTTCTTTAAAGATGGCTCGATCAATAGCTGGAACTCACTGTAAAATGTAGGATCACTGGATCACCAAAAGCATCATATAAGATAAGAGTTAAGTAGAATCGTAATTGTAATCGGAGTTAGTAAATACAGTAAGAGTTAAGGCCTCTACTTGTACACCTATCAAAATAAGTAAATACAAAAAGTCTTCATTCTAGATCTTTTTGTCTGCATGGGATGACTCTGCAGAAGCACGTATTTGACAGAAAAAGCAATTTAGAGGTCATATGAAATTCGAGCAATATGAATGTTTTCGAAATTCAATCAGTATCGAAGACATTTCACCACAATCTCGATGATAGGATCATAGGATAGAACCCAGAATATTGAGCATGCAACAAAAAGTTTAAAAAGAAACTATCACTACAATTATAATACTAATTCTGGTTATGTGGCATCAGAGAACAACTTCATAACAATAAAAGAAGCGGCAAGTAAAGTGAACAAGCCAGATCATTATTGTCATATGAGCAAAACAAAATTCAAAATTGTCTCCAGGAAAGCTACACAAATAAACATGTCACTCTTGTATAACTCAAAGGAGGTTGCAAAAATATTTACCGATTGAGATGTGTATTGCAAAAACAGGCCTATAATTCTCAAAATTGACCCTTTTCTTAGCTCTTCCTTGGCTACAATAGTTATTAGATTCATAACCATTGCCTTGAAATCTAGATCTGAATACGGAATCCTTCCTCTTCTTTTCGAAACCGTCGTTCCAAGGTTCCCAACCTGCCGTGTCTGCCATATGTTATTTCCTCGATAGGAGCAAAGTATGCTTGGTCTAACTCCTCAACCATTTTAGGGTCAATGCTTGGGTTCCAATTTATTTTATCAATGTACATATTTGGATCATGCAAAGAAATGTCACAGGGGAGCCTATTGATACTTGCCCAGAAACGTCTTTTTGCAACATGAAATGCTTCTTCACCAGCAGAATCATCCCAATTAAGAACATTGGAGTCGCAAAACATGAAGTTCTTGGCATTTACAACCTTCCACCAAGGTACGGATCCAATCACGGCGCAAAATCTCTTTTCCCATAAAGGTACATTATCTAGCCAAAACCATGAAGATAAAATATATAGTTAGTACTCACAATTGAAGATTCATCCTAGCCTGCTGTAAGAATATGTTTTCATGTACAATGATAATCAATAATTTGAACATGAAAAGGCCATTAGAGTTGCAGCTGTCAGTTATGGAAAGAAAATGAATATGTTTGATCAGGGGCATAGTGTTATACAATAATGCCAACACATGGTCAAAAAAATCAAGGGACGACATTATTGGCTGATTTGATAGGTTCTTTTAGTTAAAATTTAACTTGATAGGTTATTTCAAAACAGCTAGTAACCTTCCACTTTTAACAGATAGATGACAAAATCCAAACAAAACCAATTTTCTTGTAACTTACACTCTAGAAAAATCTCATATGCTTTTAGTATCAATCTGCAATCTCTTCCTAACACTATAACAGCAACAGATATTCCCCTTTTTACTCTGAATACTATAACACGCATGATACCTATTACGGACACGGTTAATACACCATAAATGAATAACAATCACAAGAACTCATAGATCCAAAAATCGAAAAAGCCGAATGCCTCATTTTCTCACATCCAAATTACCAGTGATACAGCATCATTTCAAAACTAAGAAACAGTCACACTAAATTTAAATTTAACCTTAGTCTTAATCGCAACTTTCCTATAAATCCCCTTTTGTTCTCGATATCGCATAACACAGTGTAACATTGTCCTATAAATTTAAGTAGTTTGACCAAAACACACAGCCCAAAATCACAACCACATTATATATTGTCAAAATTTATCTACACCAATATAGTTTTACGCATCTATGGAGCACATGAACTAAAACCCAAAACCTGAATGATTTGAGTTAGTAAACAAGAAAAAAAGACAACATGGGGCATTGAGTATATGAAAGCAAAAAAGAAGAGAAAAAACCAAGTTCCAGTTGCTGGGCGGAGGGTTGTCTCTGTAGAATCTGCGGGGAGGACTGAACCGAGATAGTGAGCCAGAGAGGTGACCTTTTTTATATATATTTTTAAGGAAACTACACTTTAATACCTCTACAAAATTACGGTAAGATACTCTAGCTTAGGGCTGTCGATGGTTGGTTAATGGAATCAAATAGTTTGTTTTCAAATATATTAAAAAAATTTGGTTTTATTTTTTTTTAAATTATGACCAAAACTGAGTGTAATTGAATAATTGGTTTTTAACCCAATAGAAAATTGTTTGATTTTTAGTTTAAACCGAACTAACCGATAAATCAAGTATTTGAGCTCAGTCTGTCATTCGAGATTTATTTTAGTTTTATAAATTTTATTTAGCCTCATTTTTTATTCATTTAACTACGTGTGATTAAGAATATGAATATACGTTAATTTTAAATAAGCAAAAAATCATTAAGAAGCAATTGAAGAGGGCTTCAAGAGCTCTCAATTTTGTCAATTTCTGATGATAAAAAATGTTCTGCCTATCTTTCATATAACATAATACCAAATTCAACAATACGATTCACCAAAAATTAAAATTCAATAAAATAATACTGAACTAAAAATTTAAAACATAAGTAAAAAAAGTTATCTTTAATTTTCGTCAATTTCTTTTTGCATCAAGTTGTCTTCGCGATAAAAAAACATTCACAAACTATAAACAACCTATTATGAAGATGCGCACAAGATAAAATATTAGTAAGTAGAAGAAAAATACTCTAATTTTGCGATAGGAAAAAGACGTGAGTAGACGTAGACGTCTACAGAATTGACACTTGTACGACTAATTATGGTTTGGTTTTTATGGTTAAATGTTGGTTCTACATTATATAAACTGAAATCAAATCAAAATTAATTGGTTTACTTAAAAATTGAACCTTAATCAAACCATTATCCATGATTTTCAATTTTTTAATTTGGTTCGGTTTGGTTTCCAGTTCGGTCATGATTTTTTTTGGTTAAAATGGACAATCTCGCTTATCATTTAAATTTAGGAAAATGTTACTTACCTCCTCCCAAATATACCTTATTCTCCATTAACTTCCTTTGATTAAAATTACTTTTTCTATTTAAGTTTCAAATTTTGCAATTTAACCCTCTATTAATTTTTTATTAAAAGTTATGTTAACTTTCGACAAAATGACAAAAATATCATTAGACTAAAAAAATTCAAATTAATACATAAAATGAATTTGAAATTTTTTTCTAAATTTTTTGTATAAAAATAATGTTGGTTTAAATTATTCTTTAAACATCGTTTTATTTTTTATAAATGTTTTATCATAAATAGTTTTTTTAAATTTAATACTAAAATATTTTTTTTCATTCTTTTCTTTTATAAAAGAATTGGAAAAAAAATAAATTTTTTTATTTTTTTAATATAATGGTATTTTCGTCATTTACCAAAAACTAAATAATTATTTTTTTAAGTTAACAAAAAGGGTAAAATGAAACTTTTGAACCTTAAAGAGGCGTAAGTAATGTGTTTTTAGTTATGATGAGTTAAATGAGTGATTTATATATAGAGGGAGACAAGTGACTTTTTCCTTTTAAGTTTTTAAAAATGCTCATTGTATGGTAATTTTTCTTCTTGATGTTTGATCTCGTGAGATCTTATCTCTTATACTCAATTTTAACGTGTAAATTAAGAATCCACACAAAATTAAGTTTTTAAAAATGTCTCATTGTAGGGTAATTTTTCTTCTTGATGTTTGATCTCGTGAGATCCTATCTCTTATACTCAATTTAACGTGCAAATTAAGAATCCACACAAAATCTAATCTATTCTCATTAAAATCGGTAGTAATGATGAACAATTACTTCTTATAATTGGCAATGAGGTTTAAATCCAATTCAAACCAAATATAAAAATAAAGGCAAATTTCAGCTAAACACACTTGAATAGTCTTCTTTCTAAGATAAGTACATATACATTTTTCTTACTGAAATATATGAAATGACGATTTTGCCACTCCACTGAATATCATATTTTACTTAAGGTCAAGAGCAATTTAGTCATTTCAAATAAATAAAAATTGAAAATCGATCATTCTCTCTCTCCCTTCCTCCCTCCTTTCCCCCACACTGTAGCCTTGCTGGATTGGTCCCTTTCTCGGTGATTCCACAAAATCCAAATTCTCTTTAGTCTCTACCATTTTTAATCAACACATTTCCTCAGGGTAATTTTAGTTTTGCTCTTCTTTCACAATCCAAACCTCTGAAGATCAGAGTTTCCTGTAATTTCTCTATGTTTCCTCATCTGGGTCTTCTTATTTCATTATTTCTTCTCAAACTCTCATACACCTAATTTTGTTCTTTGGTTCTTCTTTGCTGAGTTTGAAAATTTTGGGATTAACAGGAACCAAAACCCGCCGCCGCCGAGTTTCTCAGAATTTGGGGGTTTCTTAGAATTTTCTCACTCCTCTCTATCTTGTCGTCGACGAGTTTTCTTTTTAATTGCCTATTTAATATTTCCTAATCTCTATCTTCTAGAATAAGTGGCTTGTAGCCCAAGTACTTTAGTTTTCAAATTGTTATTTCCTCGTTTTTAATTTTTTAGTTTCTAGTTTGTTATTTAATTTTCTAGTACCTATTTGTTATTTTCTAATTTCGTGTATTTAAAGGAGCTTTAAATCTTGGGAAAATCAGATATTTTAGTGAATAAAAATTATAGTTTTGTGCTTAAAATTTTGTCTTCTTTTATTTATCACCTTAGATCGAGGAACCTAGGTGTGGCGTAAAAAACCTTATCTTAGCCTATACCTGACTAAGTGGCGGTTAAACCTTATCTTAGTCTATACCCGACTAGTGATGGTTTCATTCCTCGAAACCCTCCCTAATTCTCTACCCGTAACTTATTTTTCTCATCCATTCCTACACTGTTTTCAATCCAAAACTTTAATCCCAAGAAACTACGAAAAAAAAATTCAAAT
Source organism: Geranium rotundifolium (assembly GCA_963920655.1). Classification (NCBI taxonomy): domain Eukaryota; kingdom Viridiplantae; phylum Streptophyta; class Magnoliopsida; order Geraniales; family Geraniaceae; genus Geranium; species Geranium rotundifolium. Next base: position 9,035,293 of record OY987314.1, read on the forward strand.
TGATCCCGTTCTACTTATTTTCGTAGTCATCCTCGTATCAGGCAAGGTAAACTCACCATCACCCATGTCTCTAGTCTCGATTTGGCTACCTCCATCGACGTGAGCGCGTACATCTGTAATTTTGATTTCGGGCAAAATCTTCCAAAATTGATTTTGGGTGAATCGATTTCAGACGGTTTGGGTGCCCTCTCTTATCATGTGATATTTTCTGCTCCAATTTCTGTTTTTTTGTTCATTTGCTGTCAAATTTTAGGAGTTTGATCATATGTTTTATTTGTTTGGTTACTATGAGTACAAGAAAAGCTTTGGTTTTTAGGTTTCATGACTCAAAATTTAGTTTGAGCTTGAAGAGAGAAAAAAAATCATAAATGGAGAGAGAGAGAGAGAGAGAGAGAGAGAGAGAGAGAGGATTTTTTTTGAAAATCTAGTGGTTTGTTGTGGGCAATTTAGACATTTTGCCAGCCACTTAACACCGTTGGAGTGAAGTGAAATGTTAGATAAGTTCAGGGGCTCCACAAAGCGACTTTATCTTTTGGGGGAGTTAAGTGAAAATGTTGCAATGTACAGGGAGGTATGTGGAGTTTTCCCTAAAGTTTAATGTCTTATTCACTGCGTCTGACGACCTTGTTGATCGACTAACTTATATGCTCTTGTGATTTTTGTTGCACGTCGACGCCATGTTTCATTGAAGTCGTATCCTCGTCCACACCTACTGGAAGCTTGAGATCGCGAACAACAACTTTATCCCAAATTCGCCAACAGTAAAATCGTGACGTTCATTCCTCTTCTCGATCGTGGCATCAATCATGTCGTTACTTGTCATATCTACGCGTTGAACTAATGTGCGTTAGAGATGGAATTCTTAGTCGACATCCTTAAGTATGATTTTAAGCAGAGTGGTGATGTCAGTGTGACATCATCACACCTTGATTTATTTATTTAAACCATAATATTTTTTTTTACTTTTGACTTAATTTTTAATTCTATTATTGTCCTCTCCAAAAAAATTTAGGAGTCAAATTAATGCAAATGTCAAATATTTTCTGAATAATTACATCATTTTCTTATTGTACCTAAAATCACTCTCCAGTCTAATGTTATAGAAATTGGTAGGCGCTAGTCAGTCGGAAAGCATATTTTTGGGATAATCAAGGATTAGTCGGGGATTAATCAAAAAATAAATCGAATTAAAAGATTAATAAAAAGTTATAGAGGATTAATCAAGTACTGGTCAGGAGATTAATCGCGGATTAATCGAACATGTCGAGAATTTTTACAACATTGGTCCATCCTAAGTACCTGACAAGTTTCGAATTCATACCTTTTTGTAAGATTGTGTGTACCTTAAACATTTAGAGTTGGGGTAATTATAGATCAGTACACCCGCCGAAACCTCATTTCAAAATCAGTCACCCAAGTTTAGAATTTTTTTTCTCGATACCCCAAGTTTAAAACGTTAACACTTAAGTCAAAATTATGTTAAATCTAACAGCAATAATGTTCATATTATTTTTAATACCCAAAATGCCCTCGAGTGTATTTATATAAATGTGAAATTACCATTTTGCCCTCATTTGTTTAACTCAAAGTCAAAGGGTAGAATGGTATTTTAAAGAAATCATGATAAGAAAAATTATAGAACTAAAAATGTAAAATGACAATAATACTATCTTTCTTCAACCTATGTTCACTCTCAAACCCTCTTTCTTCAACCTTGGTTCACCCTCTTTCTTCAACTATCACTATTAAACAAATTCAGATCTGATGAAATTAATTACAAGGAACTAAGTATGAAATTCAAAAACTTACAAATAAATTAAACAACTTAAAACTACAATTATATAATTGCATAACCATAATTTTTTTTATAGAACCACAACCAATTTATGAGTAAACCAATTACACAACACCAACATGAATTAGTTTTGATTTTGTACAAGAATTAGTTGAAGGCACATGCCCAATTTAAGGCTCAGATAAATTATGAGGCCCCTTCGGTACACTTGCAGAGGCAGAACACAGGTGGTGTTTTTGTTCCTGCAAGTCGCAGTCTCGAGGCCTGCATCTGGCCGGACAACCCCGCCGGAGAATCCGCAACCGGCTACAAGTGGAGCGGGCCCAGACCAGAGCCTCCGGAGAAGTCGAAGCTTGTGCCCCCTCCACTGCCTCCAACCACCACTACAGCCAAAGATCTCCGCCTCGGTAGATCTGGATCTTGTCGGAGTTGACGATCTCTTCCGAGAAGTGGCCGGCGAGGTCGACAGAGATCCGGGACTACCAGTTCCGATGGCGCCCATAACCACCAACATCTTCTCCTTCCGGTAGCGCCGCCGGAGGGGGGCCATGGTTGTGGCAGAGAATCTCAGACTCGACGTCAAAGAGAAATAAGCAGAGGAGTGATGGCGAGAGCGAGAGAGGTGGAGAGAAATGGAGGTGCATAGATATTGTCTGTGTTTGTGAATGTGAGAGAGAGACACGGTAATGGTGGTGGTGGTTTGAAGAGAGAGAGAATGGATAAAATCAGAGTGATTAGATGAGGGGAGGGGAGGGGAGGGCAGTATGGTACTTTAACATATATTTTTAAATGATTTTATTTGTTTATTAAAAGACTATTATGCCCTTTATTCTTAACTTTAATTTAACATGTTGAGGAGGGCAAAGGGGTCATTTTTCCTTTATCAAAATAATTGCATTATTTACAAATAATATCACGAGAGCATTTTAAACTTTTTATAAATCATTCTGTTAGATATAACAGAATTTTGACTTAAGTGTTAACGTTTTAAACTTGAGGTACCGAGAAAAAAATTTCAAATTTGAATTACTGATTTTGAAATGAGGTTTCGACGGGTGTACTGATCTGTAATTACCTCTTTAGAGTATCTCTTTAAAAACTGCAGAAGTTAAATATTTAACTAGATCAAAGAATTATCTCTTATTTAGAAAATCCACCGCTTACCGTTACGTAATCTAACACAACTGCAAGAGACTGAGGCAAAAACTCGCATTGTGGCACTTATAATTGCATGAATGTGTCTGCTCAACTGCAAACATGATTTGCTTGTTACCTCTCTATCTTTGCCCCTTCTCATGTTCCACCATTTTGCTTATGGACATGCCTACGTAAGCATGCCATCTAATACCATCGTTATTTGTCCAAAACTTATCTATCATTAGGTCACAATAACAGCTTATGCACGTGCTTCTCTTTCCCATTCAACAATCTTATTTCTCCATCAAGCTTGTATGTCGATACTTATAAACAAGATATAGACATGAACCACTATTTATTTTTTTACAATTTATTTATTAACCGAAAACTTAAGTTGATATATGATTTTTTTTTAAAGTTAAAAATGACAATTCGAAGATAATTTTGTTTAGGTCACCCAAAAAATTTCGACTATAACTTAATTCATTTAGTTATTTTATTTAATTTCGGAGGTCATTGAAATAAAAATTTTCCTCGTTGTTACTAACTATGTCAGATATTTAATGACCAAAATGTCCTCAATGCATCTTGGTCCATCCAAAATTTGAACCGGTCTAACTGAATTGATATGACTGAACCGATTTAGCTGACCATCGACTAGTTTTATACAAGCAGCTCCGGCGACGTCGCCGGAGCACCCATACCTGAGCTTCTAGTTTTGACTTAGTTGTGGAGCATAATTTCCTGAGCACCGCCCTTTGAACTCTTCAACTCGGTCTCCAATTTCCCAAATCCTCCGAGAAAGTCCTCAATCCTACTGCCGCTTCCTCCTTTCGGCATTGACGAGAATGACAAGAACGCACTCTGATACTTCCCACTTTCGAAGGAGCTTTTGAGCCTCTAAAGGCCATCAAAAACGTCGTCGTACACATGCTTGTCGTGAATCCCAGTTGCCGAATCGATTTTGGCGGCAGAGAAATTGCCGAACCTAGAAAACACGGAGTCGAATCGAGAACTCCCGGATCCGCCGCAACCTAGATCAGCGAAATCGCGGGGCTTCTGATCGGGGACGAAGCCGAAGATCGATCCCTGATGAGAGGTCTAGAGGGGTTGTGGCGGATGTTTAGATGTGAGAACAATGATGAGGTCGGTGGTGGGGTTGAAGGTCGGCGATGGCGATGACTTCAATTAAACAGAAGGAGCCATTGGAGAGGACTTTCCTTAGGGATTGAACCTGAATTCGGAAGCGAAGAGATCGTCGAATTCGTTCATGACGAGAAGGTAGGACGAGAGAATGAATATGGACCATCCTCGAGCTCTGTCCACCAACCATCTCTCCACCAACACTAACCATCATAAAACACAAGAGGCCCAAAACGGATCCATAGGTCTAGACTGGAGGCTAGGTCGAAAGGGCAAACCAGCTCAAATCTGGCATGTCAAACTGGCCCAAATTTAGCATTAAATCACCAAGGTCATTAGTTTGAAAATTTGAATGCCACTTAAAGGAATTATGGTATTTTTACATTTAAACTAAACCTCTCTCTCGCCCAACTCTCTCTTTCGCCCCTGTTTCCTTCGGGTCGCTGGTGGCCCCGCCGACCTCTGGTTGTGGCGGGTTTTTATGGTTTCGTTTTTATCGATTGAATCTCGTGCATGTTTTGAGTGTTTGGAGGGGGAGATCTTTTCAGATCTGGTTCGAAATCTCAGTCTTTCATGGCGGTTAGGTGTTCCCGGGGAGTTCGCCGGCCACGGGTGGCAGAGCCATGGGAGAGGAGGTCTCGGGTCTTGTGAAGGCATTCCAGATATGAGTTCTGGCTGTCCTTTTTGGGGTGGCCGGGTTGTAACAAGACTCTGTTGGTTAGTCCCATGGTGGAAGGATTGATCTCGTTCCTTGGCTTGGTCTGAGTGTTCAAGACTTTGTTTTTTTGTTTTTGTTTTTGTGTGTGTTTGTTGTTGTGTTGTTTTAGCTTTGTACTAAACTGTGTTTAGTGGTTAGTGATTTTGTTTAGTGGGTTTAGAGTCTAGCAGTCTGGTTATGTCCCGCTGTGGAAAGTCAGTGGTTGCATCAATCGATCCGAAACCATGTGAGTCTGGGCATAATTGCGTATAAAGCTGTGAAAACTTCGGGTGAGATGGAATGAGAAGCAAGCCCCTTGCGGTGTTTGTATTGATGCTTGTATCACCTCTCGTTGGGTTTGTATTTGTGCTTCTTGTGTGTATTTGATATACACTGGTTTGTTTTGGAAAAGAAACATAGTTAGTAACATTGAGACACAAATTTAATTAAGTGACTTCATAAATTAAAAATAACTAGGTGACTTACGTGAGAATTAAAACCTTTCAGGTGACCTAACCGAATTATCCCCATAATTTAATTTGACTAATAACTATGACGTCATCTTTAGTCCCTTGAACATGGTAAGCACGAGCCATGAAGAAGTGATGCGCACACAGTACATGAGCTGTCCTTTTACCATTTTCCTTAAATGATCAAGAGAGGAGGATAATTTTGAGTATTTAACTATATTTTCTGATCTGAACAGAGGGTATTTTCTTCCTTGTTTCTTGTGTATATTCTAGACTTTATATGCTATATAATATGTAGAGCATTAGAGTCATATGTAGCAGTTGCATTAGACAAGCTTGTTTGGGCCCATCAACAGCTGTTTTTGTTGAGCTCCTCTTGCAGCCCTAAGTCCAGGGCTGCTTTGTTTCCTCTCCTATTCCACATTCTTCCTCAATAATAGGGCCTTATGTTAGTGCTCTTCTCTCTGTCTCTGCGAACCTCTGTGCCTATTTAGGATCACCCATTTATGTCCTCTCACCAATAAATAGAAAGAGATAAGAAAAATGTGCTATTTCTTGTAGTTTTGACCCTAGAGATAGAGGCTCAACCATGTGAATATAATTCAAGAAACTATTGACAATGGGAGGCAAAGTCCAAGGATGTGGATTTTGGCAAATGGGTTTTGAATCATGTGGTTGTGTCACAGTCAGCCAAGGACAATCCTAACCATTTGATCAGATCATGTCCCCTCCACACTAGCTGATTGATGGCTAGTTGGCTCATGTTACTTTCACCAAAGTTTTGATTTTTATTTTTTTTGGAGGGATGGGCATGGGCGGATGAGTAATATCAGAACCCAACAGCAGGCATGTTCATTTGTCTGAGGAAGAAAGCTTTGAGCTTTGGGAAAAGCTGGAAGGACCCATGATTTGAGGGCTCATGAGAAATTCCCACAATGGATTCAAATATATGGCCTATGCCTTTTGCCTGAGAGGTGTTCGATGAAAGGCCCACATGGTGAACAGTGCCAGTCTTTTTCTCTTTCTTATTTGAATTGTGAATCATTGAAGATGGGGTGCTACAGAAATGCCTTGTGGATCCAGTCATCAACTTGATTGATAACATTTGTGTTGTTTTCAGTGTCAGTGACTTTAGTGTCTCGAGGAAAATTCTGGCTATCTTCCTTCTTTTCTGGTGTAATTCTCTTGGCACTATCCTCTTGGGTGCTGTAAACAAATGGCATAGTCTCCATTCGAGGCACTTCTTGCTGCACCATTGAAGAAAGCAGTGACCTTTTCCCCAAGTTTTGGTTTTATCAAGAGCTAGTTATTGTTGTGGTTCTCTCTGAGGAAGGTAATTAAGAATCAGATCTGCTGCCACAGTCTGTACTTGACTTGCTTGTCTTGTGTAGTTTAGGAGTTTTACAATTACAGGACTGAGCTTGAAATCTTGTAAACATCATGTGAACTGATGGTTCTTCAATGGCCAAGAAGAAGAGCTGGTTCAGTCTGGTAAAGAGGCTCTTTGTTGCAGAGTCACAGTCAACAAAAGAAAAGGTATGAACTTCTCTATGTTTGAACATGAATTGCTTCATGGTTTGTTCACATTACTGATTCCCAAGAAAATGTTTATTCAGAAGGAGAGGAGAAGGAAATGGGTGTTTGGAGGGTTTAAGATAAAGAAGCTGCCTTCACTCGCAGCACCGCCACAGAAGAGGCCGAGTGAAGATGAGGAAGAACAGAACAAAGATGCCTTGAATGTGGTGATTGCCACTCCTGAAGCTGCTGAAGCTGCAACCGAGGTCGTGAAGCTCACTGAATCTATTTGTCAAGTCCAGGCAAGTGTAGAAGAATCTTCACCCACTACTCCAATCCATCACAATCAGCTCAGCCATGAACAAGAGAAGAAGATTCAACAATCTGCTGCCACTAAAATTCAGACTGCTTTTCGCGGTTACCTTGTAAGTTTGATATCAGTTCCTTTTCTTTTTTAGTGTCAACTGTTGCTGAATGGTATGATACATAGCATAGTTTAGGAAACTGACTGAGCAATCATCTTACTTTAATTTGGAAGAGTAAGCAGTTTATGATCTTGAATGGGGACAGATATGGTACCAGATCTTGCTGCACAATCTTGATTGTTATTGTTTTAATTTCAAGATCAAATGACAATTATTGGTTTAAAGAAGTGGCAGTAGTGATAGGTTTTTCTCAGTTGGGTAATTTTTTTGGATTATTGCAGGCAAGAAAAGCTTTGCAAGCATTGAAAGGAATAGTTAAGCTTCAAGCTCTAATTAGAGGACGAGCAGTACGAAGACAGGCTGTTACAACACTTAAGTGTTTGCAATCCATAGTGAACATCCAGACACAAGCTTGTGCTAGGAGATATCAAACTGTGGAAGGTACTGATGAGAGTAAAGAGTGGCAAGTTTTGGGAGACAAGATAATAAAGGTCAGTAAGTACTATATTGGACTCTTGTCTCTCATATTTATGTGCCTCAGTATCAACTAGTTTTCTGATACATGACAGTGACCTATTAAGTCTTGCGACGTTTCATGTTTAGAATCCCGTTATAGAATAAATTGAAACCTTGGATTTTCAGGTGGACTCTAGCAGTGAAAGAAGGTGGGATCATAGCCTTCTGTCAAAACAAAATGCAGATGCATTGATTTTGAGCAAGAAAGAGGCTGCATTGAAGAGGGAAAGAATTAGGGAGTACTGCTTTCACCATCGGGTATGGCTCGAAATCCTTAGATTGAGTTTGAATCTTAGTACACAGACAATTAAACTAGGATTTATCGCGTTTGCAGAAATCAGCAGAATCAGAAAGGAAGAAGGTAAATGGAAGACTGAGGTACTGGTTAGAGCAATGGGTGGATACCCAAGTTTCCAAAAGCAAAGAGCTTGAAGATTTGGACACAATGTTCAATTCAACTAGGACTGCTGAGGAGTTTGGGGGAAGAAAACAGCTGAAACTGAGAAGAAACCCGACTGAAGGAATGGATTCGAGGAGATCATCATTGCACCACAGAAGGCAGGGCTCAACGGGAGAGGAGAACGCCTTCTCGAGCTCTCCAGTTGTGGTTCCAACTTACATGGCAGCAACACAATCTGCAAGGGCAAAAGCAAGATCAGTGAGCTCACCAAAGCAAAGACCAGGCATATCTGAGACCTGCTCTGAGTGTTACTCACCATACAAGAACAAGCTCTCTCTTGTGTCTTCTATGATAAGCGAAACGCCAAGCAATGCCAGGACTAGTAGGCATGGTATTGGTGGCTATTACCAGCAAAGATCTCCAAGCTTGAAGGCTATTCCAGGTCCCATAAAATCAAGCAGCAGAACAGCAAAAGATCTGAGCTTTGATTCAGAGTGCTCACTTTCCAATTGGGATCGACACTATAGATGATTTGGGTTTTTGAGTTCTCCAATCTGTTTGTAGTTACAAAAGTGAACTATGTTTCTTTAACCTCATCAAAGAACAGTTCATTTTCTATCTAGCACAGTTTTTGTTTTACAATATACTCTTATTGATCTTCCATGCCCACCATTTTTGTTTTGTTTTCTTTTCAGTTCATGTCGTTTAACCTACCTACTCAAAATTGTAAATTTAGGGTGACCATTGGCCCAAATGGACACTGACATGACATGAGTTCTCGGGGCTTCATATATGTATTTGGATGGAAACAAGAGACATAAACCAGCTGTCTAATGTTGTGTTCTAGTAAGTGTGAATGTGCCACCAAAACTGATGTTGCCCATGTAATATGTGCTAATTCAATCGTTCAATTATATGATGAAGTCCAAAGTTTAAGATAACATGTGAGGTGTTTAATTAAATAAATAACATATTTATAAATTTTTAATGTGAGACTGTATGTTATATAAAAAAGTGAGAAAATTTCAATACAACCTCCTAAAATATACCAAATCTCATTCAACACCCCTTAAACAATTATTCTCACTAGCACCCCTTTAAAATGGGCAGAAATTTAAGTTGTCAAAAGTTTATCGTAAAAAGACAAAAATATCCTTCTCCCTCACCACTCCCTCACTTCTCCCTCACCATACCCTCTGTCTCTCTTCCTTCCCTCCACCGTCGTCGGCGAGCCTCCCTCCGGCCAATCCCCTCCACCACCGCCACTCCTGGCGCCACCTCGAACACCTCCGCCGCCACCGTCAGCCTCCCCTTCCTCCCCTCCTCCGCCCCCTCCATCCCCACCTTAAACTCCTTCTCCCTCCAAACCCTCAACCTCGTCTCCCGCCCCATCAACTCAATGTTCGTCATTATCGCCGCCGCCCTCCGCGGCGGAGGTGTTCGAGGTGGCACCAGGAGTAGCGGTGGTGGAGGGGATTGGCTGGAGGAAGATTCGCCGGCGACAGTGGAAGGAGGGAGGAGAGACAGAGAGTATGGTGAGGGAGAGAGGTATTTTTGTCATTTTCCAATAAACTTTTTACAACTGAGATTTTTGCCCATTTTAAGGGGGTGCTAGTGAGAATAATGGTTTTAGAGAATGTTGGGTGAGATTTGATATATTTTAAGGAATGGTATATGAAATTATCCCTAAAAAAATAGATATCTGATTCCAATGTCGTGTTAAATTGAAATGATTTAAAATTTTAAGTTGACGAGATCGCCTTTATAAAAGTTGCATTAATTATACTTTATTTAAAATTTAAATATCACTGCACCATTTGGGCATAAGGATTATATACACTATCCATTTTGGCATGAGGATTGCGTACATTAGACGTGTACACACACGACAAGAGAGAACACAACCCTTATTTAATTTTGAGGATACTTACAAAAGTCAAGTACGCAACTCTTACCCTTGAGGGCTGAGTAAACACCTCATTTGCAATTATTATTGGCCGTCAACAAAAGTCGTATTAATTGGACTTCATGTAGAATATAAATATACTCATTCTTATTTGGGCCAAAGACGTTCTATCTTTTGACAATTGGCTCAATGGGTGGAATGATTGTGCTCAAGCCTGCAAGGCATGTTGGGCTGGGCTGAAGGTAAGAGAGCATTTGTTGAGTTTGGATATATCTTGAACCTATTGAGGCCTGAGCTGAGGGTGCTATTTTGTTCCATTTACTTAGGATCCTTGGTGAACTGAAATGGATATTAGAAAGATCCGTTTTGTCATTACGATAGACTGTGGTTCATGATTTCTACAAAATTGTATACTTTTACAGAACTGATCATAAAATAATTTTTAACTTCAAAATAATTTAACTAAATAAACCGATTAGAGAAAATTTCACTTACCTCCACATAGGTTTCCATAAATCTCACTTACTTCCTCTGAAAAAAGGATGCTAACTCACAGCCCACCTAAGTTTTCCAAAGTATCACTTAGCCTAACTCGTTAAATTTTTTTGAAAATTTTGTTAATTATTTTGGAAAGGACGAAAATGTCCATGTAATTAAAAATTTATTAAAACTTTCAAATGACATAACTATCTCATACGAGCTTCATTTCGGGCTCATAGTATATCAAATCGAAGAGAATCGAAAAATCAACGACTTTGAAGAAATAATTTTTTTACTAAAAATTTATATTATTTTAATAATTATTAATTTTTAATAATATATCAACTTTCAAATCACATAACTATCTCATATGAGCTCCATTTCAAACTTATAGTATATCAAGTCGAAGAGAATCATAAGATCAACAATTACGAAGAAAGAAGTTTTTTTCCAAATTTTCATCCAACCACAGCAAATATTATACTCTTTAAAAAAATTTCGTCCAACATTTAACGGTGTTAGACCAAAATGTTAAAAAACGTTATTAATAATTAATTTTTTTATATTATTAATATTTTTTGTAATAATTATTTATCAAGTAAAATTAAATAAATTATTAACAAATATGTATACAAACACTTATTGCTTTAAAGTTTTTGGTATTCTGATTCTCTTCAACTTGATATACTATAAGCCCGAAACGAAACTCGTATGAGTAAGTTATGTTATTCAAAAATGAAAAACGGTTTTTAAACATAATTTTTTATTTTTTTAAATTTATTTTAAAGATTATAAAAAAATTGTTATCGTTGGATGAAATTTTAGACAAAAACTTCTTTCTTCGGAATTGTTGATCTTATGATTCTCATCGACTTGATATACTATGAGTCTGAAACGGAGCTCGTACGAGAGAGTTATGTCATTCGAAAGTCTTGATATTTATTAATTATTAATAAAAAAATTCTTTCTTCAAAGTCGTTGAACTTTCGATTCTCTTCGATTTGATAAAATATGAGTCCGAAATGGAGCTCGTATGAGAGAGTTATGTCATTTGAAAGTTTTAATAAATTTTTAAATACAGGGGCATTTTCGTCATTTCCAAAAAAGTTAACATAATTTTCAAAAAAAAATTAACGGAGTTAGGCTAAGTGGTACTTTGGCAAACCTAAGTGGGTTGTGAGTTAGCATCATTTTTTCGGGGGAGGTGGACTAGATCGTATAATGTGTGGTTTCATCACGACGAAGGCGAAAGAGCTAGTTTGAACCGCAGTTGGGATATGAGTTTGAGGTCAACTTGGGAGAATCAGCCTTGTTCGACGTTGGACAACAATCCAGTGTACGTTGGTCATGTGTAGCAGCTCGTGGATGATGTAGACCCATCCAGAGATGTAAGGGTTGATGAGGAAGAGAAATTGGACGAGGACGAGGACGATAACATAAATATAGTGAACGAAGTTTATGAGGGAGTCTCTAAGGAAACCATGATGACATATAACTGGTTGGTGACGGAGTCGCAAAAGCCATTGTACGAAACCATGTGCGTTGTGACTAGTGAGGACACTTCTTTAGAAGCGTTGTTAAGAATGTTGTCCATCAATCAGAGCACCGGGATGTCCGACGCGGCTTTTACGAAGGTCACCAAAGATTATTGTCGGGCGTTACCCCAACCTAATACGTATCCATCTAACTACGCAGTGGCAAAACAGAGAATAAAGGCAATCGAATGGCTATACGTGAAAAATTATGCATGTATGTACATATGCACTTTGTACTATGGAGACATCTTGCAACTCCAGACATATGACATTTGTGGAGAAGCACGATACGCGAAAATGGAAAAAAAATATGTTCCGAAGAAGACGTTGTGGTACTACCATTGACTCTTCGACTTGGATTAAGTTTGACAAGAAATACCCGGTATTTTCAGGAGAAATTCGGAACATGCAGCTGGCCCTGTCATCCGACGGGTTCTCTCCATATGGGCCTAATGCGCCAAGTTACAGTTTGTGACCTGTAGTCGCTACCCCAATGAATTTTCCGCCCTCGATAACTATGCGAAAGGAGTATAACATTCTCACCATGTTGATATTTGGTCCAAAATCACTTGGAAAATTCTTTAATAACTTCGTGTGTCCGTTGATTGATGAGTTGAACCATCTATGGAAGCACAGAGTTGTCACATGGGATTGTTCTAAAAAAGAGACTTTCATAACGCGGACTGCTGTAATATGGACAATAAGTGACTTCCCATGTTTGAGAATGTTGGGGAGGGAGGGAGGGGGGCATCCAGACTAAAGGTTATAAAACATGTCTTATATGCTTGAACGAGATTGATAATTCACGCATTAACTCAAGAATATCTTATCAAGGTGCGCGTAGGTTCTTACCATGGAGACACCCACTGCGATTACATACGGTAATCTTTAACGGGAAGATAAAGACCCGGAAAAGGCCTAAGCAGCATTAATGACCTGCCGTACTCAATGTGATTCTGCGTCATAATTACCCACCACCTAGTCTATGTATGAAGTTCAGGAAACAAAAAGGTGGTCCTATATGTTGGTCTCATAAAAGTATTTTCTGGGAGCTGCCTTATTGGAAAACTCATAAAGTCAGACATGCATTGGATTTGATGCATACATAGATAAGAACATATACGACAACGTCATGAGTACAGTTCTTTAAATTGCGGGAAGAATAAGGATGACGAGAAAGCCAGGAGAACTTACGAGGAACAGGGAGTCTGCCGAGATCAATAGTTGCAAGACAGTGAGCTCCTTGATGCACCTCTGGATATGCGGGAAGTTTAAAGAGTAAGGTGAATCATGATGAGAAAAATTTTCTCGGACTGAAGACCCACGATTGTCACGTGCTTATTCAACATATATTCCCCCTTGTCATTCGGAAGTATGTTCAGCCTCATGTGAAGGAAACATTAAAAGATCTTGACAATGCCTTCCAGTTGTTGTGCACGAGGGAGCCATTGAAAAAAGCCCTGAAAAAAGTTGGAGGAAGGTATGGTGATTCTAGTTTGTCAATTGAAAACTATTTTTCCTTCTTCATTCTTATATGGTTCACCTTCTACTGCACCTTCCGGATCAAGTTCTACAGACCGCTCCAGTCTATTTCACATGATTGTTTCCAATTGAACGGTATAGTCCTTGACTGAAAAATATCATTTTCATTTACCATTAAACCCTATAATTGAATCTAACAGTCACACATTACCATTGTATGTAACTTGATGTATACAAGAAAAGTGTTCGCAACCCGCAGTATTCGGAAGGTTGTATAACGCAACGAAACATTAATTAGTGAAACTATAGGTTTCAACTTGTCAACTGTTTCCCCACATGTACAAGTAAAGAGAGTGGTGCGAAGTGAGAAATTGAACGCATCCGAGATGTTCTAGGCGAATTGGACAATTATTAAAAATTGTGCCGAAGCAGATGTACTTGTAGAATCACATCTAGCATGGTTCAAACAAATACGCCTCAGGAAATATGTTCAGGACTAAGTAATGTATTTCGTCTTTGATTGGCGAAGATGTGTACGTAAAAGACATCAATTACGTGTTGATTCTTCCAATTTTTTAATGTGAACACACTATATCACGTATGCAGATGACTGCTGCAGGGATGCAACGAGAGTTAGTACTATTATCCAAAGGTCCTTGTTTGTTAGCCATTTATTCGCAGTATGTTAACAACATTGTCAAAATTTTATGCTTGATAATCGACCAAGGCATGAGAAATCAAAATTCAGGGGTCATGATTGAAGCAAACGACATATGTTACTACAGTGTTCTTGTGTGCGTGTGTGTTCTTACCTACTCTGAAAGGATGTTAGTCATTCTATTCAAGTGTTGGTGGTACGACGAACGAACCGTGAAGACGGAAGAAAATGAGTTCATTTCGGTCAACACGTCCACAAATCGTCACAAACAAGACCTGTGTTGCCTTGCTTTAATGGCAAAACAGATATACTACATCGACAACCCTAAATTTGGTTCGTGAAAGGTTGTGAACGTTGTGTCTCATAGGGGTCACTACAAGCCGAACACTTTAGCCCGTGCCGGTAAGGACGAGCCGGAGTTCAAAGTCGATGAACCTTTTCAAGAAGATCGAATTGACATCTGTAGTTACGATGTTACAAAGAATGTCGAAGCATCTTCTACGACATCTTGTGTGACATTGTTGACGGCATCTCGGCAAGCATCCTGATCAACAGAAATCAGGAAAGTGCAGGTTCGGCAGTGCAGCAAGAAAACGATTAGGAAAGTGCAGAACGACTCCTAATCTGAAAAGAAGAAAGACGGTGATTAAGAGGAAACCCTTTAGGGTTAGTACTCATCCACGATTGCTATAAAAGCTTAGGCTACCCCCTTAGCAATCGTGTGGTTCTTTATTTTGTTTCCTAGCAACAATTTGCAAGGTTCTTAGACGTGAAGGTTTGCGGGCTGAGAAATTGCAGATTGAGCTTAGGACATTGTGCATCACATAACTATAGAGAGTTAGGTGATTGAGGGTTTACCGAAGTCGTGAGTTGAAGACTGCACGCAACCACCAAGCTTGAAGAAGACTTGAAGACGACAGAGCAAGGCGATTGCTCGAAGAGTGGAATCAAGACGTTCTTGGATTCAGGGGGAGACCCTGAGATAGATTGCACTGTAAGACGTAGCATAAAGTATAGATCTAGGAGGGATCACAGGTACTTGTATGTTCTGACGGATTACTGATAAGTGAAATCTTTCCACTAGGCTGAGAGCCCCCAGACGTAGGTGACGTTGCACCGAACTAGGTAAACAATCTGCTGTGTCATTACTTAGAGCTTTATATTTACTGTCCTGCTTTATCTACGCAAGAAGTCAGACACAACGTTATAGCATTCTCTGTAACATTGTGTGTGGCATCTTGCACGACTGAGTGATCAGAATTTCAATTGGTATCAGAGGAGGCACCTATAGCTTTAGGTGAGTTCCTAAACAAATATTTTGATCAAAGATGGACAATACCAGAGAAGGAGGATCCATAAATCGGCCACCTGTTCTAGATGGGAGCAACTATGGCTATTGGAAGGCTCGAATGTGTGCCTTCATGAAGTCACTAGACAACAAGACATGGAAGGATGTACTCAATGGTTGGAATGCACCACAACTCAGTGACAGTGATGGCAATCCTATCGGCCCAAAACCAGAAAAAGACTGGACCGATGATGAAGATGAAGAATCACTGGGAAATTCTCGAGCTCTGAATGTTATCTTCAATGGTGTTGACAAGAACATGTTCAGACTAATCAACACATGCACAACTGCCAAATCAACATGGGACATCTTGGCCGTAGCATATGAAGGAACAACTAAGGTTCGAGAACAGAAACTGCAATACCTGACTACCAACTTCGAAGCCCTCGTCATGAAGGAAGATGAATCAATTGCAGATTTCAATGTTCGCATTCGTGATCTAGCCAATGAATCCTATTCTCTGGGAGAACCAATGTCTGATGAAAAATTGGTAAGAAAAACCCTACGTGCTCTGAGTCCTAGGTTCAAGATGAAGATCACAGCAAATGAAGAAGTTCATGACCTCAAGGTCTTGAAATTTGATGAGCTGATGGGGTCTCTGATGACCTATGAGTTGTCTCTACCCAACATCGACAAAAGGAACAAAGGAGTTGCTTTCAAGAGCTCAACACACAAGCAACCAGACCCTGAAGATTCGGATTCAGATGAAGACATCGAGGCTACAATGACCCTTCTCACAAAAAGGTACAACAAAGCCATGAGAAGATTTAGTCGAATGGGTGGACGGAATGTCACAGCAAATGCCAGAAACAATGCTCCACAAAAAGCTCAAGCTGGAGGTAGTCTTGACAGACCAAACAGGAGTGGGGAAGAAAACAAAAACAAAGGACTTCAATGTCATGAATGTGAAGGATTCGGCCACCTCCGTAGAGAATGTCCAAATTTCCTCAAACAACAAAAACGAGGATACAATACCACTCTATCAGATGATGACAATGAAGATAGTGGATCTGAAGAGGTAAGCAACTTTGTTGCATTCACTACTACTACTCCTACATGTAATGTTGATAATGCTGTCGACATCAATAATGATCCAACTCCAAATGAGAATTGGACTAAAGAACAACTAGTCGAGGCATGCAAAGGCTTGTACACCAGATGGATCAAGGAAACTCTGATACTTGATCAACAAGGCGAAAGGATCATTAGTCTTACCAACGACAAATCTAGATTTCTAGAGACGATCGTGGAGCTGAAACGAGAAATCACCAGACTCAATGGAGAAATTAGTCTCATGACTAAATCGGTAAAGATGATGAATCCGAGCACAGAAAGCCTTGACAAGATTTTATCGGTGGGAAAACAGTCCAAAAATACGACGGGACTAGGGTACACATATGCTGTCCCCTCAACAACAGAGACAAAGTTTGTTCCACAACAAGCCTTGGCTGACAAGAAACAACAGGATGCCCCATCTCATCCTACAGGACGACCTACAACAAAAGCCACAACATCGTCTACAACATGTCCTTGTCAAGAGACTACCAGAAGACATCCTCCACAAAGAGAACAAAGCTACAGAAGACCTGCTCATCAATATCAATGGATATGCCATTACTGTGGTCAACCTGGTCACATCAGAACTTTCTGTTTTCAACTTCTTGAAAGGAAGCAAGCTCAGTTACACCAGAAGAGATATCAAAGGCATCTCTCATCTCCTCCGAAGACATCCCGTCTTGAATGGAGACCTAAGAACCTGGCCTATAGAGCTAATGTTGCATATACATCCTTGAGTGCTTCAACAAACAAAGACTGGTATCTCGACAGTGGATGCTCTCGACACATGACAGGTACTCCAGAGTTTCTCTCCAATATTAAATTATATACAAACTGCTTTGTTACGTTTGGAGATGGGATCCGAGCACGAATCATTGGAAAAGGAGTGCTCAAGCATCCAGAAGCCACCTGCTTGACTGAAGCATTACTTGTAGAAGGACTTAAGGCAAACCTGATTAGCATCAGTCAGATCTGTGATCAGGATTTAGTAGTAAAATTCACTAAAGAAGCCTGTATAGTGAACAACATCGATCAGGTCACTATTCTACAAGGAGTTCGCTCGGCAGACAATTGCTATATCTGGTCTCCCGAGACACATACCGAAGCAACCAAGTGCCTAGTCTCCAAAGCAGAAGAAACCAAACTATGACATCGAAAGCTTGGACATCTAAACCTTAGAAGTATGCAAAAGGCAATCTCAGAGCAGGCTATCACCGGAATCCCAAACCTAAAAATAGTAGAAGGAAAGATCTGCGGAGAATGTCAGATTGGAAAGCAAACCAAGATGTCACACAAGAAGCTTCAGCATATCACCACCTCTCGAGTACTTGAGCTGATACATGTTGACCTCATGGGACCAATGCAAGTTGAAAGCCTTGGAGGAAAACGACATGTCTTTGTATGTGTAGATGATTACTCACGATACACTTGGGTTGACTTCCCTCGTGACAAATCAGACACCTTCTCGATATTCAAGAATCTATGCATCCAAGTCCAACGAGAAAAAGGAGAGAAAATTGGCAAAATCATCCGCCTTCGTAGTGATCATGGTCGAGAGTTCGAAAACAGCAAGTTTGCAGATTTCTGCAACTCAGAAGGGATAGCACATGAATTCTCAGCACCAATCACTCCTCAACAGAATGGCATTGTTGAGCGCAAGAACAGGACTCTACAGGAGATGGCAAGAGTTATGATGCTGGCTAAAGACATACCAACTCACTTCTGGGCAGAAGCACTTAACACTGCTTGCCATATCCACAATCGAGTCACTCTCCGACCAGGCATGTCAGTAACTCATTATGAAATATGGAGGGGGAGAAAGCCCAATGTTAAGTACTTCCATATCTTTGGCTCCACTTGTTATATACTGGCTGATAGAGAGCCTCGCCAAAAGCTTGACCCAAAAAGCGATGAAGGCATCTTCCTTGGCTATTCAAGGAATAGTCGTGCATACCGAGTCTTCAACAAACAAACCAAGACCATGATGGAATCAATCAATGTTGTTGTTGACGATGACTGCGAAGATGCCTCAGAAGATGCGACAGAAGAAGACGGAGCCTATCCTCCCAACAATGTCAGGAAGTATGCTACTCCAGATGTCAGAGAAGATGCTAGCAGCAAAACAGAAGATGATGTCGCCAATAACGAAGAAGTTCTTGAAACTAGCAACAAGAATCCCTCACAGAGAGTCCAGACTAACCATCCTATCTCTGGAGTTATTGGAAACCTGAATGAAGGCGTACGAACTCGGTCAAAAGCTCCTGAAGATTATAACGAGATGATCGGAAATATTTGCTTCGTTTCTAAGACAGAACCCAAAAACATCAATGAAGCCATCAATGATGAATATTGGGTCAATGCTATGCAAGAAGAGCTGATTCAATTTGAGAAAAATCAGGTATGGGAACTGGTGCCCAAACCAAGTGAAGGAAACATCATAGGCACCAAATGGATCTTCAAGAACAAATCTGATGAGCTTGGCAACATCACTCGCAACAAAGCAAGGTTAGTTGCTCAAGGGTATACTCAAATTGAGGGTGTCGACTTCGATGAGACATTTGCTCCTGTGGCAAGACTTGAAGCAATCCGTCTCCTGCTAGGGATATCATGTCATCTACAGATAAAGCTCTACCAGATGGATGTCAAAAGTGCGTTCTTGAATGGGGATCTCAATGAAGAAGTATATGTGTCACAACCCAAAGGATTTGTTGACCCTCACTATCCTGATCATGTGTATAAACTCAAGAAAGCTCTTTATGGGTTGAAACAAGCACTAAGGGCTTGGTATGAAAGGCTCACAAAATTCCTCATCCAAAGCGACTACATTAGAGGGGGAGTCGACAAGACCCTATTTGTGAAGAATGAAGATGGAAATTTAATGATAGCTCAAATCTATGTCGATGACATTGTTTTTGGAGGGATGTCAAGCAAGATGGTAGAGATATTTATTCAACAGATGCAATCAGAATTCGAGATGAGCATGGTGGGAGAGTTTACTTATTTTTTGGGCTTCCAAATCAAACAACAAAAGGATAGCATCTTCGTATCTCAGAGCAAATATGCGAAGAATATTGTCAAGAAGTTTGGGCTAGAGAAAGCCTCACATAAAAGGACACCAGCAGCTACACATGTCAAGCTAACTAAAGATGATCCAGGAGAAGCCGTCGACCAACACCTCTACAGAAGCATCATTGGTAGTCTTCTCTACCTTACTGCAAGTCGACCAGATATTGCTTACTTTGTAGGAGTATGTGCTAGATATCAAGCTAATCCTAAGGTTAGTCATCTCTCCCAAGCCAAAAGAATTATTAGATATATTTCTGGGACCACGGACTTGGGTTTATTATATTCATTCGACACATCCTCTACCTTGGTGAGGTATTGTGATGCCGATTGGGCTGGGAACACATCAGATAGGAAAAGCACATCTGGAGGATGCTTCTTCCTTGGCAACAACCTCATGTCATGGTTTAGTAAGAAGCAAAACTGTGTTGCCCTATCCACTGCCGAATCGGAGTATATTGCTGCTGGGAGTAGCTGCACACAACTACTTTGGATAAAGCAGATGTTAGTCGAATACAATGTCAGACAGGATGCCATGACTTTGTATTGTGATAATATCAGTGCTATCAACATCTCCAAAAACCCTGTCCAACACAGCAAGACCAAACACATTGATATTAGACATCACTTCATTCGAGAATTGGTCGAAGACAAGAAGATCATCCAACTCCAATTCGAAAGAGAATGGAGTACTTGGAAGTCAGATCTGAAGCTGCCACTGTCCCTTTGGATGGCCATGTTCTGCTCTTGTCTCCGGTGATTTCTCGGAGGACTTTGCTCAGATCGGGTGGTGGCACAGATCGAACCCTCTTCCTTCCCAGGAATTCATTGATGATGTCGGAGGTGATGTCAAAGCGGATGCCTCTGACATATACTTTATCAAACTCTGGAGCATCTGGGGTACCAAATGTGGTAGGCAGATTTGCAATGAATTCTTTAACCAGAAGGGGATAGTGGTTGCCAATGTCGGAGACGGTTCTCATCAATTCCGCCTTCTCCAGGAGCTGTATAATGGCCTTTAGCCCAAGCAGCTCCGACGACAATGTCTTCTCTGGGTACGCCGTTCTCTGAAATACAAACACCCACCTCTTTGCGCCTTCTGCTGAGTGAAACGACACGTTGTCGTAAGTTACACTCATGGTGTTCTTGGCCGTTTTCAGGGCCTTCCTCTTCTTTCCTTCCTCAGCAGGAACCTCTTGGACGTCATCATCAGTAGATTCATCTATCAACCTTCTTGTGGGGATCACCTTCTTCCCCTTTTCTTTGGCAGCCATCTTTTTCTTTTTGTTGCTGGGGCCTCCAGCATCCTTGAACTCCTTCCTCTTTCTTGTTTCTTTTAGTTTTCCAACCATAACAGCCAAACTTTCATTTTCTTTTAGAACTTTCTCCTTCAGGGACGACAGCACTGTGTGTGCCGTCTCAATAGCTTCTTCCGTGACATCTTCTCTGACATTATGAGGGTTTTCTTCTGTGTTGTTGGTGGTAGCATCCTTGTTCTTCTCAGCTTCTTCCAGATCGGTCTCTTCGTCTCTGGTTTCTTCTTTCTCTTCTTCTTCTTCCTCGGCTTCTTCCGAGTCAGCTATTTCTTCCTCTTCTACAACATTTTCAGTGGCTTTTGGTTTTACATCTGTTCCTTCTTCTTCTCCTCCTTCTCCTTCCGCAATGCGTTCCAGCCCATGACTGACCGGAGTCAGATCCTCCTTTTCTCCTTCCGGACGTATCAGTTCTTCTACCACACCTTCTTTAGGTGGGTCCTGGTTTTCCAGTAGTGATTCTAACAGATCACTGTTTCTAGAAGTATCGGCAGAGAAATCGTTACCTGTTAGTGTTGGAACTGCGACGATTTGCATGGAGGCCTCTCAAACTGGGCGCCCTCAACCCACGCATCATCGATCAAACCTGAGCTAGCAATCCTTATCTACCAAATAGGTACTGGATCTAAACTTGACTTTGGACAATTTGTGATTGATCATCTTGTTCGCCATGCTAGAACTCTTGCTGTGAAAATTCCCATAGCCTTTCCATCCCTTATCTTTGAATTACTCGTGCATCAACACCCTGGCGTGTTGAAAACGACGGATAAGGTGGGGAAAAGAGGAGGAGTAATTGTGGTGAGCCACAAATTGTTTGAAGGAAGGCATGCTCCTGATCTAGCCAGACCAGAAGCCACGGCAAAGACCAGTAGAACCACAAGTGCCGTCCCTCTCACAAGGACTACCAGCAGGGATGCCGTCATGCTCAAAAAAGAAATTGAAGTGCTTGATGAAGACATTGCAAACTTAAAAACGGCTCTGAAGCACCTCTCGCAGCGCCGAACTCACTGCGCCAATCTGCTGCACTCAATGTCTCCTCCAAGATCAGAAGATGATCCCACAAATGATCCAGATGATGCTACCCAAGAAGCCTCCACAGAAGCTACAGAGACTGCCAGTTCCAACAGCAGCTCTATTTGAAAAGACTTATGAAATTCTCTAACTCTTGAACTACTGAACAACTTTTATGGTCTGCAATATTTTTTGAACACTGTATCATGCTTTCTCTCGACAGTTGATCGAGAGCAAGTGTGAGTTATGTTTGGATTTATTTTGCTTATTTCCCGGATTTGTTGAAATACTTGTTTAAGTTTTGGCTCTTTTTGAGCCAGCAAGGGGGAGTAAGTTTAAGTTAGATAACGCGCGCGATCACGACGATACAAGAAAGGAAGATAGAGACGACGCGAAGACACAAGACGCGACGATACGCACGACGACACTGCCGATCAACGAAACGACGAATGCGACGCAGAATGCGACGAAGAATGCGACGAAGAATGCTGTCCTTAAAAATAGCCAAAGGGGGAGATTGTAGTTACGACGTTTTTCGAGATTGGCTAATTTTGAAGAAACTGAAGAATCATGTTACAAATAATGTCGAAGCATCTTCTACGACATCTTGTGTGACATTGTTGACGGCATCTCGGCAAGCATCCTGATCAACAGAAGTCAGGAAAGTGCAGGTTCGGCAGTGCAGCAAAAAACGATTAGGAAAGTGCAGAACGACTCCTAATCTGAAAAGAAGAAAGACGGTGATTAAGAGGAAACCCTTTAGGGTTAGTACTCATCCACGATTGCTATAAAAGCTTAGGCTACCCCCTTAGCAATCGTGTGGTTCTTTATTTTGTTTCCTAGCAACAATTTGCAAGGTTCTTAGACGTGAAGGTTTGCGGGCTGAGAAATTGCAGATTGAGCTTAGGACATTGTGCATCACATAACTATAGAGAGTTAGGTGATTGAGGGTTTACCGAAGTCGTGAGTTGAAGACTGCACGCAACCACCAAGCTTGAAAAAGACTTGAAGACGACAGAGCAAGGCGATTGCTCGAAGAGTGGAATCAAGACGTTCTTGGATTCAGGGGGAGACCCTGAGATAGATTGCACTATAAGACGTAGCATAAAGTATAGATCTAGGAGGGATCACAGGTACTTGTATGTTCTGACGGATTACTGATAAGTGAAATCTTTCCACTAGGATGAGAGCCCCCAGACGTAGGTGACGTTGCACCGAACTGGGTAAACAATCTGCTGTGTCATTACTTAGAGCTTTATATTTACTGTCCTGCTTTATCTACGCAAGAAGTCAGACACAACGTTATAGCATTCTCTGTAACATTGTGTGTGGCATCTTGCACGACTGAGTGATCAGAATTTCAACATCGTTAGACCGGTTGGTATCACTATCGACTTAAGATCCTTACACCGAAATCCACCGCAGTACCTGCAGCTGAGAACGACGAAATCAAAGACATTGACGAGGACAACGAAGACAAATGAGGACGACAAAGAAGAAAACGATGACACTGATATGGAAGAGGATGAAGATTATGATTCTGTCAACTCTGATGGTTAATATATATATATATATATATATATATATATATATATATATTATATATATGTTTCATCGATTATGAATAATTTATTTTTGTTTGTTCGAAATGTTTTGTCAATGGTCTTGAACTACAAACAATGAACTAAAGTAAAAATGTAACAATTTAATTAAAAGTAAACCCTGTATTTCAAAATTAATTGAAAATAGTCATGAGGGGTATTTTTGAAAATTAACAAAAATACTCCTAAGGGGCATTTTCAGAAATTATCACAAAAGTACCCGTTACATTTAAAAGGTAATGAAAACTGTTTTTTTTCAAAGTATAAATTTCTAACGGCGTACACATGTATGTACGCTGTTAAAAATTAATATTTTGACCAAATTGTTGACTTCCGTTTGATATCGGATTTTTATCTTAGATCGAGTTTCATACATTATAAGAATAATTCAAAAATTTTGGCACATGAAGTAGCAAACCATTGCGCTCAAATCGGTACAGTCGAATTCACCATCGGACCGACATGAATAAATAATAATTTAGGGTTAGGTTTTGTAACGGCGCACGTTGCTATGTGTGTCTTCGGTAATATGTTTGTAACGGCGCACAATCACAGTGCATGCCGTTACAAAGTGTCAAATTTCATAGTCACCTATGTTGATTTCCCCTTGACCGGTTTGGATCGATGTTCATACATTATCGGAATTAACTGTAATTTTGGTACATGAAGTAGCAATCCATTGTGCTTATATCCATATGGTCGGATTACAACTTGATTTTCAACATAAACTACTTTCGTTAAAGCGTGAGTTTAGGGTTTAGAAAGGTAAAATCTATCATAAAGGCTAAACACATTGATCATCAAACGTTAAGTATATATATTTTTAATTGAAACCGTTCAATTTGTTATAAATAACATGTACGTGGAATAGTACAAGTTTTAGGAAAACCAAACCACGGGAACATGGCTATATATTTGGCCGAAACCCTCTTCTTCCTCTCCGCCTCTGTTTTCTCTCAACCTCTCTCTCTCTCTCTCTCTCTCTCTCTCTCTCTCTCTCTCTCTCTCTCTCTCTCTCTCTCTCTCTCTCTCTCTCTCTCTCTCTCTCTCTCTCTCTCTCTCTCATCCCGCCGTCATTTGCCTCCATTTGACCCGAATATGTTTGGACCTCCTGGTCCATCGTACTTTACTTCATGATGTAAATTTATTCAAACAATTTTAAATTTTTATTATTTAATTACATTTTCAATCTAATTTTTTAATAATATATATTTTGTAGTGGCGCACGTATATATGTACGATGTCACGAATGTAACAATGTACAATTTGATGTGCGCCGTTTCAATTGTAACGACATATAGCACACGGTACGTCGTTACGTTTGTGACGGTGGACAATACACCGTATGTCGTCATTGATGGTGCCATTAGAGTTTGTAACGGCGCACACCTCGCCGTTACAAACCTAACCACGCACGATATTCTGTATGTTGTTAATGTTGTAATATCGAACAATTGGTGTGCGCCGTTACAATTTGTAACAAAGCACGGTAAAACGACGAATTGCACGCCGTTATAAATTGCAACGGCGCACAATTCGCTCTCTAATGTCGCACGGTGCATCGTTACTAAATTATAAAATCTAACAGTGAGAACGAATTTTGTTTTCGAGGTAGATAAGTGAAAACCGTATAAAGTACGAGGGAAGAGTATAACATTTTATAAAAAATTATTGCATGAATAATTTCGTTATTTTTTTTTATAAATATACTCATTTAGCACAAAAATACTATTGTCATGAACGAAGTACATAATACATACTTCCAAAAAAAAATACATAATACATTTAAAAAAAATATCATGGTATAAAATTCAGGTATGTAACACATTTTTGTCATACTTTCGAAATGTACTTAATTAGAGTGTGTGATTCATTTTAAAATTTATAAGTAAATGTATTAGGTACCTACTTTATATATAGTATTGCTTGCTAGTGATAAACAACATCAGTAATCATTGAGGAAAGCTTGAGTAAACAGAATTAATTATGTACAAACAAAATGTCCATGTAGGAAAGATTGTGATAGTCCGATTCTTGATGCTGGACAGTTCATCTTTTCACTTCCTGAAAAAGGTTTCTGCTAAATATTTCCTATTTTAAACTACAAACTTTTTCTAAAAATCATTAAATAACCAATAGCGTGACAAAGCCTACTTACATTAATTTATTTATCCAGTTGTTTGTTGGATTATTGTGAATAATTAATTAACTGTCCCCCAAAACCTCCTAATCATTATAATGAGGGCAGCTTGATGGCAATACAACAGCAGAATCACATCCCATATCCTAATATAGAGCATTGCAGTTTTAATGTGGGTTGCAATATACATGTTAAATCTCAATTAATATAAGCTCAAGTTCATATTTATTATTTAAATATAATTCTTGATTTTCTATGTGAGTTTTATGTTATGTTTCATGTGTATCGGAAACCTCTGGCTCGAAACAAGATATAGCACATAGGAGTGCAGGTGCCAAGTGGATACAAACTAGTCTTCGATATCTTGTTATGGGAAAATCGTAAAAACTTACGGTAAACTTTACATTTCTTTCCATAAAACTACGGTTAATTATATTTTTTGCATCATGTCACGGTTAACTTTGTATTTCATTGCACTGGTGTTAAAAGAAACGGAAGTGTGTGAAATAATGTTATGTGCTCTTCACGTGGTGGTTATAAATAATTAGTATTACTTAAATTACCCTTACATGAGATTTAAAAA
This sequence comes from Geranium rotundifolium, assembly GCA_963920655.1. NCBI lineage: Eukaryota > Viridiplantae > Streptophyta > Magnoliopsida > Geraniales > Geraniaceae > Geranium > Geranium rotundifolium. The sequence goes on from OY987314.1 coordinate 9,061,567, forward strand.
CCTTTCTCTAAGATATATATCAGTAATACCTAAATTACCCTTATATCAGTAATACTTAAAACTCATATAATCACTAATACTAATTTTCATTAATCCTTAACTTGTTTTTTGTGATTTCATTTTGATATTTGTAAGGTTTGTTAATTTTGACATATATCTATTTTATAGATCAAATTAATGGTACATAAATATATATATATATATATATATATATATATCAACATTTGCATACATGCACACTACATTTGCATCATTGCAATAATTTATCACCGCAAGGTTAAAACTATGAATTTCATCAACATTAACCACATGCAACATTAACCATATATTTCATTCACATCATGCATATAACATTTAAAACCCGGCGTGCATTGTCTGATACAAAATAAAAGAGAAAAAGTGCATGACTATTATCTCTTTATCATAAAAAAACTAAAAGTAACGGTAAAATAAATCACCACCCAAAAAGATGATAAAACAAGTCGACAATGTCTTCCTTGTGCACATGGATGCATTGAATTGTCCGAAAAACAGAATTCATGATGGTCTATAAATAGTTACTCCAAGGTTGAGTACTGCTCTTTAAATGAACTTCGATATTTTGGGAAGCCCTAATATGGGGTTGAATAGAGTTGCCTCTTTTCCCCACATTGTCCATAACTGCTGGTTTGACAAAAGAAGACTTCAATTGAGTTGTTGATGATATGAACATAGCTTCTGAAGCAAATCTTGATTGTCCAGCATGATATCCAATAGTTGTAAAGAATTTTTACAAAGAAAAAACCATTAAATTGAGATATGTATTGCATAATTTTGTTCTCATTAACTGTAAACTATAGAATATTTATACCGGTTGACTTCTTAGTTCTCGAAGCTTTTCTTGTGCTAAACCTTCAGCTGGTATTTCAGGTATGTCTTGCTGATCCTAACACAAATTAATAAGTGTTTTAAATAACAAAATATTTAAAAATAATTTGTAGAAAATAATTTTGATAAATCGAACAAGTTTACCTGAATCATTTTCTCGAGTTTCCTTTGGATTGGAAGTTTTTCTAATCTCTGTTTCTTGTAAATTTTCAGCAAAACGTGTTCGTCTTTCCTCAAGTCTAGTTATAGCAGCGAGTCTATTATGTTCAATTTGTGACCTCTCATCTACTGTGCAAGATGAGCTATCAGGAGACGGGGATTGAACATATGCACTTCCATTTTGTTGTAAATCTCTCTTCCTTGCAAGTTTTTGCCTACACTTTTCTCTCTTTTTGTCAAGTTTATCAGAAACATCTTCTAAATCACCCCTCATTGAATATGGTTGTCCACTTCCCTTTACAGTCCTCTTTTTCCTTTGAGATGTGGTTTCCCCGTAGTCTTTTGGACCACATGATCTAGAATTGTGTCCTTCCTTCTTGCACCTGGTACATTTAATTACAGTAAGCCTTCTATCCAAATTATATTTAGAGCGAATCTTGTCATTTTCAATTTCCATTACGCCCTTCCTTCTCCTCTTTCTTGGTCTACCCGGTGGTTTACAAACGATTGGAGGAAGAAGTACTACTTCATCATCCTGAATTACTTCACACTCCTATAGTCCTTCAAGCGGAAATATTTGACCTTCATAAATTTTTCGAAATGTCGATGCAAAATAATATTGGTCAACATATGCCTCTGGTTTTTCGTTTCTAGCAAGAACATCAGCTTGGCCATGACTACAAGGAATCTCTGATAGCTGCCACTCCCGACATGAACAAATTCTTAATGTCACATTCACGTTATATATTTGTCTCCCGTCTTTGACATCATAAATCCCGTTCCCACTAACTCGCGTGGTATACTGAAGAGCCACATCACGATTTGCTTCAACTGTTTCTTTGATTTTTGGGCAAAGATGATGTTTATGTGCATCCAACTCATGACCACTCCTGTTGAACCAATCCATTAGTGCTATTCGGTAAAACTCACAGAATTCAATTAAAGAAAGGTCTCGCCCATCCAATATCCAAGAGTTGAATGATTCGCTTAAATTGTCATCTTGGGAAGATGAATTAGCTCGGACACTATAATACGCCTTGCACCAACTCTGTAGCGGTTTCGCCTTCAACCATTGGTACGCGTCTTTGCTAACTTTTTCTAGTTTTTGCATTTCAATCTCATGTGCGGCTTGAGTGCTTACTCTTGCACAAGCATACAACATCATTTTGAGTTTTTCGCTCTTGAATTTCAAATAAAAGTTCTCGACCATGTGCCTTAAACAATGACGATGCTCAACATTTGGGTACTTTTGTTCGAGTATATCTACCAACCCCTACAAATGTTTAAAAAAATGAGTACCATAAAAACCTTATATTATTTCTAACAAAATAAACAACTTCATTACTTCCATAACATTCAATAATGAAGCTATAAAATGAGTATTAAGGCTAACCATATCAATTCAAATTATCATAAAATGCAGGAAGAAAAATTGAAAGTAGAGTATTGCAGGACAATTATTTATAAAAAGACCACATTCATTTGTAGAATATTATACAATGTTAATCAATGGTAAATATACAACCACATAATATGCATGAGTTAGTACGTCATACCTTTTGCTTTTCCGGTATGAACACCCAACCACCTTGATGAATATCGCCAAAATCCTCAAAGAATTGTTCTAGGAACCAACCCCATGATTTTTTATTTTCTTGCTCGACGATTGCCAAAGCTAGTGAGAACATGCCATCATTTGCGTCCCGTGCTATAGCAGCCAATATTTGACCGCTAAAGTAACCTTTGAAGTGACATCCGTCCAAGCCAATGAAAGGCCTACATCCAGCCATAAAACCTTTTTTCTAAGCCGCAAATCTGATATATAATCGTAGAAATCTAGGCACCATAGGACGTCCAACCTCTTCCAAAAACTCCTCTACGCTGATAGTACACTTACTTCCCAAATTGGTTTCACGAATTCGTTGTAAATAGTTGCAAAGCATCCCGTACTGCTTGGTATAATCTCCTTGAATCAATTCTTTCCCTTTATGAATTGCTATATATACCTTGTGCCTACTAACATTTCATTGGAGATCTCGCTCAATCATCGTATGAAATGCTTTGACATCAATTTTTTTATTGTCCCGAATATAATCCTTGAACCTATAACATATGTGATTTGAATGGATAACTTTAAACTTCAAACTCAAAAACAATGAAAAAATGTAAACAATAACACTAATAAGAAAAATAAAATTATTTGAATAACATCATGACACGATTAAATGTAACATATATGAATATAACAACACTACGGGAAAAAATGTATAATAGAGTGTGTGAACAACATAATAAAATTTAATAAGTGATGCTCACCTCATAGCAATTACTTGTGCAGTAACACTAGTATTCTTCGTGGGCCTGGAACACACGTGAGTAGGAAGCAAAGTTTTTATCGCCCAATACTCTCCGTTCTGTACTTCACTACACCAAACATAGAATGGACACCCATCCTCCTTACATAACACTCCAATTCCATCCTTGTCATTTCTAGTGTAATCAAGAATAAATTTCTTCTCCGCACAATAATGCCGTAGAACAAGTCGACAAATTGTCGGACTCTCGAATCTATCCCCAAGATTTAGTTCAATATTCTTCATTTCTGAGTTAGAATCACAAATTTTTGGTTCTATGAACATTTGTCTCCTCATACGAGGCTCTTCAATATTAGTGTCACTATCGGTTTCGTCACCTAAATCAGTATCACCATCAATGCCTTCATTAATGTTTGATTCTTCTTCATCCTCAAAAGTAGGCACTTCAATGGCTTCACCTAAGTCATCATTCTCAAGATCATATAAGTAATTCTCCCATTCGGATTATGATCTCGAATCTGGTTCCCCGTCCATTCCTAATTCTGCTTGTTGCTAAAAAAATACAATCTCATTCAAAGAAGAACAAATATAATTTACAAATAAACAACCTTAACATGATAAACAAAATCAAGTTCAATAAAAATTCACAAGAACATAATCTTTGGTCACTGGTAACAAAAATATAGATTTCAATAAAAATTATTTCCAAAATATTTGAAATATCAAGTAAGCATAAATTAAACCTCAATAGACTAGAAATTTAAAGTTAATGCAAGCGTTAAAAATCAACAAAAAAACCTAAAACCATAATTCTTACAAACAAAAATTGGCCTCCAAACCAAACAAAATACACTTCTATTTCTATTTAATATGATTTCACAACTCACAAACTAAACAAACAAAATTTTGAAAACATACTTCCAGTGCTTGAAGCTTTAATTTTTACCTGTGAATGCTCTTGAATCTCCTTTCGCCGGTCCTCAACTTCTTTTCTTACCTTTTTCATTCTCGAAATCTCAGTAGACATCAATTTTCTCATCTCCTATATGCATCTGCAAGATGCGGCTCTTCGTTTCCTTCTTCTTGAATTGTAAAACGCAAAATACCTACAATACAAATGGGTTTTGTTCATTTGTAGAATTAGAGGGGTTTGATAATTAAAAAAATCAATATAAGGTTATTTTGGTCTTTTAACAATCACATTAACGGTTGTGCACTCTATGCTATGAAATGAAAAGTTAACTGTGACATAATGCAAAAACAATAGTTAACCGTAGTTTTGTGCAAAAAATGTAAAGTTTACTGTAACTTTTTGCAATTTGCCCTTTTATTATAGCCAATGTCACGTGAATTTAAGAGTGTAGAATCATTTAATTACATAATGTTGATGTAAGTTTCGCCGGCACTATTTAATATTACTCTTCATATAAAAAGAAAGAAAGAAAGATTATCAGCTTATAAATGTACATAATCAAAATTTGATATTATGTTAAGTGATATCTGATTAAAAACTCAAATTAAACCATCTCTAACCTCATTTTATATTTTTTCTCTTCAATACACTCAAAAATTATGATAGAAATAATAAGAGATTTATTATTGATTGTGTGTTTTATGATGGACAAGATACCACTATTTATATAGAGATAGAGAAATCCTAATACATGTGAGAAAAGAAAACATAAATATAAGAAACCTAATATAATCTAACAGACCCCTCAAACTCAATGCGGTGAAACAAGAATTGAGTTTGATGTTAGATAGTATTGAGTTGTGGCGAGGGTTGCAGCTGCCGATGATGCTGTCGAAGCGATGCGGCGAGGATTGAAGATGAAGGATGTGCGCCGATGTTTGATGCTGCCCGCTGGCTGATGACAATGGCGAGATAGTAAATGCTTGATGATGTAGATGCCTGATGGCTGATGGAGAGATAGCAGATGCCCAATGATGTCAGATGCCTAATGGCTGATGGCGAGATAACAAATGTCCAATGATGCCAGATGCTTGATAGCGAGTAGCAAATGCCCAATGATGCCAGATGTCTGATGCCCGTTGGCTAATGGTTGAATTCAGTCGATGCTATCCTCTCATGTGCGGTGTCCGGATTACGGAAATCCCGAACAACCCCCCTCAAACTCAATACAGTGAAACACGAATTGAGTTTGAAGCTAGATAATATTGAGTTGTGGCAAGGGTTGCGGCTGCCGAGGATGTTGTCGAAGTGATGCGGCGAGAATTGAGGTTGGAGGATGCGCGCCGATGTCTGATGCCTGATGCTTGATGCTGCCTGTTGGCTGATGGCGATGGCGAGATAGCAGATGCCCGATGATGCTAGATGCCTTATGACTGATGGCGAGATAGCAGATGTCCAATGATGCTAGATGCCTAATGGCTGATGGCAAGATAACAGATGTCAAATGATGTCAGATGGCTGGTGGCGAGAAAACAAATGCCCAATGATGCCATATGCCTGATGCCTGATGCCCGCTGGCTGATGGCTGAATTCAGTCGATGCTCTTCTCTCACGTGCGGTGTCCGAATTGCGGGATTCCAGATTATGGGATGTCCATATTACGGGATTTCCGACTTACGAGATTCTGGACTACGGAATGTCCGAATTACGGGATGTCCGGATTACGGGATATCCAACTTACGGGATTTTGGATTACGGGATTCCGGACTACAGGATTTTCGATTGATGAGTTGATAGGATTGCTTCGTGAGAGGAGCTAGGGAGCGACGGGGGGCTTGCGGTGGCGATGGCTCGTGAGGCTTAGATTGATATGGAGAGGCTACGAGAGTGGTTTGATTAATTGAGAATGACTTGATTTGTTGGTGGTTTTGGTTATTGATTTTGATTGATTTGAGGAATTATGTGGGTGATTATGGTTGATTAGCAGAAGCGAGGGAGATTAGGGTTAGAGATTGAGATATTGATTGAATTGTCTCGCCCACCTGTCAGAATAACAAATTATCGACTAGTGGGCAAAGTTAAAAATTCATTGAGATCCAACCGAGAATCGTTGATTCATCTGATACCATGATATGAATATTTATAGATTTATTATTGATGTGTGATACTATGATGGTCAAGAAATATTTATTTAAAGAGGGATAGAGAAACTCTAATGCATGTGAAAAAAAAACACAAGTACAGAAAACCTAATATAATTTAACAAAATATTATTTTACTATAATTTAATAAAAATTATATTAGCAACATAATATATTTCATTTCGTTTATAAAACACATATTTTATGTTAAATTTAGCAGAGATTTTATTTTATTTATTATTATTTTTTCCGTGGGACTCAACCGTCCCATTTTGCCACGGTATTCCGTCCTGTCATCCCTTTTGTGGTACCATTAGATCATATGACCCTACTATGATATGATCCTAACGTGGCACTTGCCTACCTCCCATTGGTTTGTCCCCAATAGTTCAATTCATTTGTCGCCTAAACTTTTTTTTTTGATTAAATACGATCGTAAGTAACAGGCCATTTCCTCTACAAGAAGAGAGGTGTCAATATATAGGCCATTTCTCAGCCGCCCTTTGATCCTTGAACTGACAATTGTTTGGTTTGATTAGATTGAATCGAATTTTTGACTGTCCCTAAAGATGTCTTTGGTTCTTGCACTCCACAAATGTGACATCCATGTCCCACGCCACAATATCTATTTTGGTTTATTCTATTGCATGGTCGGTTTCTCACACATCGGCTCTTCTAGGAACTTATAACGGTGACATTATGTGGTAATATGGCAACAGAGGTTGATGGTTGAGTTCTGTTCCACAAATAGAGAACTCGTCTTCTTCAACCTCATACCGCCCATAAACCTGCAGTAGCTGGCCAGTTCAAGAAGCAAAAGAACCATAGATTTCAGAAAAAAACTAAAGCTTACCTGATTCTTGATTGGGACATTTGCAAGTGTCCATATATGATTATGGACTCATAATCCATTATCTGAATGCAAATGAAAATGCTACGTCACTTGTCTTGTCCTAACACCAATTACTATTGGTTGATAAATTTGAATAATCCTTTTTCTTCATTTTTATAAATTCTATAGATAGTTATGTTTGAATTATAAATATTGTTATTATTTATAAATATTTTAAGAATTTAATTTTCTCTGAGTGAATCAAAATTTTATAAGATATAAAAATTTAATATTTACATTATTGTGCACTCTGCACACAAATATAGTTATTTCACACCTTGTTACTTAATTTATTTTTTAGTATCCAACTACTAGTTTGGGATATGTGTACTAAAATTTGTAAAAGAAACTTAAAATAAGTAAATTATCCCGGTATGAATAATAACACTCAACCCTAATTTTTTTTTCTCTTTTCACGATTTCTCTCTACCAGAAGCTCTCTATCCAAATCACGCCCTCCAACCACCACGCCTCATTTGCATTCAACTTGGAACCATTCATGAAGATCAAAGACAGTACGACCAAGATCAAATCGGAGGCTCCAACTGTTGGACAAAATTGATAAAAATGGCAAAAGTTGACATGTGTTAACTAGTGAATGAGTCAACTTGAGCCGTGATTTTGGAACGCTTCGACTCGGCCTAGAATGATTTGAAACACGTTTACATAATCTAGGATATGAGAGCTTTCCAACGGTATATCACGAGCTCTAAACGCACAAGAGGTGAATGAGAAATAGAACCTCAAAGATATTTCCGTGATATTTTCTAAATGTAAAATATTTTCAAAATAATTATTTGAAAATAAGTGTGGTCACATTATGCCATTAAAAGGAAAAATTTCTTAATTGGAAATTAAGAGAATATTCCGAGATATTGTCTTTCTCCCCAAGAAAGAAATTTGTAATTATTTCTTTCCCTTTCTCTTTAGGTTTCAACTTTTCCCTAAGCCTATAAATAGATAACTTTTGTAGAGAAATAGAGACACATCGAAAAATACCCTATCTGACCACCTTTCTCTCTAGTTCATCTTGCATGATTCTCTCTATATCACGGTTTTGAGTTCGACTACGATCGACGTTGTATCCTGGGAGCGATTTGTCCATACGGGGGCAAAATTCGTCTCAAGGAAAGCGGATTACCGTGCCTCGTCGATAATCGTTTCCTCCTTCTTCATCTGTCCAATACCTAATCACAGGTCAAGTAAATATTATGTATTGTGACGGTGATATTCAATAATAATAAAGTATATTCTATTCGTCTTCTTCAATTTCTTTAATTATTGCATGCATGTTTGAATGAATAAATATATTAATTACTCGATTTGCGTTTATGGACTAACCCCGTATATAACAATCTTGAGACGAATTATTGTGTTGTAGTTTTTTCATAGACGCTTTCTAACCCGACGAACAGGTTACTATGGCGGAATTAATCTGATTTGACATATGGTCAAACAAACTCGATAAAACGGTTTACTCGAAACTTTTTAAAATTCTTGTTAATCAAAAAGATTAACTTAATTTTCATGATTTATTGGTTTGAAATAATCAGATTTGATTATTATTTTTTCCTAAGTTTTATTTTCCAGAGCATCGAACCAAGATTCGAAAAGCTATATAAATATATCTCGAAACGAAGCACCTCTGGTCAGAATCAAGTTTTGACCAAAACTACAAAGTTGTAGAGGACGGAAAGAGGAACCCAAAGAAATTAATTTCATAATTTTTGGATATCTGTAGCCCTCGCTACACCTTCCGTACAGTAACGCTACTGAAAGTGACAGACTGAAATTTAATTGATGAATCCTTTATTATAAACTTGTTTATTAATTATAAATTAATGAGTTATCTAATGATATTGTGATTATATGTTTTGTGTAACGGTTCATATACGATGAACAGATAAATAATTATTTGGAATCATCTTGATAAGATTTCAACGGATCATATGTGAGAAGACACACAAATAAGGAGACAAGAGAATGAGAGTGGTCTCTTGAAGAGTAAAAAACATGTACAGAGATAAGTTTGTTTCTCCCTTGTATTTTTATGTCATACTTGATTTGTGTGTTTTAATAATCAAGCATGAGATGGTTTTTGTATATATGTAATATATATACTCACACACTTATACGATTACAAATATAAGATGCTAATTTGTATATGTTAATATGTTAAGATGAGTATGCTTCTTTGTAATATGTATATGTTCGTTATTATATTTGCAAGAATATAATGCTAATATATTTATATAGATATATAAAAGTGTGTGTACCGGTGTTTTGATCTATGTATACGTACATGGATGTTTCAATTAATATATTTAATATACATATATGACTCGGTTCGATTATATATATATATATGTATATATATGCATGTCCATGATTTAATGATTATATATGTGTGTTAAGAACGATTATGCATGCTTATAAACATATAGATGTATGTGTATATTTATGTATATGCTAAGGGCGATATTCACATGCATGCGTATTATTATATTATAGATGAATATATGAATATACATGCTAAGTGTGATATGAGTATATGTATGTGTGTATGCCAAATTTACTAAATAGTTATGAGGACAAGATGCTTATGTGGTGTTGTAAATTTGATGCGTGAAATTGCATATTAATTGAGATGATATGATTTGACATAATTGGTCAAACAAGATGATGACCTACTTTATTCAATTGATGAATATAATGGTCTAGCGTTGCCCGATGCATGATTAATCGATTATGTTTCCTTTTATGGAACACGTAAGAACGATTCAATCAATGTTTCTATGTAATCGATCTGTTTCTGAGTGAAACACGTAAAGACGATTAACATAGAGTAATGTTGTGAACCTCTGACTCAGTTGATCCTGTATTATTTATAGAACACGTAGGGACAACTCCAACCAGGTTCCAACGTACATGAACACGCTGGTTGTGTGGGGGAACTACCTTCCTTTACAAGTAAAACCTAACGTTCTGTGTAGTAGAACTTTGTTCTCTACGGGTAGACGTTATGTGTAGTAGAACTTCGTTATCTACAGGTATAACCAGACCCTCGCGCGGTAGAACTACGCTCCACCAACGCGAGATCTGATTTTTGTGATATGAATTATTTGTTCTATGTGAACACGTTATTTAACTCGATCTAATTTTATTATTCGTTGTATCATATATGGTTGACGACAACGCGAAAGCAACTGAACCAACGCTGCCAGCCGATATGTGGCTAAAATGGTGGAGGTCTAGAGAGATCCCATAAAAGAGCAAGAAACCTTAATGAGGCGTTGCCAAGAAACCCAAGTCTAATGGGAAGTGCTTCAATTGCAACAAGCAAGTGCTTATGTCTTCCAAATGCAGGATGTTGAAGAAAGACAAAGAAACTTGAAGCTAACATTGTAGATGTCATGACACAATAGATGTATGACAACGATTCAAGTGCTTAGTTGAGATTTAGAGATTATATGTAATTTCAGTAAATTTCAAAGTTGTGAATAAAATAAGAGAAACGTTTCTTATATTTATGTCATTAACTCACTTAAATACTTGTACAGTAGAAACAAGTTCACAATAATGGAAACACGTTCCATTTATAATGGAAACACAAACCGAACAGTTTTCAAGTATAATGACAACAAGTATATAGTGCTTAAGCAAATTATTCTTTGGAATAATATGGTCTTAAATATTATATACTGTGATGTTAAGTCAATTTGATTCGGTTCATAGATGAACACGCACGAACAAATTGAAAGACTCTAGTGTTAATTTTGAATAACATGGTTTCTTACGAGAAAAATATAAATTGAGTTCTTATGATCCAACTCTAGACGAGAGTATGAAAAAGATATATTGAACAGTATTAATGCTTTAAGTGATACATGTAGAGTTTATTCTATGCAGAAACATGTATGAACGATTACTTAAAAAAAATATTAATTAATCGATTCTACGAGACATGTAAGATAGATTAGAAAACGTATATGTTTCTTTGCGAAACACGTGAGATCAACCTATATTTAATTTATTGATTGTAGGTCAGTATGATCCATAATGTTCAAGAACATAAAAGACAAAACCGAATGATCTTTGCGATCAATGAAAACACATGTGAATAAATTGAATGTTTTCAATTATTCATCTAGAATGTGTGGAATCGAGTTAGAACAATCATTTCCATCATGGGAAAACGTTGAATTGTCTAAAACTTGATATATGAAACTGAAATTAAAATTTTTAATTGATCAATTGCATGAATGCTTTTTGGAAAAGAAGTAGTTCTGCGAAATGTCACTCACGTATCGAACATTCGCAAGGGAACTGTATCCGGTAGCCTCTTAAGCTCACAAGGCGTTAAGATGGTGCAAGGCTGGAATGAGTTTTGACTAAGTAAGAGGTGCATGTGGAGAATGAATAAGTCATTTCATGCAAGTCTAGAGTGATGAATAAATCAAGAGGGACGCTTCTTATGTTTATTTCAATAAGTCATTTATGGATGACATGTACACTTAGAAAACTTAACTACGAAGCGCTGCATAGGGTAACAAACGGAGAATCCCTAAATTCTAATTATGAATTTATGATGAGTCAAAACCAAAGAGATCTTCTTTCCTCATGTCGCAAAGAAAAACGTCTGATTTAACCTATAATGGGTTGTCACGATACATGTAGGGGGAAATTGTATGTCAGTTAGTCACCTTTTTAAATAAGGTAACCCCGCAAGAAATCAGACAAGATACGGTAGAAATTATGGAAAGGAAACGAACCTTCCAATAACTGCCTAAAGATGTGGGGGTACCTTGCCAAGGTAACAACCCTTTACAAGAGGTAATGAAATAGATCTAAAACATTGGACTGTATTTTCATTGCATACGCTTTGCATAGTGGTATCGATTCTTGGTGTATGAATCAAACGGATTTCAAAATACATAAGAACACGATAATAGAGTTAAAGAATGCTTAGTTCTTTGAACATGTGTTTCCATGAAAAGGGGAATCATAAGAATACTAAGGTATGTACGAGGAACCCATAACTATGGACTTTATTATGCAAGAGAACCTGCCGTGCTATAGGTATACTTTTATGCTTGTTGGATATCTAATGTAAGGGATGCCAAAGACAAGAGAAGAAACGTCTCAACCTTAGCAGGAGGAGTTGTGTCATGAAAAGCTTCACGACAAACGATGATAACAGATTAACACATAAATCTGAGTTTGAAGCTTTGGATAAAGTTGTGGAAGAAGCCGAGAAGCTACGTAACTTCCTAGAGGATATTCCTAAATGGCGAAAGCTTGTGCCTAAAATATGTGTGCATTGTGATCACCAAACAACTATTTTTAGTGCACAGAGCTTGGGGATAACGGTAAAAATCGACACATGCGTCGTCGAAATAACATCGTTAAACAACTGATCTCTACGAGAATTATCTATGTTGACTTGATAAGGTCAAATGATAATATTGCAGATCCGCTAACTGTTGGGTTAAATAGAGATCGAGTTGATAAACATCGAAAGGAATGAGGTTCAAGCCTATATAATTAAGGCGTCATGTGAAGGAAAACCAAACCTAGTTGACTGGAGATCCCAAGATCTAGGTTCAAAGGGACAACCTAATTGCATGAACCTTGTGCGGTCACTGTGGGGGCATGAACCTTGTGCGGTCACTGTGGGGGCAACCCCGAGACCATTCCTATGATGTCAAACAGTAACATAATAATGGATCAGGTTAAGCTATGATTTTAATGATACTTTGTGCATCACGAAGTTGAGCAAAAGATATCACCTATGTGAGAGTGAAGTGGGGTCGCTTCAAAAGAAACTTATGAGGCTTAGTTCTCAAGCTCTTACAGAACTAGGAGGTGTTCATGACCATAACGAACACAACCATGAGAACCTAACAACCGTGCTCGTTGATATTTGTGTGAAGTATATGATCTCTTACGCTAAACGACATAGAGTTCAAGGACATCGCGTCTACTCATCTGTCAGGAAGATAAGTATACTTTGACTAGGAAAGTTCAAAGGGGGTAACCTACTTATCTGATGCAGATATCGACTGTAGAGAGTAATCACCACGTTGAAATTATTACACGTTCAATTTCATTCACGTGGGGGATTGTTGGACAAAATTGATAAAAATGGCAAAAGTTGACATGTGTTAACTGGTGAATGAGTCAACTTGAGTTGTGATTTTGGAACGCTTCGACTCGACCTAGATTGATGTGAAACACGTTTACATAATCTATGATATGAGAGCTTTCCAACGGTATATCACGAGCTCTAAACGCACAAGAGGTGAATGAGAAATAGAACCTCAAAGATGACCACTTGAAATGAGTTGTGCTGAAAATTTGGGGGCCTAAAGTCCGTCACATTTTCACTAAGGCACAAAAACGAATTTCCATCAATATTTTTAATTTGTAAATTGAGAATAATATTTTCCAATATAATTCGGAAATAAACATTTTTCAAGTCAGTAAATTTGGGAATAAATATTTTTTCCTGAAATCGGAAATAATATTCTGCAACTTGCAATGTGGAAATAAATAAATATTTTCGGAATATTTATATTGAAGAATTAAATATTTTCAGAATATTTTTATTCATGAATAAAATATTTACGTGATATTTTCTAAATGTAAAATATTTCCAAAATAATCATTTGGAAATAAGTGTGGTCACATTATGCCATTAAAAAGAAAAATCTCTTAATTGGAAATTAAGAGAATATTCCGAGATATTGTCTTTCTCCCCAAGAAAGAAATGTGTAATTATTTCTTTCCCTTTTTCTTTAGGTTTTAACTTTTCCCTAAGCATATAAATAGATAACTTTTGTAGAGAAATAGAGACACGTCGAAAAATACCCTACCTGACCACCTCTCTCTCTAGTTCATCTTGCCTGATTCTCTCTATATCACGGTTTAGAGTTCGCCTACGATCAGCGTTGTATCCTGGGAGCGATTTGTCCATATGGGGGAAAAATTCGTCTAAAGGAAAGCGGATTAGCGTGCCTCGTCGATAATCGTTTCCTCCTTCTTCATCTGTCCAATACTGAATCACAGGTCAAGTAAATATTATGTATTGTGACGTTAATATTCAATAATAATAAAGTATCATTCATTATATTCGTCTTCGTCAATTTCATTAATTATTGCATGCTTGAATGAATATTCTAATTACTCGATTTGCATTTATGGACTAACCCCATATGTAACACCAACAACCAGAGATGCCCAAGGATGATTGGGAGGCTCTAACGACACGAATCAGGGAACCTAAGGTTTGTTCGCAAACCTAATCGTGTCGTATCCCTTCAACATCAAACACAGTCGTGTCATCGTGGAGCTTTAGCATCGCACCTCAGTTCTACGGTTCGCTCGCGAAGCCAGCCGACATCGTCGACACCCTACACCTCGCCTTTGTTTTATGACCAGGCTCCATAAAAAACTAGTAGATTTATAACTAATTTATGACCTACCTCCATAAAGAAAAACCCCAATACTCAATACCCACAAATTAAAAAAAAAAACTTTGAACCTCACTTCACAACTATGAGAAGTTGTAGGAGAAGACAACCCAAACTTGTTGAAGAAGACAACCCTATTTTTCTTTGATTTTTTGGTTTTTTTACAATCGAGGGTATTTTTGATATTACATTTAGTGAAATTATCACATGTAGGGACGTGCCCCATTTTTTGCTGTTAATTCTAACATAATATTAACATTTGTCCCAAACTACCAGTTAGGGTACCAAAAAAATAGTCATGGTAACAAAGTGTGAAACAATCATAATTATGTGTAGGGCTGTAAACGAGTCGAGTTTTTAACAAGCTGGTCGAGTTCGGCTTGATAAATATTCGGTTCGGGCTCGTTATGATCGAGTTCGAGCCGAATTCGAGCTCAGGATTAGGCTCGTTTAATAAACAAGCCGAGCTCGAGCCTGGACTTTTAAGCTTCGACATGCTCGCGAGCCGGCTCGTTTAATATTTAATTAATTATACAATTTTAATAATACATTTTCAATTTTTTGGGGAATATCTATAATGAAATTAGACGAGCCAAATCGAGTCGAGCCAATCACGAGCTGGTTCATTTAATATTTAATGAATTATATATTTTATTTTTACTTTCAATGAATATTTGTATTGAAAATTAAGTGAATCGAGCCGAGCCGAACTCGAGCTCGAGCTTATCTAAGTTTTCTCGAGCCGAACTCGAGCTTAGTTGCACAAGCTCGTTCGAGCCCGAGCCGAACACTTTTTTCACGAGCCCAGCCAAGCCTTGTCAAATTGAGACTCGGCTCGCCTCGTTTACACCCCTAGTTATATGCAATAAAGTGTTACTTTCCCTTTATTCTATTTACCTAATCCCTCGCGTGTAAACTCAATCTTATGTGTAGGAGAGAGGACGAAAGAGACTGAACAAATGACAATGATGAAAATGACTTGTTTTGATTTCACTTTGATTTTCTAATGCATTATTAGGATTTTGTGCGGGAATCTTTGGAGAAGTGTTATTTTATGAGATTTTGTTCATTTTGTGTATTGTTGTTGATGTTGTGTGGCTTGTTTTGTTTGTAGTTTACTAAAAAAATTAAAGAGGCTACTCACTAGTGTGTGCCCACTGATTCACTAATCATATTTTACCTCCTACGCCCTGTGCAAACTGTTGCTTCTTGGATCTTATTAACATAAGTCATTGTCATGCAAATTTATTTTATCTTTTGTCAAAAGGGTTGCTTTTCTTGTTTTTTAGATGATAAAAGAATACTAATCTAGGTTTACCTTAATTTTCTCAAAGTTGGCAAAACCAAATAAATGCTATTATATAAGAAACTAAGACTTGTAATTTTCATTTTTCTATTTTCTGTTTACAATGAAGTTACATTAGAGATCTCCAACCAAAACAAGTGATTGATGAGAAATCAAGAGCCTATGGGCTGCAATTTGCTTTCAAGAGTAGACGAATGGGGTCATCAAATATGCCAAAGAAACAGAGGAAATCAAATAAAACACAATAAGAAAATAGATACTCGTACCATCCATTGGCTCTCCTCAACACAACTTGTAACAAAAAAGACAGCAACATTATTCACAATCTGCTGATCTCATTGCAATTTGCACATAATCAAGATTAAAGGAAGCCTTCAAATCAAATAACATCAGACAACTACTCTGCACTTGTTACACACTGCAAGGGGCTTTTTTGAGAAGAAGAGATTTATGGAGGCCCATTTAGAATAAGAGTAGAGCCTCTCTTTTTTTAACAAATATAAAAGAGAGAGTTTAATAGAAATAAATTTTTGCATGTCTTGTGATTCGAACTCGTGTCCGTGATGTACAAGCTCTGATACCATATTAGAGGATCAACTCAACTAAAAGCTTAAGCTAATAGTTGAAGGACCAATTATAGTTTTATACTCTAACAATTACCATACAGACATATGAGGAGACAAATAGTCCGTATATGTTTTCTTTATCAACAATAAGAGAAAGGTTTATTGATAAAACTAACTAAATCTTTCAAGGAGTAAACTAGAGTCAGCTAATTACGTCAACAAAGAGAGAAATGAGAACAAAATACAATTAAAATAGAAAATGAAGACAAAGAGACATAGGAACTTGCGACGCGAGAAGATTGTTGAAATGGTGACGTTGCCTCAATGCGTATAGGTACAATTGGACTTGTTTCTACCGAGTTTCGAATGCTTGAATCATTTTCTAGTCAAATACATCATATGTAAAGACCAAAATTTGCATAAAGTCCAAGCTCACACAACAATTTCATGTGAAATAGGTGGATCTGGAATATTTGGTGGCGGGATGGCAAAATTTGGCCAACAAAGATGGGTGGAGGAGCCACGGAGTGTTGATGTCGCTTGAGGATCTTCTTATGAAAAATGAATTGTTTAAAACATAGAATACAAGAATATTATTATTATTATTTGACATGAGAATACACTTATTTACAAAGAATAAGATGAAATTCTAAATATTAAACTTAACCATTCTTAGACCGATTGGCCTATACTATTTTAACAAAATACAATTATTTGAAGAGAAACGAAGTTGATTGTTTCTCCTTGGGCCGATGAGCCTATAATATTCTAACAAAATACAAACGTGTCAAAAAAATGAAGTCATCCATTTCTCCAACGTCCAAAAATTGATTTGTCAAGTTCACTACTTAATCAGAGACCCTTCTTGAGTACTCGACAGATAACTTCAATGTGGGATTTCAACAAATAGAAGGCTTTTAACCAACAAACCCAACAATCTGGACTTATAATTCACGCCAGTTTTATGTATCACATATTTTTGAGTGAGATGGTGACAATAAAGGGCAAAAAATAACTTGTTTCTAAAATAAGAAAAGAATCTAAACATCCTTAATGGGAAAGTAGACGAAATATGGTTACCTTCGATGCTGAAGGTGAGAGTGTGGCTCCAAGTCCAACTGTTGGAAAAAGCACAAAGATTTGTAAAATCTTCTTTTCCTCTCCAAGTTGTGACATGTCTATGATGGCTTTTGTTATATATGAAACTCAACCCAAAATCCTCAGTCTTCATACCAACTCTTGCTACTGAAGTTGGGTTGACAAAATTATTTCTTTAAATTATCTCCCCTACACTCCATTTCCCTGCCTCTTGTAACTAGCATGGCATGCCTCGCCAGACGGAACAACATTCCCTTGTTGACCACTTTGATGATCTTGTTGCTCTACTGCATCACCATCAGGAACAATCTCTGCCTCTCCACCCTTCCTTTTTCGTTAATGACCCTTCCTCTACACGGTTACTTCAGTTTCGACCAAATAGACGATGCAGCTAAGGATTTTGGTAACATGTACCATCTCCTCCCTTGTGCAGTGCTGCATCCCAAGTCTGTTTCTGATATTGCAGCTACTGTTAACCATGTTTGGGATATGGGTCCTGGCTCAGACCTCACAGTTGCAGCCAGAGGTCATGGTCACTCGCTCCAAGGCCAGTCTCAGGCCCATCTCGGCCTTGTCATCAACATGGAGACCCTCCAAGGTCCTCTAATGATGCTTCATGCTGGAGATTCTCCATATGTTGACGTCTCTGCCGGGGAATTGTGGATTAACATATTGCGCGAGACCCTCAAGTATGGCTTCTCTCCGAAATCTTGGACAGACTATCTTCATCTAACTGTTGGTGGAACTCTGTCCAATGCTGGCATCAGCGGGCAAGCGTTTCGGCATGGCCCACAAATTAGTAATGTCCACCAGCTCGAAGTTGTTACAGGTTCGTTACAGGCAACACTTATCATTATCAGTTTGAACTTTTAGGTGGAACGGAGTTTAACACTCTGTGTGTCACTTGAATTTGCTTATTATTGGTGGTAACATTCACAAGAATAATTTTAGAGTAGAAAAATAATAGTTAGTGAATGCAGGAACAGGGGAGGTCTACAATTGTTCAGAGAAGCAGAACAGTGACCTCTTTCACAGTGTTCTTGGAGGGCTCGGTCAGTTTGGCATCATCACACGAGCAAGAATCTCTCTCGAACCAGCTCCTGAAAAGGTAAAAAACACAAACACCATCACTGAAACACATGATAATGATTCAAAACATGTGTCATATGAGATTAAACTTTGTTTCTTTGTTTCCAACAGGTGAAATGGATTCGGGTTTTGTACTCAGATTTTACCACATTCACCAAAGACCAGGAACATCTTATATCTGGCAATGGAAAATCATTTGATTACGTTGAAGGGTTTGTGATGATAAACAGAACAGGTCTGTTAAATAATTGGAGATCATCATTTGATCCGCAAGACCCGCTACAAGCTAGCAAGTTCAAGTCAGAAGGGAAAATTCTTTACTGCTTAGAGTTGGCCAAATACTTCAAGCTGGATGATGTGAATGTTGTTAATCAGGTGAGAATATCACAGACCACAATATTAAATCGAGTTACATATATTCAGTTCCGCATCTAAAAGATCAACCGTGTGATTTTTGCCTGTGTAATTTTAGTTTGTATTGTACAGGAACTCGATAGCCTATTGTCACAGTTAAGCTACATTCCATCAACACTTTTCTTATCAGAAGTGTCCTACATAGAGTTTCTGGACAGGGTTCATGTGTCCGAGATCAAGCTACGATTGAAAGGCCTGTGGGAAGTTCCACATCCATGGCTCAATCTTCTCATCCCCAGAAGCAAAATACATGTATTTGCTAAACAAGTGTTTGGGAACATCCTCAGCCAGACTAGCAATGGTCCTGTACTCATCTACCCAGTAAACAAATCAAAGTAACAATCTCATAAAACCAGTTATTGCCAAAACAATATGCAAACTCTGCCACCTTTTTTATTGGTTGCTTCTCTTATTTAATCAGGTGGGACAATAGAACTTCAGCAGTGATTCCAGAGGAAGATATATTTTACTTAGTGGCATTCCTGTCCTCGGCAGTTCCTTCTTCCAGAGGAAGTGATGGGTTGGAGCACATATTGAACCAAAACAAGAGGATTCTTGAATTCTGCGAAACGGAACGTCTAGGGGTGAAGCAGTATCTTCCCCATTACACAACTCAAGCAGAGTGGCAGACCCATTTTGGGAAAGACTGGGAAAACTTTGTGAAGAGGAAATCTAGTTATGACCCACTGGCAATACTTGCTCCTGGACACAGAATATTTCAAAAGGGGACAGTACTGGCCTCTTCATGACACTGCAGTGCCCACATTTTCATTGATTTTGAGATGAGAAAGCTCTTGAAACATGTAGAAAAAGGAAAAGAAAGATTATATGCCTTAGCAAGATATACTGTACATTGACTAACTATCTATATTCAATGTGAATTATTTGGGTACTGAACTTCCTTGTATATATATATGCTTTGCCCTTTAATAAATTTTCATGTTTATCCATCAAAAGCTGAAAAGATGAGATCTGATAAGAAAAAAAGTAGTGATATTTTGCTGTTGAGGATATTGTAGCATATGTGTTTCAGAAGTGTGGGGCTAATAGAACCCAACGGTCTGTACATGTTCAATCTCTGTACTTGAACACAGTTGGTCTCTCATGATTCTATATTGTATATGAACAAAGGATATGCCTCTATTTTGGGAACCAGACATGCCCTAGAGCCACTTGGAGGACTAAAGCAACCACATAATGAAGTGAAACCCCAATCCACCATTGAGCGTGAAAGGACTTGTTTGTGCTGCACAACACTCACAAGAAAGGAACCTCAAATAAATAGTAAGGAAAATTTCAGATAGGTACCACTCGTTATGTCACGTTATTACATGACATACCCTAAAAATTTTTGTATCAGGGTGACTACCCTAGCATCTCATTTGTCTCACCGTTACTCATTCCGTCAAATTTCGTTAGTTTTTAACATTTTTGACATGTGAAATGACTAAAATACTCTTAAGGGGTAAATGAGTTATTATAATTGGAATGAAAAGACTAAAAAAACGCCCTCATCTATTCATCTAATTTTCAAACTCATGCCACTCCCTCCTCTCTTGTCTCTGCATGACCTCCGGCCTCCGACGACCTTGTATCCAGCCCCTGGTCGTCTTTAGCCTCACTCCGATAGTCTCCAACACCTCCAGCATCGCCTCTGGCCTCCTCCAGCGTCTCCGTGTGGTGGTCGGCCTTACCTTGCGGAAAAAATGGTGGCTTCCTCACCACCCTCGCCGCTTCCATCTCCGAGTTCCTCAAGCTCTCCAACCTCCTCTCCGACTCTGGTGTCGAGGTTGTTGGACTCGTTCTTTGACATCAAGGCCACACTCGCCGGAATGAGGCACCAGAGAGAACGCCACCGCCGGAGAGAACACTCTTTGTTTTCGACGAGACAAGAAACAGAGCAACAACCTCGTACCATATCGAAAACAACAACATCGACCGACCCCCGATATTTTTCCGGTGATGGCATTCTCTCTGGCGCCTCATTCCGTCTAGTGTGGCCTCGATGTCAAACAACGAGTCCAACAATCTCGCTACCGGAGTCGAAGAGGAAGTTGGAGAGCTTGAGGGACTCGGAGATGGCAGTGGCAAGGGTGGTTAGGAGGCCATCATTTTTTCCGGCAAGCTAAGGTCGACCACCGCACGGAGACGCTGGAAGAGGCCGGAGGCGATGCTGGAGGTGTTGGAGACCATCGGAGTGAGGCTAAAGACGACCTGAGGCCGGAGACAAGGCCGTCGGAGGCCAGAGGTGGTGCAGAGACAAGAGAGGAGGGAGTGGCATGAGTTTGAAAATTAGATGAATAGGTGAGGGTATTTTAGTCTTTTTATTCCAATTATAATAACTCATTTACCCCTAAAGGGTATTTTAGTCATTTCACATATCAAAAATGTTAAAAACTAACGGAATTGGACGGAATGAGTAACGGTGAGACAAATGAGATGCTAGGGTAGTCACCCTGATACAAAAAATTATAGGGTACGTCATGTGATAATGTGACATAACCAGGGGTACTCATCTGGAATTTTCCCTAAATAGTATATGCATGCGGTGGGTTGATTTGATACACCAGAGTCATTTTTCACGCCTTAGTTTAAGTACCTAGTCCCAAAATCTGCTAAAATGTAACCACTACATAGACACAAGGGTATTATGAATTAGCGTTTCTTAAAAAACTATTCCACTAAATATAGGAACTACTGTCTACTAAGAGCATCTTAAATAGTGCTCCTATGTAGGGAGGGATTAGTATTCGAATTAGGTAGAGAGCCATTTTTTCATGCTCCATAATTCTATGAACCAGTTCGGTTATACACTTTTAAAATCGCAACTAAACCGGATTTAAACAGTTCTCCAATTTCAAACCCAATACCCTTTGTTTTAGATTTTTCGGTTTCAAATCGAATTAGATCTTGGTTCAAGACCGGTTTTAGGTCTAAAAGTGCCCACTCTTCCTTGGTCACATGGAGATTCCAGTCAATCTCTATCGATTTGTGATTAATCATTTTGTCATTCATTCATAAATTTAAGGGTTAATGACAATTTACTATATCACTTTGAGCTCTTTTACAATTAACTATACTTATTTTGAAACTTTAACACTCAACTCACCTAATTACAAAATTTTTACAATTTGTTCTAATACTATTAAATTTTGGATGGAAAACTTTCATTGAAATATAAACTGTTTAAATTAATCCCGTAAATTTTGTTTCCATCTATGACATAAATTTAGAATTCATATTTGGTGTACGACTTTTTTACCACTTTCGATGAAGATTGAGTTGAGAAGGAGAGGTGCAAAGTTGTAACAAAAATTCAAAAGTAAAACATCAACGTCACCACCAAAATTAATTATGAAACTATAAGAAAATTATGATTGTAGAGAGGTACATGTTTTCGATTCAACCACATTTTCTCGATTTTTAGTAAAAATTAATTCAAAATCTTGAATTTATGTAACTTTTTGTGTTATCATCATAATTACAGAACACAACCCCATCGCATTGCCATCGCCAAAATGAATTTTGAAATTGTTTTTGTTCTAATTAATTTGATAATTTTTGAAGCAAGCCAGATCAGATGGGTAACGTCATCAGATCCCTCCTCAGTTTCTACCACCGTCTGCGGCTACGACCAGTGTTATGGATATCGGATCGCGAGAATATATCGACCCCTTGACAAAAAGGGAGATCTAACAAACTCGGAGGGATCGCGGAAAGATCGCGAGAAGATCATGGCAAATCGCGTTTTATAATAAATAATTAATTAAATATACATAAACTCATATTTATTATTTATTAAAGAAAAAATGAATGATATTTAATTATTTTTAAATGTGTTGGACCGGAGCCATAATCTAAATGAATAATATTTAATTTGTAATTTATGTGGAAAATGAATGATATTTATTGATTTTAATTTATAATTTATAATTTATAACCTAAATATCAAACTGGATTAAGTGTGCCGAAACAAAGCCGGTCTAATTAGATCAAGATTAGTTAAATTAGATCAGAATTAATTGATTTAAACCAGAATTAATTGATTTGAACCGGGTTAAACCAGAATTAATTTGAAATTGTCCGGTTTGACCCGCGTTGACCGGTATTTGGGGCGATTTTTGCGATATCGTCGCAGATATGTGGAAATTTCCGCGATTTCGCCGAGATCTCCCACAATCCATAACACTGGCTACGACCCATCCACCACCACCACTGCCCAGACCAGACCAGGTTTAAAATCAGTCTGGTCAACAATTGACTGGTCAAACCCTAAAACAATTATCGCTCATTCATCCTAAATCACATCCGCCACTCCCATCACCAACACGCGGGGTGTGAACCTTGCCATCGAAGCTCGTATTGACGGTTCCACACTTCGTACCCCTCGCTCCGCCAGGGTTTTTGGCGGAGACGATGAAGAATCCGGCGGAGTTAGAGTCGTGAGAATCAAGATCGAAGAGGCGGTTGGGCACGAACCCGAAATGACAAATTCTTAAATTACCAATAAGCAAACTCATATCCGGATAATCGATTCGAGCTTTTGCTTCATAACCGGTCATGATCGGAGGAGGAGGAGATGAAATCGATGTCGATCTCCTTCAGATCCGGTTCAAAATTTTCAAATATGAAGGAGACGAAGAACAAGAAGGGGAGGATCCAAACGACGGAGACGCTGTTTTCGCCAGAGATGAGAGTGCCGAAAATTTTTCAGCTGAGCCGAGAAGACTATCTGACTGGTTCAAGAAAAAAGAGATGAACTAAGGATATAAGTACACCCGACTATACGTCATTCTCACATAAGTACACCCAAATATAAAACTCGATTTTGCAGTCACCTAAATTACATTTCATCTCACTTCGCTCTAATAGGGTTGAATCTAACAAAATTTTGAGATAAGAAGACCAAAATACCCTCAATAGTTAAGATTTGAAATTAGGCCGGTCACACCAGTTCAAATTCAAAATTGATTTATATTTATTTAATAAATAAAAAGATGTCTTCAACCTTTGCTCAACTCTATGGTTGTTATTAATATAATTAATTAATTACTAATAATAATAATATACTAAAACTTCTGAATAACATAATTCTCTTATACGAGTTATGTCTCAGACTCACGATGTATCAAATCGAAGAGAACTAGAAGATCTACAATTTTGAAAAAAACGTTTTTGGTTATATATTATTATTAATTATTTATTTAAATTATTAGTTATTATTTTTTATTTAATTATTAATACTTTTTTTGTAATGATTAATTATTAAATAATATAATGAAACTTTCAAATAACATAACTCTCTCATACGAGTTTCGTTTCGGGCTCATAGTATATCAAATCGAAAATCATCTGATAATCTTCGATTTGATATACTATGAGCCCGAAATGAAATTCGTATGAGAGAGTTATGCTATTCGAAAGTTTCATTAAATTATTTAATAATTAATCATTACAAAAAATATAATATATTTTTATATAATAAAACATTAATTTATTAATAATAAATAGTTTTATAATAATAATTTATTTAATAAATATTGTATAATTATTATTTAAAATTTATTTAAAATGTTTTAAATTTAAACCGGTCATATGAGAGTTGAACTGGTCTGACTAGCCTGATTTTAAATTAGAACTATCTTGGGCATTTTGGTATTTTTACCTGAAAATTCTGTTAAATTTAACCATGTTAGAGATAAGTGGGACGAAATGTAATTTGGGTGACTGCAAAATCGAGTTTTATATTTGGGTGTACTTACGTGAGAATGACGTATAGTTGGGTGTACTTGTATGTAATTACCCCTAACATAATTGAAATCAAATAGAGTTTGATGGAAAAGTAGTTATGTGTAAAATTTTGGTTTTCATGCGAGACGAGTGTTAAGGTTTCAAAATAACTATAGTTAATGGTAAAAGAGCTCGGTATAGTAAGTTCGTCGTTAATCCTAAATTGAATATGGGATGAATTATAATACAAACTATAGTTAGAGTACAAATGTTAGAACAATTAATATCCATTAGATTAGTTTTAATCAATGGTTTAGATTAATGATACTAATTATTAAATGAAACAAATAAAAATAAATAAAAAGGGTATATTGGTCTATATATATATTATATTATATAATATATATACCTCGTTTCTGAACCCAACCCCTAATTTTGTTTGCCTCCTTCTCAAATGGATACACGAGTCTACGATTCACGACGGAGACGAGATGCGCCACCGAGATGAGGTCTTCGTCGTCACCCTTGCTGCCTCGCCGTGCTCCCGCGCCTGCCTCACCTTCCTTCACCTGGTCTTGCCGTCCCTCACCGTTTCAGCCTCGTTTTTTCTCTCGCCAGCGCTCCGCCATAGAAAACGGCCAGTCAGGGGCTGTTCATCTCAATCAAAACGCTACGACAGTGATGCCGGGTGACGATGTTGGATGGAAGGCAGCGGTGCGACGACGTCCCTCAATCCAGAAGCGATGATAGACGGATGGCGGGGATGCGACAGACGGTAGCGATTCACCAGGCATCACCGTGGGGATCAACAATGGCGATCCAATTGGCATCACAGGGCATCACCTCTCGACGTTGGATCTCTCGTCAGCGACGACTTCGGCCTCCGCGACACGGAGCTCGCCGACACCACCAAGCTCCGCACCTATCCCGTCCTCAACACGGTGGGGCACTACAACATGGCTTGGGAGAACAGGGTCGGCGTGATTGGGTTGATCCACGCCAAAATCGAGAGCGTTGTAAGTAGTTCATGATTTTGATGATCCGTTCTTGAATTTTGCGTTATTTGGATGTCTGTTTCATGATTTGTTTATTTGGTTTTTATGTATTTTCCATGTATATAATTTGTTTCATCTAGTTTTTATTATGGATTATCCATGTACATGATTCAATTTGCAAATATTGCTTCTAGTATGTGAATCAGTGTTGACGCAAACCATGAATTGTTCTTGGTATATATGCAATTTTAGGGTCTTCTGGTGTATGAATCGGGGTGATTCATATTTCAATACAAAAGAATTCAAATGCTATATAAACAATGGCTGAACTCATATTTTTATGTATTATGTTTTGTGATGCCGACAATTTTGTGTCTTTTGTGGAATAAAAGGATCCAATAGAACAATGAAACAATTTTGTGTTGTTGGCAATTTTCTGCAGAGAGCACAATGAAACAATTTTGTGCTGTTGAATAATCAATGTCATAGTGATGTTGTGTTAGCAATTTTGTGCTTTTTGAGGAACAAAATGGTGCAATCTGAAGCGGTAGAATTATCTAATCAGTATATGAATGACCATAATAATCAATGTCAAGTCACTATGATTTGTTGTACTGGTGAGAAACAATGCCGAATTGACCAAATGACGCATGACGAATTGAATAATGACACATGACGAATTGAACAAATTGACTAATGACGCATGGCGAAATGAATAATGACACATGACGAATTAGACAAATTGACTAATGACACATGACGAATCGAATAATGACACATGACGAATTGAACAATGACACATGTTGAATGAAACTTGACGATGAAACTAAAATTGGTTTCATTAAACTTGATTTTGTAATAAATTGATGAAAGTAATTTGATTTCAGAAAGAATTTGTGAACGATTTCATAAGAAGATATTATACAATTAAGTAATTTATAAATAAAAAAGTATTATACAATAAAGTAATTTAAAAATAAGAAAATTAAATGTTTGTATAAAAATACTAATTTACCCTTTTGATGGTGTTAATTGACTAAAATAAATATACAATTAATTTATAATTACGTTAGTATGCCATTGATGAGTCAGTATGAATCTCATCCATTGATTATAAGATCAGACGATTGAGATATGTTCTAATATTTGTATGATATCACCTAGTTTGTACTCCAGTAGTAGGTATTATCACGTATAAATGGGCTGAACTTGGGCCGAAGAAGTACGAGAAAGTGGGCTGCCCAGTCTGGTAGTGGACATGGTCGAAACAGTTTCGAAGACAACGAACCTTCGGTTTCGTCCTTCTCGGTAACAGGAAAGAAGAAGAAGAAGAAGAAGAAGACGGTTTTGCTTTTCCTTTTCCTTTTGAATTAAAATTTCTGCAACCACATTCCTCACCGTCTACCAATTTTGTCGATTACCCTGTTCGTGAGCTATAAGAAAAATGTGGAAGCATCTGGAAGATTGATGATGTGATCTGAAAATAGCAAATATTACAATCCGCGTCAATTGCGTTGAAGTTTTCGAAAGGGATAGGTAGTTTCACATTCACTGTCTCAACTCCGCCTTCAATTTTTAGTGCAGAAAGCTTGTCTTTTTACTAGTTTTGGTGCTGGGTTGTTCGCCTAATTCTGTGGGTTCCTGGTTGGTGGCGATTGAACGTTGAAGCATTGTATAAACTGAAACTCCTTCTGTATCCTCTTTTCTGACTGCTCTTACCTGGGTCAATAGTGGTTGCGGATTTGGTTTGGGGTTGGCAGAATCTTTCTAGAATTGCTGATTTGGGCTTTATGATTGTTGTGGGTTCTTTCAAATCTAGTGGAAAGTTATTTACAAAAGGAGGACATAGAGGCCAGGTTGGATTGATTTTCTTCTTAGAATCACTTGTTAAGGTTTTGTGTTTGTTTGATGTTTGGACATTACTAATTAGTTGTACTTTAAGGGGGTTTGATCTACAGTTGAGTTGGATATAGCTGGAAGAAGAAAATGGTTAGGAGTACTGAAAGGATGGATCATAGTTCGGAATCTAATGGGTCTGTTCAGTATTCAAATGGTGTACTTGAGGAGAAGGTTGATGAGCTTCGTCGCATGATGGGTAAAGCTGATGGCGATCCTCTGAGGATTGTTGGTGTTGGGGCGGGTGCGTGGGGTAGTGTCTTTGTTGCCATGCTACAGGACAGTTATGGTCACTTAAGAGACAAGGTTTTAATTAGGATATGGAGAAGACCCGGCAGATCAGTTGATAGAGGCACAGCTGAGCACCTCTTTGAAGTAATCAATTCTAGGGAAGAAGTTTTGAGGAGATTGATTAGGAGATGTGCATACTTGAAGTATGTTGAGGCAAGATTAGGAGATCGTACACTTCATGCAGATGAAATTCTAAAAGATGGGTTTTGCGTGAATATGATTGACACCCCTATTTGCCCTTTAAAGGTTGTAACCAACTTGCAGGAAGCTATTTGGGATGCTGATATTGTGATTAATGGATTGCCATCAACAGAAACAAGGGTGGTGTTTGAAGAGATTAGCAAATATTGGAAAGAGAGAATTACAGTGCCAGTAATAATTTCCTTAGCAAAGGGTGTAGAAGCTGAATTGGAGCCTACACCACGAATAATAACTCCCACTCAAATGATCAATCGAGCAAGTAAGACTACTTTATTCCATGTTTTTCATTTGAACAGCAAGAAAGCAGTAAATCCTAATCTAATGTATGTACCAATATTTGAACTCAGGACCTCATTTTTATAGAAGCAAGCTCCTTACCACTTGTCCCAACTTGTGCTGGTCGACTATTCATTTCGTGATTTATTATTATTTTTGGTATTTCGTAATTTGGTATTAGTGGGTTGCTCATGTATAATAACTTGATGCAGTCTTGGGAGAACATGGCATAAGTTCTGTTTCTACCACAAGAATACTTGATAAATCAAACTCTGTTGAATGTGATGCCATCTACATTCATGAATCATGGTGCCCTCATGTTTTATAATTTACTGTATTTAGTAAATGATGATAGTACATATTTACAAGTTTGTCTAATGGAAGCTGAAAAACGAGACTCGAAATTTGGAGAAAGTTAGCCTTTGCAACTGATTATGCTTTTCTTTGTGATAAAAACATCATGATCTGCCGTGATGGCAATCAGTTGAGTACAAATAACAGCTGCTGCAGATGAATGTCAAAAAATGGGAACCTATTAACCTAAATGATTGAAAACAGTTTTCTGAAATGATTCTCTTGATAATATGGAACTCTTCAAATGCAAAATTAACAGTTTTAATGACTTTTACTGTTCTATAACAATTTATTGAAGTTTCGATATTTTTGAACACTTTCCCTTTTTCATCTAACCTGGTATGCATTGGATTATTACTCTCTTTATTTGCTAAAAAATATTTTCTGTTCTATTTTCTGGACTCCTCATATTTTCATGATCCTAACCTGCTTGATACACTCCAGCCGGAGTTCTCATGGAGAACATTCTGTATCTTGGAGGCCCTAATATTGCATCCGAGATTTACAACATGGAATATGCTAATGCTCGAATATGTGGAGCTGAAAAGTGGAGGAAACCACTGGCAAAGTTTTTGAGACAGCCTCATTTCATTGTGTGGGACAATGGTGACCTTGTCACTCATGAAGTCATGGGAGGTTTAAAGAATGTTTATGCCATTGGAGCTGGTAAGGTTTTCTTTCTTGATCATGATCTAGAATTCAGACATTAGGAAATTTTGAATAGTTCTATTTCTGTATATAAATTATGCCCTTAAAAAGATTCCTTTGTCATACAGATGTAAAATATTCTCATGTCAATCTCTTATTCTCGATTTTTGGGCTTGGTGAGAGCCACAGTAAAAAAGTAGGGGAAAAAGAGAAGGAAGAAAGGATTATTAGTCACTTAACACATACAATGGGTGTCATTGCAAATCATAGAGTACACTTGATCTGTCAAAGCTCTCTGGTTGCAATGGGTGGTCAATTTAACTGTTCTGTCGCACTTCTTCCATGTGATAGTAATATATAGAAGACTTTTAGATGCCACGTGGTGAATTTATAGTTGATGGTGTTGGCCAACCATTAGTTTGATTTCTTTACATACATGGGATCTGAGTTTGAATTGTACTTGTAAATAACAGGTACCAGCCTGAGTATGCTAATAGCTTCTTCTGTATCTGGCTTTAAGTTTAATTTAGTGCCCAGTAATTGTAATCAAAATAAGCAATGAAGATTTGTCAGTTGAGAAAGATGTAAAAGCTAAGTGAAATAAAACAAATTGTGATATAGTTCAAGCTAAATTTAAGTAATCAGGTCTCATAAGTCATAATTGACAGTGTTGTTGAATTTGTTTTTCATAAGCAGTGCAAGTTGATTAGCTCGTTTTAACACTTACAATGGGATCCGACATGGGAACTAGTATTTGTTTCAAGAATTTAATGCTTGCTTATTGGAAGTTTTTTTGTTCATTATTACAGTTTCACATTTAAAATTGTGTCTGAAAACATTAGAGCATTGGCGTGGTTGTCAGACTATGGAGTCCACTTCTTCAGTTTCTGTGTGTGGCATTCTTTTCTAGCTATAATTAGTCGTAGCATAAGGTTCATGCCTTCCATATGCTTTTTCATATCGTCGGTTCTCTTCGGCTGCTCTGCAGTGTTGGTGTCCTCTGGTTCTGTGCTATTATCTTTTGGTTCTACTTGCTTATGAAGGAAAAATGTTAGTTTAAATCTGGAATATACTATAATTTTAAATGTGGGTTTCACAGGAATGGTAGCCGCTCTAACCAATGAGAGTGCCACAAGTAAATCCGTATATTTTGCACATTGCACATCAGAGATGATATTTATCACTCACCTTTTGGCGGAAGAACCTGAAAAACTTTCAGGGCCTTTGCTGGCTGATACATATGTAACCCTGCTGAAAGGTCGCAATGCATGGTATGGTCAAAAATTGGCCCAAGGGGAACTGAGCCTAGAAATGGGTGACAGCATCAAAGGCAAGGGGATGATACAGGTATGGATTTTGAGTATTCAAAGTAATGAAGGCAAGACTCGATTAAATTAAATTGGATTTGAATAAAGTTTGATAAAAAGTGCTTGAACTCATATTAGTAGATGGTGCCTTTTGATTTATTCATCTTTCTCAAGACCAAACAGGCAACGTATGCCATGTTTTGAATATCACGTGGTTGTGGACTTAATCAGCAATCATGGCTTCAACTGAAATTTATGACTTAATGCTAGGCGATTCTGTTTCTTAGTGTGCTTTTATATTATGTTTGTAAGATTGGGCTTGGAAATGTAATTTATGGTTTCTTACCTGCTGTTCTTCTACATTCATTGCTTTGAATTCTTCTGCCATATGAAGTTGACTGTGCACTTCACATTAATGCAGAATGCTAAACGTCGTACATGCCATCACATTAACTATCTTATGTATTTTGCAGGGGGTCTCTGCTGTGAAAGCATTTTATGAGCTGCTAAGTCAGTCCTGCTTGAGTTTTGTACACCCTGAAGAACACAAGCCTGTTACTCCAGTAGAGCTTTGCCCCATCTTGAAGATGCTATATAAAATACTCATAACCAGGTATTTCATCTTCAATTTGATCATATTATTTTCCTTGACAAGGTAAAAAGGAAGGATGGAACCTTACGCAGGGCTAGAAACCGAGCAAATTAATACATACTGTTTATAGATTTATGATAATGACACACATTCGTTCATACATTTTCAGGGAGTTTTCAGCCAAGGCCATCCTTAAAGCGTTAAGGGATGAGACAATGAATGATCCCAGAGATCGTATAGAGATTGCACAAACCCACGCTTTCTACAGACCGTCACTTCTCGGCCAGCAGCCTTGATTTTGTTTTTTGCATGTAAGATATGAAGTGAGCAGCGTAGTGTCAGTATGGTTGTGGAGGAACTAAATTGTAAGAAGAAGTAGGTTACTGTTGTTGAATTCAGTTTCCATCCATTGTTTTTTTTCTCAGTTGTTAAGGATGATGAGAAGTAGCAACAGTCAGTTTTATTCACATGAATGTTTGTTGTATTTTTCTTTTGATGATAAATTTCAAATTTAATATCGAATATTTGGAATAAGAGGTGTGAAATCAAATATTTTAGTTGTTGTGCTCGAATGAATGAATTTATAATACGACGTCGTATAAATAGAGGAAACGGCGGTGAAAAGAGGGAACAGTTGAGGCAGAGAGAGAGAGAGAGAGAGATGTCTCTAGTAGACTACGCTTCTTCATCAGATGATGACGACGTCGACGTCAACGTCTCAGAAGAAGAAGCAAAACCTGAGCTCGAATTCGGACCAGTCAGGGATCCTAGTCTTCGTCAAAACCCGTAACGTCTCCTTTCCCCTCTGAGTTGTTTCAGATTTCATCTCAATTTTAGAAGTTGACCTCACTGTCTACTTTTTGTTTTCCGAATCGATTTCTAGGGTTTCATATTTGTGATGTTCTTTTGCTTTTTCTCTGCATTCATTACTGTTATCAGTCGTCGTCTTCGTAGAGCTATTCTCATGTTTTCTATCTGGTTATTACTGCCTACTGTATACCAATTGAGTCTCAGCCCTCCCTTTGAAGATTACCCAAATGGGGTTGGTTACTTTGCAACTCTCAAATCTTGTCTATTTTTCCTATATCTTCTTTGTCCTTGCAATGGGAGTTACATGTTTCTGCTTCAGCTGGAAGGAGAATACACACAACCCTTTTTTCGCTTTTGAGAACAAGCCAGAAAATAAAAACAAGTGAACTTGGATCATGTGTTCATTCTGTATTTATTTATGTAACCATATACAACAATATCCAGCCAGTAGATTATGCCAGAAGAATTTTTGCTTGCACTATGGGAAGGATATGCGAGCATAAGCTTATTGATCCTTTTTGCTGTTGCAATTATCATAGAATCTGAATTGCTTATTGAATGATACTTCGTATTGTGTTTTATAATGTAAATGAGGTTCCTTTTGCTGGTTTGTATCTCTAAAAAAACCTATAAATGTAGGAAACCTATGTCACCACCGCGTCAGCAACCAGAAAGTGTTTTAAATCTGCCAGCGCCTTCTTTTGATAAGCTTCCTGATGCTTCATTCCTCTTGAATTCACCTGCAATGCCATCTCATTTGCTTAGTGCGAATGATCATTCTTCTCGAGTTGCAGCTGCAATGGCTGAAAGTGCATCACGCAAGAGAGACTTAAAAGGATCATCTTCCTCTTTTCCCCGCAGTAAGGTTCCAAGGGGGACCTTGTCTCATTCAAAGAATGTCCCAGATACTTTAGGCGGTGCACTCGTTCCACCTCAGCTCAGAGGAAGGTTAGTCATTGAATTTTGGATCACTTACATGTGTGTGTCTCTGTGGTATTTGTGTTTATATGCCATGACAAAGTCTGCAATTGCAGTACCAGATTTTTTTCCAACCTTGAATTTTTCTGTCATGCTTCTTTCTGCCATAAGCCGATAATACATGTATCCCTATTTTCCTCGTCATATACTAGAAAGGCTTTTCTTGGTATAGGGCATCCGGTATATTATATCTTTTGGATGTTAAATGGTATTGTTGGAGAAACGAAGTAAAAATAAGGTTGGGGTTGTTTATGCCTTTGTGCAAGAGGAAGCGTGCTTGACCAGAATATCTTGTGTGACTAAGGTTGACAGTGCATCTACTGGTAGTGATAAGTAGATGATAATTAGTTGGAACCACATCTTAGAGTGGACTATGGTAGGAATTCACATTGTGGTCCCGGTACCTTAGTCTTATGTGTAATTTAGGTGTTCAACATCATTTTGAATCTAACTCATTCCCTAACCCTCCAATATTCATATGCTAGGAATGGAAATTGAAGTAGGGATTAAATAGTAATTTTCCATCTCCTCTAATCTACTCACAAGTGAGGGAGTTGATTCCCATCCCACACAAATGCTAGTCCATGCAGCGCCTTAAGGTATTCTTGAGATTGGTGGTCATGTATACATGCTATTGCTCGAGAATGGCCTCTCATTTTATTTGTCAAGTTCATGCTCTTCTGATTGTATATATTACAATGTATAGTTTAAATTATTGACAGAAGATGCAAAAGTTTCTGACAATTTCTAAATTGGATTTTGCCAGGAGCAACATTGTCACTGAAGACATAGGGAAGCTATTTGCAAAAAAGCATGCTGGTACCTCATCTGGCTAGACAACTTCCACATTAGAGTTGGTTCACAGTGTTATGGAATAATTGTGGCTATCATATGTTTTGTTTTTCACAAGTAACTTTAAATAGATACTGAAATTCTTGATGAAAGTGTGTCAGTTGATGGCTAATTGTTCTCAGACAATTGTATTGCTAGGTTAAGGTCTTTCAGATTCAAATGTAGGTCATGTATTTGTGCCTGGTGAAAGTTGAAACATTTGTGTAACTTCCATGACATTCCAGTTTATAGATTTATTTTCTTTTTATCTTATTTGATATTCCAAATTGTGTACTCTCTTCAAATTCACGTTTTCAGATAAAATCATTATTATAATTTGCAAGGCAGCCAATGAAGCATTCTAATTTTGTTTTACTTTCATCAACAAAGTTTAGTGACAGAAAAAAAATGATCCAAATGATGCAAATCAGATTCATGTAAAGAAGGAAATTACAAAAGAAAGAGTTATAATATAAGCTGCAAGATCCAAAATCAGAAACCAAAATGGCAAATATTATGCAGGAGTTGAACATTTTCATACAACTTTGCAATAACTTTACATAAAAATTCAAGTACATATATAGTGTAGAAATCCAAAATTTGTTTGCAGATAATATGTTAACTATCCTATTGCAGCTGAAACCTACCCAAATCATCATAAAATGAAGGTGGCATTCATGTGAAGGTGTGTACATGTCATGCCATGTCAGGACCACTGGGGAGTGGTTCATAGCCATCATGATGCTCTCTGTTCATCTCCAAGGGAATGCACTTGAGGACTACCGCAATCGGTAAGCTCACAGCTCCGATCAAGACGCTCCATACCCATAATTTCCAGCTTAGATGCACTGTGTCGGCAAAAGTGCCCAACAACTCCACAATCACCACTTGGAATGCAGCTGTGCAGGTTATTATGGCCAAAAAAACCCAGCTACTGAATATCCCCCGCAACACGTTTATCTTCTCCATGTCACGACTGTTAATCTCGTTGAATACCTATCACACCAAACACAATGTCTTAGCAGTGTTTTATGCAGAAAACCAACAAACTGAATTAAAATGTAAGACTAACACCAACTTGCCAATCCATCAGATGCTATGTTGTGCAATACCTGACAGAACACAAAGGTATTGAAAATGAAGGTATTAAGGGTCTTGTTAGCATCTGAGCCAGTGAGTTCTAGAAGCCTTTGGCCGTCAAATTTCAGTACCAAAAGGACAGCAATTTGATAGAGGCTCTGTCCAACTATGTTCCTCCACATGACCTTGGTGATCAATTTTGCATTCCTCCCAACAGGAGGCCTCTGCATGAGCCCATCATTTGGAGGCTCAGTGGCTAGAGCCAGTGCTCCAAGAGTGTCCATGATCATGTTCACCCAAAGCAACTGAACCGCAGTGAGTGGAGCAGAACCTGAAAGTTTTCAAGTTATAAACAAAGGGCAGGATAAGAAAATCAATCACTTGTACTACACGTTAGCGTCACGAACCTGAGATACAAGCTGATACAAAGTTGATCATGAGAGCAACAACATTAACAGTCAACTGGAATTGCACAAACTTTTGAATGTTTATATAAACTGCTCGGCCCCATCTCGCCACATTCACTATTGTTGAGAAGTTATCATCCATGATGATCACATCTGCATTTTCTTTCGCTACCTGTGAGAAACAAAGAATGGAACGACAAATAATGTATATTGTACCAAGAACAAAATCTATAGCAAGGCTATGTATTTATGAAATGATCATTACAAATGCGAAATAATGTTGAAACATACCTCAGTTCCTGCTATTCCCATGGCAAGTCCAATATCAGCCTCGTGTAAAGCAGGAGCATCGTTGGTGCCATCGCCTGTCACTGCAACAACTTCTTTGAGCTCATTCCTCAATTGTGTCACTAAAGTGTGCTTGTCCAAAGGCAGCGATCGAGCCATTACCTACAATATACAAAACAATCTAAAAATCTTAGGGAGAAATAGAACACAAGTATCTGATTGTTGTTTATGGAAACATCAAAACCTGTAGTCTTGGAATCAACTCCCTCATCTCTTGGGGACTCTTGGTCCGAAAATCCGGCCCTTCAATTGCCAAGCCACCATCTGTCAAGATCCCACATTCTCTAGCTATGGCCTTAGCAGTGTTGATGTTGTCCCCAGTAACCATCCTCACCATGATACCAGCATTCAAACAAGTCCTCACAGCTTCCTTCACGCCCGGCCTCACAGGATCTTTTATCCCGATTACAGCTATCAGTGTATATTGCTCCTCAGGAATGGCATCCTCACTGTAACTCCCATCCACATCCTTGAAAGCCACACATAGAGTCCTCAGAGCTTCACAGGCAAAGCTGTTTATGACATTTGAGATGCTTCTCTTCTGCTTCTCAGACATGTACACAGCCTCGCCATCAGCATCAACAATCTTGTCACACATGGCAAATATGATTTCCGAGGCGCCTTTGATGAATGCCCGAAGCTTCCCGCTCTTGGGAAGGGACACCAGCACTGACATCCTCTTCTTGACCGAATTGAAAGGCTCGACCTTCACTGTCTTGCACGTTTGGCGAATGGCGTTGAAGTCACCTCCCAGAAGGAGCCCAAATTCTAGCAATGCTGTCTCAGTTGGAGTGCCTATTATGTTGTGCTTCCCATCTTTCCCCCTTACAACCTCGGAGCTGGTGTTCTGAAATATAGAGTGTAAGAGGATGCTCAACACGCTACGAGATAGTTTGAGCAAATCTTCCTTGTCATTGCTCTTTATAGTTTTGTTTTGTTCACAGATCCATATCTTGGTGACCACCATGTGGTTTGTTGTCAAAGTTCCTGTTTTGTCAGTGCAAATGCAAGAAGCAGAACCCATAGTCTCACAGGCAGAGAGATGTCTCACAAGCGCCTTATCGTTCATTAGCTTCTTCATTGCAAAAGCAAGGCTCAGTGTCACAGCCAAGGGGAGTCCTTCAGGGACTGCCACAACAATTATAGTGACTGCAATGGCAAAGAAGTTGAGAAGCTTCAACGCATCCGCGGAAGACCAATGGGTCATCTGCTGGTGAAGCGCCTTTCCCACCAAGAAACGAGCAGTCATGACTATAAAAGTGAGCACAGCAAAAACCAAACCAATGTTGCCAATAATGGAAGCAACCCCATTGAGCTTGACCTGCAGGGGAGTCTCGTTCTCGCCCCCTTCGCTGAGAGTGACCATAAGCCTTCCCCATTCCGTCCTCATCCCAACTGATGTCACCAGCATCTTCCCTGACCCGTCTTGCACTTTTGTCCCTGAAAGCAGAAAAGGCCTCTTCTCATTCACATTCACAGGCTCACTCTCACCCGACAAGCTCGATTCATCGATTGACAAGCTGTAACCAGAAACGAAAATCCCATCTCCAGGAACTTGATCTCCAATAGAGAGATGGACAATGTCTCCAACCACCAGATCATATATAGAAACCTTCTGCCTGCAACCTTCTCTAGTCACCTGAATGCTTATGTTCTTCTTCTCTCTGTCCAAGTCCTTGAACTGCAATGACTGTCTGTAGTCACTAACTGCAGTCACCATCACTACCAAGACGATACTTAATATGATCCCAAGTCCGTCATACATGCCTTTGGGCCAGCCTTCAGTTCCAATCCCAACGCCTATAGAAACAACTGCACACACCATTAGGATGAT
The DNA here is from genome assembly GCA_963920655.1 of Geranium rotundifolium. Lineage (NCBI taxonomy): Eukaryota > Viridiplantae > Streptophyta > Magnoliopsida > Geraniales > Geraniaceae > Geranium > Geranium rotundifolium. The sequence goes on from OY987314.1 coordinate 9,099,377, forward strand.
GAGAGTCAAGTCTTGCAGCGCATCCCACACGAAACTCCATAGACTTCTTGAAGGCTTCTCAGCGCATTTGTTTAGGCCGTAGAGCTTCTGCCTCACGGCTATGCTGTTGGAACCAATACCATCGTTGAGAGACACAGAGAGGTCTCTTGCTAGGCCTTTGAGCCCTCCATGGTTCTTTAAGCTCTTGTTGTCATGGGATCGGACAATGGCTGCTAGTTCTTCAGGGTCAATGCTGAAACCAGCTTCTTTCACTTCATCTGAGAGCTGGTAGTCAACTCTATTAATGGCTGCAATCAGGAACAAGACTTGTGATTGAGAAACATAACAAGAACAAACTCTGGACCAATACATAAGACATCAAAGTCCGGTAGAGATCGTACCATCGATGAAATGCAATGCAGCCTTCTGCACGTATAGAGCTATTCGTATTTTTTCCTGGATACATAAGTGAGCATAGTAAAATAGCAGAATTTACTCTATTAATGCACATTCATGTAATGAAAAAAAACATGTTCCCTTATCTTAGTTCTTCTCATGTGCTAAAAACGTGGCAAAATTATAAGTGGAGATCACTATGTTTATGTTCCGTTCCGTCCTGTCACCCTCTGATAAGTATGTTAGATCACCTATTTATCAGTTTCTGCTTTTAAATCGATGAGTTTGAAGGTAATGGGCACACGATTTTCCAAGATACAAATGTAAAGCCGGAATATGTCAAATTACATAACTTTTTTTTAATCTAATTTTGTGTGTGTCAAACTGCAGATATATCAAAAAGTGTATGAAACCAATTGAAATGCCATTTTCCTTTTGTGTGCATTTTATTTCAATGAGGCAACTTTCACATGAATATATCTACCTTTGACCTTTAAGCTTTGTTACTAACATGTCCAAGGATACTTTTCAAATGCAAATATCACGAGTTGATAGATGACCCGTTATTTATATCACTTTCAACGTCAATCATTAAGGTAACATTGGTTGATCAAATCATTTGTGCCTTCACATGATTAGAGAAATCAAATTGCTAATAATGCGAAATCATAAGCCAATTTTACACAGTGTGCATTGCCAAAATGAAATAAAAACAACAAACAGAAATGGATGAGCATGTACCTGGAGATTACTACGTTTACGTTCGGCCTCGGCGCGCTTAGCGAGGTCAGCAACCATGCGAAAGCGACGGCGGGGATTCTTGACGACGGAGACGGCAGATCTCCACCGCCTAAGAGCTTCCTCCGAAGGCCTCTTTGATTCCACATCGAAGTTCTCTCTCAAGAACTTCTCCATTTTTCTTCACTTCGCTCGATTGCACTTACAAAGATTAATTAAAAAGGGAATGGTGAAGATAAAAAATAAAAAATGGATGGATTGAGGACGAAGACAAATTCAAAATGTGAAAGACGTCGCCGCAAAAAGCGAGGAAGCTATGAAAAAGAGATCGCAGCCCAAAATAGAAGGTGACATTACTTCCAATTTTCTTGGAACCTATGAAACAACGTTAATCCAAAAAAGTATAGATTGAATTTGATGGAAGGATGTTCAGTTGGAACCTCCTCTTCCTGTTCCTTTTATTGCTTCATCTCTTGAGGTCAATCACCCCTTTTGGAAATTCTCATCCTCATTCTTTCAGTCTCTTGCATATTTTTACCCGGGAACCTCGTACCAAAACTCATTGGAGACCATAAAAAGCTTGAGTTTTCAAATCAAGACTTTAATCCGTCACAATCAAATCTGATTTTTCTCCACTTGAATCTTAAATTCGCGCTCTACACTAGTTGGCTCCTCGAATGGCAAAACTGAGCCTATTGGATAATTTCGCCAATGGAAGCACCAACCCCTCCTCCATGGATACACGATTATTTTCAACACCATAATCATATGTATGAATTTATTAATTAATTGCCAAACATGATGACGGTCTCAATCCCCTACACTACCAAATCTTTATCAATTCAATGATTTTATTTTAGGCAAATTCATAATCAAATCCCTTCAATACATCCTCAATCCTAAAATTAGCTAATCATGCCTAAAATTACAATAAAATCATTCATCAAGTAAATCATGCTCATCAGAATAAATCCCCATTACAATCTACTCCTATATGGCAATTTATGACAAAAATCATAAATTCGCAATCCCAGCAATTTTTTATGGCATAATTCCTAGATTGTGAATCCCTCCAATTTTATAAATCTCAACCAACAATATAATAACCAAAAGCATTAAGGATACTATCATCAACAAAAAATTAATAAGAGCAAGTATGAACTATGCAATCTAAACTTCAAAACTATATCAAAACACTATATAAATGAGAATCAACTTATAAGATCAAAGTTGTATCTATTACAAACCCTAAGCTTAGTCCTAGCTGCCACTTCTTATTCACCAATCCTCCTAGCTATTCTCTTCTCTCTCAAGAACCTAGAGAAATATGAATTCTTTTGTAAATATTGATTGGAACCTCTAAAATCGGATGCCCTCATCCCATAGATACCCACACACGAGACTAGGGGCAAAATAGTCTTTTCATCAAAAATATACAAAATTCTGGGCTCTGATGACGAAGCAACGATAATCATCCAACGATAGGGAGTCGTTGGATGGAAGAGTCGTCACTCCTTTTCTTGGATTCTCGACCTAGACTGACAACTGTGTGAAAGCAACGATAGAGCGATATGAACGAACTGGTCCGAACAATGTTGTAATAAATTTAGTTTTCTAATTTCTAATTTCATTTTCAACTTTAATATTTGATGTATATTTATTAATGTATTTCTATTTTGTGCAGTCTATTGTGCGAATGATGTATGCAAAATATGAAGTCGAGCAATTGAGAGATCCGTCCATTGCTCATGTTCGAATGTCAGATGACACTGCAATTTTTTTTTCTTTAGTAACGGCGTATGAAAGTACGCCGTTATAGGCCAAAAATAAGTCGTTACAATTTGTAACGGTGTACAAACGGCCATTAGTCGATACGTCGTTACAAATGCGCCGTTATATTTTATAACAGCGTACAAATGACGTCGTTACACCATCAGGTGGTAGACGACGTCGTTTCGGGCAGTCCGTTAACGGCGTAACGGTAGTAAACGCCGTTAACTTTATAACGACGTATATATCACCACATACGTCGTTACAAATATGATAGTGCCGTTTATATGGCTTAACATCGTCAACTTAGTAACGGCGTGCATTGTTAGTGTACTAACGGCGTTACAATTATTACGCCGTTACAATTATTATTTTATTAAAAAAATAAATATTATTTTATTGTTAGATTTGTAACGGCGTATTCAATAGAATACTCTGTTACAAATATTAATTTATTAAGAAAACAAAAACCGAATAAAACTATATATAAAATATTTAATATATAATTTTTATTCGGTTTTTATTTTATGCATAATTAATTTAATTTTGAAATTCAAATTCAAATTAATTAAAATTACAATTGTTTAAATAAAAGTTACATCAACTAAACTACGATAGTGGAGGTGGAGGACCAAAGTTGGTAAACATGTTCGGGTCGTAAGGGGCCATAGAAGGATTGGATGCTCGTATCTGCTCGTACATCCATTAAAAACTTCTTTGTTGAGCTTCGTTGTTTCTTTCTTGAGCGGCGAACCTCTCATTTTGCGCGGCAATCTGCTCCGTCGCCAAGCTGAGCTGAGTCTGGATCTCTTCGAACTGCTCTTGAGACACACCGTTGGAGGATTGCTCACGTTTTCTGGGCATGGCTGGTACCTCATAATTATCTCCAAATCCCCGGATTTTGCGTCCTCGGGGAAATTGGGCATCTAATTGTGTCGCGACAAGTTTCAGGTCGTGACAATGCTGATTGCGCGTTTCGGCTTGTTGTCCTCCTCCTATAACAGTTCCGCCTCAGTAGCATCCTGTCCCGGTTCCCGGTTAACAAAAAGCCAAGTCTCAATATTCGAGGAGATGTTTGTCTTGCCTTTGTCTTCTCTCTCCGTCTAAAGAGTCAGGTATAATTTCCAGCCGGAACGGTGGTTGATCTTGTTGTCGCTCAAGCGAATTTCCCTCATATGTTCTCCAAGACCACCTACACCCTACAAATTGAAATGAAATTAATTGAAATGACCACAGAATTAGAATTAAATAAAGGACTATAAACGGTGTATGAAAATAAGAAAATACCTTGTTCTCGTCAAAGTGTTTGACGAGCTACTGCCATTGTGCTTTTTTCCCTCTAAATATGTTGGGAGTTCCATTGCGATTCAGATAGTCAGGCGAGACGTACAGTTTGTATCATGCCTTCATATTTGATTTCCAGTCTTTATAAGCCGACCACGCCGTCTCGCGAATCCACTTCTTCAGGGGAACTGAATCCGTGGGAAATTCATAATAGCGCTGGCATAAAAAAAATTGCAATGTAATTATCCAAGTACGTTAAATTCGGGCGATAAATTAAGAAATTTTTGAAATTACCCAAAATTTCCTCCAAAATTTACGGTACTCGGACATAGGAAGATCGCATAACAGCTGGTAGAAAGTGTCGCACTTGCGAGCAAACTTACCTACCATGTGTTTAATCTTGAGAATATTCCATGTCTCGTTGATTCCGGGCAGAAAAATACTCCACGAACGCTGTAACTCCGCGTCCCAAAACAATCCAAAAGGTCCTATGTTCTTGCATATTGCCTCTTCTCCCAAGTCGAGGCACTCGTCTTGTTTTGGATCGACGTCCTTCTTGTCCTTCCAGCTCTTGGTATTCAAGCTATTCAGCTGCAGCTTGAAGTCGAGGTACAACTCTTTATCCGGCGTCTCGTCCCACTCGAAGGGAACAAAACAGTATTGGTTCAATGGCGGAGACTGGATAGAGGATGCTCCGTCATTTGAGGGTTCGCAACCCGTGAAATCAAGCGGCACAACTTGGTAGGTCTAACCGAAATCGGGGGTCGGCTGTGGGGGTAAGATAGTGTAGCAATCCCTGTGATTAGGTGACTCCCCTCCAACATGCGACAACGGAGGCGGTGTGTCGAGCGCCGATTTCTCATAAGCTAAGAAAAACTTGAGAACCATTAACTCATGCCTCGGTGCCTGAGCATGAGGCTTCTTCGCCTTTTGGTTCGAATCGCTTGACGAGGAGGCCATTATATCTAGAGACCATTTTTAATTTATTTATCATTAAATAAATAAATTTGAATTTTGAAAATACCCCTTAAAAGGTATTTGTTGTAAAATACCGAAAATGCCCTTTAGGGGCATTTCCTTACAAAATTCCAAAAATACCCCTATTGGGGTATTTATGTAAAATACTGAAAATGCCACTAAAAGATATTCAACTTCAATTAAAAACTAACATATTCAATATAATCTAACAATTTCAAAAATATTCAATCTAACATATTCGATATATAATCTAACAACTAACATATTCAACTTGAATCAACAACTAACATATTCAAATTAATCTAACCAAATATTAACAATTTGAAACAAATAAACTTTTACCTAACAAATTAAAATTTTATAAATAAATTCTAACAAACAAATTAACATATTCAACCTAACAAATATCTAACAATTTCATATGAACAATATTCAATGTAACATTTTCAAATCTAACAAATATTCAATCTAATATATTCAAACTAACAATTTTTATGATAAAATTCAATTTACAATTTTAAACAAATAAAATGAGAGAGCAAGGAGGACTTACCTAAACTGGCTGGCCGAAAGAGACGACGGCGACGGAGCTGGTTGGCCGGAGGAAGAGAGGCAGAGCAGAGAGGAAGAGAGGCACGGGGTGAGGAAGAAGAGAAGGGTTGCACCCTTTAATACTGCAAATTTGTAACAACGTATTATAGGGAAATACGCCGTTACAAATTTAGTAACGGCGTATGTCCCCTTAATACGTCGTTACAATCGCAACGGTAAAAAATGCAAAGGGTAAACATTGTAACGACGTATCCGACCAATACGTCGTTACAACCAATTTTGTAACGGCATATCCTACCAAGACGCCGTTACAACTAATTTTCGAGCAGGTATCAAAAACTCTGGCGCGAAATTGAAATTTTGGCCAAAATTTCAATTTGCGCACATTTAGTAACGGCGTATTGGGCATATACGCCGTTACAGTCCAAAACCCTAAATTAATATTTTATTCGGTTCGAACCGATCGTTACTGACCGGGAGTGTTCTCGTGATTTGATTTTTCTGAAATTTGGATTATACCACATCAATGTCATTTCCAACATGTTGAACGGTTGGGATTATTATAAAAACATTAAATTGAATTGAACATTCGATGAAGTTAGCGTTTAGGGTATAGTTTAGGGTTTACCATCCTAAACCCTAAACTCACGCTTTCACCGAAAGTTATAGGTGTCAAAAATCGTGTTTTAATCCAACCGTACGGATTGAAGCGTAATAGTGTTTTCGCTCATATGCCAAATTTCTAGTAAATTTCAAAAATATATAAACATCGAACTAAACCGATTACCCGTAAAAACAACCGTAAGTAACGGTCAAACCTCTGTTACATACGTTTCCGCCATGAAATTGTTACGCGATTTTCAATTTTGATTAACGTATATGATTTTTAGGTAGTGTACAATGATTATTGTCAATTGGGTTGTCATTCAGTATATGAAATGGAAAAATAATACCGAAGTCAAGCGTGAAAGTCAAAAATCTTTACTTTTCTGATGGTCAAGATTGTTGACCATTAGTAACGGCGTATTTAACAGAATACGTCGTTACTTATCTTGACACTTAGAAACTTTTTGGCAGATTCTGGTTTTTCTCGTAAACTTTGTTTTTTCCAATATCGAGTAATTTATTTACTTAATTCCGAAAAATGATGAAATGATCAAATAATATATAGTAAAAAATGTCTAAGAAATAATTTATTGATTGTCAATTAAAAAGATAAACACATATTTTCCTAACTATCTGAGTTGGCCAAATCATAATCTTCATGTTGTTGGGCCAAAGTGGGACGTGCAAACGTCGCACAATGGTTACCACATGCAAGTGCACACGGTTCACAAGTAATAAATATGTACCAATAAGTAACCGGGTCGAATCCACAGGGACTAATGCGAGTTTTAGGTTAAGTGCGTGTTTGTGTCAAAGGATCTCGAGACTACTACTACTATTTTTGGTGTTTTCTAACTATCAAAAACAAGCAAGCAATTAGTTTGGTGATTGACAATTAATAGAACGCGCCTAGGGTGCTAGACATGCAAACCGTGAATTACTACAATGACTTCATAGTTAAATAGGTGATACGAGAGTGACCTATGTCTTAATTGACAACCCCGCCTCTCGGCATTGGAATTGTCCTAATCTCGAGTCACTCATTGCCCTCTCGGCTTCGTAGTCACTCGAGATTGCAATTGTTCGACAATAATTGGTCAAGTGCTACTTCGGGGTGTCTCCGCTCGGCATCGAACCCCTAACATTCGGTGGTTTCTAGATCCGGGACTATCTGTCTCTCTCGAGATCGACGTAGCCCCTAAACATGCTTACTAAATTAGGTTAAGTGTTACGTCGGAGTGTCAAAACACAGTTTCGAGCCCCTCACACTTAATGTTTCCTAAGGCCAAGAACCCTAGCATACATTCTATTTGGCCTACCTAGCAAATATGACTTAAAGCAAGAACAGTCACACACATCAAACATCATCCTAAAACTAATTCATCATATAACAATCATTCACAATTTACAAAGTCTAGCACCCATGACTAAGGGGTTTAGCCCTCAACCATGGTGCTCAAATCAAATATTGTCAAACACAAGGAAATACTACTACAAAACATGGTATGAAACATAAAAAGATGAAGTTTAGAAATGCTCTTGGTGTGAAATTGCCCAAAACTCCAATGCTTGTGGTTGGTGATGGATGGATGATGAACTTCTTCCCAAAGTAACTCTTTCTTGGTGAAATGATGCTGGAAAATGTCTTCTCCAAAGGTTTCTTGCTCCAAATGGTGGACTCTAGTGGAGACAATCTACTCGCCCTTTATCCAATGATGGATTAATGAAGAAGAAGACAAACAAGGAATGTCTTCTTTAAAGTGATTGGTCTGAATGTGAGGTGATGGAGGCTACAAAACTAGGAGGTCCAAAAAGCTCCTCAATCCCTTGGGTAAGAGCCCTTATATAGCTTCTGAAAATCGTTCCTGGTCACGATCGTGACTATGGGGGGCACGATCGTGACTATGTGGGGCATGATCGTGACTTAAAGATAGTCACGATCGTCCCTATGGGAGTCAGGATCGTGGCTGCGCTAGGGGGGGCAATTATGCTCGAGTAAACGCCGCGGTCTTCTTTTCCTCGTCACGATCGTGCCTCGATTTTGAATTGAGTCACGATCGTGACTGTGGAGTCATGATCATGCCTCTCTCTTGGTGCCGATCGTGGCTCCTCTGTGAATCAGATCGGGATAGCGTTCTGTAAGTTGGGAAAATATTCATCGGGGCACGATCGTGCCTTGGAGAGTCATGATCGTGCCCTTCACTAGCCACGATCGTGCATCAGTGGGGCACGATCGTGCCTAATGCACTTTTTGGCCCATTATTGTTTCTTACCCTCCAAGTCTCGCCTTCCCGAATCTCGCACTTTGACCTTCTTCTTACCCGAGAGCATAAAATGATCCTATTTGGCCCTCTACAGCCACCACGAGGCAAATAAGTATCGAAATGGGGGTTGATCGAGGTCAAAATGAGGTCGATCGACCTCTCAACACATGCCATTTCATATTATCTTCTTCCTCGTTGTATTCGTCCTCTTTGTCTCCGTCCTCGTTGTCTTCGTCCCCGTTATCAGCTGTAGGGACATGCCGTGGATTTTGGTGTAAGTATCTCAGGTCGATCCTTACACCACCCGGTCTCACCATGTCAATTCAATCTTCTTGGTAAGGTTCATCTACTTCGAACTCCAGCTCTTCATCACCTGGATGAGCTAAAGTGCTCGGTTTGTAGTGGCCCCTATGAGAGACAACGTTGACAACCTTCCACGAAGTCGCAAAGTGCATTACATCCGGGTCGTTGATGTAGTACATCTGTTTTGCCAATATAGCAAGGCAAAATGGGTTTTGTTTATGACAATCTGTGGACGTGTTTACGGAAATTAACTGATTGTCGTTCTTTTTCACAGTTCGATCGTTGTACCATCGACACTTCAACAAAATGACTGGCATGCTTTCGGAATAGGTAAGGACAACGACGTCCATAAGAACACCGTAGTAACATATTCTGTTTGCTTCAATCATGACTCCTGAATTTTGATTTCTCCAGCTTTGGTCGATTTCGCAGCGTTAAGAACTTCACACCATTCACAGTACATTGTGAATAAATGGCCGACGAACGAGGACCTGTATATAGTAGTACTAACTCTCGTTGCTCCCCTCGACCGGCAATCGGCATATTAAATTCTAATATTAGTTCCAGTAATTAAATTGTATGAATTTACACATAAGTGATATATTACACTTACAACTTTTCCTCACTCAAACATGAATGACATAACTCGGTCCTTTAGAGATTTCCAAGGGAATTTTTGAATGAACCCTGCTCGATGTGATTCTACGTACTTATCTGCTTCGATACAATTCTCAACAACAGTTCAATTCGCTCAGAACATCTCAGATGCGCTCAATTTCTCGTTTCGCACCACGTTCTTAACTTGTACATGTGGGGAAACAACTGATAAGTTGAAACCTAGAGCTGGAGTAACAAATGTTTCGCTAGCTAAAGTGACGCAGTTTAGGTACATCTGAGTGAAGGTGACAGACTCGTGCATCAAGTATTGTTGGGCTATACAACCTTCTGGATATCGCGGGTTTCGCACACTTTTTTTGTACACGCCAAGTTGCTTGCGGGGGAAATATGAATATTAATGTCATATTCGATTATACAGTTCAATGGTAATTGGAAATGATATTTTGCAGTCAAGGATCATACCGTTCAATTGGAAACATCCAAGTGAAATGGATTGGGCCGGTCCGCATAACTTGATCTGGTAGGTGCATTAGCAGGTAAACCATAATGGTACAGAATGATGGAGGGAAGATAGTTTCCAACTTACAAACTAAAACCACCATATCCCCGTGCAATTTTTTAGTGCCTTCTTTGTCGGCTACCTCGTGCACAACACCTGGAACACACTGTCGAGGTATGCTAATGCTTACGTCACATGAGTCGGAACGTACTTCCGAATGATAAGGGGGGAGATGCGTTGGATAAGCACGTGACAATCGTGGATTGACCTTGATCTTTAAACTTCCCGCATATCTAGAGGGGAACTTCACTGCTCGGATATGCTCAAGTACGGCCTTCCGGTCCACACCCTTGACCCCATAAGGTGCGTTAGGGAGCTCCCCATCACGGTCCACCCATTGGTATTGGCGCACATTCTGTTCCTCGTACATTGTTCTCGCTTTCTCGTCATCTTTAGTCTTCCCCGCTAGTCCGAGAACTGTACATATGACGTTGTCGCACACATTCTTCTCTATATGTATTAAATCCAATACATGTCTCACTTTATGAGTTTTCCAATAGGGCAGCTGCCTGAAAATGCTTTTATGAGACCAACAGATAGCTAAACATGTTCGTTTACTATGCTTCGGGTGTAGACTATGCTCGAGGTAAGTATGACGCCTAATGGCATTCAGTACTGCAGTCCCTGAATACCGCTTAGGCCTTGTACGAGTCTCGATCTGCCCGTTAAAAGCCTCCGGGACAAACCGCAGTGGGTGATTCGGAGGTTACCACCTACGCGCACCTTGGTAAGATATTCTTGAGTTACTGGGTGAAGAATCGATGTTGTCCAAACATATAGGACATGTCATATAGCCTTTAGTGGTCATGCCACCCAACATTCTGATACCCAGAAAGTCACTGATTGTCCACATCACAGCAGCCCGCATTATGAACGGCTCTTTCTTGGAAGCATCCCACGTGACAACTCCGTGCGTCCACAAATGTTTCAACTCATCAATCAATTGACACATAAAGTTATTCAAACATTTCCCAAGTGATTTTGGACCTGATACCAACATGGTGAGGATGTTATACTCCTTTCGCATAGCCATCGAGAGCGGAAAATTCAACGTGACAGCAACTACAAGCCACAAACTGAAACTCGGAGCATTAAGCCCATATGGAGAAAACCCGTCGGATGACAAGGTCAGCCGCACGTTTCGGATTTCTTCCAAAAATTGAGGATATTTCTTGTCAAACTGAATCCAATCAGCACCGTCCGATGGATGTACTAATACTTCATCGTCCTCCTTCTCCTGCTCACCGTGCCATCACATCCACTCAGCCGTCTCTTCTACAAGATATAACCGTTGAAGTCGAGGAGTCAATGGGAAGTACCACAACGTCTTCTTCGAAACTAATTTTTTTCTTTCCATCGTAAACCGTGGTTCTTTGCAAACTCCACATTTGTCTAGAGCGGAGAACTCTTTGTAATACAAAGTGCATTCGAACAAACATGCGTCGTATTTCACGTGTGGCATTTCGATGGCCTTCATTATCTGTTTCGCATCTACGTAGCTAGATGGAAACGAACTAGGTTGTGGTAACGTACGTCATTGCTCTTTCGCGACCTGGGTAAAAGCCGCGTCCGACATCCCGGTGCTCTGCTTTATACACAACATCCTTAACATCGCTTACAAAGAAGTATCCTCACTAGTGACAACGCTTGTGGTTTTGTACAACGGCTGTTGTGATTCCGTCACCAACCGGTTGTATGCCGTCATCTTCGCTTTAGCGAGTCCGACCTCGACTTCGGTCACCGAACTTATCTCCAATTGCGGGTCCTCGTCCTCGTCGTCCTCGCCTTCATCTTCGTCAATCCTTATATCTCTAGATGGATCTACATCATTTACGAACTGATGCACCGGATCGACGTACTCTGGAGTGTGCGCCGACGTGGAATAAGGGGGATTATGCGAACTTGACGGGAAACTCATATCTATATTTCGGCTCGAACTAGGCCGGCTCAAACTAGGCCCTCTGGCTTCGACGTGATGGATCCACACATTATACGATATAAGGAAACTTTTTTTCAATACATGATCGCAAATGGTGTCCATATCGTGCCAAGAATAATTACAACATCGAGTGCACAGACACTTGAAACGTCCCACGCCATCTGTTTGCGCGTTCTGTCTCGCAAATTCACGTAACTGCTTAATCTGTTCATCCACTCCTCACTCATCTTACAAGATGTTATCTACCCACGATCTATTATATATTATATAAATAACTACATTTAATAATAAATATTATTTCACTATATATATCAACTATACCAACAATTAACATATATTATTATTATTAGGGAAAAGGACACTTTTGTGCACCTAAATATACACTTTTCACACTTACATACCCTAACTTTTTTTTCTCTTTTTTCCATACCTGAATATTATTTTGGACACTATACCCCTAAAATTTTAAAAATACCGAAATTACCCCTGAGTTAAACCAAAATTAAATCTGGTCTGATGGAGAGAACCGGTCCAACTTTTAAAGAGGGTAAAAAGACGAAACTACCCTCACATGTTCATCAAATTTTCAATTGAATGCCCCTCTTTACCTTCAACCCTAAATCCTTCCCGTCCCCGCCTCCATCAACGGCCACCAGGAAGAACCGCCTCGTCGTCGCCCCAGGCCACCGGCATCTCCTCTAGGAGCAGAACCACCTCGTCGTCGCCTCCAGGATTCGCGACTCCCTCAGCGAATCCTCCATCGACCTCGACGTCGTCGCCTCCTTCGACACCGGCGGCGCCGAGCTCCTCTACGAGATCTGCCTCCTCTCCGCCCAACATCACGCGCCACCGTCATGTTCCTCGTCGAGAACCGCCAGCTCCTCTACTCTCTGATTATGATACAAATCCACAGTTGGCGGCGGAGCCTAGGGTTTCAGAGGCGAGGTCGTCGAGAAGGGGGCGTCGAGAGGGATGCGTCGAAGGGATGCGTCGGAGACGATGCGACGGAGGGCGAGAGGATCTTCATTGCCGGAGGCGGACGGTCGACGCGGAGATAGGTGGTTGGGCTGCCGGAGAAGATGATGAACAGTGAGGAGAGAGGGGCAAAAATGTAATTTAATAATTTACTTTTCAATTTTTAATTTTTTATTTGAAAAGACCAATATACCCTTAAATTGTGTAATAATTTTGTTATTCAATGGAGGGTAAAAAAGTAATTTCATTATTAATTAAAGTATGGTTGGATCTGGTTGAAATTGAACCGGCTCAATTTAGGGGTAGTTTCGGTATTTTGAAATGTCTGAAGAAAATTGTCCCAAAATGAAACTAAAGTATGGAAAAAAGAAAAAAAAAAGTTAGGGTATGTAAGTGTCAAAAGTGTATATTTAGGTGCACAAAAGTGTACTTTTCCCTTATTATTATAACAACAAAAATAATAATCTACATGCACTATTTAACATAAATCACAATTAATAAAATACATTACATAATGCATTATTACTAAAAAATAATGTACTTACCTACTAATTCACCAAACTATTGTAAATGTTTTGCCAGCAACTTCGATTCCACAATCTAATATGGAGAATGATGATATGAACCGTAGTATTTTGAGAGAGACTTGTCGAAAAATGAAAATGATATTACGGAAATGCCCTTGTCGAGAACAATAATGTTTGAGAGAATTGGAAGAAAAATGTGGGAAGAATGACAGGAGGTTCTGTGAATATTTATACACTGATTTTGTAACAGCGTATTTACTACATACGTCATTACGAAGTAACAGTAACATTACGGCCTAACGGTAACATAACAGGAATAATTAGTAACGACGTATTTTGGTAGATACGATGTTACAAATGAGGTAGACTAACGGCGTATGCACCAGAATACGTCGTTACACCTTGTACCATTTAAAAAAAGAAGTTCATTTGCATATTATATTTATATTTTAATATAAATAATTATACTTTAATATAAATAACTATATATATTAAAATATTATACAAATAGTTATATAATATTTAATTTTAAATTTAAATTTTTATATATTATATTTTTCGGTTCAGGTTTCGGGTTTAGGAAAATACTCGTACAAGACGGGTCGGAACCCGTAATGGTTTTGCGAGTTTCGAACGGGCCGGGTACCCGTTCAATATGAGCGGGTGTGGGTTTGGCGAAACCCTGCCCAAATCCAACATGTTGTCATTCCTACTATTATAATGGCAGTGTACATGTACGATGCCATTAACTAATGATCATGCGCTATTGGTAGTGTCTTAGAGCAGCTTGCAAGTGTGTTGCTCTGATTAATGACATTTTTGTCTTTTGTAACGTTGTTCCATGTATATTGCCCTAAAATTCATTTGTGAACATGAAAAGTGAAGACATTTAGATTGAAAGCATATTGATGTCAGGAATTAGGTTCATTATGTTCGCACCAAGTAAATTGATGTCAAGTATCATTTTGTGCGGTAAGTCATAGAGGAAGGTGAAATTTCTTTATTGAATGCGCACATAGATGAGAACTCAGTAGATTGTTGATCAAGGTGGTGACAAGTGGCAAGTTTCAGCATTGCTTGGAGTTGTTTCATATCAGTTCGTGTTGAGAGCAGTCTTGTAGGGCAATGTTGGGGTGAGATGGTGACTTCACCCAGTATCATGAACTACGGAGGCTTGATCATGATTTTGGGTATGCATGCAACCATGGTATAGTAATGCAAAAGGTTTGTTCTACAATTTTTTGATATGCGAGTTATGCATGTCTCCAAAATTTGTGGTTGATCAAATGGTGTACGAAGTGAAGAATTGTAGATTTCAACTTCCTAAAGCCCATTAGGGCAACCTATGAAGCAAAAGAGAAATGCTTCTCTTGTATGGTTGCTGGAATTTGAGAGTTGCAGCCACGGGAAAACAAGAGAGGGAGTGAGCGAGAGTTACCACTTTGTGTGGTTGTTGCCAAGAGTAGAAAAGCAAGGAGCTCCCAATGGTGGAGTTGCCATTCAAGCAAAGAGAAGACAAATGAGGTCTATCCCTTTGAGAGCATCAAGTGAAATAGAAGGTAAGGTGTTGTCATCTACCTTGAGATATTGCTCTAAGTTTGTTTTGAGTGTGAGCTTTTTTGGGTATAGAACTTATTTGTATATATTTGTAGTGAAACAAATCTTAAATGAGTGGAAAAATATTGAAAAATAGTGAACTTGAGCAAAAGAGTTGATATTGAGAAATTGTAAATCTTTTTGTTGTGACAAACTTGTGGATAATAAAAGAATGGATTTTCCAGACCCTTGTGGATGTAGCCTTTGTCGAACCACATTAAATCGTGTCTCTATTTTTGATTATTTGCCCTAACTTATTATTAGTAGATTGCTATTTGTTAATTTGGAATTGGCTGTTTCTAAGATGGTTAGATTCCGCAACGCTAGGGAGATTAAAGCTTCAATCTTTACCTCCAAGGTTAAAGTTTGAAAACTTGGTTTATCAGCAACACAGCCGTGAACAAGAAAAGTGAAGACACTTTGATTGAAAGCTATCAACGACAAATGATGATAGGAAGGAAAGACACAAAAGGATCTTCCATATATGTAAAACAAGACCAAACCAAACAACCTTTACAATAAGGAATCGTTTTCATTGCATATAATATAATACTATATGAGACGAAAAGGAAATAAAGAGTGGAGAGTAACCAAAGATGCCAAATTAAAGGAAAGCAGAAAAAACAGAGGTACAAGACAGCAAAAGTAGTGAAAAATTGAAAGGACCTTATGCATGTGCGTGATGTTCTTAAACCCTACAGCACTCCCATGGCTTCCCTGGACCTGACTCTGCTTTGTCTCCCTCTTCTTTATTTTCATTTTTTCTCTTCTTTTTTAATCCATCAATTCTCTACTTTATTTTATTTGTGTTGTTGATTAATCTAGTATTTTTCTTCTTAAGAAAAACCTCAGTTTTGTTCTATCCAAGTGGGTATCATACTTGGATGACATTTTTAAAAATTATTAAATTAGTTATATATGTCAGTGCATGAATTGATTTTTTTTTTGGGTTTTTGTAACATGCATATACCTTCATGTTAGGAGAAGTTTCTTGGCTAATTCCTTCAAATCGGTGCAAACCCTTCATTCAGAACATTAGATTTGAGCACGAGCTATTGGTATATCATAATTGGATTTATTTCTTAAATGCCCTAATTTGAAAATGAAAAAAAACATAAGAATGAGGAAGATAAATAGTGGAATGCAACACTCTTCTTACAAAAAGAAAAGACCCATGCAACTTTTGTAAATTATACTTGTAGGAAAACTATAATGTATAAAACCCTCCATTCCAATTGGGTTCATATCATCTATCATCTCTCTGTTGTGATTGTGAAGCTGGTCGATAAGGTTTTCTTTATTAAAATCATAAAAATTAAAATTATTTTCGAGATATCTTATATATATTCATTTTGAATTAAAACTAATTCACTGTAGCTCTGACAAGAGATTTCTTATTAATACGAATTGTTAAATTACTTTAGTCTAGATGTTTCGATTTGTGCTTGCGCCTAGTCTTGTTGTCTCCATGTTTTGCTCTATACTTTTTTTTTCTTTTGGAATGTTACTCCAGCAAAATTGTAATATAAATATTGGTTTTGAGTGGTAAGGGGCTAGGGCTTTATTTTTTTGAAACTGTTAGATATATTATATTATATTGTTTATGGGCTTGAGGCCCAGTACGTGTATTGTATCTGTATGTTAAACTCTATTCGTCATATCTCATGTAAACACTAGATCGTTGAGTCAATATACAGAGGCATTTATTTTATAGTGTAATTATCGAGTATTCAATCAATAATAAACACTTTCATGATATCAAAGGTTTAAGTTAGATCTTGATTACACATTTTTCTTACGTGTGGCTTTGCCCACTTGTTTATCACGATGATTTAACGGATTGGCGAGGCAATTATTTTCTACCCACTGTTCATGCGCCCAGCTTCAAAGTTACCTCTATTAGATCTCTCAGTATTCATCACCTTTGTGTCTTCTTTTCTTTCTAAGCATATTAGCTTCCTTCCTTTTTGATCTTTAATTCTTTCTCTTCAGCTCATTACTCAATATATCAATCGGTGTCTCCGTGTGAAACAACTTTTTTTGTCTTGTTCAACTTATCTTGATCACATAACCGTACTATCACTACCCCTTTATTTCAATTGCGCTATTGCCATGTTAATTCCTTCTCTAATTAAATCTCTATAATATTTTATATTATTCCTCTTTCTCCTGTTTCTTCTCTTTTTAAAAAAAATATAATCTCAATCTCTTTCTAATTCTCTTTATTTCTAGAATCATCATGGCCTTTTTTTATTTTAATATAATATTACACCGTCGTCCTACGACGTAGTTGCTTGTTTTCCACCGTCGTAGTTGCTTGAAATTATTTTGCATCGACGTAGTTGCCTAAAATTTTAGTGGTAGATCATAAAACCACTTTTGCACCGTTCTCATAAGACGTAGTTGCCGCACTTCCCCCTAATCTCTCTTTCTATCATTCTCTCTCATCTTCTATCCATTTCTTACTCTCTTCTGATTATCTATCTCATTTTGTTCTTGCCTTCTTTTATATTTCTTTTCTAAATAATTAATCCCTCTTCAATTTATTTTCTCAATCTCGGTCACTACTATTGTTCAAGTTATTGCAGGTCAAGTTCACGTGCTTCATGTACCACCACCACCTCTCAAGTTTGCAGATATACTCACTAAGGCTTTCCGACTCCTCACTTTGAAGACTTTTGCTACAGTAAAAACATTCAACATCCGACTGCTCCGACTGCGAGGGCGTGTTAGATATATTATATTATATTACTTATGGGCTTGAGACCCACTATATGTATTGTATCTCTATATTAAACCCTAGCCGTCATATCTCATGTAAATTCTAGATCGTTGAATCTGTATATAAAGTCATTTATTCCATATTGTAATTATCAAGTATTCAATCAATAATAAACACTTTCAAAAACAATCCAAAGAAATATTATCGAGAAATATCTAAATATAATACAAAAACAAGGGACTCTAGAATAGAATCCATCCTATAGTCAGAGCCCAAAAAGTACAGAAATAGCCAGAAAAGTATTTTCAACTCATAAAATAGTCAACCCATTAATACTTCTGTTTAACAATATTCAATGGAAGTTAATCAGTGAACATTATAAGTTTAGTTCTATAAAACTTATTTCTTGAACAAAATGATTCTCTTATAAAATAAAAGCTAGGCAGACTATTATGTGCAAATCGTTTAGTAAAATTAATATATATATACATGGTGCAATTATCTCTTATTTCTATTACATATCAGCTTCAAACATGTATATAAAATTGTGAACAAAATTATGTGTTTGCATATTTATATTTGTTTTCGTAGTAGCATACTAACACTGCCCCATATATATATACCAAAACATGCTCGTCTAATTGACCAATATGACTTGAGAGAGTCTAAGTACGTCATAATAGTCACCAAATGATAATTTGTTGTGAGATGCAGATAATGATATCAGTGATACATATAACTTATTAAGGTAGGAAATTTGCTTAGAATGAATGATAGTTTCAAATAGATCACTAAAAAAATTTAAATTCTCACATAAGTTATTAAGTTTCTAATTTAAATTTTGACGTCACTAAAAATAATTTTTGTCTCACTGTTATTATAACTCCGTCAGTTTTTGATATAACAATACCAAAATATCATGAAATGTCATTCAAATTTTCAACGTTATGCCAGTAAATCTATCTCATCCATTTCTCTACTCATCCTCATCTCAACTCATCCTCATCACAGTCACTTCTCTACTCATCCGTGTATGAGCATTAAACGAATTAAATAAATGATATCAGCAATGGCAATAGGAGAGAGACAAAGTAGAAATTGGGGACGATTGTAGAGAGAGAAAGGGACTGGGAAACTGATTGATCCGAGAATGGGGAATAATAACGGTATTATTGTCATTTTAGAATCTTAAAAATATTAAAAAAAACTTGATGGAATTACACATAGTAGGACAAAAACATGTTTTGGTGATCTCGAAAATTAAAATAAAAACTCGGTGACGTATGTGAGAATTCAAACTTTTCATGTGAGCTATATGGCATTATCCATAGAATAAATAAAATGGATAATTATATGTCATCGTACAAGTTTGGATTATCACATAGGTCACCAACTTTTTAATTTAATTTATGAGGTCACCAAAATCAAATTTTGTCTCACTATTACTAACTTTGTTAGTATTTTTATAAATAATTTTTAATGACCAAAATGCTCTCTAATCCACCACAAATTTGAATCAGTTTGGCTGAACCAGCTTGAAATACTATCTTCCCTTTCGGCCATGGAAAGAACTGAGAGGCGATGGACTCACAAAATGGCACCGCATCTTGGAGGGGGTCCGGTAGTGGTGGGGTGGCCGTAGGAGTGGGCCTCTGCGGGGTGAGTCTTTGTCTTCTTCGTAGGCGTGTGATAGAAATAAGAGAGAGATTTATTATTGGTGTGTATTGTGAATTACAAGAGATCTCTATTTATAAAATCTAATATAGAGAGAAAGGGAAAGAGAGGGAATAGGTAACCATGAAACTATAATATAATCTAAAAGTCCCCCTCAAACTCAATGCAGTGAAACAATAATTGAGTTTGAAGCTTGATAATATTGAGTTGTGGCGAGGGTTGCGGCTGCCGAGGATGATGTCGAGGGGATGCTGCACGGATTGAGGATGAAGGATGCGCGCTGTTCACGGCCGATGGCGGATGTCTGATGCCCGTATGTGCTGAATGATGTATGATGTCTGTTAATACCCGATGATGCCTGATGGAAGATGTTGAGATATCAGCTGCCCGATGATGCCAGATGCCAGATGCCTGATGATGTCAGATGGTTGATGGTGAGATAGCATATGCCCAATGATTGCCAGATGTCTGATGGCTCATAGTGAGATAACAGCTGCCCAATGATTGCCAGATGTCTGATGGCTGATGGCGAGATTCCTGATGCTTGATGTCCGATAATGCCTCTCACGTGCGGTGTCCGGATTACGGGATGTCCGAATTACGGGATGTTCGACTTACGGGATGTCCGACTTACGGGATGTCCGACTTACGGGATGTCTGGATTACGGGATGTCCGGCTTACGGGATTCCGCGGAGAGGATATAGCGAGACGAAGGCACGTGCAAAATAAATCTGCAAAACAATTGAAAGTGAAGAATTTTTTTTCTTCGAATGAATAGCGCCCGATGAACAATACCATGAGGTATTGTTCAATCATGCGTGAACAGTGCCACTAGGCTCACAGACATAAAAAAAATAGTTGAAAAACAAAAGCAAAAGCAGAGACCCCCACATGCTGTTTCTGCGAAACCAAAAAACATATCAGGATTTTCGGCTTGGTGGTAGGGCAATATGTGGGTAAAAAAATAATTGAAGAAAGCTTAAGATTTTGGAAGCAAGATCAATCGATGATGAAGAGCGGGATTGTTCGAGAATTGTTTGCGGAAGCGAGAGGTTAGATATTGAGATTGAATTGTCTCGCCCACCCGTCAGAATCACAAATCATCGTCGAGTGGTCAAAACGAGAAATTATTAGAGATCTAACCAACGATCGTTGATGGCTCTGATACCATGACAAAAATAATGAAGGATATATATTATTGATTGTGTATTGTGAATTACAATAAATCTCTATTTGTAGAATTTAATACAGAGATAAAGGAAAATAGAGAGAATAGGTAACTTTAATACATATGTGAAAATGAAACTATAATATAATTTAATAGCGTGGTTGTGCATGTTGTGTTGATCGTCCATGGATGGAAGAAGAAGCCCATTCGAAACGGGCGATGAATAAAAATAGTGGTTAAGGTTTCAAATTGTGGAAGGAAAAGAAAAAAATTAATAGCATGGAAATGAAATAAATTAACAGAGTTATGTATCTTATAATAAAATTTGATTTTGGTGACCTCGAAAAATTTAATTAAAAATTGGTGACATACGAAAATGTAAATTCTTATAGCGATTTAACAGGAGTTATCTCCAAATAAAACTATGTATGTATGTTATCTGTACATGGAGAGAGACCTGCATAATGAACCCATTGTAATTAAAGACTGGAGAGACAAGTTGCAATAATAGGGAGGTGGTGGTGGCGGCAGAGGTGACCCATGCAAGAAATATTTGAAGATCTTCGCTTTCACTTTCATTTTAATCATTGCGAGGGAGGCAATTTGCATGCTACTTTATACTTCTTGTTTTTTAATCCTTCAAAATTAAGAAGATTAAATTAACATGGCAGCCTTTGTTGACATACATTCCTACTAGCTGTAGAGTTGCAATTAACTTGTGCAGATGCTATTATGGTATATAAACTAGAAGATTGAACATGAACTGTTTGGTGATATATTTAAGTGTCATGACGTTTAATTTACAAAAAATACTTACTTCCATTCTTTAAAGGTTAATTACAATTTGTTCATGTTATATTGACGCGTTTTACACTTTGTCCCAATTATAATAAAAAGTTGGGGTAATGACAGTTGGCTACACCCAACTATGTTACGTTTCAAATTTAATACCTCAAGTTTTAAATTTTCATTTGAGATACCCAAAGATTAAATAAGTGTCAGTTAACCCAACGTCTATTAAATCTAACTGATTTGGTCTGTCAAAAAGTCTAAAATGCCCTCAATAGTTTTGGTCTGTTAAACTGATCTGATTGGTTCAATTGATATGATTATGAAATGACTATTTTACCTCTAATTGAACAACTCATTTAACTAATGGGTTGAGGGCAAAATTGACTTTTCAATTACACAAATAATAATTATAATTATTTAATAATTAAATAAATATATAATATATAATTATTAATTGATTATATTATTATTATTGTTAATTATATTATTAATTATAATTAATTAATCTCAAACCCTTCGTCTTCTTCAGCACCACCGTCTCCGGCCGCGACTCCGACCGGCGAGGAGCACCGCCGTCGACAACCAGATCTGGAATCACCTACTCCAATTCGTGTCGGGTTCGCAGTGGTGGGTGTCGCCGTCGGGCTCGCAGTTGTGGGCGTCGCCGTCAGGCTCGCATTGGTGGGCGTCGCCGTCGGCATCAGCCACGATGGAGAACGTCTTCTCTGCCGGACTCGTGATGGTGGTCGATCGAACCCTAGTCGATCGACCAAACCTAGTTGGAGAAGACGAAGACGTCGGGCTCGTGATGGCTTCGATATGCTCGACCCAGAGCCGTCGCGACCCTCCGCCTCCCTCTTCTCCTCCAACCCAGCCCCTATCCTCCATCGCCGGAGCTCCTTCGACCCCGACCCTACGCCTTCTTCTCGACCAACCCAGTCCCAACCCCCACCACTACGAGCCCGACGCGAAGTGGAGCAGGTAATTCCGGATCTTGTTGTCGACGAGGACGCTCCTCCGCCGAGGCCCGACGCCTAGATCCCCACCGAGCAGGCGGTCGGAGACGGGAGCAGGCTGCAGTCGGAGGCGGCGGTCAGAGACGGTTTAGGCGACTGTCAATTAGGGTTAATTAGGTTTAGGTTTAATTAGGTTTAATTAATGATTAATAATAATATAATTAATAATAATATATATTTAATTATTAAAAAAATTATAATTATTATTTGTGTAATTGAAAAGTTAATTTTGCCCTCAATCCATTGGTTAAATGAGTTGTTCAATTAGGGGTAAAATAGTCATTTCATAATCATATCAATTGAACCAATCAGACCAGTTTAACAGACCAAAACTATTGAGGGCAATTTTAGAATTTTTGACAGACCAACTCAGTTAGATTTAACAGACGTTGGGCTAACTGTCGCTTATTTAATTTTTGGGTATCCCAAATGAAAATTTGAAAGTTGGGTATTAAATTTGAAACATGACATAGTTGGGTGTAGTCAACTGTCATTACCCCTAAAAAGTTCAAATTCAGATACGCTAATTGTATTTTTTTTTACACTTTGCCCTAACGTTGTAAGAATTTGGATGGAAATCTAATTTTTTTCACTTTTTACAAAACAAAGAAAAAAAAATGTTCGTATTAATTTTAAAAAAAAATAAAGAAAAAAATATGTGTATCAATTTTTATATATAAAACCAATTTTATAAAATAACTTTTTATTTTTACAAAAATTATTTTTATTTTTACTATTAATATAATTTTATTCTTTATTTTATATAATAAAATATTAAAATATAAAGTTAAAAATCATTTTATTTATTTTAATTTTTTTAATACAAGGTATTGAACTTTCGTGGTTACACATTGGCAATGTCGACCAAGCAGAAGGGTGATAGCATGAAGCCCGAGGCCGTAAAAGTGTTTGGGTGACGGACCCGAGGCCGTGAAAGTGTTTGGGTGACGGAGACCATAGATCGGATTAGGGGTGAGCATGGGCCGGGTTGAACAGTCCATGGCTTAATTTTGGGCCCAACTCGGACTTAGCGGGTTGACTATTTTCATGTCCATTCCCGGCCCATGAAAAGTGTTGTCCGTTGGACAAGTGGCGGGTTGAGCGGGGACGGGTTTCGGGTAGTTCAAGCTGTCCATAACATTAAAAAACCATATTGTACACAAAAACTAATTGTAAAAATTAATTATGTACACAAAAACATATTGCAAAATTCAGAAGAATAGATTGTGATGGGCCTAAAAGCGCGTACGCACCACGCGCACCTCAGGGCTTCGCGCATCAGACGCGATCGTTATCAAGTAAATTTATATTCCGGCTAAAATCCGGGTCTAATCCACAGGGACCAAATAGGGGTCTCATACTTAGAAGTTTCGTGCTCTCTTTCCCGACACAAACACACGATAAAATAAAATCATAAATCTTTTTGGGGGTTTTTGGTTCAAATGGATAAATAAGTTAGATGCAAAATAATAAAGCGGAGGTATTCACACAGGAATTTGAACAACCAAGGGCACTAAACCAACAATTCTCTCATAATTAATCAATAATTAAGTCTTAAGCATGCAATTCGTTTGGCCTATGTTTTAATTACTCTACCCGCCTCTCGACATTGGGTAGAGCCTGATTAACCCGGGTCATGTGATTCCACGGGCATTAGCACACGTACACAATGTCACTCTATGCACATGTGTCATGATCCCGCGAATTCACGACCTTAAGCTAGTCGCATTACAAACAACAATTATCGAACCAAAAGAAAGACTCTAGGAGATCGAACTTTCGCAATTTGTTTATGTCAAATCCCAACCCCACCTCTCGACATCGATTTAGAATTAAAAGGTTGAATACTAAGTAGCGACCCTGGTATTCAAGGTGAAGTGCAAAATAAATTCAAACAATCTTGTATGCATCAGAAATAATATATCAATCAATTATAAGATATCCACAATTCCAAGTTCAATCGTTCAGCTACTCTATCATGCATAAAATGGTCTATGTTATAAATACGTTACTCGTCTCTCGACATTGAGTAACGCCTAATATCATACCGATTACCCTCTCGGGATTTTTTATAACCGGTTTTCAACAGCTTTAAGTCTAACAGTTTTTGAGCCGAGACATCGAATCCAGGAGACCGACCTCTCGACCCTACTTAGATCTGTTCTCCACCACACATCTAAGCGATGGTCTCAAACTCAAGTTATGAACATTAAACGGGCAATTCAACATACATATAATAAGCACAAAGCAGAGAAAATTTAGCATGCATTGAATAACTAAAAATCAAACTTGTCATAACTTAAGTTATCATAAGGTAAACTACCCATGACCTATGGGTTTTAGCCCCAATTCATGGTGTTCAAGCATTCACCAACAAGAGATTACAAGATTCAAGACGGGAAAAGAGAATAAACAAATTCAACACCCACGAAGGATGCGGAAGATCACAAACTCTCCAATCTCGGGTCTCCCTTGTAGCTTCACGCCTCCTTTGCTTCGTCCCGTGATGGTGGTGATGGAGCCCTTCCTTTGGAGAGCAAAAATTGGCCTGCAAGGGAGAGCTTGGGCGCTGGAAACTCTCTATCAAAAGAGATCTGGGACAGTGGTTCCTGCTTGAAAATTTTGTGTCTTCAATTTGGGAAGAGCTGGGTATTTATAAAAAAAAAGAAAATTCGTATTTATGTTGGAGACCCCTTTATTGACGCATGTTCTAGAACTGGCAGCTGGCTTCTCCTCCAAGTTGTAGATATTTTCAAAACGTTCGTTTTAATACATTATGGGTCCAAATCGGAGATCGTATGTAAAATCTATGTCTTCTAAAAGATTCAGTTGTAATTTATAATTAATTCTACCGATTTTCTTGCTGAAATTTGCTATTTTGATTAGAATATGCTCACGGAGTCGTTAAATAATCCAAACGTTGAAATTTGCCAAAACTTCCTTCTGCAAAAGTTATAGATCTTTGAATTCTCTTCGATTTGGTATGTAACTCCACTATATTTCATCAAAGTATAAAATACCTTTTTTCTCCTCCAAACCTGCACAAGTGTACCAAACATACCCGAAGGCGTAAAGTAGTACAAATGGGGCTCTAAAAGTCGGATAATGAGGGAAAATTCGGCATTAAGTGTGGATAAAACAGTGTCAATATGAAATCCGATGGAACCACATCAGATTGTCAATAACATTTAGAGTAGTTTATATGTAAATTGTATTTTTCGAACATATTTATTAAAAAAAAACTTAAAATGACCCTTTTAACATTAGTCTGGGTTGTGCGTGTTTAGTTAGTTAGTTAGTTAAGTTCATTAAGCCGAGTTGGGCCAGATTAGTCCGGACACCCCACTTTATATCCGTAACCCGACTTTGATATTTATATGGTGCCCGTTCCTAACCCGTATCACTTCGGGTTGGGACTATGAGTGGACGGGTTTGGGCTGGGTTGTTCGGACATTTCTGCTCACCCCTAGATCGGATTAAAGGTAACTCATAGTGAAAGTATCATTAGAGATTGACCGTTTAATGGTATTGGAGGCTATTAGTCCGTGAATTGTAATTTTGTCTTCATGTTGTGTGTGCGCGCGCGTTGGTAATGTCATTAAAGGGATGTTACTCTACCATGCTAAAAGGTTAAAATGAAAGTATTACTTTTTTCAAATTATAATTGGATGATGTGATTAATTTAAGATCGAATAGATATTAAATTAGTATAAAGCGTGAATTTTTAGTTTAAATCGTCGTACATTGTAACGATGATTCAGAGTAGGGGTGAGCAGAAATGTCCGGACAACCCTGCCCAACCCGTCCACTCATAGTCTCAACCCGAAGTGACCCAATCCAGGAACGGGTACCATATAAATATCATAGGTCGGGTTACAGACATAAAGTGAGGTGTCCGGACTAACCCGACCTAACCCGACCTAATGAACTTAACTAACTAACTAACTAAACACGCACAGCCCACACTATTGTTAAAACGGTCATTTTAAGTTTTTTAACAAACAAGTTTGAAAAACATAATTTCCAT
Source organism: Geranium rotundifolium (assembly GCA_963920655.1). Taxonomy (NCBI): domain Eukaryota; kingdom Viridiplantae; phylum Streptophyta; class Magnoliopsida; order Geraniales; family Geraniaceae; genus Geranium; species Geranium rotundifolium. Next base: position 9,125,861 of record OY987314.1, read on the forward strand.
ATAAACTACTCTAAATGTTATCGACAATCTATTCTTATGAAATTGAAGTATTAATTTTGCAATTAGTTTTTGTGTACAATATGTTTTTTTAATATTATGGACGAGCTGGACTAATCCGGAACTCGTCCGAACTTAACCCGCTCACTTGTTTAACGAACAACATTCTTCTTGGGCTGAGAATAGACATGAAAATAGTCAACCCGCTAAATTTAGGTTGGGCCCAAAATTAAGCCATGCACTGTCCAACTCGTCCCATGCTCACCCATAATTCAAAGTATAAGACCCAAACGAAGATAAAAGCATAGTTCCCCACAAGCACGTGGTGAGGAGCAGAAATGGGAACCAAGGTTGGAGTGGACAAGACTCACACTTGCGTGTGTACTCACTCACATTACTAAGGAACTTGAAGAAAATCTGTCTGTTCAAGAATTTGGAACTTGAGCAACGTTTGGGAACAAATCAGTAAATACTGCCTAACCACTCTATTTAATTATAACCAGATAGATTATAGTGATTTGGAAATAGGGACAATATCTTTGTCCTACAAAACCAACCCTCAACCCATCATATTAATTAATTATATTTTATATACTCGTACAAGTTGTTATAGCAGAAATACACGTTTAAGAAAGTGAATTTTGTTAACTAATTCATATTTTCAATCTTCGGCTATTTGTTTGACATTTTTATATAAGGTTGAAAGATACGAAGTCACACCCAAAAATCACCAACAAATACTTAAATACCTCATTTTTTAAAATGAACAGTGCTTTACACTCAAAGATCATTTATTGACAGATAACACCTGCCGTTATGATTTTTGAGTGTGTTTTTGTGTCTTTTACCCTTATACAATTTGGGTACTCATAAATGCTTGTGAAGAATAGTTCAGTTGCGAATGATATTTGTGGTATCAGTAAGTAGCAATTTTGTGGGATCAGTAAGTAGCAATTGGATCAATAGCTGCATGTGCAGTGCACATGTTGTTAAAGGAAATTGAATTGCATGTGTTGGGTTTGCAGATAATTAATCAATGATTATCCGAATTACAATGGAACTTTGAACATTATTATCATCAAATTGGTTGGTTAAGCATTTCTAAAAGTGGCCAAGTTTGAGTATCAATATTCATAATATTAAAGAAAAAAGACAGCACCTAAATATACATTTTGACACTTTCATATCTTAATTTTTTTTCAGTATCCTAAATTTCATTTTAAAACAATAATTCCAAAATACTCATAAATTGAACCAAAATTCAGAGTACTTTCGAGTAATTTTCCCAAAATACTCATGAACTGAACCAAAATACTCATGAATTGAACCAAAATTTAAGGCCATTTTTGGTAAATAAATGGTCAATTGTACCAAAATAAAATTCAGTGTATTGAAAAAAAAAAAAAGTAATTCATGAAAGTGTCAAAAGTGTATATTTAACACCCAAAAGTATCATTTTTCTTAATATTAAATTGAATAATAGTGCTTATTTGTGCATCACATGGAATTTAGACTATCAATTTTTATACTTTTTGATCGAACTAATCTTTATATTTTTTTTTCTAGTCTCAATATTAGTTGTGTAGTGTTTTATCTTAATTGATTGATTCAAATTTAATGGGTGATTGTCACATCATCAATCTTTAAGGCATGATTTAATTAGTTGTAAACTAGCATACTAAATAAGAATTGGGAAGGCATGTTTTGTGTAAGAATGTACCAACAATTCCCAACTCATCATTAAATGGATAGTAGTTAAGTGGAAACATCAACTATTGTCATGGATTGGTAGGTGCATGTAATATTTTGCTTTGTAGAAAAATTACGACTTTGGACTACACCGGCCCCCATGTGCCATAAATCAGTCTCCATGTCTTCCACCAATTACAAAAATCCATAAATCTTACCTTTGTACTAGGAACAAATCTTCTTATTCATACTATCCCAAATAAATTAGGCTTGTCTCTTCTAATGACCTACTTACTAGTTATTAAAATATAAATATTTTGTATTGAAGACAGGAAAATTTTCAAACTCAATAAGAAATTTTCGTTCCATTAGAAACGAGGAATTTCCGTCCCGATTTTAACGGGAGCAAAATTCTCAAATCCGTCTCGAGCCTGGCTCATCCATTGCCATCTCTAACAAAAATCCATAAACGTTACATTTAATAAGAACAAATCTTCTTCATACCATCCCAAATAAAAGAGTCTCTTCTTGTTAATATATGGGTCGAGGCCTGTTGTATCACTATGTATAAACCCTAGCCATCATGGCTAGGTATATCATACATATTCCCTTCATTCATCAATCTAATACTTATAATGACCTAATTACCAGTTACCTAAGATTCAAAAAAAATATTTACTATTTGAAAAGCTCAGCTACTCACTTAAACATAATTGATAAGCATATATACAAATTTTTTATTAGCATTTTGAAGTGTACAAATATCTTCAACTAAATATTATATTTGTCTCTTATGTACAATATGACATTTGTGTGTTAAAAATGATTATTTTATTATAATTTTTATTTTGAAGAGTTGATTTTATCAGTTAATTTAAAAATGATATTTCAATGTTAAGAGATCATTAAAATAATCGTATAACATATCAGTTGAAATTGAGTTTTATACTTATTTTAAATTTATGTCATTTCAGCATATATTTCATGCCAAAATAGCATATAAAGTAGATGTGCTCTAACCATACACGATCCATTCAATTTTGGATTTACAATTGCAACGTGTGGTATATGATAACACATCAGTGATGCATTTGACAAAACCAATAGAATATTTAGAGCAACTTCAGTGGAATTACCAATTTTACATATACAAATTGTCATATTTGCTACAGTGAGTTGATATATTTGTCAACTCACTGTAACAAAATTGGTATAAAATTAGTACTACTATATTAATTTAAATGAAAGAGAATATTGAAAAGTTGTAAGAATTGTTATATGAGTTAGAATTTGACAATTTGAGTTGGAGTCAGTGGCGGATCCAGAAAATTTTTTAAGGGGGGCAAAATTTTACACTAAAAGTTTAATTGATTAATTAATAATATATTTAATTAAAATAATAATTTTATTAATAAAATAATTACTAAATGCATATAAAAAATTTAATTTGAGATTGATTATTTATATTTTAGTTGAGTTTGAATTTAACTTTCATGTATATATAAATACAAAGTGAGCCGGTTCGCGAGCTTTTCAAACTCTAGTAATTTGGTCTCGAGTTCGATTTGTGTATCAAACGATCCACTATTGTACTTAATATCTGCATAAATTTGCTTAGAAAATTAACAATTTCTAATAATTAGTAAATATAATAGACCAAACAAAAAGTTTAATGAAAAATGAAAAAAAATAATTTTAAAAGCCCACACAACCAATTCCAAGGTTTGAACCTATAACCTCATTAATAAAATACTACTCTTTTATCACTAAGCCAAAAAACTTTTATTGTAAAGTTACACAGTTTTTGTATAGATATCAGAATTTAAGTGGGGCATATCCAATTTTCGAAAATAATTTATATGATTTTTTTTTCGAATTCCCGGGCCGGGGGAAGGCGGGTGCCCCCCGGATCCACCACTGGTTGGAGTTGCTCTTGGGGTTATTCTTGAACTCGTACTGTTTTTTTGGAGTTGCTCTTGGGGTTATTCTTGAACTCGTACTGTTTTTTCAAATACGACAATAAAGCAAAATAAATCGAAAAAGAGATTTAATCAATCTTTCTTATAGTTCCAACTTTCAATCACTTCTTTTGTTACTAACTCCAACTTTTCTCACAATGCATTGATGGGAAATAAAATTGAGATCCCAAAAGAAGATGTGAAGAAGGAAAAGGTAAATGGGGTGTGGGCTGTAAACTATGATGGTTTGGAGTGGGAGGTGGGTGTTTGGCAAGAGAGAAAATGAATATGTAAAAAGAGATCGAGGCATCATTTATTTTGTTGTGGGGCATGTCATAAAAAACGACAAGAGAGAAGGCAAAAATGCCTCAAAGCCTTGCCTCCTCATCTATACATTTTGTTCTTCCCTACCGTTGAAAAAGAAGGTAACTTTTTTTTTTAAATTTTCTTCTATTATTATAAGTATATAGAATCATCGTAATCTTATAATATACTATGAATTGTTTCGTGGAAATAAAAAGAGAAAAGGAGGAGAGCATATGCGGGTGGGACCCACAATTGAATTCATCATCCCCAATCATGTGTTTTCCTAAATTAACTATATTAACATATTAAACCGATTCTTTCATTCATGTACCAAAACTCAATCATTTTTCCTTCCAACTTTTTATTCATCAAATTTTAATATCACCACTGTACGTATTTTTGACCTATGCTATATGAATCAAAAGCTCATCATTTATAACACAATTCTACATTATTAATATTTAATTTTCATATCAGCTTGAGATTAGTCGAGTGATTAACATTGTTTGCTTTTGACTTTAAATTAAAGAAGAAAATAGACAAGTTTGTGATATAATTTTCAAAAATAGAAAATGATTATTTCTTAAATCAATAATATTAACATAAATTAACTTTATAGTATTGTGTAAAAAGAGAACAAAAATTCATGCATAGTCAACAGCCATAGTCAAATGCAATCTTAGATTGGCAGTGAAGTGTAAATAATTTTGACCAACTGAGCCGAGCCTGATGCTTAAGCTGCTGGTTCTCTTTACATTGATAATTTAGAAAGAAAAAACAATAATAGTTTTTGATATGGAAAAAAAAGATGATGATAATTCGTGGAGTTAGATTAATGAGGAGAGCAGTGATTGGGGAGGCATTGACTGTGCAATTAAAGCAGCGAGTGAGACCAAATTTGACCGCGTGAGTTACAGTATCGAATGGAAACGCAATCCGAGGGGAGCGTGTAGGACAGTTGCGATGAGGGAGCGTGAGAGAGTTGTAGTCGAGGCCATTAATCTGGAAAGGGAAAGAGAAATGGAGTGATTGGGGCAGTATTTGAAGCAGATCTGGATCCACTTCCTTCTCTACCTTGCTCTGTTTTGATACTTGCAATGTCAATGAGGAGCAGAGCAGTTTAAGCAAAAGGGTTGTTGATGGACGTTTACGAGGCAACCCGAATTGTGCTGTCTCGGATAGAGAAGGTAGACCCAGAGAACGCGTCGAGGATCATGGGTCTTCTTCTTATCCAAGACCACGGCGACAAGGAGATGATCCGTCTCGCTTTCGGCCCTGAGTCTCTGCTCCACTCCGTCATCCTCAACTCCCGCAACGACCTCGGCCTCTCCTCCTCCTCCTCTCCCTCCACCCCTCTCTCTGCCTCCCCTTTCTTCTCCCGCCTTCTCGTCCCGCCGCCGGACGACCTCCTCGCCCCCAACTGTTTCAACATCAATTCGTCGCCTTTACCTTTCTACAACCACGACGACCTCCAGCTCTCTTTCCTGAACGAGGACGGGCACCGCCGGAGCTGCTCTGTCAGCGACGCCGACGACCCGTCCTCCGGTTTCGGGTGGAAGCCCTGCCTCTACTACGCCAGGGGTTTCTGCAAGAACGGTGGCAGCTGCCGCTTTCTACACGGCGGAGACGCCGCCTCGCCCCACCACCAGAGGCTCGCCGCTGCCTTCCCCTACTCTCCCAAGAGCATCGCCCTCCTCTTGCAGCAGCAGAACGACTCTCAGATAAGGTATATTATATATTGTTTTCTGTGGGGATTTAGAGTTGTAATTTTTTGAATGGTTGATTCAGGAGAAACGAGTTGATGGTGAGTCCGGCGTCGAGGCAGATCTACTTGACGTTCCCGGCGGATAGCAGCTTCAGGGAGGATGACGTGTCCAATTATTTCAGCATATACGGGCCTGTTCAGGACGTCAGGATCCCATACCAGCACAAGAGGATGTTTGGGTTCGTGACTTTTGTGTATCCGGAGACGGTGAAGCTCATCCTCGCCAAAGGCAACCCTCACTTCGTCTGCGACGCTCGCGTCCTCGTCAAGCCATACAAGGAGAAGCCCAAACTCACAATTGCTCCTGAAAACAACAACAAGTACACACTCTCACACTACATATATACTCTCTGTTTCCATTACAACCAAACCAATAATGTTTGTTGATTTGGCAGCTGCAGGAAGCAGCAAATGGAGAGAGGCGGAGACTTCTCGCCTTCCGCTCTCGATTCCTTTGACCTTTCATCTCCTGGTAATAACCCATTCAACAATTTCTACTTTGGTTTGCTATTACTGAGAGTGAGTTGGGGTTTGATTGTTGGATGGTGGTGGGTGTGGCAGGAGGAGGTGTGTTTTATAACAGCAGTCAGGAGATGATGTGGACAAGGAAAATGGAAGAGCAAGCTCTAGAGGTTCAGAGTAGGAGGTTGATGAACCTGCAGCTTCTTGATGTGAAGAAGCATCATCACCACCACCAGCGCGCCCTCTCCACCGGCAGCCCCATTCCCTCTCCCACCCTTTTCAGCCCCCGCTCTCTTGTGCTACCCACAGGTACTCTCTTCATCTTCTACCTGTATATATGTGTGGCTATGTATGTGTGCTCATTCATTCATTCACTCACTCACTCACTGTGATTATTAATAGCTTTGGATCAGCAAATGGGGATGAGCAATGGAGGTCTCAGAGTGTCCACTGGGAAGGAGAGTCCACCAGTAACAAACAGTAATGCCCAAGAAAGGTATGTATCATCACTTGTTTTCCTAAACTAAACACCATTCTGTTTCCTAGATTTCTCATCATTTTCTGTTTCTGTCCATACTTTTAGCTTTTATGCTTCTATTCTAATTTTGGTCTTCTTTACTAAATATAATGGTTTCCAGTTTTAGGTTAGCTGATTGTGTTCTTATGATTGTTGCAGCTTAGAGCATAACCTCCCTGATAGCCCCTTTGCCTCTCCCACCAAGGCTTCATCGGACTCCAACTACTTTACCATCTTCTCCAATGGCAATGCCACTGGGGAACCCGAGAGAGACGCCACTAACAGTAACTCATCACCAACCTTACTTCCACCTCCTTCACTAGACATGGCGTCTTTCCAATCTTTCAATTGCCAACCCTCTAGGTATCACATATATGTATAGCTATATTGTTTCTTTAGCCCATGTTTTATCATCAAAGCCTAACATAATCAGGTGATCAAATTCAAATATATTGGAATGTAGGTTCTCTTCAGGGCACGGGGCGATTGGCATGTTTGCGGGCACCGGTGGGTCAACCTTTCCGGTTGGAATTTAAGGTAGATAAACATTGGATCCCTATCTTTTCTGAGCTGCTTTGGTTGTCTTCATTGTGCTCAACTTGTTGCTTGTTTTTGTTGTCTACAAATTGCAGCAGTGAGGGATGGGATGGTAGAGAAGAGTAACAATAAATCCAAAAAAACAAGAGGCAAGAAAAAACCACCACCACCGCAGTACCGTCAGCAAATACCATCTATATACTAATATTTACGACCAATATACACAAGTGAATAGTAAAAGCATGCAGAAGAAGAGAAAGTGGGAGCCACCATTTGTCTAGTAGTTAATATTGTGAGTTCGTGTTGTTGGGGCACAGAAGAGGTAAAAAAGAAAGCATACAAGTAAGTAAGCACCGCTTATCGGCAGCTAGACAAGACAAGTGAAGTAACAAAATGTTGTATGTAGCCTGCTAGTGTTTGTGTTGTTGTTAGAGGTAAGTAAATATGATGATGATGATGATGATATGTTTGTACATGGTGGACGATGAAAGGTAGAAGGATGAGTAGAGAGAGATCCTTGACATTTTCCAGATTGTACTGTACTACTGCATTACAAGTTGCAAAGAAAAGAAGGCGACATATTTGGATACTTTGTATTTGTGGGGCCGAGCTGCATTATATTAAGGGCAGTGTGGGTGGGTAGGGTCAATGGTCACATGGTGGTGCAAATTGGGACCCAGAGAGAGAGAGAGAGAGAGTACAGTGCATCATGTGCATGTGAGTGAAGTAAGCTTTTGGAGGTATTGCAGGGTTAGGTTAGGTGACAGCAAAGGACACTCCCTATTATAAAAGTCCCTCCTCTCTCTCTCTCTCTCTCCTTTCCTGCACACGTATCACAATTTTGCAGGAATCTTTCACCCACTGTGGCCTCGCACGCACGCACGCACCACTCTCCACACCTTTTTCTTGGGTCAAACCCCAAATGATCATAAAATATATATTTATTTTACTCTAATCAAGATTAATAACCTGACACAGCTCAAACGTGCTTTTAAGCAGGTTATTCGTTATAATTGGAGCACTTGTTATTATAACAGAAACTGTATCTTAATCTTAACGTTGTAGAAATTCGACTTAGGGTTTGATTAACCTTTATATTTATGAATTCATCGTTTGATTTGATTTACTTTCTGATTAATTTTTTTATTAATCTTTGACCAATCAGCAGCCTACTCTCTCTTGATAGATTAGAGTATAACTTTTTATTTTATAATATTGGTTTCTCAATTAATTACACTGGTTAAAACTCCAGTATTCTCTACCATGAAATAGTTGTATATTGAATATATCTTGAATTGAATAGAATCTCATTTGGGCACGAGTTCTAGAAAGAGGGAGGTATAGCAAGACACCATACTATTAAAGATACACCGTGACATACTATTGCAGCGGAACACAAATCATACATATGAAGAGGAATTAATACATGATCTCTAATGAGATCAATTTAATAATTAATTTAAATTAATAGTTGAATGACCAATTACAACTATAATTTTTTCCTGAAATCAAATACTAAAATCATGTTTCCACCACAAGAGCCGAGTGATTTTTTATAAAACTTTTTGTTACTTTGTACTAGTAATAATACTGGTGTTTGATGAATGAATGATTGGGGTTTGGCAAAGAAAGGAGAAAAAAAACAGGAGAGGGAATGAGTAGAAAGAAGATGGAAATGGTGACTGTTGAGAGCGAAGTGATTGATTGAGATTGGAGACCAAATGCTGTTTCCTCATCACGGTTTTGTCTTCTTCTTTCTCAATATCATAATTAGGCTACATAGAGTTTCCTTTTTTTCAACATTACCGACTCAATGGCTAATTAATCATTTAATTTAATCTTATGGGAAAGGTAAAGTTGATATCGTGATGTTAACTCCTAATCTAGTCACTTTTTTGGCACTTGTCGTTTTAGCTACTTTCAGTTAGGGGTAATAAAAGTTTACTGCACTCAACTGTTACACATTAAAATTTAATACTCGAACTTTCAAGTTTTCGATTGAAATACTTAAAAATTAAATAATTGACACTTAGCCTAATTTATATTAAATCTAACTGATTTAGTACGTTAAAAAGTCTAAAATGTCTTTAATTGTTTTGTTTTAAAATTTGACCAGTTTAAAACCAGGCTAATTGGTTCAATTTTAAATACTTATTAAAATGATTATGAAATGACTTTTTACCCCTAATTGAACACCTAGCTCGAGGGAAAATTTGTCTTTTCAATTACAAAACTAATAATCATAATTCTTTAATAATTAAATACATATATTATTATTAATGATTAATTAATTTATAATATCAACGAACCCTAAGTCTTCTTCAGCTCTATTGCCTGCCACTCCCGTCTCCGACCGCTGCCTGCTCTCGACTCCGACAGCATGCTCCTGTCTCCGACTGCCGCCGCGCTTCGGGCCAGAAGCTGGCTCAGGGACAGGAGAGGCTTGACGACGTCATCGAGGACGAGGCAGAGGAGGGTCAAGAGGGGTCGACGATGGAGGCCAGATCTGGGTGTGTGGTCTGCAGCCGACCCCCCAGCTTGACGACGAGGCCCTCGAACGGCCCTTTCGGGCGAGCTCGGCGACGAACCAGTGGACGGCCGAGGAGGTTTCAAGCTCTTCCCCAACCGAGGAAGCACTTTTAGCAAGTCGGGGAGCACCGAGGAGCTCGTGAGCACCGAGCCTCCACCGCCATGCCCGCAGACTCCTCAGCCACAGACGAGAGAGAGAGAGAGAGAGAGAGAGAGAGAGAGAGAGAGAGAGAGAGAGAGAGAGAGAGAGAGAGAGAGGTGTTAGAGATAATGACATCTTTGTAATTTTACAGAATTATTTTTAGTTTTGTAATTATTTTATTTGTGTAATTGAAAAGTCAAATTTGTCCTCAAACCATTAGTTAAATTAGTTGTTAAATTAGAGGTAAAAAATTCATTTCATAATCATATCAATAATTATTTAAAATTGAACCAATTAGACCGGTTTTAAACCGGTCAAATTTTAAAAAACAAAACAATTGAAGGCATTTTAGACTTTTAACATACCAAATCAGTTAGATTTAATAGAAATTGGGCTAAGTGTCGCTTATTTAATTTTTGGGTATCTCAAATGAAAACTTGAAAGTTTGAGTTTTAAATTTGAAACGTGATATAGTTGGGTGTAGTCAATTATCATTACATTTTTAATTATAACAACGAAGTTAAATTAGTTCTGCTCGGTTGATTACTCTTTCAATGTGAAACTTTGTTAAATTGTGAAATTTTCATATTTTTTTTATTGTTTTTAAGATATATTTATCCAGGTTGCAGTTTAATTGAATTAATTTTGAATAAATTCCACATATTTAATAATTAATTTTGTGTTTAATACATGATATTAATTTTTTGTATGAACCATAACAACAACTGATATTACAATTTAGTTTACATGATGTGAGTTGTGAAATAGACATGGAAGCTAGATTTTGGAGGGATTAGGCGCAGTTTAACAAGTGTTTGGCTCATGTCTCCTCTTAACAACCCCTACCTTTGCATCTCTACTTTATTGCCTTAAATCTCAATCCAATTTTGTCCTTATCTTTCAAGGTTTATATCTCATCATCCACCTCTTTCCTTCTTTCTCTACCAAAATTTTACAACAATTTTTTACTTAAATTTATTTTCCAATGTTTTTGATATTTATGAGCGAAGAATCGCCTATCCACATCTTAAAGAGCGAATCAACGGAGAAATTTTCACTTTGAATGGGACAGAAAAAACACCATAAGCAACAGATATTGCATTCTTTTATTAAAGAAACAAAATTGTCTTTATCTCCTTGATATGGCATGCGACAGGGAATCACATTTCTTGAAATGGGGTTGGGCTTACTTGGGCCTGGGGTCATGTAAGAAATGGCCCAATACAGGTGTGGGCCGCGACAGCAATATTGTCAAAAGCAGAGGAGGTGATTCCAAGTCGGACCTCCTGCTCCCGCGACAGCACCCACAAGCCCGCACCGCCGTCCACCAGCTCCGACCGCCGCAAGAAACCAATTTCCGCCGCAAGCTTGTCGACAGAGTCGATTCCGATACCGGTCTGGAGGAGCATCACTATCTCAGGCCTGTGCTTCTCAACGAGACACTTGATCGCCATGACGAACTTGGCATCCACTCCCCGCCGCCAACTCCACCACAACATCCTGACCAATTTAGTTGTCTCCGTCGCAGCTTCCCTGTTTTTCTCGCAGGCGGAGGTTATGAGGTTGTCCTGAGAAAACGTCACCGTGTGGCTGTTGAGCCACGCCTCCATCTCAACGCACATTGCACCGCTGAAACTGTATATGGTGGGACCCGCTTCCACGGTCAGGGTTGTGGGGAAGGCAGTTATGTGCTCTTCCTTGGTGGCCCCAATTATTCCCTTCACGAAGAATTCATACACAAATGGAGGGGTTGGAGGTTCATATGATTTTGCTGAACCACACAGCTTCGAGATTCCAGGTCCATTCACCTTAACCCATCCATCTGATAACAGTAATAATAATAATTCAGTCAATTACTGATCTACTCTTTTTATCATCTCTATCCTATCTTTATATCATATGTGATATGTATGTATGCACTCCCTTACAAACAGTCTCTGTGCACGACACGTGGCAAAAATGTACATTTTTAACTACACATTCGACAATGGTCAATCACGTTCTACCATTTCGCACTACACAACTTATCGGTTCAAATTTTCGGACATTTACACTTTGTTTGTACCTGATTGTTGTTCTGTATATGTAGTTAATTAATAGAGGATGATATATTTCCTCACCTTGTCAATGGTACTTGTGTATATATATGAGAGATCATGATCAACAGTCAAATAACAAAATTTGACATTATTACCGTCGACTTCTTCTTCTTGGATTGGAGTGAAGTCTGATTTCATTCCCTTTCCCTCGTAGACGACATCGAACACGGTGTCTCTGATTTTGATCTGGGTGACGAGAGGGCGGGTGAGGTCAATCTGGACACAGAGCTTGGCGTAGACGAGCTTGCTCAGTTTTGCGGTCTCTGGGTGGGGCTTGACAAACTTGCCGATCAAGTCACCGACTTTGTCGAGCCTGGAGTAGTGTTCCACGGGGAGCTCGTAGATGCGGACCCACACGTCGGCGCGTGTCACGATTCCCATGGACGGCCTGAAGTCCGGCGACCACGTGAAGAAAACGAGGAAGCGGTTGGGGAGCCACCAGGGGCCGTCTCGGAGGACTTGCTCGTAGTCGGACTCAACGGTGAACGTGATGAGGAAAAACCCGCTACCGAGCTCCGACGCGGTGATCTCTCCGCGGAGGAACTTCCAGAGCCGGCTGAGGCGGCGGTGGAGGTACTCGCGACCCACCTCGTCGCCAAGCACCCTCACGAACATGCACAGCCTGAATTTTTCATGATCGGCGGCGTCGTCGGAGGAGGACAGGGAGAGAGTGGGAGGATCTGAAGCTGAAGCCATAGAGTAGTGGTTTGTGTGTTTGAATTCTTCTGTTGCAACAATAATGGTACGACTTCTGTTGCTTTTAATAGAATCAGTGATTGGGTGATTTATAGTATAATAATGTTTTGGTTTAACTTGCCCTTGTACTTACGCAATCGGAATAGAATAATATGAACAATGTCTCAGCTCGTAATGTATATATATACACAAATCAGCAAACTTCATCTCATCCATTCGTCAAACCTGAAGATGTGCTGTGCGTGATAAGTAATTAGATGGAAATAATGGGTACATCTTATCTACTCAAGTTTAATACTTCATATATTCCATTAATTATATATAATAATGTTTGGTTTCCATTGTTCAGCATTTAGTTTTATTCAAGATAAGTCCATAATGTCAAGCTACGGTGGAACCTTCTTCTAAGTCATGTTCAATACTTGTCTCCATCTGCAATTTTATAGGGTTTGAGTAGAGGTGTTCAAATAACCGGGAACTGATAAAACCAACCCGAACCGAGCCGAAACCGAAAGGATATGTAACCGAACCGAACGGTTTGGTTCGGTTGGGTCGGTTCGGTTATATGTCATAACCGAAATTGTGTCGGTTCGGGTATCGGTTACGGGGTCGGGAAAACCGCTCGAACCAAACCGATAACCAAAAAATTTGCCACAAAAGTACAAAATGACGTCGTTTGTTGGCTCTCAAAACTCAGCTCAGTCTCTCTCTCAGACTCAACTCACTTAGCTCGCGAGGCGATTTCACTCCAAACCCTAAACGAGAGGAGAGCAGAGGCGAGAGGCGATTTGGAGCGACCGAGAGGCAATTTCGAGCGTTTGTGAGGCGATTTCCAGCGACCGAGCGGAGGGGCGAGGTGATTTCCAGCGACCAAGAGGCGATTTCCGACCGATTTTGATTTCGAGGTGAGAGGCGATTTCTCTCTTCTTCTTGTGTTCTTTGCATGTTGTGTTCTGTGTATTCAAGAAATGATTTCGATTTCTTTGCATGTTGTGTTCAGTTTGAAACCATCAATTTCGATTTCGAACCCATCGATTTGGCCGAGCTCTCTCTCCAAACCTGTTCATATATACTGATTGTTAATTAGGTCAATTTCTGCTCATGTAAAATTAAGTATTAGACTATTAGGTAGCTTTCAGTTTGAAAATTAAGTTTCGATTTTTAGATGATTATGATTTATGAGCTCTGAATTATATATTAGTATTAATATGTTTTTTAATTATAAATTGTGAAGGTCATGGAACATAATTCAGTGAATTCACGGTCGATGAGCCCTCCACCACTGCCCATGAGCCCTGCACTGCCAATGTCAGATCAGTTCTCCAACTCTTTGTCAATTCAACAAACGAGTACATGCATTCTCCAACCAACAAGAACAAGGTATAAATTTCTACTTTTAATATTTGTGCGTACAGATAAATATTGTGAATGCTTATTGATCCTAATCGGCTAATCCTACTAGTATTAGTAGTATATATGAATATGATTTGCCAATCTTTTTAAGGTTTCACATGATCCATGCCAATCTTGTTAAGGTTTCACATGTATTGTTGTTTCCAGCAATGAATGAATTCAACAACTGAATCATGTATTTATATACTGTATTCAAAAACTGAGTCTTACCACCCACATGTAATTTCTCCAATAAATGACCAATGTATATGTAAATTGTAATATGTGCATGCCTGATGCCTCAATATTAATTTAAGAATAGTTGATAAAGAAATATCAATATACAGTAATGGTGTAATTAAAACGAGTAAAATTCTGCATAGATCAATTTGAATATTTGTGTTTATAAATTAATTACTAAATTGAAGAATCTATTTTTAGAGAATCCGTTTACTAAATTGGAGAATCTATGATTCTAGGCTAATTTAGGGTGAATCTCTTTTTTAAAACCCTTCGATTTAATCTGGTTTAGGCTAATGATTGAATCTGTTTGTAGAGAAAGCGTGTGGAATTGCCAAGCGACGCAAGTGATGCTTCTGCCCATGCAGAAGAAATTCTCACTTCTTCAGCTGCTCTTGGTACATCTCAAACCAAAAGTAAGCCTTCTAGTTCTAACACTACCACCAACTCTAGGGTACCAGCAAAATGTTGGAGTGTTTTTGAGAAAATATTTGATGATGATGGGGTACTTTTTAGAGTTATGTGTACATGGTGTGAAAATACACTTAAGGCTAATTCTAAGGATAATGGGACATCAAACCTTAACTCCCATATGAAGTCTTGCAAGGCCAATCCCGAAAAAAAAACTTACCTAGGCAGCCCCAAATTCACTTTGACCCTAAAGGAATAGTCACTTGGTAGTTCGACCAAGAGGCATGTAGAGCTGCTTTAGATAAAATGTTGGTGATCGATGAATTGCCCTTTTCATTTGTAGAGGGTGAAGGGTTCTTAGCTTTTGTGAAAGTTTTATGCCGTAGTTTTAGAGTACCCTCAAGAACTACTGCTGCTCGAGATGTGTTCGAGTTGTATGAACTCCAAAAGAAGATCTTGCATTCCTATTTATCAATGAAATCCCCTAGGGTGTCCCTTACAACGAACACTTGGACTTCCATACAACAAGAAAACTACATGGCCTTGACTGCCCACTTCATTAGTGAGGATTGGGTCTTGCACAAGAAGATTATCAACTTTTGTCCCATTGTTAGTCATAAGGGTGAGGATTTAGGAAGATGTGTAGAGGCTTGCCTACACTCTTGGGGAATAAACAAATTGATGGCAGTCACCGTAGATAATGCCAACCCCAATGACGTTGTTGTTGCTTACTTGTCTCGAAAAATGAATGTGCAGTCCACAAATGTGCTAGGAGGTCGGTTTATGCATATGAGGTGTATTGCTCATATCATCAACCTAATTGTGAGCGATGGAATTGACATGCTAGGGATGTCCATCGAGAGGGTTAGATATGTTGTGAGGTACATAAGAAACTCTCCAGAGAGAATTACAAAGTTCAAAGAATATGTGACAAGGCTGGGAATTGAGAACAAGAGATTGTTGTGCCTAGATGTCTGGACCAGGTGGAACTCAACAAATCTGATGTTCAAGGCTGCATGTGAGTTACGTGAGGCAATCAAATCCTTTGGTAGGAAAGAACCGACATTGAAGAAAGAGATGGAGGTGAGTAAAAGGAAACCTGGTAGTGAGCCATGGTTTCTTGGATGGTTGACGGAGTCTGATTGGTTGGAGTTGTCAAACTTCATGTCGTTTGTTGCCTTGTTTTATAAGTTGACAGTGAAGGTTTTTGGGTCTAAGTACATAACCTCTAACGTGATAATGGAGGATATAACTGACATGTTTCATTTCATTACGACGGGCTTCGCAAGCGAATCACCAGATATGGTTAACATGGCTAGAAAGATGAAGGCTAAGTACGATAAGTACTTTGGTAACGTGGAAACTGTTAACATATACATCTTCTTAGCCCCTATCTTTAATGCCCGTCGTAAGCTGAAGTTCGTTAGATGGTCGATGGAGAAGATATATTCTCCTGAGGATTATCGAAAACTACATGATTCTGTACAGTCATGTCTATTTCACATGTTCAACGAGCACAACAAGGTGTATACAGAGAAGTTAGGCGCCACTGCTGCCCCGACCAGAAATGAAGCAACCAATCCTCCTCCTCGTGTATCATTGACAGATCCTATGATTGGGGTGAGTAAAGCTTTATTCAACCAAGAGAAATGTAGTCAACCGGAAAATGTGAAATCTGAGTTAGAAAGGTATTTGGAAGAGCGGCTAGAACCGGAAGTGCCTGAGGGTCAAGTCTTTGATGTTTTGGGTTGGTGGAAACTGAATTGTCATCGCTCTCCGGTTATAGCCAACATGGCTAAAGACATTTTGGCGATCCCGATCTCCACAGTTTTCTCGGAATCAGCATTTAGTACGGGTGGTAGAGTTGTAACATATTTCAGGAGCTCTTTAAGTACTGACATGGTACAAGCTCTAGTTTGCACTCAAGATTGGTTGAAAACGACCCCCATGAAGATCTTATCAGAGGAAGAGTCACTTGAAGAACAAATGGTCCAAGAAGGTTAATAGTAATTATTGTTTTAATTGAATTCCAATTTCGAGTGTATGGTTTTTAACTTGTTATTAACTTATTGAGATTTTGTTTACCTTTCTATTACAGAGCTTGCTATAAATACATCAACAGAAGGTGTTCCGAGCATTTATTTTTGGGAGGTATGCAATCTGAATTTTATGCAACTTTATTTGTTGTCGCACTTCATATTCATAATATGCCACGTATCATATAGAAAACCGACGAAAATGGTACTGCTTTTATGCTATTGTAGTTACGACGGTTTTAGTGATTGACTTATTTTTAAGGAACTAGAGAAAATGTCATAACGAATGTCGAAGCATCATATGCGACATCTTGTGTGACATTGTTGACGACATCTCGGCAAACATCCCGAGCAACGGAAAACAGGAAAGACCAGATTCTGCAGGAAGTACGATTGCGTTTAGGAAATACCAGAAGTTCCAAAACGTCTTCAAATCTAGAAAGAAGAAAGACGGCGATTAAGAGGAAACTCATTAGGATTAGTACTCATACTCTATTGCTATAAAAGCTTAGGCCACCCCCTTGTTGTGGGTCCGAAAGGATGTCATTTCGACACATTTCGCCCACAACTTTAAGGTTGAAGTCTTAAATTTGTGTTTGTTTTGGAGATAAAAAGAGCATTTTGATGCTGCGAGAGATTTGAATGTGATTGTGTAGATGCGCGGAATCTTGGAGCATAAATTAGGATCGAGCAAGGAGGTCATTTCGGAGTGAGCAAGCAAGGAAAAGAAGCAGGCATAGAGCAAATCCGCCAGGCAATCCGGTCCGGATTGCCTAGAGGACCTGAGCATTTAGAAGTGCAATCCGCCAGGCAATCCGGTCCGGATTGCCTAGCGGATTGGAATTCGAAATCAGACAAAAGGAAACCCTAACTCATTTTTGGGAAGATCCTACAATCCATCACTTCACCAACCAAGTTCCTACCTTGCCTCCATTTAGCTCCTAGCCTTGGCTACCATTGGAGAGGCTAGAAGCTTGAAGATTTGGAGTCAAAAGTTGATGAATCTACCTTCTCAACTTGAAGTGTGAAGAGGATATCACTCAAGTGTGGGATTGTAGCAAAGTGGAAGACACATGAGCATTTCTATTTCTCTCTTGCTTTAAATTTGTGCAAACTTGTTTTCATTTCTAGTTTCCTTGAAATTATGCACATGATTTGGATGATGATATTTGAGTCGAGCACCATGGTTGATGGCTAAACCCCTTAGCCATGGGTGCTATACCTTGTAATTTGTGGAGGAATGATATTTGATGACTGAGTTTTAGGATGATATGAGATGTGTGTGAGTGTTCTTATTTTCATTCATGCTTGCTAGATAGGCCTATTAGAATGTATGCTAGGGTTTTCGATCTTAGTCAACATTAAGTGTGAGGGGCTCGAAACCGTGTTTCGCGACCCCGACGTAACACTTAGCCTAAGTAGTATGTGTGTTTAGGGACTACGTCGATCTCGAGAGAGACGGATAGTCCCGGACCTACACACCACCGAGTGTTAGGGGTTCGACGCCGAGCGGAGACTCCCCGAATTAACACTTGACCAACTATTGTCGGACGAATGCAATCCCGAGTGACTACGAACCCGAGAGGGCGAGGAGTGACTCGAGATTAGGACAACCCTAATGCCGAGAGGGAACCTATCCGAGACGTGACGTTTTGCACGACACGTTTCGGCCCTACAAGATTTTGGCGCCGTTGCCGGGGACTAATCGGTATTAGGTTGCTTGTTTGCTTGTGTTTGTTTTAGTTAGTCGTTGATACTTGTTCGTGTGTATTGAAGTTACTTTTTAGTGTATGACCCGGAGCTCGGTAGTGCTTGAATTTGAATACAATTCGGAAATCGAAGCGCTTTGTCGGAGGAACAACGCCTTGAGGAGGCATTCTCGTGAGGATTTGCTCGATACCGGTAATATGGCGGCAACACTTGGAAGGGTAGACCAACTACCATCCATTCTTGAAGGAGATCGTGAGGAAGACCCTCTTGATGTGAACAACAATGCTAGGCGAGGTCTTGAAGGCGATGAGCAAGATGATGACTACACAGAAGAGGATTATGTTCCTCCTCCTCCTCGCGGCAATAGAGGAGGGAGAGGAAGAGGAAGAAGAATGCAACGTCCTCACCTTCCGCGATATGGAAGACGGGAAGAGCGATATCAACGGGGCCAAGACTTTGCCCTTCAACCGGTGATGTTGAGTCTCCTAAAGACTATTCCACAATTCATGGGCAATATGGATGACGCCCACACTCATCCTACACTATTGGAAGATGTGGTCGAGACTACGTCTAGCGGCTACCCGAGGGATTTGGTAAAGTGTAAGTTGCTACCCATATCTTTGGGCGGCGAGTCTAAGAAGTGGTACATGACGCTACCATTGCGGGAGAAGCGGAATTGGGAGAGCCTCGAAAGGGCAATCCTATGCAAGTATGTTCCACCACGCAAGGAAGGGGAGTTCCGTAAAGAGATCAACAACTACTCTCAACTACCGGGCGAGACACTCGGTGAGACATGAGAACGATTTAAGCAACTCTTGTGGAAGTGTCCCGATCACCGCATATGTGATGAAGTACTTAACAAGACTTTCTATTGGGGGCTTAATCTAGCTTCTCAAATGGCCGTGAACACCGGTGCGGGAGGATCTCTTCTATCCTTAGACCCCGAAGAAGTGTTTGATGTTGTAGAACAAGTGGCTTTACAAAGCTATGAATGGAACGATTATGACAACTCGAATAATCAAGTGGCATCGGCCGTGCGAAACGATGAGGATCAAGAGTCTATGAAGAGTCTATCAGAGAAGATGAACATTCTTCTTAGGCTCGTTCAAGGGAAGAACATGGAGCCCCATGCACAAGTAAACCGAGTCGACCATGGCAATAACAATCGTGGTAAATATGGTGGGAACAACAATGGCCGGGGATATCAAGATCGCCCTTCACAAAACCACCCCCAAGGCTATGGGACCAATTACAACGAAAGGCCTCACAACAACCCTCCGAGGGGGTATGACAAAGTGTTTCAAGAACGCTCACAACAAGGAGTCAACCATCAAGGTAATCGCCCTTTGGTCTATGACAAGGGCCAAACCTCCAATTCTAAGGAAGATGAGTCCTTGAAGAGTGTCTTAGCGGCATTCATGAAAAGTCAAACGATCATGAATGAGGAGTTAAGGCGAGGAATGCGAAATATAGAAGCACGGTTCGAACAAAATAGCGCACCACGGCCAATGGGGACACTTCCAAGCAACACGGAACAACCTAGAGAAAATGGGAAGAAGCCCATGAATGCAATCTCACTAGCGGACAAGGAGGTCGAAGAAGAACCGATGAATCTTGTGGAGGACAAGCCCGTTGAGGAGCCAAGGAGACCAAAGATCACTCCACCGTTCCCACAAGGGGTGAAGAATGTTGATAAAGCAAAAGGTGCTCAAGAGTACCTTGAAGAAGTGAAAAAAATGGAAATAAATGCTAACATGGTGAAAGCATTGGAAAGAAAGGTCTATGCTCAAGGAATTCTAAAAGAGTTTGAGGAAAGAAGAGAGAAGGCTCATGAAGAGCCTACAGTGAGGATGAGCTTGGGAGCGAGTGCACTACTAAACTCCATCCCTCCAAAATTGGAAGATCCCGGTAGTTTTATAATCCCATTGGGGATATGTTTCACACACTGCAAAGCCCTATGTGATTTAGGAGCAGGTGTCAATGCAATGCCTTTGATGTTGTATGGAGAACTTGGGTTGAAGAGTATGAAGGAGACGAAAATGGAATTACAACTGGCGGACAAATCCATTGTGATCCCGAAGGGGGTTGTAGAGAACATATTGGTAAAGGTGGGCAAATTCGTAGTGCCTGTGGACTTTGTGGTGCTAGATTATAAAGCTAGCAAGGATGCCAAACTTATCTTGGGAAGACCCTTCTTGGCAACTACCGATGCGCGTATAAGGGTCAAGAAGGGAGAGCTAACGATGACCGTTGGTGGTGGCTCAATCACCTTCCGGTTGCCTTCACAAAAGGAAGAACCCAACAAAAGATGCAAGACGGTCAAGATGGCAAGATATGATCTCGTGGAGCTCGAGGGGGAGCTAGAAGCTCATGAAATAAGAAATGCTCCGGAAACGAACAAGGATGATGAGAGGTCAAGTCCTAGATGCCGTGAGATGAAGGCATTATCTTTGATGGAAAAACACACGGTGGCAATGGTTGGAGAAACGAAGTTCAAGAATACTCCCGAGAAAACGAAACCCCCAAGAGAAGAAGAAGAGGAAGTATTAGAAGACAAAAGAGTCAAGAGTACTCCAGAGAAGGTTGATAACAAGCGACGGGGTGGTTCGCTTGCTCGAGAAGAGAAGGCTTGTATTACGAGTAACGAGCAGGAAAATGATGAGGTTGAAACCTCATGGCTCGAAAGAACACCAAAGCGAGCAAGGCAAAAAGACAAGAAAAAGAAGAAAGTGGCCATTAGGAAAGAAAAATTGGAGATCAAGTTTTGTCTACATAGGGCTTGGTTAGACCAATTTTTGGATACCAAAAAGAAGGAGAAAGCAAGGAGAAAATGGAGGAAGCTAAGACGGCCATGGAGTATGTCGTGCATTGCCCCGCCTAGCATTGGAGATTAAAGTGCCCCACCCTTTGAACCGTCGAGCTACCGACGTTAAACAAAGCACGTCTTGGGAGGCAACCCAAGGGTTTCAAATTTATCGGTTTTCTTTCACTTTATCTTAATTTTTTTCTTTTGTTTTTGTCATAAACTTTTTTTTGTGTGTGTTGCAAGTGCTCTCTCGGTAAAAAGATAAATAAATATATATATATATATATATATATATATATATATATATATATATATCTCTGATTCGATGGTTGATTGTAGGTACCAAAAAGCGGGAAGAAAGTGGCTTATAGTTGAAGGAGCAAAGTGGGAAGGTAGGAAAAGCCCTCAGGACCGCTAGGCAGTCCGGTCCGGATTACAAAGCGGACCTGAAAGCCCAGGAGCCCAATCCGCCAAGCAATCCGGTCCGGATTGCCTAGCGGAGTAAATCAGGACAAAAACTCAATCCGCCAGGCAGTCTGGCCGGGACTGCCTAGCGGAGTGAACGATTTAAAGAAAAAAAAAGAGTTTTTGCAAAAAAACTTCGCAGAAACCCTCCTCCTCACAGCAGCCACGCCGCGCCTCTCCCCTGCCTTGCCGTTTTCCGGCCAAAAATCCACCCCTTCGACCATTTTTTTTCCTTTCCCAAGCTTCCTCTACTAAGTTGCAAGGTAACCACAAGCTTTCCAATTGCTACAACATCCTTTTATCCATAACCCACCATATTCTGGCCAAACACCCTCCAAATCCGGCCATTGCGAGCATGTTGGAACCAAGAGCACCGAAGAGAAGTCGGGGATGTTGTGGGTCATCTCGGGACACGCCGGGGGAGCAGCCCCAACCTTTGGCTATTCAAGCACCAAGAACTCAAACGGGAACGCCAAACATCCCGTGTTTGGTTTTTGAAGGTGAAGAGGAAACAAGATTCATGGACATTGGAGCTCGAGAGGTAAGAGTAGAAAAATATTTTAATAAATTGACGTTGAAGGATTTGGAAATTTTGGAGCCATTGAAAGCAAAATTGAAGATTATTGGTTGGTCTAAGTTTCTTGAGTTGAAAGTCCCGGTGTATAAAGACTTAACAATTGAGTTTGTGACGTCTTTGAGACAAGAGACAAGGGACGAGACTCACCTCCACTTCCGATTATGCGGGAGGCGATTCTCGATCCAAATGAAGGATCTTAAGAAGATTTTCGGCTTAGAGGGTGAAGCTAATGATCATGAATGGGATAATTACTTGCCAACCGATATGTGGTACGGGTTGACGGGAGAGGCGAATTTTTTGGCACATCCCGACGCAATTTTGATTAAGGAGGAAGATGTGGATATGTATGTGTTCCACCGGTTGCTAGCAGCTAATTTGTTTGGTCGGAGGGACAACATGCACGATGTGAACGGAAAAGAGCTCCGGATCCTTTATGCATACAAAAGGGATAAGAGAGCGCCTTGGGAGGCGATGATATGGGACCAATTGATGATGTTCAAGAAGAAGCCGCCGACCTATCTCTATTGTGGGGTTATCGTGACCCAAATTGCCATCCACATGCCTCTTTTGCCAGCACGGGGTCCAAAAATATGGAACATAAGCACTACTCTGTGCCCAGAAGTGGAGACTGGCAAGAAGGATACCATCGATTATGCCCTGCTTCTGCGAGCCAAGGAAATTTTGAAGAAGATTCAAGAGAAGAAGGAGGGAGCAAGTAGCAGTCAAGGATCAACTAATATCACTTATGCCCAATTCATGGCATTCCAAGACAAGCTTGGCGGGTGGTGCACCAACGTGAACAATTTTCAGACCGACACGGGAGCTAGATTGGGAGCACTTGAAGGGAGGATGGATCGAGTGCACGGAGATGTGTCTGAAATGTTGGGAATGATGAGGATGCACTACGGGTCGGGAGCCGGAACATCGCAAGGAGCTGCGGTCAATGCATTCGACCCGACGGTGGAGGCATACTACCCGCAGATGAAGCACCAAGGAGAAGATGCCTACATCAATGTCAACATGGAAGGGGACGAGCCAGAGATAGAGGACGATCCAAGCGAGCGGCTCATTTGAGGTATTCGTAGCCGAGTAGTTCTTTTGGTTTAAGAATAAGCTAGTTTTGGTTAGTTTGAACTCTGTTTAGTCTAACTTGGAACTTATTTTGGTTGTTTGGTTTAAATTGGGATTTATGTTGGTTGCATGATGTACCTTTTTCGTTGAAAAAACCTTGCTTGATAGTGATCATTGATCTTTGAGCATGATGGATAGTTTCCTAGGATGTTATTGCTATTTGCATGAGTGTTAGACGACTATGAGTTGTTATATGGGTTCGATGCGGTATTGTGGAAATATTGTTGTGTGCCAAGGTATATACCTACATGATAACCCAATTTATGTGATGCTTTGTTTATTGGAAACACTTCTTGCATCCCCCCTTAGTGTCTCGTGGTTAGTTAGAACTAGTGGTCCGACCACATTCGGCTTTGGGCCAAAGACTAATGACCGTGGGAGAAATAATCCGTAGGCCATCTTTGGATTGGTTGAGCCTAAAATGTATCCACCCGAACATTCATTCCTTAGTACCTTCTTCGAGCCAAATAGCCTTATTTGTTGTCCCTACTTAGAGAACCAATGTGCCCTTTCTAATTCTATGACCTAACATCAATTTGAACCCGTGCATCATATTGCTTAGTTGCTTCGTTGAGTGTGGGTTAATTATGGGATTGTAGAGCATTGTATAAGATTGAAAAGCACATTAAGGGACGGGGGATAAAAAGGGGCTTGACAAGTGAACCTAGTTTGATTCATAATTGAAATATTAGGCAATCAACGTGATAGTAAAATCATTAATTACATGATATCTTGGGTTCGGGGAAAACAATTGAGAAATTATGAAATGAAAAATCAAAAGAAAAATGGAGAAAAATATGAGAGCAAGAAAGAAAAGAAAAAAAAACAAAAAAAAACAAAATGAGGAAGGGTAAAACAATAAAACCCCGAACCCAAGAGAGGACCCAAATAGAGAAAAAGAATAGTGTGAATTTATAAACCAAAAAAATTTAGGCGAAGTTGAAAAAGTGTCATCAATAAGATCTTGTATGGTTCACAAGCAAAAGGGGGGTTGAGTGAGTTGAGGGGTAGAATACTATAGGAAAGAACAAGTTTGGGGTGAGACATGATGTAATTGGGGTTGTGAGGAACGAAACAACTTTGTGGTAGTGCACCATATTTACACCGTTTTGATCTTCTAATACTCCTACCCGAACCTAAGCCTAACATTACAAGCCAACTAAAGCCCTACATACATGGATTTGCTCTCGGCTCTAGTCAAGAGATCAATAGGGTCGGGTTTGACTCCTAGCCTATGACCACCAAGGCATTAAGGGAAAGGGACCTTAAGTGGTGCAAGATGTGTAAAGGTAAACTTGGTGTGATGTTTATGTGGTGTGAAAATGATATTTCTTGTACACCCGATATTTGCATGCTATCACGAACCTATATACCTTCTCATGTGAGTCGAATGATTATGTAAGTAGTTCTGAGATAAACTTCCATCGGATATGTCCTTTGATCATTGGGAATTAAGCAAGTATTTTGGGCGCATGTTGTTTTAGTTCTTTTTGTGTTGTTGTGTGTTTCGGTTGGGGGTGCTTATCCTTAAACCCCTAGGAGGCACCGAGCTCCTCCTACGAAGGCACTTTCGGGGTTTCACACTCGGTGATTTTTGACCTACGGGTATGGTTGCTCTTTAGTTTATCGGGATTATAAACCTTTAAGTTTGGGGTGTTGTTGTGGGTCCGAAAGGATGTCATTTCGACACATTTCGCCCACAACTTTAAGGTTGAAGTCTTAAATTTGTGTTTGTTTTGGAGATAAAAAGAGCATTTTG
This sequence comes from Geranium rotundifolium, assembly GCA_963920655.1. NCBI lineage: Eukaryota > Viridiplantae > Streptophyta > Magnoliopsida > Geraniales > Geraniaceae > Geranium > Geranium rotundifolium. The sequence goes on from OY987314.1 coordinate 9,151,085, forward strand.
ATGCTGCGAGAGATTTGAATGTGATTGTGTAGATGCGCGAAATCTTGGAGCATAAATTAGGATCGAGCAAGGAGGTCATTTCGAAGTGAGCAAGCAAGGAAAAGAAGCGGGCAGAGAGCAAATCCGCCAGGCAATCCGGCCCGGATTGCCTAGCGGAGTTGAACCTGAGACATTTGTCTTAGGTCCTCCAGGCAATCCGGTCCGGATTGCCTAGAGGACCTGAGCATTTAGAAGTGCAATCCGCCAGGCAACCGGTCCGGATTGCCTAGCGGATTGGAATTCGAAATCAGACAAAAGGAAACCCTAGCTCATTTTTGGGAGGATCCTACAATCCATCACTTCACCAACCAAGTTCCTACCTTGCCTCCATCTAGCTCCTAGCCTTGGCTACCATTGGAGAGGCTAGAAGCTTGAAGATTTGGAGTCAAAAGTTGATGAATCTACCTTCTCAACTTGAAGTGTGAAGAGGATATCACTTAAGTGTGGGATTGTAGCAAAGTGGAAGACACATGAGCATTTCTATTTCTCTCTTGCTTTAAATTTGTGCAAACTTGTTTTCATTTCTAGTTTCCTTGAAATTATACACATGATTTGGATGATGATATTTGGAGTAATCCACGAATTGCACGTCTAGCACCCTAGGCGCTTTTATTAATTGTTAATCATCAACATAATTTCTTGTTTATTTCGATAATTGGAAAATACCAAAAATATTAGTCGTAGCCTCGAGTTCCTTAACACAATCACACATTCGACTGAAAATCCTCATTAGTCCTTGTGGATCGACCCGGTTACTTACCGGTCTAAATGTATTACTTGTGATCGCGTACGCTTGCGCGAGGGAACCTATCCGAGACGTGACGTTTTGCACGACACGTTTCGGCCCTACACCCATATGTTAGAAGTATGCAGAAGGCAATCTCAAAACAGGCCATTATCGGAATTCCAAACCTGAAAATCGTGGAAGGAAAGATCTGCGTAGAATGTCAAATTGGAAAGCAAACTAAGATGTCACACAAGAAGCTGCAGCATATCACCACCTCTCGAGTGCTTGAGCTAATACATGTTAACCTCATGGGGCCAATGCAAGTAGAAAGTCTTGGAGGAAAACGCTATGTCTTTGTGTGTGTAGATGATTACTCACGATACACATGGGTTGACTTTCCTCGTGACAAATCAGATACCTTCTCGATCTTCAAGAATCTATGCATACAGGTCCAACGAGAAAAATGGGAGACAATTGGCAAAATAATTCGTCTTCGTAGTGATCATGGTCGAGAGTTCTAAAACAGCAAATTTGCAGAATTCTGTAACTCAGAAGGGATAGCTCATGAGTTCTCAGCACCAATCACTCCCCAACAGAATGGCATTGTTGAGCGCAAAAACAAGACTCCACAGGAGATGGCTAGAGTTATGATGCTGGCCAAGGACATACCAACTCACTTTTGGGCAGAAGCACTTAACACTGCTTGCCATATCCACAATCGAGTCACTCTCCGACCAGGTATGTCAGTAACTCATTATGAAATATGGAGGGGGAGAAAGCCCAATGTTAAGTACTTCCATATCTTTGGATCCACTTGTTATATTCTGGCTGATAGAGAGCCTCGTCGAAAGCTTGATCTAAAGAGTGATGAAGGCATCTTCCTTGGTTACTCAAGAAATAGTCGCGCATACCGAGTCTTTAACAAACGAACCAAGACCATGATGGAATCAATTAATGTTGTTGTTGATGATGACTGTGAAGATGCCTCAGAAGATGCGACAGACGAAGACAGAGTCTATCCCAACAATGGTAGAAAGGATGCTATTACGGATGTCAAAGAAGATGCTAATAGCAAATCAGAAAACAATGATGCCAGTCCAAATGTCAATAATGATGAGACAATTCTTGAAACCAACAATAAGAATCCCTCGCGAAGAATCCAGGCTAATCATCCTATCTCTGGAGTAATTGGAGACCTAAATGAAGGCATACAGACTCGGTCAAAAACTCCTGAGAACTACAACGAGGTGATAGGTAATATATGCTTCGTTTCAAAGACTTAACCCAAAAATATCAATGAAGCCATCAATGATGAGTATTGGGTCAATGCTATGCAAGAGGAACTGATTCAATTTGAGAAGAACCAGGTGTGGGAATTGGTGCCCAAACCAAATGAAGGAAATATCATTGGCACAAAATGAATCTTCAAAAATAAGTCTGATGAGCTTGGTAACATCACTCGCAACAAAGCAAGGTTAGTTGCTCAAGGGTATACTCAAATTGAGAGATTCGACTTCGATGAGACCTTTTCTCATGTAGCAAGACTTGAAGCAATCAGACTCCTACTAGGGATATCATGTCATCTACAGATTAAGCTTTACCAGATGGATGTCGAAAGTGCTTTCCTGAATGGAGATCTCAACGAAGAAGTGTATGTATCGCAACCTAAAGGATTTATTGATCCTCACTCCCCTGATCACGTGTATAAACTCAAGAAGGCTCTCTATGGATTGAAACAAGCACCAAGGGCGTGGTATGACAAATTTCTGATTCAAATCGGCTACTCAAGAAAGCTCTCTATGGATTGAAACAAGCATAAGGCTCACAAAATTTCTGATTCAAAGCGGCTACACTAGAGGGGGAGTCGACAAGACTCTATTTGTGAAGAATGAGGACGGGAATTTGATGATATCCCAAATATATGTCGATGACAAGAAAGATGGTAAAGCAATTTATCCAACAAATGCAATAAGAATTCGAGATGAGCATGGTGGGAGAACTTACCTATTTCCTAGGCTTCCAAATCAAACAGCTAAAAGATAGCATCTTCATCTCTCAGAGCAAATATGCGAAGAATTTTGTCAAGAAATTTGGGCTAGAGAAAGCTCCACATAAACGGACACCTGCAACTACACATATCAAGCTAACTAAAGATGATCCAGGAGAAGCCGTCGACCAACACCTATACAGAAGCATTATTGGTAGTCTTCTCTACCTTACTACTAGTCGACCAGATATTGCCTACTCTATCGGAGTATGTGCACAATATCAAGCTAATCCCAAGGTTAGTCATCTATCCCAAGCTAAAAGAATTATAAGATATATCTCTGGGACTACAGACTTGGGTTTATTATACTCATTTGACACATCCTCTACCCTGGTGGGGTATTGTGATGCGGATTGGGCTGGAAACACAGCAGATAGGAAGAGCACATATGGAGAATGCTTCTTCCTTGGCAATAACCTCATATCATGGTTTAGTAAAAAGAAAAACTGTGTTGCCTTGTCCACTGCTGAATCTGAGTACATTGCTGCTGGGAGTAGCTACACGCAATTGTTATGGATGAAACAAATGTTAGTCGAATACAATGTCAGACAAGAAGCCATGACTTTATATTGTGATAATGTCAGTGCCATCAACATCTCTAAAAATCCTGTCTAACACAGCAAGACCAAGCACATTGACATTAGACACCACTTCATTCGCGAGCTGGTCGAAGACAAGAAGATCATCCTAGAGCACATCCATACAGAGAAGCAACTTGCTGACATTTTCACGAAGGCATTAGATGCAAGCATATTCGAGTACCTTAGGACGTTACTCGGTCTGTGCACCATCAACGAGCAATAGAAGTTGCAAAAACGGTTGAGAGGAGTTGGTTGGTACCTCTTCATGAACCGGTCCAAAATCCCAACACATGCCATTGGGCCAAGCATACCAAAAGCCCATATAAAGAGAGGAAAGGTCGCGAGATACGCTATGTCTCCAACAGGTTTTATTTGAATTGACTTGATTTCAAAAACAAAACCTAAATCTGCCTCTTCTCGTTTTCGCTCTCATCTCCCACACCTCTCAAACCCTGTAACGAAAAACTCACCACTCACACAAACATGGTAAAAACAAGGACCACTCTAGCGCCAAAGAAAGCCACGGACAGTCGACAATCCAAACCTAAGAAGGCCGAGGCAAAAAGCTCCAAGAGCAGTAATCCAAGCACCAATAAACATGGAGTCTGAATCAAAGGACTAATGACTCAGAAGAAAGCCGAGGGACCCTCCAAAGAAACCCCACCGGAAGGACCACCGGAAGAAGCACCAATGCCCGCCTTTTCCCGAGTTCCCAAACGGACTCGAACCGGAAGTTCTGCATTCTCCATGACGGATCTGACAGGGCCAGAGCGAGAGACTGATCTTGGCCAAGGAAGTCGAGATGTTTCCATGCAGATTGTTCCTGTTCCAGTATCAGCAAGTGTCCCATGTATCGACTCCTCCATTATTTCAAACACCAATACCTCTAGAAATAGTGACTTGTTAGAGTCGCTACTGGAAAATCAAGACCCTCCTCAAGAAGGTATGGTTGAGGAACTGATAAATCCTGAAAGGGAAAAGAATGACTTGACCCCGGTCAGTCATGGGTTAGAACGGATTGCTGAAGGTGAAGGAGAAGAAGAAGGTATTAAGGATGTCGATCCTAAAGCCACAAAGGAGGCTGTGGTAGGAGAAGAAGAAGTTGCTGACTCAGAAGAAGCCGAGGGAGAATCTGAGAAAGAAGAGACCAGAGACGGGGATACCGATCTGGAAAAATCTAGAAGGAGAACAGTGCCGCCGCCAATGACACAGAAGAAGCACCTCTGGATGCCAGAAGAGATGTTACTAATAATGCTACTGAGACAGCACACACTGTGTTGTCATCCCTGAAAAAGAAGGTATTAGAAGAGAATGAAAGTCTGGCAGTGATGGTCGGAAAATTCAAAGAAACCAAGAAGAGGAAGGAGGTAAAAGATGTTGGAGGCCCCAGCAAGAAGAGGAAGAAGATGTCCGTCAAAGAAAAAGTAAAGAAAGTTGTCTCCAAGAGGAGATTGGTTGATGAAGAAACTGATGATGATGTAGAGGAGGTTACTACAAAGAAGGGAAAAAGCCTGAAGACGGTCAAGACCAACTCCAGTGTTCCTTACGAAAATGTGTCGTTTCATTCTGCGGACGGTGCGAAACGATGGGAATTTGTGTCCCAGAGAACGGCATATCCCGAGAAGACCCTGTCGTCGGAGTTACTGGGACTAGAAGCCATTGTCCAACTCCTGGAGCAGGCAGAACTCATGAAGATCGTCACTAACATTGGTAACCATTATCCCCTTTTGGTCAAAGAATTCATTGCAAACTTGCCTACTGAATTTGGGACTCCGGATGATCCGGACTGTGAGAAGGTATATGTCAGAGGCCTGTGTTTCAACATTTCCTCTGACATCATTAATACCTTCCTGGGGAGAAAGTGTGTTCGTTCTGTGCCTCCACCTGACCTAAACAAAGTCCTCAAGGAGATTACTGGAGACAAAAGCAGAATGTGGCCTACCAAGGGCACCGTGGCAGCCTCAGACCTCACATCCAAGTACTTCATCCTATTCCGTATCGGAGTAGCGAACTGGGCTCCCTCCACACACGTATCCTTCATCAAACCGGAGCTGGTGATACTCATCTTCCAAATAGGTACTGGTTCCACGCTTGATTTTGGGCAGTTTGTTATTGATCATCTCATTAGACATGCCAGATCACTAGCTGTGAAGATACCTATTGCCTTTCCCTGCCTTATCTCTGAGTTACTAGTGCATCAACACCCTGGAGTGTTGAAGACAACTGATAAGGCTGGCAAACGCGGAGGACTGATTGTGGTGAGCCACAAGCTGTTCGAGGGCAAGCATGCTCCTGATCTTGTCAGGCCAGAAGCCAAACTGACCAAGGCGACGACCAGTCAAGGCACAAGTGCCGCCCCTCCAACCAAGACCACCATCAGGGATGCAATCATGCTTGAAAGAAAGATAGTTGTACTGGATAAGGACATCGTCAATCTAAAGACAGCTCTGAAGCATCTCTCCCAACGAAGATCTCACTGTGCCAACCTGCTAAAATCAATGTCTCCTCCAGGCTCTGAAAATGATGATTCCACCTCTCTACCCAATGCTACTGAAGACACTCCTCAAGATGCCTCAACCGAAGCTACAGAAGAAGAAAGTGCTAGTTCCAGCAGCAGCTCTATTTAATTTTAAGTACTTTCTGGTTTCCGAACAAACTGAACACCGTTTTATTTGTATTTGTATTCGTTTTAAACAATGTTTCATATGTATTCTCGACTGCTAATCGAGGATATGTATGAGTTAAGTCTGTGTTTTTCTTATTACCCTGTTTGTTAGAAATATTTGTTTAAAGTTTGGCTCTTTTTGAGCCAGCAAAGGGGAGTAAGATAAGATGACGACCGCGACGACGCGTTGATACGCGCGATGATGCGCAAGGCGACGCAACGAAGACTTAAAGAATGCCATAAAGAAAGATGTCGACAAATGCGACGCGGAATGTGACGAAGATTGTTGACCTTAAAAATAGCCAAAGGGGGATATTGTAGTTACGACGGTTTTAGTGATTGGCTTATTTTTAAGGAACTAGAGAAAATGTCATAACGAATGTCGAAGCATCATATGCGACATCTTCTGTGACATTGTTGACGACATCTCGACAAACATCCTGAGCGACGGAAAACAGGAAAGACCAGATTCTGTAGGAAGTACGATTGCGCAGGAAGTACAATTGCGTTTAGCAAATACCAGAAGTTCCAGAACGTCTTCAAATCTGGAAAGAAGAAAGACGGCGATTAAGAGGAAACCCATTAGGATTAGTACTCATACTCGATTGCTATAAAAGCTTAGGCTACCCCTTTAGCAATCGTGTGGTTCTTTATTTGTTTCCTAGCAATAATTTGCAAAGCTCTTAGACGTGAATGTTTGCGGGCTGAGAGGTTGCAGAATAGTGCTAAGGATATTGTGCATCACCATAACTATTGAGATTTAGGTGATTGAGGGTTTACTGATCGCGTGAGTGAAGACTGCACGCAACCACCAAGTTCAAACGAATACTTGAACCGACAGAGCAAGGCGATTGCTCGAAGAGTGGAATCAAGACGGAGTCTTGGATTCAGGGGGAGACCCTGAGATAGGTTGCACTGTAAAACGTAGCATAAAGTATAGATCGAGGGATGATCACATGTACTTGTATGTTCTGACGAATTACTGATAAGTGAAACCTTTCCACTAGGCTGAGAGCCCCTAGATGTAGGTGACGTTGCACCAAACTGGGTAAACAATCTGATGTGTCATTGTTTGTTTAGCTTTGTATTTACTGTCCTGCGTTATCTACACAAGAATTCATGCACTGTGTTATAACATCATACGTAACATTGTGTGTGGCATCTTGCACGACTAGCTGATCAAAATTTCAGCTATTGCTACTGTTTTGAAAATGGGAAAAAACTCATTGGCATTGCTGCTGTTTTTGTCTAGAACATGTTGTTTCTGTCTAGGAAAAATCATAGGACATGCTAGATTGCTACTCTTTTGAAAATGGGAAAAAACCCATTGACATTGCTGCTGTTTTTGTCTAGGACATGCTGTTTTTGTCTAGGAACAATCATAGATTTCTTAGTTCATATCTAAACTTGTCATGCAACATTAAACAAATTAATTACTTTCCTTACCACGTTGCCAAGTTACGTGCATTTGAATATTTATGTCATGAGCTTATTTATGTTTTTAAATTTCAGGAAATGTAATGTTGTTGGGTTGGGACTTGAAAGTTGGAATGTTGCTGATGTTGAACTTGGAAGTTCATGCCTTGCGGCTGTTTTTGTTGGACTGTTTTTGTTGAATGTAATGTGTAAAATTTAAAGGTTGTTTTGTTTGGACTTTTGACTGTATTTGGACACTTGAACTTTGGACTGTATTATTTCAAGCTACATTTTCCCTTACTTGGTGATCGATGTCTTATTTCAAGTTGAATGTATAACTGAAGTATGAAAACATAATCATATGATTAGGATTGGGCCTAAAATGGCCCAAAAAATAGCTATCTGCATTGGATTGGGCCTGAGAAGGCCCACAAATGACTCGTTTAACCGACCAACCGACCAATCATAACCGATCGGTTATTCGGTTATAACCGAACCGAACCGACCACCCATCGGCTCGGTTAATGGTTATGAATGTTCAATAACCGAACCGGTCGGTTCGGTTCGGTTATGATCGGTTCAGTTCGGTTATGGAACTGTGAACACCCTTAGGTTTGAGCACTTTGATGGTTTCATCGTTGTGGTTTTCATTTCAAATGAAACGATACGTGCTATAATAGTACCTCTGGCCATGCAAATAAGAGATTGCTCTGGGGGTTCAGAGTTGAAAAACATAAGGTGAAGTCTCAACTCTTATATATTAACTTAAAAGCTAGGATAAAATGTAGGGTTTTGGAGCGTTCTAGATCGTCGAGATAGCGGAAGCAATAAAAGATAATCTACTCCAAACCTTGTCCAAGAACATTTAAACCATTAAATCCCAAAGCAAAATCTATTCCACAAGATGTTTACCTTTAAGTCTTGTTTGAATCGATAAAGAAGAACGTTCGGATCTTCTTCTCTAAAGCTAGTCCACACCAAGAGGATGATCTTCAAGATCCTTCACTTAATTGCCTACTAGAACAATTAAATGAAGAACAAGAGAGCAAGATGATGAAGAGGAGAGGGGTGGCCGGCCACAATGAGAGAGAGAGAGGATTTTTGTGTGTTTTGTGACTTAATGAATTAATGAATTAAAGTCTTGCATTATAATTCATCATCCAACTCACAGGTATAGGTTAAAAGTGATTGGTATGGGCTTAAAGGTGCTTTAACCCATACCCCTTAAATCACTCACCTCTTAATCCACAATCACCAACTAAGCATGGCATTGTGTGGCCCCCACAATGGCCCACCAAGTGGGCCGGCCATATGGCCTTATTAGGCCCTTATTGGGCCGGCCATGAGGCTTCATGGGCCGAGCCCAATGGGCCCTCCCGTGTTGTCTCATGCCGCGTCCAAAAGTTGCCCGACCTTTTTGTCGTTACTTATCAAACAAAGTCCGACGCGATATCGACGAAAAACTCAATTTTTCTCGATTCGCTAATTATTCTCTCAAACCGAACCTATGGCACAAAACCTCCAGTTTTGTCCATATACTTCTCCTTAAGAAACATCCATGTTTCCTTGTCTCAAGTTATCCGTCTTGTATGTGTGTGACCCTCTAGGCTCATGCCACCGTTGGCAGATCAGCGCAAGACTCGCTCTTGCCCGATCCATCATAAGTGGTCTCTAGTAAAACATTATGATTACCCAAGGTGCACGATGATCGATAATTCGACTTAACCTTTGTGCGTACAAGTCACCATCCTTTTATCTCTAGATATCCCGATTGATCTCAAGGCATAGAGTCGTCTCCCTTGTTCAATCAATCATTGTTACTTGATATGCGAGATGACTGAGAAATGATAACCCGTATCATTTGCATGGCCATGCTTTTCTCTCAGTCAGTCTCCATCAAGAGGCCTTCTAACGGATATCTTTCCCATACCGTAGTATGAGGGATAAATCCCTTAGCCATCTTTCGTGTCACTCATGCAACCCGTTCCGCCACCCAATCATGCCCTTTATAGCAATCCTTTTACAGAAAGCGTTTGGCGCAAGTTAAAGCCGTACGTTCATTGCATAGTGATCACAAAGACTCCTTGGTCTAAGGACGTCGTGACAAGCTATCGCATCTGAATATGTTTATGGCTTAATCTATGAAAACACTATTCAATGCGGGTCGTCCGATATCAATCACCTCATGATATCTATGATATGGTTCCAGGATCCCACATCCTTATGACAACTAGAACTACGTCATTAAGAACCATCCTCATACTGGTCGCTTTTAAGGAAGCATAGGTTGACCAGGGACTCGTTAAGTGTGATCCGTACAGATTTATGGTTCTACTACTTTAGTGGTCATAAATCAGATCATGCTTAACATATTACTTCAACACATAAGTAATATAAAGCAGTTTATATTTATACATTACAAACGATGATATTTGTACATAGACGTTTACAGGCTAATACCAATTGGACTAGGGCACAAATGCTATCATAAAAGACACAAAACCACACCCAAGAATCTCCAAAAGACACTTAACTACTTCATCTTTAAAAATGGACAGTGAGCTACACCCAGAGATCATTAATTGACAGAGAGCACATGTTGTTAGAATTTTGGATGAAATATGTTAAAATTTGAAGTAAAAAGAAGAAAATGCCCCTGGCCAGATTTCAAATTTTAAAAACCATGCCATTGTGAGGATTTTGGTTGTTTGTCTCATAACCGTGGCTCAAGCTTCGCCGGTCTCGTCTCTGACTTCCGACCGACTTCTCCGATCGTCCTCGGCTCCTCGTCACTGACCGGAGATTCACCGGAGCCCGTCGCCGGAGACCGCACCAGTCCACGACTAAAGGTTTAAAATTCTACTCAGTACACAATATCAAACAAAATTATTTAAAAAATAATAATATTATTGTGGTATAATATTTGTTTTTTTTTACAGATTTTATGTGTATAGTTAAAAAAAATGTGCTCAAGTAAAGATGCTCCTCTACGTGTCCACTAGTAATCAATTATTCAATATATAATAAACATGTATCGAATTATAAATAGAGGGGTTATAAAACGTGTCCACATGTATCCGACAACATAGAAGGCTCCGGCGGACTGGTGCAGTCTTCGGCGACGAGCTTCGGCGAGTCTTTCGTCAGTAACGAGGAGCCGAGGGCAACCGTAGAAGTTGGTCGGAGGTCGGAGACAAGGGCGGCAAAGCTTGAGCCACGTTTATTGGAGAAACAACCATAATCCTCACAATGGCATGGTTTTGAAAATTTGAAGTCTGGTCAGGAGTATTTTCGTCTTTTTACTTCAAATTTTAACATATTACATCCAAAATTCTAACTGCATGTGCTATATGTCAATTAATGATCTTTGGGTATAGTTCACTGTTCATTTTGAAACATGAGGTAGTTAAGTGTCTTCTGTTGATTCTCGTGTGTGATTACGTGTCTTTTACCCTAAAAGCTATAATGAAAAATTAGTTTAAAAGGAAATTGCTTAAAGTTATGATTAACTATAGAGTGTTTGCATGGAACCATGATGAATAAAAGTAAATGTTTTTCTTTTGTTCTCCCTACTGAAGCTACGATATTATGTGAAGCTTAACCCTAACAAATAGGCAATACACCTAAAATAAAATGGAAGAAATATAATTTATTTCAATATTCTATTTCTAACGTACTTAAAAAGTGAATTAAGTTTTAAATTTAAAAATATATACGGTCAACAAATTCACAATTATTTTTTCTTATTCTTCTTGCGAACTGAAATCTTGAAACATACTTCATTAACACTCTACACTCTCCTCATGCCGATATCCGAATTGTAGGATAATTTTTCAAATTATATGTAAACTATGGTCTTGGGCATAAAAAATGGAAAAGAAGAGTGGAAGAGAGCAAAATAAGAAACGTAAATTCGAACAATGAGTTAAATCGAGTCAAAGAGTCGGGATAATGCATGGCTTAAAAAATGGTCGTAATAGATAAACGGGTTGGTATTGATCCATCAATGAGTTGAAGGACTTGCGGTGGCTTGGAACGAGAGAATGTCCTAAAAAGAGAATGGCGTAAGTAAAACTGCTCGAATGCGAAAGCAATTGAGTTGACATGTCCATTCGTCATAATCATAAATTGATAAGTTGGCAAATAGAAATAATTTTAAAACTTTAACTAGTTATAAGTTATTGCTCTTATACCTTATTAAATTTTAGATAATGTTGTATGTGATTGATATTCATCCTAAAATACAACTTGAGAAACCCTTTATATATGTATAAAATCAAAACTAAATAGAAAAAACTAAGAATATGAAACCTAACAAATAAGTAATAATTTTAAAATGAAAGTGGAAATAAAACTAATTTATTATAACAGAGTTGATAGATTGAATTACGCCAAATATACTCCAATTTAAATGGTTAAAGTTGTTTTTTTTAAATCGAGAAACTTTCATTAACAACGACTGACATTAAGTCGAACCGCCTCAGCAAATAGCGATGAGACAAACTCCTCACTACAATTTCAATTCATATGATCTAAAACAAATTTGACCAGCTCATAGGCTCCGAGTTACACACCCTTGAAACAAAATTAATGAAAACATAAAATCCAAATTTAAATGGTTAAAGTTGGCTTTGAATTTACATCTCGTCATAGATTTGTACTTGATCTCGTGATTTTAGGGTCAAACTTATAAGAAATATCATCTAATATTATCACTACTGGAAATTTGCTTATTCCCGGCGAGATATGTTACACAAACCCGGCGAGACTTATATTTCGCCGGCTTGGTAAAACCAACCCAGCGATATATTAATTATCTCGCCGGGTTAGTTTCACCAGTCAACGGACGGATTATGACCAGAACGGTCATATCCTTTCCCGACGTGATATTGCGCAATATCTCGCCGGGAGAGCTAAAACCCTACCCTGCGAGATATGCGATATATCGCCGGGTTTGTTTCACCAAACTGGCGAGATATTCAATATCTCGACGGGCTGATTACACACATCAACGGTTGAATGTTGACCACAACAGTCATAACCTTTTGCGACCGTTGTGGTCAACATCCGGCCTTCGACGGTCAACGACTCCAACCAGGTGAGATGCTTCAATATTTCGACGGGAAAGAGTTTGTTTACCATCAACGGTCAAAACCCTCCCCCCCCCCCCCCCCCCCCCCCCCGAGATATTGCGCAATATCTCGCCTGCAAAAGGTTTTGAAAATTCTATAAAAGATCCATTCATGACTTAATTTGTCAAAATTTGATTTATGGAGGATCATTTGGACCTATTGATAGAGGTAAAGATTTTGAATGCATATAAAGTCGAAGATTACTTGTCCGGTTCTCGAGTTCCCCTCGTCGTCTCTAATCTTGTCGTCCCCGTTGGTCGATCTCCAAATTTGCAGGTTAGTTTGGTTTTCGATTTTCTATGAAATTTTAATTTTGCTGTGATATTTCGATTTAGATATGATATTGCTATGAATTTTTGTAAGTTGGGCTATGAATTAGTGAAAATTTTGGTGAACTAGACTATGAATTAGTAAAATTTCGGTTAACTAGGGTAATGAAATTTTGGTGAACTAAGCTATGAATATCACGCATTGTATTGTATGTAGATATGTCAATTAAGGACCGCCATAGGTGGATGAATATAGAAAATAGAAGGTCACAAGCGTATATGGATGGTGTCAACAATTTCATAAAGTTTATCCAAAAAAATGCGTTTCAACACGGTCGTGACCGGAATCTATGCCGGTGCAAAACCTGTCACAATATGATTGTCCAACATGAGAATACAATATGTACCCACTTATTGCAATGCGACATGGTTTCGACCTACATTCTGTGGATCTGTCACGGTGAAGTGCATAACACAAATTCATTTTTGGGTACGGGACGGGAATTTCGACGGAACGAGGCTTCAAGAAGAGAAATTTTTGGATGAAGAAGAGGAATTCATTGAATTCAATGAGGATGAGGATTCGCCCGAGACATACGAAGAAAAAGAAGAAGACCAACAGATTAACGAAGAAGAAGACAATTCTAATTTATTTTACAAAATGTGTAACTTCTTCGTTGTAAATAAAAACTCTTTGGAGGTGTTATGATAACCATCTTTGGATTTCTAAATGATAAAAAAATTTAATTATAAAAGTATTTAATTTATAATATAAAATATTTCCTGGCGACACTTTACCAAAATCTCGCCGGCTAGGAGGTCACGTGTAATTTTCATTAGCACGTGACCTCCTAGCCGGCGAGATGTTGGTAAAGTCTCGCCGGTAAAAAGTGTAGATACCCAACACTTAAACAGATTTCCCTCACTTTCTCTCTCGCTCTCTGCTTCCCTCTCTTGCTCTCGGTCCGTCTTCGTCTCCGTCGAGCTCCCCAGTCTCTGTTGCCTGAAGCTCGCGCCCCTCGCCTGAAGCTCGCGCCTGCGTTCTCGCCGACGACCACCTTCCAACTCACCGGACCGTTCAGTTCGAGCCCGAGACCCTATCTTCTCCTCCTCCAGCTTTCTCTCTCCTCTCAGACCCTCGCCAGTCAATAGGGTTTTTATTTCATAAAATTTATGAAATTGGGATTCAATTTGAGAGGATTAGGTACAAATTTGTGATATTATGGTTAAATTTGTGATGTTGCTTCATAAATTCTGAAAATTGAACCTATAATTTGTGTTATTCTTGTTGTGAAACATTTGAACATTTAAGTAATAATTGTACATAAACTGAATAAAGAAGAAATTGTAAGGTGAAACAGCAAAGCATGAATTGTAGAGACACGGTAAGAGGCCATTCTCATCTCTTTATTATTCAACCGTATTTACTTTTCGTTACCACTTTCTTACAACATAAATAGCCTATTTATAGGCATGGTATTGGCGGCGAAGCCAAGCACCACTAAAGACAAACGGGTGCATGTACGGCACGTGTAATGTGTAGAATAGTGGTGGCCATCTACGTGTATTTACAACACTCCTCCTTGGACACCACCTATTTACAAAACTTCTTTTAACTTTACAAGGAAAAACCCAATGGGATAAAAACCGAGTAAAGAAGTAATCATGGTGATGTTGGACGTGCATAATGCTGCCTCGTTAAAAACCTTTTCAAGAAAACCCAGTGGGACAAAACCTGAATAAGGGAAAAAGAGTGCAGCGCACAAATGTCCAAAGTGTGTTTAATTTATGACTCTTGGTACCCTGATAGATGCTCCCACTGATCGTTGCTCTCCCTGATTGAAGCTCTCCCTGATTGTTGCTCGATTCTCCCCCTAATAGCTAACAATGTTACTTTAATGTGATTGCATAGTCAAGCTTATGTCTTCCATAGGGTTCTCAGTAGATGTTGAATTTTAGTGAACAATTCTGCAGGATTTTCACTTATAAAGTACTTTCTTGATATCGATATCATAACTCTTCTGGAGTTTCTAGTATAAATCACTTTTAGCGATCTGTTCTCGAATCTATTTCTTTTGATGTACCCTTATACAAGTTTCATCGTAGCTGGCTCATGTAGTGCATGATTTCAAATAATTGGAGGAGGTCGGAACTAAATTCTTGTTTTGTAGAGCGTCAAGATCATGCTGTCTCATTTAAGCAATTACGAACTTTTTCTAGGAGCAAGGTTATTCTCCCGAGACTTTTACATCGAAATTTTCATTTTCAATATTCTGCATTATTCGGGATCTCTTCAGGAGTCTCAGTTGAGTCCATATCAACATACAATATATTATTACCTTTTCTCATTGCTCCAGACAATATAACTCCTTCCGAGAGTCTCATATAAATGTCGGTATAAGTGTACCGTATAAGTAATTATCGAATACGTTCATCAGATACATATCTAGTTCTTCGGGAACTTTTAAACTAACAAGTATCTGAAATGCTCACAATAATTACAGATAAAAATGTTTTATCAAATCGACTTCATGCCGTTGAGAAATATCTTAGGCTGCAAGCCCTACATTATATCGATCGATCTTTCAGATTGTTTACTCGTGAATAACCATTTTGTATTTGACTGGTTGAACATTTTATGGTGTTTGATTTATGCAGTCAAATACTTGGTGTTCTACGGGAACCAATTATTCTACAAGAACCGATTGTTTGAGAAGAACCAAATGTTCTGCTGGAACCGATGATCTTTTAGGAATTTATGGTTCTTTGTAATCCAGTTGTTCTTTAGGAATCAATAATTTTTCTTTGAATCAATAGTTCTTGAAGAACTAGTAGTTCTTCTAAAACTATTTTCTATCCGCCTTATCTGCCTTCTACACTTCTGGCGTATACTAAAGAAATTAAATGATTTCTTTGCATTATCATCATTTAATTAAATTCTCACGTGTGTTTCACCAATGCTTCAGGCAATTTAACTCATTCAGAGAATCTCGTATAAATATCGTTGTCCAACGTATAATATAAATAGTTAAGGACAAGTCCATCATATTCATATCGAGTCCTTCAGAGACTACTAAAAATGATCAAGTATCTGAAAGGAGCAATTCTTTATTGATTACCATGCGTGTTCTACAAATCCTTTAGACATTTGGTTTGCGACATTTTGCAAAGTTATCCACTGCACTTTCTTCTCACGTTATAATGTGCGTGGATCTAGATGAGACATAATATTTACTTTCCACGAAAGTTCATGCCTAACTTCAGGAGGCTCTCTCTTCATACAGAGGTAGAAATGTTGTCTCATAACAATATATAAATTGTGCAGTAAATTAATCACACTTCAAGTGTTCAAAATGCATGACAATAGATGATAAAATAAAACCATCATCAATTTATGTTGAGGTCTCATTTTTGTGCATCGAAAGAGTGCTACTGGCACATATATGGCACAACTAATAAGTAAATGAGATATATCAAATTGCATATGAGAATATTGATGATATGCAAAATATTATCAAGACGAATAGATTGTGATCAGAGAAATGTGTCATTAAATAGGTAATGTATGCCAATAATTTAGCAAAATGCAATATTATAAGTTGGAATTAAACAAATATGTGACCATCTCCAGGATGCGTCAACATTACCATAAAAAAATAGAGTCACATATAATTCTCTGAGTTATTTGAAAGAATTATAGAAATTCAATACTAACCTTTGCTTGAGAGAGTTGGACCACATATTTTTCTTGTGAACAAGCAGTACAAATAATTTTATTGGACAACAAAATCTTTTGGATTCTCAATGAATGTCCACATGAATTTTGAATAATTCTACACATCATCGTTGATCCAAGACGATCATGAAAAATCACAAATATTTGAGATAAAGAACTGCAGGTTCGTTGAATTATAGAACTATTCATCGCACGCTTTTTACCATATCATTTGAGGTCTCAATATGATATTCATTTCGGCGGATATACCAAGGTTACACATGAGAATTATCACTTCTAGGATCTACACTAAAAACCGGTATTTTAATCTATCCTGCAGGAAATGTTTAGTAGAACTTCGGGTTCAAAATAAATTTTCATCAAGCTCGATATTCCACATTTGACAACTAATCTGATTATGTTTAGAACTTCTGGTTCTAATAAATTTTTGAATATTAGTATCACGTGATATAAAACATCGATATATATTTTTAATCAGAATATCATAACTTTATATTCTATATATTTCATGAACTTCGGGTTATGAAAATTTTCATGAATGTATACTGAATCAGAATTGTAGATTTTGTATACTATATGAATTTCGAGTCATATATTTCAATAAATGCACATTGAGTCAGAACTTCGAGTTCTGTGTGTTTCGAGTCTGTATGAACTTCTGGTCAAACATATTTCAATAATTAAATCAGAACTTCGTGTTCTGTATTCATATGACTTCTGGTCATGTGTATTTGAATAGTTATACACCCAATTAGAACTTCGGGTTCTGTCTAATACACGTCACGATAATTCAATAAGATATATAGTGTATATAAATAACATAATATAAATGACATGTATAAATAAATACAGTACCACACTTTGAGCACCGATGGAGGTATAACCTACCGTAGGTTAACTCACGGGGTTTAAATAATAAAGATAATTAATAATAACATATAATATATACGACATATATAAATAAATATAAACTTCAAGTTTCGGGCTTCAGGCCTTTATCTTTAGGAACTCCTGGTCCCGAGATGCATCAATTTCGTCTTTTGGCTTCTGGCATAAAGACATATTAACTTAAATGTGTATAACACAATCAACTGTACAGAGATCTCGTTTGTTGAATTGTATACGAACTTCAGGTTCACGAATATATACCATAATACAAAGATTCGATTAAAACAATGATACTTTTGTTATTTGCTTCTTCACCTCTTTTCTTCACCTCTTTTGCTATCTCGTAGCAATATCATCGGATCATCATAATAAGAGAAACAAAATTTTGGTACAAAATAAATATGCATAAATAACCAACCTCGTAGCATATAAATAAAACTCAGTTCGGCAGAGTCTCATGCTGATAACGTGTTGTGAAATATTTGAACATTTAAGTAATAATTGTACATAAACTGAATAAAGAAGAAATTGTAAGGTGAAACAGCAAAGCATGAATTGTAGAGGCACGGTAAGAGGCCATTCTCATCTCTTTATTATTCAACCGAAGCTACTTTTCGTTACCACTTTCTTACAACATAAATAGCTTATTTATAGGCATGGTATTGGCGGTGAAGCCAAGCACCACCGAAGATAAACAGGTGCATGTACGGCACGTGTAATGTGTAGAATAGTGGTGGCCATCTACGTGTATTTACAACAATTCTTTCATTTATACTGAAATTTTGATTGTTGACTTATTGTTCAATTTGGTTACATTATTGAACTATGAATAATAAGCATCAAGAGGCCTTACATGATAAGTATTGATTATTAAAATTTTCCACTGTACTGTATTGAATATGTATATACTGTTTATTTTTGGAAAGTAAGGAAAAGAAATTATTAGGTGAATTATACAGTTAGAAGTGAAGGTAATTAAGAATTGGAAGATTTCGTGACACTATTATTAAAATCACTAATCTCTTATAATTAACAATAGTTCAAAATTGCTTGTATGTAACTCACAAGTTATCTATTGCTTGTATGTAACTCACAAGCTCGCCTATCAATTGGTATAAATTAGTTATTTATGCAGCTAAGATTTACAATAGTCTAATTTGCAAGTAGTTGCCTTCAATTTAATTGTAATTCAACTCCTAATCATTATTGAGCTCTTGGTTGTTATGCAATTTTGATATTGTTGGAAGTTGTATTTCACTGAATGTTGCAATAAATTATTATAAACAATTAATTGCATTTGATTGGTAGGCATTTGATTGGTAGACATTAATCTATAATTGTTTATGTTTTGCACAAAATTAATTGTTAATTGATAATACATATTTTGTTGATAAGCATATGATAAGCACATGTGATATTGTTGATATTGTTCTCGAATTTGAGATTAAGATGAATATGTTCATATTGTTCTTGAAATTGAGATTGACAAGCATACGTGATATTGTTGATATTGTTATTGAATTTGAAATTGAGATGAATATGTTCATATTGTTCTTCAAATTGAGATTAACAAACATATGTGATATTGTTGATATTGTTCTCGAATTTGAGATTGAGATGAATATGTTGATATTGTTCTGTTCATATAATACATATATGTTGTTGATGTCAACCCAGGAAATGGCTCCTAGAAAGAACGGGAGGCAGAAGACACTTAAGAAGCAATATTTTGACCGAATCCGCCGCTATGCTACAACCTTGACACCGCCTGAGAGCTCGGAGGTACAAAGTGAGCCCTAGGACTCGGGGGTAGAAAGTAGGCCCTAGGATGGTACTAGACCCGAGGAGGGTACTCGGCCCTAGCAGGGTACACCAACCCGGGAGGAGGTCAACAGACCCGAGCGGGGTGGTTTGGTTCTAGAGGAGGCGCCTGAACACGAGGTTGAGCTGATTGAGTGCATCATTCCCACAGTCGGTCCCTCGTGCGTTCCTACAACGGAGTCTAAAGGATCGAACACCTGCGGTTCGACTGCGCTCTGGACGACACATCCGGTTTTAGTTGCTGAACACCACGTACGAAGAAGGATCAACGAGTGGGCCACAGGAGCCGAAGACATGTTCGCGTGGGCTTGCGAAGTGCAAGAAGCTCCAAGATATGATAGAGAAAGGGCCCTTGTCGGTCACATGGGACTTCGAAAAAAATCACATTCTCATCAACAACGACCCAGAATTTGACTCGTCCCAGATTATCCGGTTCATCGGCGATCACATCAGGACGAGTATAATACCGCGCGCTTTGACGTTTTGGAAGCTGGTATTCGATGAATAATGTAAGATATGGGGAGCTCTCACGGTAAGTTTCTACAAAAATTCATTTCAAAAAATTTCATTTCAAACCGTTTTGATAACGTATTTCTATTTTCAAAGAAGAGCGTGCTACACTACCACGTAGCGCCAAATCAAGTCTACTAGTGGCTCCTACACCATATTTAGAGGCGTTACGGGGAGTTTATGGGGGAGTGCAAGAGGGACTATGACTTGAAAAACATAGACCGGTACCGGAAGACTTAATAGACCGACATCAATCATGGGATTGAATGTGCGACTAATTCGAGAGTCCAGAATATAAGGTATGTATAAATATGTAATACTTAATAATATTTTCTTAACGCTCGATATTTGTCCGTGTGCAGGAACTTTCTGGAAAAATGAAAGGTCTCGCTGAGAATCAGAAAAAGCATAGTGCGGTTCCCAAGTTTTCGATAGACATGCTCAACTCTAACAGAAGGCTAGAGTTTCGTTTCGAGTTTGGAAACTTACGTGCACGTCTATGAAAAGGACGACGACCCGGAAAAGATAAAGTTTTAATTTCTTTATAAATTTACATGCATTTTTATTATGTCATACAATTTAACACTTTCTTTTGCAAGTCTAAAAAGTGAAGGACGAGATCAAGCGTCACAGAACACTTGCCCTAGAAGCGGCTGTCAGAGGAGAACAATATTCGATCTCGAAGCATGTAGAGGTCGAAATCCTTCAGCGGTTGACGGGCACGGAGAGAAAGCGGGGGTGCATTGTTCTTGGCATGGGTGGCGAGTACCTTCGACCGCCGAAACCGAGAGGTAGTGCCCGTACATCCGCGGCGTCAGCTGAGCAAATAGATGTTGCAGTCGCTCCCAGAACGGGCAAAATGAAGGAGAGGACTCGCGAGAGAGAGACAGAGGTTCACGAGAGAGTGGCAGAATTGGCTGCCAGAGGTGCTGCTGCGGAGGGGGAGATAGCTGAGCTGAAATGCGTTTCGACGATCAGCATGCTCAGACGGACGCTCGGATTAAGGTCGAGGTCGAGGCTCTGTTTAAGGCCGAGATTGATGGTCGGCTTAAGGCCGAGGTTCACGACAGTATCCAGGATCTACTAGTCCAGTTCGGCTTGCTGGGTAATATGCGGAGGCCACTTCCGGCCTGGGCCCGAGCCCCGTTGTCACTTCGACTCCGACTCCGACCCTGGGCCTGACTCCGACTCTGACCCCGAACCTGACTCCGACTGAGATGGTGACGCAGTTGACTATCTCACCAGAAGTGCCTTCGGACCAAAAGCAGCCTCCAGCACCTGTCGACGAACAGTCACGCCCGAGCAAGAGGTTCAAGAAGGCGACGAAAAAGAAAAAAACGGCTAGGACAACTCCTGTAGGTTCTTAGGTTACAAATTTTGTTGGCGTTGTTTGTATTAATACATTTATTTTTTTACTTTTAATTTGGTTTCCAATCGAAAAAAATATCTATTTTAGATCGCTGCAAATTGCAATTTAGGATTTAGTTTAATTGTCAGGTTTTACAGGTGTAATTGGTAACGGGAAACTGAGAAATTGGGCCCGATTCTGCCCAAATTTTTATCAAACATAGCGTGCGAGATATTGTCAACATCTCGCCGACTATGTTTGATAAAAATTTGGGCAGAATCTCGCCGGTTTGGTTCGGCTAGGTTTTACAACCTAGCCGGCGAGATGTTGACCAATATCTCGCCGGCTAAGTTTTACAACAATAGCCAGCGACATATTGCAAAAATCTGGCCGGCTAGGTTTGTTTAACCTAGCCGGCAAGATTTTGGCAACATCTCGCCGGCTAGGTTTTACAACCTTAACCGGCGAGATATTGGCATTATCTCGTCGGTTATTGTATCGGCGAGAATTTGAAAATATCGCCGGAAAAACTTCACCAAGACAGCGAGATATTGGTCACCTCCAAGCCGGCGAGATATTGATGCAATATCTCGCCGGCTATGACCATACCGACGAGACTTGTCCGGCGAGAACCAAGCCGGCGAGTTTCGGGTGAAAATATCGTCGGCTTGGCCAAGCCGGCGATATCGGCTCTCTTGTCCGGCGGGAGCAAAGTCTCGCCGGCAAGATGTTGTTTTCAGTAATGTGTATGTTACTGTCATCTAGTGGTAATAGTAATACCTTATAATCAGAATTGAAGTTGAGCATACTGTTTTGTTCAACAGTATTTAAGATATGAGACTAAGTCTAATACCATGTGACGGAGATTTAACTTGGCACAAAAGAAACATCTTTCATTTGCCGACCAATATGTACACGACTGGTTGCATCTGAAATAAGAGTAAGATTTCTTCCACTATATTCTAAGTGCTATAAAGACATGGATATGGTCTTCAACCGATCACTTTTAACTTTTTTTAATTTATTCTTATTATGATAATGTATTAGAATATAAAATCATAATTGTATTCCAATGGTTGGTGGAGTTAGTTGTCTGACATACTATTAGAGATAGAAATTGTTATCTCGACCAGCTAAAATATATTTTTATTACCCTCCATGCATATTTTTCGAAAATTCTCACAAGTAATATCGAGTCTCATTCCAATTTTTCATTTTAAAACATTCATTCTCCCAAAATGGCTACTCAAACCAAGGTCGAAGATGTTGCATTGCATGACAATGAGATGACAAACAGGGACCTTCGAGGTCATAGCAAATTTTTATTTTTTTATATTTTTTTAATACAAACAATTTATATATATGTAATAAAAATACATATTATGCTACAAGTTATAATATTTTAAGCATTTATTTTTTAAAAAATATTAGTTTGAGCAGAACCGGTTCAAATTGGTCTACAATTAATTCAAATCAGTATAAATAAGACCAATTCAATCATTATCGAAACCTAAAACAAAATATACAAATAAGGAATTATGGTCTATACTCTTATACCTAAATCTTTAATTTTGGGACTTTTTTTAAATATAAGCCCAAATCATTAAGAGAATTTGACTTATTTTTATAGGGCTTAAAGCATTTGCTTTAATGGTCTTATCATACAAATTTGTTTTTATAATGACTCAAACTCCTAATAGACATCTCTCCTCAAAAAGTTTGCGAGGGAGCGTATAAGAAGATGAAAGAATAATTAATGGCCCTTAAGTATATATTAACTTATCTTAGTCATCTAATACTAGATTTAGATCACATGATTTTTTTTATTTATGCATACATGCTTAAAATGGTTGGACCATCTTTTATACACCCATGACTTTATTCATCCAATTTGACTTTGGATATGCTCAACATACAATTTGTATGCAATATTGTATTTTTCTACAAAATCGAACCATATTTGAATACTCAATTAAGCATTTGATCAAATAATAGGTCCATCCGTCCATGGTCAAAAAGGAAAGGTCTACCAGGTTTGGGAAAAAAATGCAATAAACATACTAAAGTGTGCCGCCCATTTGAAAATTGGGTGGGAAAATACTCTAGAAACCCTTCCCAATCGTATTTTTTCCTGATAAAAGTATCTCAAAATTTATTAATATGAATTGATTTTCCATTAATTATTGATTGTTTTATTATATATTACTGATTTAAAAGGATAAGAGATACTCTTAAAACCCGACCATAAAATACAAATGGTGAATTACAATTAAATTTTGAAAAAAGTGAATTACAATTACGTTTGAATTGATAAATTTTACAAAAAATACACTAAAATGCTATATTCACCATTCCTTAAAAAAAGGATGTATAATAACAAATTTACTAAAATAAAATTAAATGAAGTAAAAAAAAATGAAAAGGAATTTGAGAACAAAATTTCACTATAAACTATAGTAGGGGTGTTTAAAGTTCAAAATTTGAACGAAACTGAATAGAACCGAACCAAACTGATTGAGTCGTTCTTCAAAAAATTGAACCAAAATCGAACCGCTCAAAGTCTGTCGTTTTTCAGAACCAAACCAATAAATTCGGTCGGTTTTCAGTTTGAACCGAACATAACCAACCAGAGAAAGAGAAGAGTTCGAAGCAAAGAGAGGACCAAGGTGATGTGAGGAGAGTCTCTGCCGCCCTCTACAGCAAATTGTCGTCGTCGCCCTCTCCTACGAATCGTCTCCGCCGCTCTCTCCGACGAATTGTCTCCATCGCCCTCTCCGACGAATCCTCGTCGCCGTCCTCGTTCTTCTCAGTAATGTTTGGTTCTGTGATTCTTCATCGTTTGAGATATAATCTCACAAAACTGAGATCTGTTAGCATTTATAGATTTACTATGCAAAAAAATGGTTATTGAGAGTGGAGTTAGAGATGAGAGAGAGCAGCATAAGAGAAGAGCTCACCGGATGAGAGAGAAACAATAACAAAACATCACAGATCTGTCTTGTGAATCGTGATGATGGAGTGGCAATGCTGTAATTAAATGGAAAACAAATTTTTTCGTACAACTCACAATTCACAGTGGGTTTTGACTTGGGCTTTGTGCCTCTTATATTGAGCTTGGACCATCATAAATATCAAATTAATAAAGTATTATAAATAGTCGGTCGGTTCGGTTAACCGACGGGTTAATCTCATTAAACCAAAACTGACCACATTCACAAACCGATTAAAACCGAATCAACCAAAATCGACCATTATTCGGTTCATTTCGGTCGGTTTTGATCGGTTCGATATTTTTTAACACCCCTATAAAGCTGACTAAATGCTTTTTCAGGTCTCTCTTTTCTCTTCTCTCTTCTAGCCGTCGAAGCTCATTTCGTCTCCGAATATTCGTTATCGTCGTCGTCGAAGCTCTCCTCCGTTATTGTCGAAGTGGATCTCCCGTCCCGTAAGCTCCTCGTCTCAGGTAAGCTCGTCGCCGGTTTAGGGTTTTGGTAAATTTAGTGGTTTTGGGGTTTTAGAGTTTTGGATTGTAGTTTAGTTGATGGTTTTTGTTTATGACAGGAGTTTGATTTTGATTTTGGAGGTTTTTGGGGAAATTTACGGCTGCTTAAATCGAGAGGTGTGAGTGTGAATTTTCATTTCATTTTTTTTGTTTGATTCGGAGATTGCTTGATCTGGCTAATTGAATCAAGAGTTGTGAGTATGTTTTGTTATGTTGGGTAATTTTGTGCATTTCTGTATTTTTGCATGTCCATGTTCGTGTATGTGTGACTGGATAGATAATATCCACTATGATTATCGACAAGAAATTAACATTACGATACAACTGATTTAGTCAATTGGTTTGTATGTGAAAATGCACTTTGAATCTTAGCTTATACCTATGTTAGTTGTGTACAGAGTTAGTGTAAAAGTGTGTGTTTTATTTATTGAACAATAATTCATATATATATATATATATATATATATACACATGACTAGGTACCTACATAAGAGAAATACATGGGCATATTGACTCAACAAAAGTAGCATGATAAGAAAAAGACCAACTCCTTCATTGATAAGAGGAAGACTAATTAATTTCCTTAACAAGAGAAAGACTAGTTCATATCCTTAATATTCCCCCTCTATTTGAACAACCCGTTGGTTAGAGTCAACTTGTTTATAAGCATTTCAAATCGAGGACGAAGTAGCGGTTTGGTTAGAATATCTGCAAGTTGATCATCACTTGAAACATGAGAGACTCTGAAGATCCTTTGTTGAACCTGTTCACGAACAAAATGATATGCAAGTGCAATATGCTTCATTCTGCAATGAAATACTGGATTGGAGCTGAGACTTGTGGCTCCGAGATTGTCACGATAAGTTACCGGTGTCTGAGTTTGTTGATGTCCGAGCTTCGTGAAGAGGCATAAGATCCATACCAGCTCAGCTGCAGTGTCTGCCAAAGATTTGTGCTCAGCCTCAGTTGAAGATTGAGCTAAAGAGCGTTGATATATGATAGGGATAGTTCCAGATGGGTACCCCTGGTTATGTCTCATTATCACATGACATACCCTAGAAATTTTCGTATCGGGGTGAATACCCTAGCATTTCATTTGACTCACCGTTACTCATTCCATCCAATTCCGTTAGGTTTTAACATTTTTGACATGTGAAATGACTAAAATACCCTTCAGAATAAATAAATTGTTTTTAAATTGAATGAAATGATGCAAATACCCTTCACTATTCATTTAATTTTTAAAAAAATGTCACACACACACACACACACACACACACACACTCTCTCTCTCTCTCTCTCTCTCTCTCTCTCTCTCTCTCTCTCTCTCTCTCTCTCTCTCTCTCTCTCTCTCTCTCGTCAGCAAGTTGGATCCAATTCCTCGGTTCCAAGCCGTCGAGTTTCGAAAACTTGACCGGTAGAGTCGGAACTTGAGACGGACTCGCCGCGATTCTTCTCGGCGGTATCGTCTTCTCCGGCGTTGCCGCTTCCAGCTCCTCCACTGATCGTCTGATTCACTCTGAAAGCTTGAGTCCAAGCTCGTTCCAGTGACGAGGAGCTCGTGGCGACAGCGAGAACGCTTGTCCAGCTCCGGCGATGTCACGCTCCTCCGGAGATCTAGCCTCCGGCTCTGGTGATGAAGAGCGTTTCGTTCCGATGCCGAAAACCTCCGGTTGCTCAGATCTGGACCCTCTCGGCTCTGGCAAGTCCTGGCGAGAGCGAGCTCTCAGCTCCAGCGAGCTCGCGTCCTCGATGTTAGCGGTTTTGCTCATTGGAGCTCACTGCGGAGCTTGCGACCACGCTGGCGGCGACGCGAGCCTTGCTCTGTCGGTTCTGCGCGCCTCTGCTGGAGTTGATGTCGGACCTCCGAGAGAGCCTTCGATTCAATTCCGACGGAGACAAAGAGGAGGAGGCTGCTCCGGCGCTGATCCGACGCTACTCCAACGCCGAGTTGTGGCTTAGGGATTGAAGAGGAAGGAGTGGCATGTTTGAAAATTAAATGAATAGTGAAGGGTATTTTCTTCATTTCATTCAGTTTTAGAACAATTTATTTACTCTGAAGGGTATTTTAGTCATTTCACATGTCAAAAATGTTAAAAACTAACGGGATTGGATGGAATGAGTAACGGTGAGACAAATGAAATGCTAGGGTATTCACCCTGATACGAAAGTTTCTAGGGTATGTCATGTGATAATGGGACATAACCAGGGGTACCCATATGGAATTATCCCTAACTAATATAACCCGTCGTGGAGATGTAGTCATTCTTGTCGACAACCCTAGTCTGCATCAGAGAACGCATGAAGAGAAAATGAAGATGTTGGCGAGATGTGTAACCCGCGTTGAGTAGTACCAGCTAGGTAACGAAGAATCCCTTTAAGTGCTTACCAATGCGCACTTGTTGGTGAGTGCATAAACTGGGAAAGTTTATTGACAGTGAAGGCTATGTCAGGCCGAGTGAGACTTAGATATTGCAGACTGCCCACCTGCATCCGGTACTCGGTGGGTGATTGAAGTACTTCACCTTCATGTCGCGACAAACTAATTGTAACAGACATAGGTGTGGAGACGAGTTTGGACTCTATCATTCCGGCCTTGATGAGGAGGTCAGAAACATATTTACGTTGACTTAAGAACACACCAGTAGGTGTCCGTAATACTTCCACTCAAAGAAAGTAGTTTAATGGGTCTAGATATTTTAGAGAGAATTGCTGAGAAATCAAATTGATCAAGTTGTCAACGACACTAGATGTATTTCCTGTAATAATGATATCATCGACATAGACTAACAGTAAAATAGTTGTTAGCTTATGACGAAAGATAAAAATGGAAGTATCAGACACCGAATTAACAAAGCCAAGAAAAAGTAGGTAGCCGCGAAGTTCATTGTACCATGCCCATGGAGCTTGTTTAAGCCCATAGATTTCTTTCTAGAGCTTACACACATGATGTGGCTTTATTTTGTCAACAAATCCAGGTGGTTGAGCCATATAAACCTCATCAGACAAGTTGCCTTGGAGAAAGACATTATTAACATCCAATTGTTTCAAGAGCCAATTATGATGCACTGCCAAAGTGAGAACAAGACGCACTGTGGCTGGTTTGACAACTAGGCTGAAAGTCTCAGTAAAATCTCATCCTGGACGTTGATGAAATCCCTTTGAAATGAGTCGTGCCTTGTAACGGTCAATGGACCCATCCGAATTATGCTTGATGCGAAAAACCCACTTGCATCCTACAACATTTTGATTTCACGAAGCAGGAACCAAAGTCCAAGTGCAGTTACGCTGTAAAGCCTCAAATTCAAGTTGCATAGTTGTGCGCCATTCAGGATCATTCAGTGCCTGGGTAATGGACTTAGGTTCTATGAGGGGAGTAACATGAGTTACTAAGTTTAGTTTTTTAATGGGTTTAGAGATCTTTTTTTGTAAGCGAATGACATGACCAAGCCTATTATGATTTAAACGATCAATTGGTGAGTTGATACATGGTAAAGGGTTTGGGAAGGAGTGATTGGATATGGAGGTAGTGTTTGTGGGTGGGATTTGTGGTTGTGTCGGTTGTGAAGGGGCATAACTGACAGATGGGCGAGGTCTTATAATAGATGTTTGGACTGGTATAAGAATAGTTTGTCCATTAATCTGATGTGATGACAGTGGATGCTGGAGATGGGTGAATATTACGATACGAAAATTCGTTCTCAAGAAATTGAACATAGCGTGAAGTATAGATGCGTCTTATTGTCGGGTCAAGACATTGATAAGAATGTTGAGTGGTAGACTACCATACAAGCACACATAAAGTAGATCTCGAAGCAAGTTTATTGTTAGCATATGGTCGAAGCTATGGAAAACATAAACACCCAAAACTCTTAAGCTTATTATAATTTGGTGGTTGATGAGTAAGTTTGAAATAAGGGGAGTCAAAGTGAAGACATGAGGATGGAAGACGATTGATTAGGTACACCGTTGTAGTGAAGGCAAAAGGCCAATGATCAACGGGCATACCAGAGTGAGTGAGCATGGACAAACCGGTTTCGGCAATATGACGATGTCGTCGTTATGATAGACCGTTGTGTTCTAGTGTATGTGGAGGTGAAGTGAAATAACTTATACCATTGTCACTTAGAAAAGAGTTTAGCGCATCGTATTCACCACCATTGTCAGAGAATAATATTTTGGTCTTGTGAGTAAATAAATTTTCGACTAGCGCTTTGAATTTAATGAAAGCAAGACGAGTGCCAGACTTTCTCTTAAGTGGATAAAACCAAATGTACATGGTGAAATGATCAACAAAAATACAATTATATTGAAGATCATCATAAGAAACAATTGGTGAGGTCCAAACATTAGAAAATATAACTTCTAAAGGATGGGAAAAGGTGATAGTGGATGTATGAAATGACAATTTATGACTTTTGTTTATTTGACATGAGGTACATTCATATTATAGATATCGTGAAGAACCCAAATGAAAACTTTGTTGGAGAAGCTTAAAAACTTGAGTAGAAGGATGAACAAGTTTATGATGCCAAACAGAAGAGTCTGAAACTTGAAGATGAAAGTTGGAAGGCGTCGAGGAAGATCAAACATAAACACCATCCATAAAGGGCCCCTTAAGCATTATTCTCCCCGTGCGAATGTACTTCACAAGAAAATGATCATGTAAGAATTCAATAGTAAAATTAGTTTGTTTGGTAAATTGAGAAACAGAGACAATATTTTTAGACATGGAAGGAACACAAAGCACATATGAAAGGGGAAATTGAAAAAGATTAAGAGAGTCAGTGTGAGTTATGTCCAGAACCTTACCATGACCTAGTGTGAGTTATATCCAGACCTTTACCATTACCAAAAAACAAAGCATCCGCACCACCATATGGTTGATGGAGGGCCAAATTATCAAGATCTTGTGTGACATAATGGGACGCTCCACTATCTATAAGCCATGTCGGATCGTTGGTGGTGATAGTAAGAGAATGAGCTTGATGGGTATTATGAGATGTCGCAAGGAATCGGGTAGAGGTGGGTTAGGCAAGTGTGGGATGTTGAGATTTAAAGGTTGGCAATAGGTAAGAACATGACCTTGTAATTTGCACCATTGACAACAACCTTTGAACGACTTTCCAACGGAAGGGGAATGAGAAGAATGGCTAGTGTTGGGTGATTTGTTTTGTGGAGACCAAGATTGAGAACCTGAAAGCCGTTGACGATGCATATTGAACTTTGATTGGGTTGTTAAAGCAGACATTGGAGACGAGATTCGTGATTGTTCCAACCTGATATATAGTTCACGATTAATCAGTTTTTCATGTAACTCATCAAAAGATATAAGCGTATCTCTTGCATTAATATCGTCTACAAGTGGACGATATGCTTCATCAAGACCCTGCAAAACATAATTAGTTACATCTTCAGGGTAGACTGGAGCATCAATCAAGGCAAGGAGATCAGATGTAGCTTTCATTGAGTGCATATACTTCGAGATCGAAAGAGATCCTTTTGTAAAGGAACAAAGCTTATTCTTCAATTGTTTGATATGCCCACGGGAAGTACGTGCATAAGTGTTTCGCAAAATACTCCATATTTCATGAGAATATTGTGTCTGGGTGACTATTGGGGCCACTGATGATGACAATGTGCTAAAAAGAGCACCATAGATGAGCCGATCTTGTCGTTTCCAAGAGATGAATGTGGGTTTCGTGTTTGCTGGGGAGGAGTCCTAGTGGAGAGCAGAGTGGCAGCAGGCATTGGATGCGTCTCATCAAAAATTTTATAGAGATCATGACCTTCAAGAATTGCTCGAACTTGTAATTTTCAGGTGATATAATTTGAATATGTGAGTTTTATAACGTTTGTGAGGATTATATTTGTAAATGGTTGGTTTGAGTCATGAGGGTTTGGAATAATGGCAGTGCAATCAGTGATAGTCATGAGAAAAAAAAAGTTTTGTGTGAGAGATGATAGAGAGAGGATCGAAGATTATGTTAATACCATTTAGAGAGTTTGTGTAAAAGTGTTTGTTTTATTCATTGAACAATGATCCATATATATACATGGTTAGGTAACTATATAAGAGAAATACATGAAAGTAGTAGGATAAGAGGAAGACTAATTAATTTCTTTAAAAAGGAGAATACTAGTTAATATCCTTAATAGGTTGTGTGTGAAATTATAAAAATGGATATGACATTACCTACAATTTTCTATTTTTCTGTGATTTGCTTGCTGAGAAAGAGGGAGATTTTTTATTCCATTTGTTATAATTTTACTGTATAAATTAAACCCATGTTGTTGCTCAGACCTTGGATTCGCCGGCTACGTACTTCATATTTTGAAGGCTCGATGTAAATTTCCTCTTACCCTTTACTCTTTTCGAGCTTAAGGATTTTTTATGCTTATTGAAATTTTTTCCTGACTTGTGTTCACCGATTCGGTAGTTGTTGAGGTTCTGATTATTGGAATTTGTGTGAGCTCTACAATTAGAACCAAGGGAAGGTTGCTCTCTCTCTCTCACAACACACTCAGTTGTTCGTAGATTTAGTTTTCAAGATTGGAGTATGGAGTCACTAAGCAGTATTTGCATTGTTTGGTTGAGCTGGTTATCTATACTCTTGCATAAATAATTTTTTCAGTTAATAATGAAAACTAATGCAAGACTTGCCAACTTGCCTTAATTTTCTCGACAGTCCAGTGAACGATATAAAAAAATTTCAAGGACATCTGGTCGGGAATTTATTCCTGACCGACTTTAGTACTAAACCCGGCCAGCAAAATTAGTCGGGAAAAACCTAATTTTTAGCAATAATATGCCCGTTTTATGACACTGTCTAACAATCTGATGCACTAATTTGTAATTTCGTCTAAGCAAATATGGATTGGATCGATGTTTTGATCTTATTGGAAGATAGACTCATTTTCCTTGGTTAACATTCTCTAATTGCTTTTTATTGCCCTAGTTAGCAGTCTGTAAAGGCCACTGCTAGTTGTTGGGATTTTTGTTGATTCTAGTGTAACACAACTTTCTAAGGATAATTTTGTACTTAAATTATACATGTATACGAGCCCATGAATACAAACTTCTTTTCTTTTTTTTATCATGCAACAAATATGAATCTTAGTTGACATCTTATCTTTATTTTGGTTAATGGTTATTTCAATTTTTTTCTAATTTCTTTCTTTCTCTGTTACAGGATGTTAGCAATAATCTAGAAGAGCAAAAGGATGAATCTCTCGCACAGGTAAGACAGAATGAAATGTTTGCCACTAATATTGAAGAGGTTCGGTTTGATTTTGAATCAAAACGATAAAAAAATTATGAGAATGGTTTGACAATGAGCCTAATGTTGATTTAATTTACTGTCATGCTCATTACACGATTATAATTATATTGTGATGTTGAATGGTTCCTGAATTTAATTTGGTGTTGGGTTTATGTTTGGTTTTTTTGAGTAATTACAGATTTTGGAAATAATTCCAAAATTTTAATAGTAAAATCTACATTTCAGTGTCTAGCTGATCTCATCAGTCGCTTATTGCCTCTGCTTCGGTATTGTTAACATTTTATTTCATATCTTGAATTGGGCTACTAAAACTATGATGTGTAACTCTAAGTTGGTTTCTGACATTTATGTAGTTTTGTCTTTCTAAGCAGAGATACAATATGGCTTGGTAGTGTTGATGTAGCTCATAGTTCATGAATTATGTGTTTATTAAGTTCATATTTAGATCTTGCTGTATTTTTTAATTTTTGTTGGTGTTTTAGTTTGCTTAGATCATCATTGTAGGGGTAAATACATCAAGTTGTAAAGCCTGATTTCAAGTTTGATATGTAAATTGTCATTTTCTGAACTAGTGTTTAAAAGCACAATATGGAACTCATTATCTTATTGACTTGTTGGAGAGGACGTGGTTCATGAAGACGAGCAGCGAGGGTGTGAAGACGAGCAGCGAAGACGTGTAATATCACACATTTTGAAATTATAATTATGCATTTAAGGCTTGTTAATTATCGATCGAATATTTTCTATTAAAGTTTATTAATACAAAATATATATACGGGTTTATGGAGAAACCCGTAATTATCTTTTAATTCACTTTGATAAAAGGGCCGCATACACATATAGGTGTGCTGCCCTTTTACAAGGGCCGCACGGCACATATAGGTGTGCTGCCCTTTTGAAAGGGCATACTTTTTACTCTAATGGGTATCA
Organism: Geranium rotundifolium; assembly: GCA_963920655.1. Classification (NCBI taxonomy): domain Eukaryota; kingdom Viridiplantae; phylum Streptophyta; class Magnoliopsida; order Geraniales; family Geraniaceae; genus Geranium; species Geranium rotundifolium. Next base: position 9,183,979 of record OY987314.1, read on the forward strand.
TAATGCCCTTATTACTCTAATGGGTATCATAATGTCCTTATAGCCGAATTCCAGTATCTAATAGCATAGCCATTTACATGTTGATAATTATAAAGGCGAGACCATAATATTATAATTAAACACGAAATTAACAAAATAAGTATAGTATCGCGAGTTGAGTTCCGATAGACATACGGATTAAAACATAGAAGCAGCAAAATAAAGAGAAAATAATAAGAAGTAATTGTCACGGAACACAAAAGTATTAGTAGTAGGTAGCACCTATGCTTGAAGAGGGGTGGGCCAAGAATGTGGCACCAGAGGCAAGAACCGATTACACGCAGCAAGTGATGGAATCTCTCGAATCACCTCAACTCTTGTCTTGCTCTTGCCTATATTGCACTTAAAGATGTAGGCTGAATCTTCCTTAGTGTCACACTTGATAATAGTCACCATGTACAATGTATCTCTTTCGTACGGATGGAAAACCAGAGCCTTCGTCCTGACTTTGAACCCTTCCTCACACTCATGACTAGACCTCGCCATCCTCCAATCTTTGCAACAACCCTCCTCCGCTTCCGCTCCCCTTAAATCCAGCTCTAGCACCACCTCCCAACCCTCCCCGCCATCGTCCAATTCCCATACCGTCAGCTTTTGGCTAAAATCAACGAATTGGGCCACCCGTAGACGCCCCTCGCACGCTCCAATCGTGGACTTTGCTCTGTCTATGTCCTCAACGCTGCCCCAGTAGCCCGGAGGAAGAGGGAGACGACTATAGCTCAAATCCGATAGATTCCATTTGAACAAACTAACACAAACCTAGTATAATAACAATAGGAAAGATATAATACAGGTAATATATAAATTATAATAATATATCTAACACTAACCTCGAATAGATCAGTACTATCTGGTTTCATGAACCAAACCAGCCTTCCCTTGTACCAAACAATGTCCTTGTATATGCTCCTTCCCGTGAACATGTCTCTCCAGCCACCTTTATCTCCCACACTTGTCCACTTGTCGTCCGATGAGAAGATGGAGATGTGCACCTTCTTGCCCTCCGCGTCCGAGTAAGGAACCGCTCGCACCACCCTCAACTTGAACTCATCGCCGCCGCACACCACGAACCCGACTTTAATCCCTCCTTCGTCCTCCTTGGCTGCGTGGGGCCGCTCAGGCGGGGACACGCGAGGAGGACGCGGAAGGGCCGTCCATTGCTTTGTGAAGGGATTACATACGTAATAACAACGACTATCCCCAACGCTGCATAACAGTAAATCCTTACAAGAGCTGAGGATGCAAACCTTATCATTGGTTTCTTCTCTATTAGGCAAGAAGTTGAGGTTGACATTGCATAAATCTTGGGTGTAGGAATTAGCAGAGGCACAATAATCAATGGCGTGTCGAGTCATGAGGTGCTTGTGCATGGTGGTTTTGATCTTGAAGGGGTGTCGTGAGATGAGAGCTAAGGGTATGATGTGGTCTTCTTGTCTCTTGCAATTGATGTGACGCCATCGGCGCAAGAAGTAGGAGTCGTGAGTGTTGACGAGGGAGCACCACTGCTTGCACACCGACTTGCATTGAAACGCCTCCTTGCCAAACCCAACCCTGCACAAGATTTCAACCACTAATTCCTCGCTCACTGCCGAAAAATCACTCATCGTACGTGTTTGTGTGCTTCTTTTTCACAAACGCATACATATGACAAAAATAACTGATTTCTTGCTTGCCAACTGCCAACCTCTCTCTCTCTATATATATATACTTATCGGTTATTCCTGATTAGTTTAGGAAATAAAAAACCACAACTATTCCTGATTAGCTTAGAGAATAATTACGAAATTAATACATGTTTGAAATTAAGTTGCATTATTTACCACCATGCACCGGCGGGCGTGTTCTGAAATAATACATATTCAATTTACGCTTTAATGAATTTGTACCGCGCACATCTAATGAAAATCAACGGTAGTAGAAACTCCTAGGTTTGCAGTAATATTATAATGGTTTGTCACTGATTCCAACCTTTATTTAATACAATCAATATCACATTAAAAATTTAAAAGACAATTATCACTTCTATTTTTCTGAAAAAATAAAAAATGTTTCCATAGTTTTCAGCAGAATTACATTTTCAAACTGGTTTGAATAATATTTATTAATGTTACTATTCTAGAATTTAAATTTTCAATCTAATATATCACTATGCGTCCATATTCATTGGAAAAGTATTGTGAAAGTTGTAGTATAATATGTTCCGTTTTGCTTTTTAGGTAAAATAATATTATTTATTAAGTAGCAACTAACCTGACATCAAGTCGGACAACTAAAGCTACAGATGGTGGGACAGACCCCTCACCATAATCTCATATACTCTTAGTTAAAGCAGAGTTGACCAATTCGTGAGCCACTTGATGATGATCCACATTATAAGAACGACGATCAAAATAAATAATAGCACATGTCTTGGAAGTGGACGTGGACAGTACGAAACTCCTATCGCTAATGATACCTCTAAAGATGTTCACCTCGCCTCGTTTAGCATCATGTAGAGCCACAGTCTCCACCTCATACAGATAGAGAAACCCCGTGATCTTGCTACAAAATGCTTTAAACAGGTTTCCATGAAAGCTCCGGAGACAAATCGGCTTGATCCAGTTTGCAACATGCAGAATCACGACCTCCTTCTCATACGGATAGAGAAATCTCATGATCTCACTGCAAACCGCATTAAACCAACTTTCTCGATCAACCATGAGATCATTATGGGGATCACAAATCAGCCCATCGACGCTAGAGAACCCCCGATATCTTCCAGTTCCGAGCCCAATGGGACACCCCGAGGACGTATTGAAACTTAAGAAAACCAAGACCTTTACTTCGATATGCTTACATATATCTGCCTATCGACGTCAGAGAACTCTGGTTCCCTCCCAGTACCGAGCCATCAACCAACCAAATCTACAGCGAACCAGACGCCAGAGCTTCTCTGCCCTGTCACCGTTAAACCCCACCTGAGTCTTTCATCTCTCGTTGCACACCGCTAACACCTTCCCGGACCCGTCTCTTTTCCATCGCAAAGTCACCGACTCTCCTGTACTCACAACCCAATCAAACTTGCATCCAGCCCCTCCCCTACTTCGCCATCCCTCTCCGCTACACCACACCCCTCCGCGAAAGCCTCCGTCTCCCCCGGAACCTCTGCCTCCTGCACAGTATCTCCTACTCGGCCTTGCACCACTATAGAATCGATCTCCTCAAGCCTGTTGTCTTCCGATGGACATTCACTTATTTCCGATGGACATTCACTTATTTTCAATGGTCATACATTTTTCGTTGGACATTCACTTATTTTTCATGGACATTCACTTTCATTGGATATAACATTTCTCATTGGACATTCAATTATTTTCGATGGACATTCACTCATTTTCAATGGACAAACTCTGTTCTCATGTTCTCACAAAAGAGTTGTGTTCTCAAATGATTTGTCCTATATATATATATATATATATATATATATATATATATATATATAGAGAGAGAGAGAGAGAGGATATCAGCTACAAACCAATTAAAAATGTCAAAACGTCTGAACTGTATAACATGCAGTGCAATGTTGTATAACCACGTAAAACATGTAGTGTAATGTTGTATAACATGTTTGATCTGTGCAAAATTCATGTATAACATGTAGTGCAATGTTGTATAATATGTTGGACCATGCCATGTGTCGCAATCTGAGATAATGCGCGTCTCATATCTGACGGTTTCACATGGTTTGGACGTTTATATAGGTATGTAGCAGAGTGTGCCCCTATATATATATTAGAAATAATAAAGAAAATATTATTATTAATGTTGTACAAAGATCTCTATGAATATGTATAGAGGTAAAATAAGAAAACCATAATATAATAGAATAGGAAACTCTTAAGAAAAAAAGTTCCATTAACACTTGAACTCGGATTATTTGATTTAGGGTCCAATATCCTAACCACTTGGGTTGCTCAATCTCAGTTAATCGAAATAGGTGAGCTAAACTGACAATCGAACCAGACCAAGAATTGTAGGAAACCGAGCATCCGGTTAACTGAAAAAATTGACCAATTTTCCAGTTTAATCGGAACCGATTTTAAAATTTTTAACTAACTCAAATTAATTTGTTCTAATCGGAACATTTATTCAATTTAGGCGATGTGGGACTATTGATACGGAATGTGATTTGTGTTGGAAATGCAATCCATGTATAAATATAAATAGTACAAATAGTTTAAATTCCACGCTTGGTCCAGTGGTCGAGTGTTGACTTTCTCATCTTGAGGTCCCAGGTTCAACTTTTGCTCGTTGCTCATCCTTTTTTCATTTGTTTATATGTGGAGGTTTTGAGACATATAACCACTTCTGGTTTAGCATGTTAACCGCGGTTAATGACCTTCAAAACCAAAAACTGACTGGAGCCATCCCGGTTAGTACAAATATGAACCGAATTTGTTTTGGTTTGTCCTAGTTTCAGTTTTGCCCGGTCCGATTGTGCCCGGTTATGATCGGTTCTTCGGTTCCCGGTCTCAATTGAGGAGCCCCACTAACCACTAGACCATGGAAGATCATGTCAAATAAATGCATATGCGTGATTAGCTTCAAGGCTCTTATGAAATTAAAATTTTATTGGAAAAATTTCACTTAACTCCACATTGGTTTCCAAAAATTCTACTTACTTCTCCTGAAAAAAAGATGTTAACTCACAATCAATCTAGATTTGTCAAAGTACCACAAGCCCAACTCCGTTAACTTTTCTCGAAAATTCTATTAATTTTTTTGGAAATGATGAAAATGCCCTTGTATTTAAAAAATTATTGAAACCTTCAAATGACATAACTCTCTCATACAAGCTCTATTTTGGGCTTATAGTATATCAAATCGGAAGATCAACGATTCGAAGAAAGATTTGGTTATTAATAATTAATATTAATTTAAGTGGAATCTTCCCAAATTTTAGTTCTTATGAAGAAGTATGTATAAGCTAAATGAGACTTGAATATTATACAACTACAAAACATTTAGCTTATACAGAATAATATATTATACAAAATTCCATGCAACTGCTAATGAGCAGAATTACAACTACTAATTTATTCATTTGGAAAAGAAATTTTTAGTCTTTTTAAAAATAAAAATAAAATTAAAAACCAACAAAATAGATATAATCACTTACAAAATACCTAATTCTAATTGCTACGGTGTTTTCCCAAAAACAAATTATGAGATTTGAGTTAAACTTGTGTAAGTATATTAAAAAATGTTATGTGTGTTTTTTTCTAAAATGGCTAACAATCACTTGCGAATTAGGAGGGATTGTACGAACCCATGCGACACATGGCACCACGCGTTGATGTGACATTATAAAAGAAAAATTCAAATGTTCTTACATCACTCTTTCGATAGGGTTCAAAGAAAAATATTTCGTCTTCCCTATCACATGACACCTTTATGTTAACTTTTAGGGAAAAGTTCACTTACCTCCCTCGAAGTTTAGCGCTTTTTCACTTAACTCCACTGCAAAAAAAAACTCTGTCTGTGGAGTCCCCGTGTTTTACAAAGTTTTCACTTAAGCCTGACGACGTTAAGTCCAAGGTGAAAAGTCCATATTGCCCTCCACTTCTAGCTTAATTGACACACGTGGGACGCGTGTGAGGCAATGTGATGTCAAGAGTTTTCAGCTCGACTGAAGTGTGTGTTTGATTGTCTTAGAGGGAGGAAGAGGAAGCTGTCGACAGAGGAAATAGAATCGAAGGAGAGCAACGACGGAGAAAAGAGCTAGAGATAGTGGAATCGTCGACGGAGTTGCAATCGAAAATTGATAATGGAAAAGGTAAGTCGTTAAAAGTTAGGGTTTAAGGTTCGCAAATGGCTGAAATGGATTCTGAGGAATTCTAGGCTTAAATTTTGTGATTGAGATATGAAATTCTGTTGTTGCAATTCGAAATATGGTTTTGACCAACTGATTTGTATATATTTTTCTTAGGGTTAGGGTTTTGTCTTTCGATTTATGTTTAAACATATTTGGGGAAATATTATTCTAAACTTTTATGGTTTGTGTACATTTCAGTGTTAATCCAAACCTCCATTCGTATGCAACCCAACACCAGGATCTGCACATCGAGAGTTCAAGGTATATCACGAGCGGAAGTTTCAACCACCCGAAAGTACCTGCTACGTGGGTGGGAAGGTTGAATTAATCAGCATTCAGGAAGACAAGGTTGGTATGTTTCAATTTTTGGGTGTTATAGAGGAGCTAGGATATTAACCTAATAACCAACTACTTTAGCTCAAGCCTGGAGTTGGTCATTCTCGAAGTGTCCATGAATTGATGAAAGACTGTGATGTGATTGAAATGTTGAATGCATATCCTAGTGAGGATTGAATTCAATTGTACATTATCGATGGGGTTCCCCATTAGGGATGTTAACACCATCGGGGGAACTTGTCCATGTTAGGGAAGGGTTTGAATGGCATAGAGCTGAAGGTATGTCAATTAGGAAGAAAAAGGTTGCACCAGAAGTTGTGTATGTCGATAAAAATGAGGCGAACAAAAAAATATTTAATGAAAATCGGAGGGTAAAATTGTAGAGGAAATAGTTGATGTAGATGAAGTTATTGGGGAGGAATCTGTTGTTGAAGGAAGTGAGGAAGTTGCTGGTGGGGGAGATCAATAAGCTGGTGGTGGGGGAGAACAAGAAGTTGCTACAGAGGGCGATGACATCCCTGATTGGTTGAGACATGTGTCGTTCGTGTCGGAGGGTGAGAGTTAATAATTAGTTGGAAGGGAAGATCTGGATAATGATTTATATGACATTTCAACAAGATCTGAGAAACATGTTGATGAAGAAAGTGACTATCACAGAAAAACAAGTATGCATGAAGAAGAGAATGTGAATGAGAATGACGGTGAGAGTGATGGTGAGAGTAATGGTGATACTGACTTCGAAGATGAAGTGAATTAAAAGGCGGACTATAACCGCGGCCCAATTTGGGAGATGACTTTCAAGATGAAGAAGGTTGATTTGGGCTTATATTCCACATTTAGGGACACAGTAGTGTTTCGCTTAGTGAGAAGAATCCAAAGGATTATGATTGGGTTAAGGAAAAGAATCCAAAAGAATGATGTAAGACGTACTACACGGAGATAGCTAAGTCTTCAGCTCAGACGAATAATTTGTGTGAGTCCTTTAAAAAGTGGATACTGTATGCCAAAGCGAAGCCAATATACGAGATATTGGAGGATTATAGGAGGCAATTGATGCAAATGTTGTTCAAAAATGTTGAGGAAGCCAAGAAATGGAAGGGTAAGATCTGTCCAAAGATTAATGCGGCCCTTGATAAAAGTATAGACGCGAGTAGGCTTTGTAGATGCATTCCGTGTGGGGACGACATTTTCGAAGTCACGGAGTTTGGATTCATATGGACAGTCAACATGGTGGAGAAGTCTTGCAAGTGTATAGAGTGGTAGCTCAACGGGATTCCTTGCCAACATAGTGTTTCAGTGATACAGTTCTTGTGCCATAAACTAGAGGACTACGTTGACAGATTCTATTTTGTGGATAACTACAAGTCAGTGTACTCATACTTCATAAAGCATGTTGAGAGCAGGGATAGATGACCTACTACTCTTGGACTTTAGAGGATATTACCTCCAAATGTCCAGAAACCAACTAGTTGGCCGATGATGAGAAGGAAGCCTAGTGCTGGGGAGAAAGTATTACGGGACGACCAAGCTACAAGGGTAAGAACCCGTAGTAAATGCTCGATATGCCACAAGGTTGGACATAACAAGAGCACTTGTTATGCAAACGAAGTTGCACAGACCGGGACACAGAAAAATTGGAGGAAGATCAACTTTTTTATAGAAAAGAATTCGCTCAAGACTTCAAGTAAAAAAAAGGAAAGATTAGAAAGGAGCCTACAGAAGAGGAAATGGTTGAGATATTCTGGAAGAGAAGAGTTAGAGTAGATAAGAGACTAACATTGCGACGAGTTCTACCGAAGACATCAACTAAGACTTGCACAGCTGCGGAAATTGATCACAAACGAGCGGGTGCTTCATAACAAATTCACCCAAGTTCTCCACAGACACAAGTCACATTTACACCCTCTCGGGTATAATTGTTTCTCAATTTTTGCTCAAATACATGTGAACTTATATAATCTTGCCAAATTTTGATCAAAATGCACAATCTGTACAATTTCTTATGCACAATCTTTGTACAAACTTATGATTCACATAATGCTTAATTTAAAATTTTGAACCAAAACACAACATCAATTTCACAAAATGAGGACTTCTTTACTAGTTTATATCAAAACATTTTTTGAAAATAAACAACATTACTCCATCTCCTAAAAACACATGACATAATACAATACAAAAACTAAAATTCCAACGAATATTAATAATCTTCCATTTCTTTTCTTCAAACTCCTGGCTTCTTCCTTATACTTTCTTTCCCTCTCCTCGAACTGCAATTCACAGCCAGCAAACTTGCTTTCACTCTTAGATTTCTCGTGCAGAACACACTCAACTTCTTCATCCACGACTTTGACCGTGTCCTCTGAACTTGTAATTCTTTGAAACAAACACGGTAGCTCCCTTTTGCTAAATGAACAAGTTCTCGGGCCCACCCACTTGAAAAAGTTGCATTTGAAATGCTTCTATTACAAATTATACAACCAATTACTTCATATCGTTCTCAGCGTTATACACATTCTAATCAATAACCAATTAAGTTCATAATCACACTTAAATAACAAAAAAAATATCATCAACCCAACCATAAATCAATATGCAGCAGCCCTAAATTATCATAAACCACTTAACCATGTTCATTTGGGGAAACATAAAACCTAAAACCAAAATTACCTAAATGATCAAATTTGGAAAATCCCTAATATGGAAAACCCTAAATTGTACAAATTTGAAATACCACAAATCAAAACAATCAACACACCATTGCCGAGAATCTCCCACAACCAATGAACCTTCGACCTGGATTGTCGTTGGTTCAAGAGATTCGAACGGGTGCTTGAACTCTACAAAAACATTCGGCCCTTTCGTTGCTCATCTCCTCCATCGAGTGCACCACACGGCCAGTCGTCTTCTATTTTGGGACTTCCACGCGACACTTCTTCCTCAGCTACGTTTGTGTCGTTCGCAAATTTCAGCTCCGTTCGTGTCTTCTTCCTCGGCTTAGCTTAGCTTTCCATTTGACGAACATGACGCATCTGTTTGCACCTCATAACAATATTTACAAGGGCAATTCTGTCATTTTCAAAATAATTACCCCCCACGTGATGGTCACGTGGTCACATCTTGTCCCAAATTTAACTCTGTCGGGTTTAAGTGAAAACGTTGTAAAACACAAGAACTCTACAGATATAATTTTTTTCGCGAGAGAGTTAAGTGTAAAAGCGCTAAACTTCAAAAAAAAAAGTAAATAAGTTTTTGGGAAAATTCCATTTAGGTACTTTGGAGAATACAACATTTGCACTTAACTAACATAATTTTTCAATTTGGCTTGAGAGACACCTGAACTTTCTTAATGTGACACTTCAGTTTGACATTGTTAAATTAATGGTGAAAAGTCCAAAATACCCTTAAGTAACCATTAAATTTTCAAAATAATATTAATTATTAATAATATATTAAAATTTTCGAATGATAATACTCTCATACGAGCTCTATTTCAGGCTTATAGTATATCAAATCGAAGAAAATCGAAAGATCAAAAATTTTGAAAAAATATTTTTTATTATTATTATTAATGAATATTATTTTCCAAAATTTCATCCAACGATGACAAATTTCTTATACTCTTAAAAAAATTCGTTTGAAGTTTAACGGTGCTAGAACAAAATGCAAAAAAACATTATTAATAATTATTATTTATATTATTAATATTTTTGTAATAATTATTTACCAAGTAAAAGTAAATCAATTATTAATAATATATAGACAAAAAATTATTTATTCGAAGTTGTCGACTTCCGATTCTCTTCGATCTGATATAGTATGAGCCTAAAACAAAATTCGTATGAGAGACTTATGTTATTCGAAAGTTTCAATAAATTATTAATAATGGAGAGAGAGAACGAATGACAAATTTTGAAAAATTAATGGTTAGTTGAGGGTATTTTGGACTTTTCACAATGAATTTAATATTGTTAAACTGATGTGTTACATTAGAAAATTTCAATGGCTCTCCGGCCAAATTGAAAAGTAACGTTAATTAAGTGCAAAAGCTCTATTCTTCGGATGAAATTTTCCCCAAAATTTGTTCATGATTTTCACCCATGGTTTGATTCTCCTTAGAATGCTTCTCTTCCGAAAATTACATGGCAGAGCATATGGCGAAGCAAATGGCCTTATTGAAATTGATAGGCAGAATCGTAAATGAATGTAAAATTTCAAAAAGCTTCCAGATTTGTGAGAATAAGATGGTAAGGCAGAGTCTATCTCAGACATTCCGATCTGTCAAGAATCGCAACCCTAACCTCGACCCACCAAAATTGTCTTCGAAACCATGGTCTGTGTATCTCATCCTCTCCACCAATCCTCCCATCAAGACCTACGTTGGTGTCACCAACAATTTCTCTCGCCGGTATCTTCATTTCTTCGATTTATTTCATCTTATGTAGGCTTAATATTGCAAATTTATAGATTGTGCATATATGGGTCATTGTATTTCCTCAAATTTAATTCATTTTTGTTGTAAATTGGGTCTGGTACTATATGGGTGTGTCTGAATGATCAAGTTTGAAGATTTAGAAATATTATGTATGTTTCTGAAACAAATTGTATGGTAATTGACGTATTGAGTATTAATTATCTTCCATTGAGAAAACTTCGGGATAATGTTCAGCAATTATGAGGACTGAGTTGAACTGCTATCATGTAGATGTGGGTGCATTCTCAAAACCCTTCATTTGAGCTGTAGTTAGAATGTAATCAAGAGAATTAAAATATATGGGAGAGATAAGGATGGTCTTTTCACCATTCTTGTTATGTAAAATATGATCGTGACACAAGATCACAATCTGAATATTGTTTGTAAGTAGCAACGATTCATACTATATTTCCTTAGATAACAGTCTAAGCCGATAAAATTGTTTTCGTCTCCTGTAGTCTGAAACAACATAATGGTGAACTTCAAGGTGGCGCAAAAGCATCCCGTGCAGGAAGACCGTGGGCTTGTGCCTGCATTATTCATGGCTTCAAGGATCAAAGTGAAGGTATTTTGTCCATAGTATAATATAGTATATGTATATCCCCCAAAAGCTTACTGTATCTCCAAAGATTTTAATGGTGTGTTCAGCTTTTGTGACAAGATTGCATATTCCAAACAAAGAAAGAATAGTAGTATAATTTCATGGACACAATAATGTTACTTTTGTGTGCCCATTGTCATTTAAAGGAACTTATTTTAGCGTGCCTTGTGCTTCATAACTGGTAACTATCTGGATTCATGTTATATATCAGTCATCAGTACCTAGTTTGATTGGTTAATCGACATAGATTGTTATATATCCACGCTAATGGTCCATAAGAGAGTATGAATGAAAGCTGCACTACTAGTCAGCTACAGAAGCAGGAGATGACCATTTCTGTTGCATAAGTTGGCAACTTATGGTATTACGAGTACTGAGTCAAATAAGCTGATGATGTTTGCCTGATGAATTTAACTAAAATTTCTGCTTCAGAAGCTAATAAACACTACATCATTTTCTCAGTATGGTGTTGGCTTACAGTCATATCCAATATTAATTTTGATGTGATGTAACCCTCTGTTCCTAAGTTATCATATGTGTTTGTATAGAAGCTTCATTCTTTATAACTGGAAAACAGCTTGTGCCGCGTGCTCCTTCTTGACCTTATTGGGAAAGGGATTGATTATCAATTAATAATATATTATGTACCGTTCTTATTCATTAAATATTTTTTTTATTTCTTCGTTTGTTTTGTTGATTGGTTTCTTATACATGTAGCCTGCGAGTTTGAATCAAAATGGAAAAGTGCCTCTAGAAAATTACCCCGCAAAAGGGAAAAGGAAGACCAATCAAATAAGGCAGATGACCGATCTCTTCCATTGCTGCAACACAGGCAGGCGGCTCTAAATAAAGTCAAAGATTTGTTTGATTTCAGTCACATGGAAATTGATTGGCGACTAGATCCATCTTGACTTGATAAGTGACATTGTATCATTTACATTTCTATGTTAATTTGTAACATTATAATTTATAATACGTTAAGCTAATGAGAAATGTACAATCGAGGAAGATTGCATCTTCCAGTGCCAACACATTAAATTGTAATTAATCTAAATCTAATGGTATTTACGAGATGCCACTTGTGTAACAGAAAATAAGCTCATCAGCATATTTTTCCTCCTCCCTTTGACTGGATGATAAGAACTACAGGATCAGGTAGAATTAGTAGAAATTTATGATAATGTTATAAGATTATGCTGTTTGAAGTGTCAGTAATGTATATGTACATAATTTATAATTATTTTTTACAGCCCTATACTCCATTTAATTTGTTTGAGTACATCCAATACGTAGATTTCATAAAGCAACCCGTGTGGAGGATGGAATTGTAGGCATGCTGGTGGGATCATTCAATAAACTCTTATGTTGACAAAATCAAGGTCTTATACACATGTAGCAATAATCTTGTCATGAAATGCTATATACAGGCTCTTGAGGATGTTTACAAATTATCCACTGTTGTATTAAGGCCACAGTGTCATAGAAATGGCATGTAATTGGAGAATGTCACTTCCTTGCGCCTATATATATTCATCCACATCATACCCAAATAGAGAGCAATAGAATTTGAGTGGGTCTCATCGCTCATGAACCATGTTCTTCGATCCCAACTTTATGATTAAATATGAATATTTACTACACAAAAATGCCAAATCAATCTTCGTCCCATTTTTTCATAATTATCTCCGCATTTTTTCTCCTTTAAAATTAAATTTTAAATCTTGCATTTTCGAAATCGTGCAGGCCCATAACTCTGTTCACTAGTTTCTTCATCATCATGCACCTGACCTTGGTGAGCTTCTCAGCCTCTCTCCAATCCCGAACATACTCACCGTCCACGCTGGAGTTGGATTGCATAACCGACACCAACAAGTGACGATTTTGAAAAGAGAAATTATTTCATCTTTCAATGATTGCGAAAATGGTGTTTAGTTATGTATGAAAAAAAATACATATTACTCAAAATAAGGCGTATCAAAGTGAAATAAGTGTTCGGTTAAGTAGAGATGAGAGTGAAGAAGACATTTTTCTCCTTGTGAGAAAAAACGTACTTTAGTACACTTAAGTATTAATTCATGATTTCAATACCAATTTTCATTATGTAAGTTAACAAAATTAATTTTTATAAAAAGACTACAATATCATTCATTCCTTTTTATTTTATCAGCCCTTCATTACCTTTTAAATTTTCAAAAGAGTGTCATTACACAATAAAATCTATTTTTCTTGAAAGTCTAAAGCGGCTTTGCTACTCGTACTAATGAATTGTGTGGACCCGAACTTCATCTCCAAATTCTATAAATCAATCAATAAAATAATGGTCTGTTATTGTTTTGCTCTGCTGGATGTACCCAAAAATTGTTTCTGGTTTTGGACAAACTAGTACAAGGAAAATTTATACTTGACCAAAAAAAGAGAATACTGTGAGCCTCTACAAATGATGAGACTATAACAAATAATATAGAGAGCCAGTTGAATAGATTTTGTTATACAGTCTATAAAACCTTAAAATCTGATATTTTGAAACTATAATAATGAATTAAACCATTATCATCGGTTATCACCACTTGACCAATTAAATCTTTTCATTTGATGATAACCATTACAATTAATTGGCATACAAGCCAATTAAAACAATATAACAGCAAAACAGCTCCATGCGATAATTGTAAACAGTAAAAAAAACAAAATCCCGCAATCACAATCTAGATATGCCAATTCTTGTATACATTGATGAAAGAGAGAATTGGGGAAATCAGCTGCAGAAACTAGCGAAATATTTGTCCAGACTATCTGAAGCCACTTTACGCTCCTCTCTTAACCTAACCTGACATTCTGTCTAGTCTTTATCATTCGTTTGAGTGTTGCTAGCCATAAACTGCATTCATCCCACTCGCTTGTGGTAAGAAGTACCTATAAATTATGGGAGAAATATTTAGGTCATATCCCGATATGGAGAGTTTCCCTGGCGTAAATGAACATGTATTTCTATTAAAGTACCTGGATTTGAAGGGCAGCACTGAAATCACCATTATCCAGCGCCTGGCATAGTTGCACAAGCTTATCACCAGCATTTTTCGATATGTCCCCATTGTTGAGTTTGGCAAACAAGGCACCTATTTTTCTTGAGTTGTCTTCAATTTCACGCTTCTTGGCTGGATTTGCACGTGCACCTCCTACTGCCTCTGATGTCTCTTTAAAAAGTCTAGTCAGAGATGCAATGACTAGCTTTTGGTGAGCTGCAACAAATCATGCAAAAATCATCAGGTTAAATGAATCAGAGACAACGATATGGCTAAGTAGATCAATGAACATCAAAACTGGTATCCTTTCGTAGCCTAACACCGCATGACTACACTACATCATCTGAAATACTTCTACTGCATCACTTGTAAAGGACCTCCATTCAAAAATATACCAATTTATACATGGACTTTGAACGACGTACAGAATTTAAATATAGAACTTGCATAGAAACATACATTACATAAATAGTGATTCCTATATTACCAGGTACATTTGAAGTATCAACTGTTTGTACTGTAGGTAGGGGTGCTGGCGATGTCATAGCTGGTTGCCTTGATGCGGACTTGGTAGGACTAGATGGTTGAGTACCTGTCCCAGATCTTTGAACACCTGTATTATTCACTGGCATAAATCCCCTTGGTGCAGGGGAGGGGGATACCATCTGTGGCATATTTTGGCCTGGAACAGAACCCAGTGATCCAGAGTTAGGTGGTACTGGTTGGTAACTAGGATTAGTTGTCCCCTACAAGTAAAAGCAAGGAAAAGGTCGGTCCATGATTCAAACAAAAATCTAGTAACAAAAAAATTGAAATCAGAGGCACATAGCACAGACAGGATATAACTGAGAACCCAAAGAGGGCTGCTGATACTGCTCCACGTTTCTCAGCATAGCTGGAGTTGTAGGGATGAAGGGTCTGACAGCAGGCTGAGAGGTAACAGGAGGTGGACCAAAGTTTGCCTAGAAGGAAACAAATAAATAAAAGTCATATAACGAAGATTAGAAATCAACATCTTAGCTCACTTAACTTAAATTGACAAAATGTTGATTAAAATAAATATTGTAAATAACAGTAATTCTCATATGACAAGTTATTTCATCCATGGATAAAAACTTGCACCATCATTTATATTTCATTGTTACATACAACTACTGAACAAAAACCATTTAGTATGCTCCAGGTGGATGAATAAAAATGTGCAACATCATTTTTGTCATTGTTACACAACTATCGAGCAAAATTTAGTATACTTGAGCTGGTTGAGTCTGTTCACAATTACTCTTAATTATATAATTAATTAGAAGGAACCTACGAAAATGCAGCAAAAATTACCGGAGGAACCTGAGGTTGAGCTGGAAGAAACACACTGGGTGAAGGTGCAGCAGGCTGATATGGTGGAGCACTATAGCCTCCTCTTCCATATGAAGCAGGTGACTGCTGATAATTATCACCATATAGTGGACTTCCAGGAACTCTCTGCTGTAACCGTGAAGCGTTACCATTTGAATCCTAAATAATTAACAAGCAGAAACAAACCCAAATGCCAACCACAGATAAGCAGAAATGTTCAACTATTAAACAGAAACAAATACAGATGATATTTATTGACAGCGCCCGTATTAAAAAAAGAGAAGCTAGAAAAAGCACCGGGTAATATTGTTGGGAAGGATCAACACCATAGTTGGTTTGCTCAGTTCCATACGCAGATAAATGATTTGGTTGAGAGTTCACAACAGGCATAGTCTTAGCCTCTTCCTCTGCAAAGATTGAAAATGAAAAATCATAAGATTACAAAATTCCAAGCAGGAAGGGAGAGGAGAACAAGTGGTTCATGCAGTAGCAAAGCTCATTATGGTTCAAGTATACACAAGACCATCAGAAAATTGTCATTAAGGAGAAAAACATGGTAGATTAATAAAATCTATTAGAACCCCATGCATGCAAAGTGCTATTTATCAATAGCGCATAAACATGAATAAGTGTCAATGGAAGAGATAGGAAACAGCAGGGGCACTAGTCTGCAATATTGGGACCAACTCAAATGGGCGGCATGGAAGGAAGATTCTAGCATTTGATATAATACTTCATGTTAAATTTTCACAGTTGAGAATTTTGAAGAAAAATAAATAGTTCAATATAAACTTAAGGTCAGAAACACTTGAGTAAGCATTCTGATCATAGCGAATGCCAGATCTAGAACCATTAATGATGCGTGAACAGAAATTAAGTGTCCGAGTCATGCCCAATATGAAGTTTAAAAAGATTATCGCCTCTAAATGTGCTCGGATATTTTAATCGTATTTTCCCTTGAAGTAGCATTGCATGAACAGAAATTAAGTGTCCGAGTCATGCCCAATATGAAGTTTAACAAGATTATCGCCTCTAAATGTGCTCGGATATTTTAATCGTATTTTCCCTTGAAGTAGCATTGTCGGAACTGCTTCGACAATCAGCTTTATTTATTACAAGCACCTATTCACATGCATGGAAGCCCAGCTAGTCAGATGGATGTGCCTCCCAACAGTTGTAACTTTAAACCAATCATAGTGTTTGCATTGCTTGCAATATGAGAATAGTTCAAAAAAAATAACAGTGAGATAAATTAGGAGGCTCAAAAAAATTATGCAGGGAATCGGTAGAAAGGAAACACTTAAGAACAGATGATTTAATAGAGGTCATAGCAATAGGAATTTTTTTGGAGAAAAGTAGATGGTCAAAAGAGTAGAGAATTTGTGAAGTCTACTTCACTCTATTTGGGGAATGACTTGGTTGTTTACCGTAGTAGAGGATACAGACAGAAGATTTATATATGTATAAACAACTTTTTTATTCAGTTTATATTTATCTTTAACTAGGCGTCTCATTCTCCCTTAAAAAACTAGTAGATATGAATGGAAACTACGTCCACTGCACTAAATCAAAGAAAAAATTCCAAAAGCACATACCAGATTTTGCGGAGAGAGCAATTCGATCTCGTAAGATCACAAGTTCAGGTGACAATTCATCGGATCCCAAAAGTTTTAGGTACTCCATTGCAGTAGTTAGAAGTCCTTGACTAGCTAAAATTTCAGCATATTTCTCAACAAGCTTGCATAAAGACGCACTGAATTTTTTCTGCCCAGTTGCCAAGGCAAGAACTATGGTCTTTTCCATCAAATCCTGACAAAATAAAGGAAGTGTTAATTTCCAAACGAAGATGTTTGAACATCTAAATTTGGCTGACTCACCTGAAGAAGGTCAACATATGATTTCCCTTTGTCCTCCGCTGACAAACTCCTTGACCAAATTTCCACTGTTTTGTCAATATTTCCAGCACATATATAACAAAGTGTTGCAGCCAGTGTATTACCAGCAGCCATGAGTTTTGAAGCAAGAGTGTCACAAAGCACAGTCCACTCATCTCTCTGCGCAAACTGTCACATGGATGACGAGAATAAACTGTCTGATAGTATACTTGAATTCATGCAGAAACTAGCAATGAATAGCTACATTACGTCGGCAAGGTTATTTAGTGGTGTGCTCTTACAAATTAGAAAATTCTAACTGGTTTGCATGACCTTTTGGTGTGGATCACACCAAAGGGCTTAAATTTATTACAGGAATCAATCATATCGTCCAAAATAAATCTAACAAGTTTTTCATACTAATTTTAATTATTTCATTCAAGAATGAGTGGCTGATCATATTTATTAACATGAATTAAAGTTGTGCAAAAAATACAAACCCACAACCAGAAAAAGTGTAACAATGTCTACAGAGTTTAAGGAATAAATTTAGGGATAATTCTTGTTCACTACGGTGAACTATGACTCATTTGCATGTCACTATGGTGTACTTATTAACGTGTCACTTCAATACGGGAAACTTTATTTAATTGTCACTGTTTCTAACAAAGTTAATTTTGATATGAAATGTCCATATTGCCCTTGTATTAGAATTTTAAATAAATCTAAAAAAATATTTTTTTAACTTTTTAAAAATATATATTTTTATGAAATAAATAATAAAAAACTGATCTCAATATTATTACTTTTTTTATAAAAAAAAATTTCGAAAAAACATTAAAAATAATAATACTCAAATCAGTTTTTATTATTTACTCCACAAAAAAAAATTCTTAAAATAAAGTTTAAAAAATAATATTTTTTAAATACAGGGGTATTTTCAACATTTAATAAAATTTGAAAGTTAAAACCGTACATTTTCCATCTGTTTTAACGGTGTTAGGGTAAAATGACACATAAAAATAGTCCCCCCTATTGAAGTGACGTTAATAAGTACACCGTAATGACATGCAAATGTGTCATAGTTCACCGTAGTGAACAGGAATTATCCCATAAATTTATAATACATGACATAAATTTAAAGAAGAAAATGAACCCAGAGTTGAATAGCTTACAGTACAGAGAAGAGCAAGTGTCTCCTTCCAAAATTTCAGGGGCCTGGTGTTTACAAGGCTCACCAAGTCATTGTTCACCATAGCAGAAACAACCTGAGAAGTTGGAATAAAATTAGAGTAAATGAGCATGATAAAGCAGTTTAAGAGATAAAATACCACATCTTCAAGGTTATATGCATTTCTACAAATATGGCTACCCACCTATAGATGAAGCATGAAATTACATGTACCTTTAGGTAAGGCGAACGGGCCATCTTAAGGTACTGATCACGTGTGCTCTCCCATAACGAAGCACCACCAACATGAGCAATCACTAAAGCATCAGCCATTTTATTAGCAGTTATGCATTGTGCAACTGCCCCTTTGTAGTCCCCAACAACTAAGGCGCGTTGAATGGCATCATCAAATGATGGATCAGCGCTCTCCTCAATTTCATCTTGTTCTTCTTGTTCTTCTTGTGTCTCAATAGGAATAGTATCCTCAATAGCAAACTTATTAGCACCAGTGGATGAGATAGGTGTCTCAGTTTTTGGACTGGGAAGATTGTTAAAGAAATCTTCCCCGTTATCAGAAAGGGAAAGGTTGGCATTGTTATCTGATCCAATTCCAACTTTATCTGCTTCCTTATCCTCAACCCCAAGAGCATTTACTTCCTGAGAAAGAACATCTTCCACAGCTTCATTTTCTTCTATAGGCATGCTGAAACCAAGGTGGGTAAGCAATTTTGTCCTTGCCGTCCCATCATCTTCAAACATGACCTTTAAGAAATTCCATGTTTCTTGATCCTCCTGGGATCTGTTCAGGAAGG
The DNA here is from genome assembly GCA_963920655.1 of Geranium rotundifolium. Taxonomy (NCBI): domain Eukaryota; kingdom Viridiplantae; phylum Streptophyta; class Magnoliopsida; order Geraniales; family Geraniaceae; genus Geranium; species Geranium rotundifolium. Next base: position 9,203,516 of record OY987314.1, read on the forward strand.
ACAAAATTATTAGGCCGCTAGACTATTCAAGAAACATGGCATACAAGGCATACTATAGTTCGTAGGATAGAGGCATACTCGGACTCATCAGACTTCTTTTCACATAATGACTTGAGCAAAGCTCTATCCCCATCTTGAATAGAAGCTTCAAATTCAGTTGAGCGACTCACCAAAGTATCTTCTGTAACTAAATTATGCACAAAAACCTGAAATAAATAGAGATAAGAAACTATAAATACTACTGGATGAGAGAGTGAAAACACAGATTGTTATTGCCTGTCTAAGAAAACACACCTCTGAAGCACCCACAGGAGTTGACTTGGGGTTGAATGAAACAAGCTTTCCACCAAAGCCAAAAGATGCCCCAGCCGGACGCTTATACCATTTGGGAGCTCTCAGAGGGGCTGCACAGGAAAGATAGCATATAAGGAAGAAACAAACGCAACCAAATACCATAAAAACACTTCTGATATCTGCAGCCAAGCAGGTGACAGTACAAAAGCAGATGCAATGGATGCTTCATTAGTTTCTTATGTAATATTCTGTTTTCCTATAGAACTCATGAAATATGGTTACACCCATCAAACAGTGTGTTATTAAACTCTGTCAACTCCATAAATTTGGGACAAAACTCAACCAATTCGGTCAAACTCGTAACTCAGTAAAAAGTCAAGTTTTAAAACAAAATTAACAAAACATAATTTTTATTTCAATTGTTTATTGTTCTCAATAGCTAATATTCAAATACTGCATATTTGTGGTTCTTAATAATTAGTAATGTTTGTTCTGCAATTAGTAATTTCTCTTTACAAGTTTATAGCCAAAGTGATCAAAATTGTGAAAATAGAAAATAGTGATAGTTGACAAGTTTGGGATTAAAAGTGACTAAATTTTATTAATTGACTTCAACATTATTGTATATAGATATTTAATCATTTATTTAATACAAAACGAGTTTTGCCTAGATCTTGAAACTCCTTATTTTTCGGCTCGCCGAGTTCTACTCATTTCCGAGTTTCATAACCTTGCATCAAAATTTAATAGTTTGTGTAAAAAGACCCTGGTTTGTGTCCTTATGCTGAATAGAAACCTTTAACAAGCTTAGCATACTAGAGACATTTCCAAAGAATCACTACAAATCTTTTTTGATTCGTATTTGATTTATTGTTGAAGGTCAATTAGAAACTAATTTGTTCCCTGCACTGCCATCTGTAAGCTCTAACTAACTCTGTATTTGTAGGACTCTTATTCTACAACAACTAACAAATAGTCATCAAGTGATAAATGATTCCTTCAATACCAATTTGTGTTACGAATACTGTTTTTACAGGCTCAATCTACTGCAAATAACTTAATTGCATGTTGTCATCCATAGACTTCTCAAACAACAGCAAAAACCAACAAATGTTATCAAATTCAAGACTTGTTCACATTAATAAACTCGTTACAATACCTGTAACAAACTCATTCTCCCCAACACCATATCGGCTGCAACCCTGTGAAACAAAAGCGACGAATCCATGATAAGGTATGGATAATGCTATTAAGAGAAAAAGGAAACTTGGCAGTTTAGTTTAAACACTTAAGATTAGAATGTGAAGTGTGTTTGTGTAAATTCATTAAAAAAACTGTTCACGTCCACCTAACATTTCATTTCTTAAGTAATTGCTTTCTCCATAAAGCAGAACACACCTCGATGTTATAAATGCCGATCTTGCCATCAAATGAAGATGCTGAAATAACACCCGGTATCTTTGGGTACCAGTGTACATCAAAATTCCAGTTGGTCCCGGTAGGCAATTCACATACAATCTGCTCCGAGAAAAGACAAGACACTGAGCATGGCTCAGAAAACAGCTAGAATAAAAGGTGCCCTCGATACACTAAGAAAGGGAATAAATATTGAGGGGTACAGGATGGAAGTCTAAGCAGTGTGTGTGTGTGTGTGTTCCTTACCTCTCCAGAAACAGTATCCCAACAAATAGTACGGTTATCTTTCGCACAGGTGAGCAAATATGAACTGTCATTAGGGCACCATGCCATTGCAATTACACCTGGTGCAAGAAGATACATAAAAATAAACAAAGAGGCCAAAAATGGCAAGAATGTATGATACATTTTGACCATAGAATATGTAGAGGAATGAAATACATGTGAGAAATGATAAATAGGCAAATAAATCTGTGACAAAAACTTCACAGAATTTGTCGCAAGAAATATAGCACAATATTGACAGTCTTCTTTTGCCATCAGTTTAAACTTTCTTCAATGATTTTACATTCCTTCTATAACGAATAACATACAATAATTTCGTAAATATAAGCATATCATTACCGATTCCTGTTTTAAAAATACAATTTTATGGCATTATTATTATTATTGAACAAAAGATAGTGAGGGCTCATCTTAAGAATAAATTAGTTATTCATGGGAAACCACATTTTTCCATTGTAAAACCTTTACTCAAGTAACAACTAGAGACATATAAAAATTAGATCTATTCGTAAATCGTAATGACACAACACTTTTTAAAGTATAATACCTTTACTGTGCCCCACAAACTCCTTGATCGGTGACATAGTGTTCCGCATATCCCAGAGCTGCTTGCAAACATCATTACATAGAGAAAATTAAATATGTTTACGGAAAAAATAAACAATCCCCTCTGCCAAGACATTACCCTCAGAGTAGGTGAACTATCATCATCGGAAGCAACAACAAGCTGAGTGGCAACATCTGGATTCCACTGCAAAACAGAGCATCGCCTTTTATCTGACTCTGAGAAACTGCCAGTTGACAGACCATGTCAGACGATAGAAAAGATCAATCCAGATAACTATTCAGAATGGATCATTCCGGCATCCTCCAAATATGAGACAAGCAATTTACCTTATCACTGGCTTTTGTTTCTTCAGGTCCCAAACCACTGAAAATGAAAACAAAAATATATGTTCAGAATAACAAGACTACAAACTAACAAGCATGAAAAAATATTCATCCTTTACCTGTTGTCCCATTATATGAAGTAGAAGCCAAAATATGTTGAACCTTGCTATTCCAAGATACATAAGAAATTTCACCTTGAGCAGCAGAACCAGTACCCTGGTTAAAGAATTCACATATCAGGTCAAAAATGACAATATATTTAAAAGCTATAATGGGTTAGTTTCCAACATTTCATATTAATTATTAAAGGTCTGAAAATCACCAAATAACACAGCAAAAGAAAGGCATCCAATGATAGAATGCTTGGAGACTGCTGTAAATATAGAATAGTATAAATCCTTATATACATAATGAACATAATAGAAGTCAATAGAAAGAAAAACAACACATAAAACATAACTAAATAAATAAGCACAACAAACTCGGAAATTTTAGAAACTCGGTAACTCTGGAAAATGAGACAGTATAAGCAATAAAGAAATGAACGTTCAAATAGATCTCCCGCCAAAATCCAGCTATTTGTCTAGCACCAAAAGAACCACAAAAGCCATAAAAATCATTCATATCCGAACTACAAATACCTACTATCTTAAACCATCACTCCAGTATAGAGACCACAATCATAGGCATAATCCATGGGCAGGGGGGACACAGAGAACAAAGCTCTCTAGCAACTAAATAGAATAGCTAGATTGTTGACGAAGGATATAAGAGTAATACTATCAAGATATGATAACCTTGTTAGTCATGGAAAAGGATCCCAATAACTATCGATTACTGTATGCAACCATTCGCGGTCGAAACTTGCCATATTGAAGAAACAAACCTTTAAAGGTGGAAAATGAGAAGGTTGTCCTGGATTAGACAAATCCCATATGCAGATTTCGCCATCATCAGCCCCAGATGCAAGCAAGTTTGGCGTAAAGTTGTTAAATTCAAGGCCACGAACCTGAAATACATGAGTAAGCATTCTAAGTTCCAACACCAACATCAAATTCCCATCAGAGATGAACTGGCAAAGAAAAAAACAGGTTTCAATTGAGGAGAATGAAGGAACTCACAGGGCCTTTGTGCCTTGAAAGATGTCCAACAACAGCCTTTTCACTTCCCTTAGAACTGGTAAGGCAGCATACCAAACAGATTGCAGAGATTAATATTGCAACCTTCTAATAGTTATTGACGTCTATCTTTTTATGATGAAGCAAATATTTGAAGAATATGTGCTATGGCAAGCACTAATTTGGTTCATAATAGATCAAATAAAATATATTAGAAACAATTACCAGCGATATCATAACATGTATGAATACTTGGGCAACCATAAAGATCATGAAATATTCCTTTCTATATATGCCCAACATTGAGCAAACCATAAATTAAATTTATTAAATAGAAAATTCAAAGAAAAACTTTCATCAACCAACAGCCATGTATGTTCCTACTAAAACCATGAAGTTCTTCCTATTGTTGCCTATCCTTCAGCAGGAAACATTCACATCATCAGTCACTAAAAAATAGCTTATTCCAAATTTTATCATCTTCCCATTTGTCAATATGATAAACAAACTGTTGAAAGTGATATAAAGATCTTACTTGAAAGAAGAAAAGAATAATAACTACCAAACAATTTAGTCAATAATGAAGCAAACTAATCTCCAGTGACCAAAATCAAAGATCAATAAAAAAAAAACTTGGATATCGAAAGATCATAATTTCCTTCCTTATGTCCATCTACATTTCTAGAAGCCAGACCCCATCAGATCAATTCATTTAAGGGACAAACTTTCAAGCAGTAGTAATTGCTTCCTTTTTGTACCCCATGTTCTAGTCGTCTAGATAAGCCACCTCTAATACGCATAGAAAAGTAAAAGTGCTACAAACCTAATGCAAATACAATCAAGCCAGTCATAAACCAATTATTATTGTAGAGTTATGAATTCTGTCATTTTTTTTCTTCTCTATCCAAGCATTGCCTTATGCACCCAAGAACAATACAGTCATAAAATCAGAGAGGGCTCAAAATATAAGCAAATATATATGGCTGCAAGCGGAGATGGTTACACTAATTCATCAAACTACAGTTTACTGCTAGATCTAATTGAGCCAACAGAAAACATGACAATTGACTAATCATTCAATTCAACCAAACAACAATCATATCAATTTACACCACACTCCCAACCTTGAATCCAATCCACTATAAGAAGCAAAAAATATCTTCAATTACCGGATAAGAGCCTGCGGGTTCCAAAGGTGAATGTTCCCGTCGACGAGCCCGCCAGCGATAAGCCCGAGGCCAAAGTCCTCGGAGCCCGATCCATTCCTTCCCCATGATAGGCGGTTGAAGCGCTCTGAGCTAGTGCACTCCACGACGACGGGAATCTCCAGATCATCGGACTGGAAATCGAGCTTTAAGATCTCAAGACTTGCGGAGGAACTGAACAACGAATCCACCGCCCCAGCCATCGTCCCCGCCGCCATGTACGGTGCATCCGGCGCCAGCGCCACCGACGCCGATTTGTTAATACTCTTAATACACGCCATCACGAAACACCAATCGGAATCAGTGTGTGGAGGAGATGAGTGAGCACTGGATCTGATGTGGGAATTGGGAAGAATTCTTGGGACGCAAAGCCTAGGGTTTGATCCAATTTAGGCACAGAGATTTGAGAGAACGAAGAAGAAGACAAACACAGAGCACACTTTTTTCTCTTCTCTTCTAATCTCTCCCCAGCCCAGTGTAGTAGAAAATAATTTGATTTATTTATTTTGCTGTTTCTTTTATCTTTTTTTCAGTTTCGCGTTGTCGAGGGTTTTTGCGCTGTATCGAATTGGATACACAGCTGACTCTTGCATGGAGGGTTATGATTTCCTGCGTTCTCTCCCTATGGAAGCATTCATAAATGGTGTTGTACCTATGGTCTTTTTTCGTTGAATCTGTGTGTTGACCAAAATGGTACAATATAAAGAAGCGTGAGTGTAGGTTCTTTTGACGTAGACGATGCAACCGGATCTCGTGTTTTGTCATAAAACCAATTACATTCCTACAACTGTACAAAATTTTAGCGCTCACGTATGTTTTTATGCTGAATAAGAAAATTCAAGATTTTCTCATTGAGTTTGAACCTTTTTTATTCTTTACCCTTCAAGAATGGTACATCAATATTTTATTTTTGAGTAATTATACATTTCATATTCTATTCCAAGACTCTATAGGTTCTTTTTACTCTCAACGAGATTCAATTTTACAACCTTTTATTTTGAAGTGCGAGTCTAAAATAATTTGAATGTCTTCTTAAATATTGGTTTAAATTAAAAAAACGCATATTGTTGTTATAAGACGATAAATTGTTACAAAATCCAATATTTTCCCCAATTTATATCGTTTTATTAAAAGAATATGTATATGTAGGGGCATAATCAAGTGCGAACCAGGAGGAGGGTTGTATGAACTGTGAGAACTAGCTACTCGCACGTATTTCCTTTATTAAGTCATTTATTTTCATAAAATCAGTCCGTGTTTCCATTATATGACATGTATTTCCATAATATCCATGGAATTGTGTAACGAGGGGTCCTTGGGTGTAACGAGTGGAATGAGAATTTTTTATAGGAAATATTACAGTTGTCCCATATCCTTGACTTCAAATTGGCTTGATAAGAAAATCTGAAACTTGTCTAGCTCGTGGGTATCATCTCCTGTCAAAACAATGGCATCTACATACACAATTAAAATAGCAATTTTACCATTATTGTGTTTGTAGAACATAGTATGATCTGAATGAGCCTGAGAGTAACCCTGTGCCTTCACTGCCTTGGTAAATCTCTCGAACCAAGCTCTCGGAGATTGTTTCAATCCATATATGGATTTTTTCAACTTGCAGACTCTGCCATCCTTCTTCATTTCTTCAAAACCCGGAGGGGTCTCCATATATACCTCTTCTTCTAACTCACCATTTAGAAAAGCATTCTTCACGTCAAATTGTCGAAGAGACCAGTCCAGATTTGCTGTGAGTGAGAAAAGAACACGCACAGTGTTCAGTTTGGCCACTGGATCGAATGTTTCTTCGTAATCCATACCATAAGTTTGAGTGAAGCCTCTTGCCACAAGCCTTGCTTTGTACCTCTCTACCGAACCATCTTCTTTGTATTTAATTGTGAACACCCACTTGCTGCCAACCGAGCGCTTCCCTGTGGGTAACGGTGTTAGATCCCAAGTTTCATTCTTCGTTAGAGCCCTCATCTTCTCAAAAACTGTCTCTCTCCATTTCAGGACCTCTAGAGCCTCATGTATCGATTTAGGAAATTCATCATTCAAAATCCTGGTGGAAAAGGCTTGGAAATCTGGTGAGAGGTTACGGTAAGAAACAAAATTGGAAATTGGATGCTTAGTAGTGCAGGTACGAACGCCTTTACGAAGGGTTATAGGTTCATCAAGCTCTAGGTTTTGAAATGGAATAGGAGTAAGAATAGATGTATCTTGAACCTCAGTCGAGTTAGATGTTTGACGTACCTCAGGGGCTGGCGAAATAGCACAAGGTCGGGTCTTTTTTTTAGAATAAACACGAAATTCAGTAGTTTGTCCCAAGTTGATTTCTTCCCGATTCTTATGAGGTTGCGAAATCTTAGAATTAGTTACAGGAATATTGATTGATTCATCTAATTCATTTACAACCAATTTTGGAAAAGATATTTGTTCCCAGAAATTATGTTCAGCCTCATAGTCACTCGGAGTAGAATTTGTATCAAAAAAAGGTTGTTTTTCAAAAAAAGTGACATCCTTACTCACAAAAAACTTTCCAGTTTTAGGATCAAAACACCTATAACCTTTTTGAGTCGGTGAGAAACCAAGAAAAATGCATTTATGGGCTCGAGGATCAAGCTTACCTCTGTGATGATCATGTATATGAACAAAGGCAATACAACCAAATATTCGAGGAGTTAACTCAGTGAAAGATCGATTCTCAAGAAAAAAATTTTTTAAAGCCTGCAAATGAGTGATGTAATTTAGAACTCTAGTAGGCATTCGATTGATTAAATAGGTTGCTGTTAGAAGTGCTTCATTCCAAAAACGAATAGGAACATTCATAGCAAATAATAAAGACCTAGCCACTTCTAACAAATGTCTATTTTTTCTTTCAGAAATTCCATTCTGTTGGGGAGTATCAACACAAAAACTGTGATGAATAATCCCCTTTTGTAGTAGAAATTCACCTAGAATAGAGTTAAAATATTCCCGACCATTATCTGTTCGAAGTACTTGGATATTCGTTTGAAATTGAGTGTTGATCATTGAGTGAAAATTTTTAAAAATTTGTGCGGCCTCGGATTTTTCTTTTAAGAGATAGATCCATGTGACTCTAGTGTGATCATCAATGAATGTGATGAACCATCTAGATCCTAAGGTTGTTTTCACTCTATAGGGACCCCAAATATCACTATGCACAAGAGAAAAAGGTTTTGATGATATATATTTAAGAGATGGATAAACAACTCTATGATATTTTGCAAGTTCACAAACCTCACACTGAAAGGAAAAAGCATTTTTATTTTTGAAGAGACTCGGAAACAAATACTTCAGGTAATTAAAACTAGGATGACCCAACCTATAATGCCACAATATTATGTCATTCTCACAAGACAAGGTAGTAAAACAACTTGATTTCTAAACTTGTTCATCTGAAGAGTTTTGCGTGACCAAGTGATTGAGTCCGTCAACCTCCTTAGCATTGCCAATCATCTTCCCCGAACGTGGGTCCTGAAATTCAAATCCAGCAAATGTTATTGTAGCAATGTATTTGCAATCATGAATAATCGGCTAACTGAGATGAGATTATAGGAGAGTTTTGGGACATGTAAAACATTTATCAGGGTGAGAGAGGGTGAGATAATGATCGAGCCTTTTCCAGCTATAGAGGTAAGTGAACCATCAGCAATTTTAACTTTTAGATTACCAGATAATGGAGAATAGGATGAGAATATGGAAGAACTACCGGTCATGTGATCAGTTGCTCCTGAATCTATGATCCAAGGGTTTGACTTAGAACCAGCTATGAAAGCTGTGGGATACGTACCTTTCTGGGCTAGGGATGAAGAAGCAATATAAGAGGATGAGTTAGGAATGTTGGATAGTAAATGGGAACTCATGAGTTGATACAATTGCTCTAGTTGTTCTTTGCTGAAGGCAGACTGCTCATAGGATGATTTTGGTTCTTCAGAAGCTCTCGGCTCGTCTAAAGAAGCATGGAATCCCTTTGTATCATGTGGATTTCAAGTAGGTGGTGAGTCCGCTGGCTTTCCATGTAGCTTCCAACACTTAGCCTTCGTGTGTCCTGACTTGTGGCAGTACTCACAGATGGGTCGATCTCTATCATTGGGACGATCATTCCGACGAGGTGGCTGACTGGAGAATAACGCCGAAGAGTCAATGATAGTTGGTGAAGATCTCCCGGGCATAATCGTTCTCCGACTCTCCTCTCTTCTAACTTCGGAGAAGACCTTTCTTGTGCTTGGTAATGGGTCACGACCAAGAAGACGCCCTCTGACTTCATCCAATTCCTTGTTAAGACCGACAAGGAATTCAAAGACACGTTCCTTCTCCACCATCTTCTGGAAAAGAGCTCGGTCTTTGGAGCAGCTCCATTCATAATCGTTGACCATGTCTACTTCTTGCCACAGAGTTTTCAGATCCGTGTAGTACTGGGTGACTGTTTATCCCTTTGCTTCAGCCTTCACAACTGAGTTTTAAGCTCAAACCATTGTCCTGCGTTCCCGAGATCTGAATAGGTCTCGTTCACATCATTCCAGATGTCAAGAGCCGTGGGAAGAAACAGGTAGGTTCTGCCTACACCCGGTTCCATAAAATTGATCAGCCATGACATAATCATTGAATTCTCTGCTTCCCATTTTTCAGACTCTTCACCCTCCTTGGTTAGCTTCGTGATGGAGCCAGAGAGATAGCCAAATTTTCCACGTCCGCGAATGAACAATGTCACAAATTGTGACCATTGTAGAAAATTAATTCCATTCAACTTGTGAGAAGTGATGAATATATTTTGAAAGGATTCGGTTATAGATGATGAACGAGTAGAACTCGTGGAATCGATACCAGAGGTATCATTATTTGTGTTAGCCATAAGGCTCTGATCTTATTAAGGTAGAAGTAGGATTGAATTCTGAATGAATAATTTTATTAAGTTCTACCACATATAAATACCTAAAACATGGAATAAATCAAGGAGAGAAAATAGGGAAGTACCTGAAATCAGCTATCTAATTATAAACCAAATCAGATACTAATTATAACAGAATCAAATATTTACAGAAATAAAATCTATCTAATTAAACCAGTAATATTCTCGACAGAAACCACTGAACCTTGAATGGTGAATGGTGTAACGAGGTGTCCCCGGATTTAACGAGGAGGGGGGGGGGTATTTTTCTATAGGAAATCAATGAATCATGTCGGGGGAATGGTGTAAGAGGTCAGGTGTAACGAGGGGAACGAGTATTTTTCTATAGGAAATCAATGAACATTGTCGGGAAAATAGTGTAACAGAGAGTCACTGGTTGTAACAAGAGGCATCTAGGTGTAACAAGGGGTTATGTGATAAGGGTAAAGTAGATGTGATATAAATATTTTGAGAAAGAGTACAAAATTTTGAGAAGAAAGAGAAGAGATTAGGGCTTTGAAGAAGAAGAAGAAGAAGAAGAAGAAGAAGAAGAAGAAGAAATAATTTCATAATTTGTTTATTCATTATTTGAACGATCGATTCATTGTTACATAGACCATTTGTACCAAGTCTAGCAACACCAAACACAATTAGGCTTTGGCTACACTAATTGAAGCCCAATTTAAAATTATAATATAAATGACTCGCATCACTACCCTCTTCTTCAAACGCTTCATGTCCTCACGAAGCCAAAATAAAACCCGAGATGTCTTCGGGAAAGTGAAAATGAATTTCTTAATGGTGTCTTCATGAAATGAGTCACTCCACTTAACCAGAGTTTGAGTACCCGACATGTTTATGTCCTCTGTAATAGTTACATCTTGCTTAATGACTAAGCACTGCCAAACATCAACAAACTCAAACTCTTTGTATCTTCAAACATGTAAGCTCCTCATTATGCTTTCAACCGATTCAATAGTTTGATTAAAACTCAAACTCATACTTTTTAAGTGATCATATTCATGAATCCAAAGAGTTGTCTTTGAAAATTACTTCTCGTCAAGATACCCATCAAACAGTACAATATATTTCTCTTGCCAGAACACTCCATTGAAACCAAAAGAATATTAAAACTCATCGACCATGTTATGAAATTAAGATATGTAGTAATCACAGTAGCATCCATAAGAGACACAACCACAATCATATTTTTTAGGGTAAGGACAGTTTCTAATTGAAACTTTTCCTTCATGTACACACCACTTACAATAGTTGTCTTATACACTCCTTGCAACAAGTTATCAAAACAGCAAAAATAAGTACATGTACAACTTCTCTTCTATTTTTCATAAACAAAAATATGCAAACTTGTCGTCAACTTTTTCTCAAATAATGACCCCCAAGTTATCAGCAACCGATCCTCCAAGTTAATTGGTAAATTAGAACAATAGGAATTGAACATAACCTATCACACCTCTCGTACCAAATTAATTTCTCTATTTCCAAACCTCCCAATCTGTAAGCTTCAATTTCCAAAATATCTTTAATGTTTCAAAGGTTTTGTATGGTATGTAATAACTTGAAATATAGTGTTCTATCCCTAATTCCGAGAAAACAAGCTTGTGGGGAGTAAATTAAGTTATACCACAACTCATTTCTGTATCGATAGTATGCACTTGAAGACCATAAAAAGAACACACCTTGTCCACAATCATTTCTGGCATATCAGTGTCTTCTATTCGCTGCTCAGCCGAAGATTTCATCACGACTGTCTCAACAAAACTGATGCATCCCGTTAAAGTAGCATGAAGCAAGCAACTATATTTATAATTCTTATGGATCAAATTAGTTCTCTAAAACAACCATAATCATTTAGAAAATTCCTTCCAAGACATAGCACAAGAAGGGATAAGATAAAATATGACCATCAGAACATCTAAAAGGCTACAGGGGAGATCATATATACCAACACGCTATTTAAATTCCTATGAAACCATCTCCAAAATCACACTGAACAGGTTGAATGTACCATACCAATAAATCTTTCAGCAAGAATATACCAAATCTGTACATGTGAAACCACTATGGAATCTTCCAGGTAGCGTAAACCTCATAACATCAGGCAAAACCATACTCACATGCCCAACATGAAGCATCAGTATCTTGGAGAATATTTCAGCTGGCTTGTTCTTCAGGGTAGCTTACTGACGAGGGAGGTCCTGACTTTCAGGGGGGCCCCCGATTGGTCACCGATTATGCCTCATGTGTAGGGGGAGGTTGGAGATTAGCGAGCACCTCCTGTTGACTTGCAGGCGGGCACAAAGATTCTGGCGGGAGATATTCATATGGTGGGGCGTTCCTTACACAAGATCACAAACGGTCCACGCGTTTTTTATGGGTTGGACAACTAGAGTCATGGAGAGAGTGGTGCGGAGAGCTTGAAGTTGGCTGATCACAATGGTCTTCTGGTAAATCTAGGTTACTAGAAATGGCAAGATCTTCTTGGAGGAGGTGAAGACCCCATGTGACATTCTCGTATCGTTGCAGATGCGTTCCTACACGTTGATCCATGCAGATGAGAGGCGAGGGATCTAGAATTGAACGGGGGAGCGCGCGCTTCCAAACTCGTGCTCAAATCCGATGGCGGTTTGGAGGTCTTTTCTTTCTTAGACGGTTACCTTCTCTTGTTTTTCTTTTTGGAAATTTTCGTCCAGACGTTTGTATTTAGTTTTCCCCTATTTATATATGATTTTTTATTGATAAAAAAGAAGTACATGTATAATGACTGCCAACACTAGCAACACAATCCCATTAACAGAGTTCAAGTCCTCCCAACCCACGTATAACATATGCAGATGTTCCTGTTGGACAAAATTGATAAAAATGACAAAAGTTGACATATGTGTTAACTAGTGAATGGTCAACTTGAGCCGTGATTTTGGAACGTTTCGACTCGGCCTAGAATAATGTGAAACACGTTCACATAATTTAGGATATGAGAGCTTTCCAACGGTATATCACTAGCTCTAAACAGACAAGAGGTGAATGAGAAATTGAACCTCAAAGATGACCACTTGAAATGAGTTGTGCTGAAAATTTGGGAGCCGAAAGTCCGCCACATTTTCACTAAGACACATAAACGAGTTTCCATCAATATTTTTAATTTGTAAATTGAAAATAATATTTTCCAATATAATTCGGAAATAAATATTTTCCAAGTCAATAAATTTGGGAATAAATATTTTTTCATGAAATCGGAAATAATATTCTGCAACTTGCAATGTGGAAATAAATAAATATTTTCAGAATATTTATATTGAAGAATTAAATATTTTCAGAATATTTTTATTCATGAATAAAATATTTCTGTGATATTTTCTAAGTGTAAAATATTTTCAAAATAATTATTTATTTGGAAATAAGTGTGGTCACATAATGCCATTAAAAGGAAAAATCTCTTAATTGGAAATTAAGAGAATATTCCGAGATATTTTCTTTCTCCCTAAGAAAGAAATTTGTAATTATTTATTTCCCTTTCTCTTTAGGTTTCAAATTTTTTCTAAGCCTATAAATAGATAGCTTCTGTAGAGAAATGGAGACACATTGAAAAATACCCTGCCCGACCACCTATCTCTCTAGTTCTTCTTGCTTGATTCTCTCTATATCACAGTTCTGAGTTTGACTACGATCGACGTTGTATCCTGGGAGCGATTTGTCCATACGAGGGCAAAATTCGTCTCAAGGAAAGCGGATTACCGTGCCTCGTTGATAATCGTTTCCTCCTTCTTCATCTGTCCAATACCTAATCACAGGTCAAGTAAATATTATGTATTGTGACGGTGATACTCAATAATAATAAAGTATATTCTGTTCATCTTCTTCAATTTCTTTAATTATTGCATGCATGTTTGAATGAATGAATGTATTAATTGCTCGATTTGCGTTTATGGACTAACCCCGTATCTAACAATCTTGAGACGAATTTTTGTGTTTTATTTTTTCCATAGACTCTTTCTAACCCGACGAACAGGTTACCATGACGGAATTAATCTGATTTGACATTTGGTCAAACAGACTCGATAAAACGGTTTACTCGAAACTTTTTAAAATTATTGTTAATCAAAAGGATTAACTTAATGTTCATGATTTATTGGTTTGAAATAATCAGATTTGATTATTATGTTTTCCTAAGTTTTATTTTCCAGAGCATCGAACCAAGACTCGAAAAGCTGTCTAGGAAAATTCTACGCTGTCGACGTTTAAGTTTTGCTCGGAACGAAGCACTTCCGGTCAGAATCAAGTTTTGACCAAAACTACAAAGCTGTAGAGGACGGAAAGAGAAACCCAAAGAAATTAATTTCAGAATATTTGGATATCTGTAGCCCTCACTACACCTTCCGTACAGTAACACTACTGAAAGTGACAGACTGAAATTTAATTGATGAATTCTTTATTATAAACTTGTTTATTAATTATGGATTAATGAGTTATCTAAGGAGATAATGATTATATGTTTTGTGTAGCAATTCATATACGATGAACAGATAAATACTCATGTTGATAAGATATCAACGGGATAATAGAGAACATGAGCCGCAAAAACCGAATTGGTATTCACCGAACCAAATAAGAGGTGCGGCTGTGTGATTTGTAATGGTAAGATAATCTTATCGTTATGTGCGTATTAGTAATAGAAATTATGGAATGATGATTTGCTAAATAGAATTGATCATTGTCTTGTTTATGAGTTACGGTTTGTTTTATAAGTATATGATGCTTTGATATATACGGTTCTCATGATTGAATTTGAATGCATGTGTTTCGGTGAAGGCTTTATTTGTATGTATATATATACACACACGTTGATTGATAGTTTATATATACATGATGTGCGTATATAAGGAATTTGATCATCAACGTTCTAGTATGCATGCAGAGATTATTTGTTTATGAAATATGTGTATGACTTGAATAGTGAAGACCAATCTCCTGTAATATGTATGTGATTCATATATAAACATGTCTCAGTGAGTTATATATAAGATGTATGTATGTTTAATATGAACATTAACATGGTTTTATAACGAGATATATAGATGTGCATATGTATGTGTGCTAAAGAACCAGTATGCATGCGTATATATCTATAAAATGTGTGTGTATATATTTATGTATATGCTAAGGGCGATATAACACATGCATGCATATTATTATATTATAGATGAATATATGAATTTACATGCTAAGTGTGATATGAGTATATGTATATGCCAAATTTACTGAATGGTTATGAGGATGAGATGCTTATGTGGTGTTGTAAATTTGACGCATGAAATTGCACATTAATTGAGATGATATGATTTGACATAATTGGTCAAACAAGATGATGACCTAATTCATTCAACTGATGAATATAATAGTCTAGCGTTGCTCGATGCATGATTAATCGATTCTGTTCCCTTTTATGGAACACGTAAGAACGTTTCAATCAATGTTACTATGTAATCGATCTATTTCCAAGTGAAACACGTAAAGACGATTAACATAGAGCAATGATGTGAGCCTCTAACTCAGTTGATCCCGTTATATTTATAGAACACGTAGGGATAACTCCAACCAGGTTCCAACGTACGAGAACACGCTGGTTGTGTGGGGGAACTACCTTTCTCTACAGGTAAAATCTAATGTTCTGTGTAGTAGAACTTTGTTCTCTACGGGTAGAACCTGACGTTCTGCAGAACTTCGTTATCTACATGTATCACCAGACTCTTTGCGTGGTAGAACTACGCTCCACCAACGCGAGATCTGATTTTTGTGATCTGAATTATTTGTTCTGTGTGAACACGTTATTTAATTCAATTTAATTTTTGTTATTTGTTGTATCTTATATGGTTGACGAAAACGCGAAATCAACTGAACCGACGCTGCCAGCCGATATGTGGCTAAAATGGTGGAGGTCAAGAGGGATCCCACAAAAGAGCAAGAAATCTTAAGGAGGCGTTGCCAAGAAATCCAAATCTAATGGGAAGTGCTTCAATTGCAAAAAGCAAGTGCTTATGTCTTATGAATGCAGGATGCTGAAGAAAGGCAAAGAAGCTTGAAGCTAACATTGTGGATGTCATGACACAATAGATGTATGCCATCGATTTAAGTGATTCGTTGAGATTTATAAATTATATGTAACTTCATTAAATTTCAAAGTTGTGAATAAAATAAGAGAAACGTTTCTTATACTTATGTCATTAAATACATGTACAGTAGAAACAAGTTCGTAATAGTGGAAACACGTTATAATGTTCTACTGATAATAGAAATACGTTCTACTGATATTAGAATTATGTTCCACTGATAATAGAAATACTTTCCTTGAAAATGGAAACACGTTCCATGTTTATGGAAACAAAACCGAATAGTTTCCAATTACAATGACAACAAGTATATACTACTTAAGTAATTATTCGTTTGAATAATATGACCTTAATATTATATAGGGAAAATGACACTTTTGTGCACCTAAATATACACTTTTGACACTTTCATACCTTAACTTTTTTTTTCTCTTTTTTCCATACCTGAATTTCTTTTTGGGACAACTGGCCATTTATTTACCAAAAATGACCCTGAATTTTGGTTCAATTCATGGGTATTTGGTTCAATTCATGTGTATTTTGGTTCAATTCATTTGTATTTTAGAAAAATTGTCCAGAAGTACCCTGAATTTTGGTTCAATTCATGAGTATTTTGTGTATTTTGAAATTATTGTCCCAAAATGAAATTCAGGTATGGAAAAAAGAGAAAAAAAGTTAGGGTATGAAAGTGTCAAAAGTGTATATTTAGATGCACAAAAGTGTCATTTTCCTTATTATATACTGTGATGTTAAGTCAATTTTAATCAGTTCACAGATGAACACGCACGAACAAATTGAAAGACTCTAGTGTTAATTTTGAATAACATGGTTTCTTACGAGAAAAATATAAATTGAGTTCTTATGATCCAACTCTAGACGAGAGTACGAAAAGGATTTATTGAACAATATCAATGCCTTAATTGATACATGTAGACTTTATTCTATGCATAAACATGTATGAACGATTATTATTTTTTAAATAATTATTATTTATTAATCGATTCTACGAGACATGTAAGATAGATTAAACAACGTATATGTTTCTTTGTGAAACACGTGAGATCAACATATGTTGGATTTGTTGATTGTAGGTCGGTATGATCCATCATGTTCAAGAACATAAAGGACAAAACCGAATGATCTTTGCGATCAACAAAAATACGTTGCGAAAACACATGTGAATAAATTGAATGTTTTCAATTATTCATCTTGGAATCGAGTTAGAACAATGATTTTCATTAATGGAAAACGTTGAATTGACTAAACTTGATATATGAAATTGAAATTAAACATTTTAATTGATCAATTTCATGAATGTTTTTTTTGGAAAAGAAGTAGTTCTACGAAATGTCACTCACGTATCGAACATTCACAAGAGAACTGTATCTGGCAACCTCTTAAGCTCACAAGACGTTAAGATGGTGCAAGACTGGAATGAGTTTTGACTAAGGATGAGATACATGTGAAAAATGATGAGAACCTTTCATGCAAGTCCAAAAATGATGAATAAAATAAGATGGACGCTTCTTATGTTTAATTCAATAAGTCATTGTATGGATGACATGTAAACTTGGACAAGTTGACTACGTAGCGCTGCGTAGGTTAAAAATGTAGAATCTCAAAATTTTAAGTGTGAATTTATGATAAGTCAAAAACCAACGAGATCTTCTTTTCTTACTTTGCAAAGAAAACCGTATGATTTAACCTTTAATGGGTTGTTACGATACATGTGGGGGAAACTGTACATCAATTAGTCACTTTTTAAATAAAGTAACCCAGCAACGAATCAGACAAAGTACTTTAGGAATTATGGTAAAGAAACGAACCTTCCAATAATTGCCTAAGAATGTGGGGGGTACCTTGCCAAGGTAACAACTCTTTACCAGAGGCAATGAAATAAGTTCCAAAACGTTGGACTGTATTTTCATTGCATATGCTTTGCATAGTGGTATCGGTTCTTGGTGTATGAATCAAACAGATTTCGAAATACAGAAGAACACGATAATGGAGTTAAAGAATGTTTAGTTCTTTGAACATGTGTGTCCTGAAAAAGGGAATCGTAAGAATACTAAGGTATGTACGAGAAACCCATAACTATGGACTATACTATGCAAGAGAACCTGCCGTGCTAGAGGTGAACTCTTATGCTTGTTGGATATCTAACGTAAGGGATGTCAAAGAAAAGAGGAGAAACGTCTCAACCCTAGCTGGACGAGTTGTGTCATGGAAATCCTCACGACAAACGATAATAACCAGATTAACATGTAAATCTGAGTTTGAAGCTTTGGAAGAAGTCGAGGAGCTACGTAACTTTCTAAAGGATATTCCTAAATGGCGAAAGCTTGTGCCTAAAATATGTATGCATTGTGATCACCAAGCAACTATTTGTAGTGCACAGAGCTTGGGGTAACGGTAAAGATCGACACATGCGTCGTCGACATAACATCGTTAAACAACTGATCTCTACGAGAATTATCTATGTTGACTTGATAAGGTTAAATTATATATATTGCGGATCCGCTAACCGTTGGGTTAAATAGAGATCAAGTTGATAAACATCGAAAGGAATGAGGCTCAAGCCCATATAATTAAGGCGTCATGTGAAGGAAAACCCAACCTAGTTGACTGGAGATCCCAAGATCTAGGTTCAAAGGAACAACCTAATTGCATGAACCTTGTGTGGTCACTGTGGGGCCAACCCCGAGACCATTCATATGATGTCAAACAGTGACATAAAAATGGATCAGGTTAATCTATGTTTTTAATGATACTTTGTGCATCACGAAATTGAGCAAAAGATATCATCTATGTGAGAGTGAAGTGGGGTCGCTTCAAAAGAAACTTATGGGGTTTAGTTCTCTTAATCTCTTGCAGAACCAGGAGGTGTTCATGACCATAACGAACACAACCATGAGAAACTAACAACCATGTTCGTTGATATATGTGTGAAGTATATGATCTCTTACGATAAACGACAGAGTTCAAGGACATCGCGTCTACTCATCTGTCAGAAAGATAAGTATACTTTCACTAGGAAAGTTCAAAGGGGGTAACCTACTTATCCGATGCATATATCGACTGTAGAGAGTAATCACCACGTTGAAATTATTACACGTTCAATTTCATTCATGTGGGGGATTGTTGGACAAAATTGATAAAAATGACAAAAGTTGACATATGTGTTAACTAGTGAATGGGTCAACTTGAGCCGTGATTTTGGAACGCTTCGACTCGGCCTAGAATAACGTGAAACACGTTCACATATTCTAGAATATGAGAGCTTTCCAACGGTATATCACTAGCTCTAAACGGACAAGAGGTGAATGAGAAATTGAACCTCAAAGATGACCACTTGAAATGAGTTGTGCTGAAAATTTGGGGGCCGAAAGTCCGCTACATTTTCACTAAGGCACAAAAACGAATTTCCATCAATATTTTTAATTTGTAAATTGAGAATGATATTTTCCAATATAATTCGGAAATAAATATTTTCCAAGTCAGTAAATTTGGGAATAAATATTTTTTCCTGAAATCGGAAATAATATTCTGCAACTTGCAATGTGGAAATAAATAAATATTTTTGGAATATTTATATTGAAGAATTAAATATTTTCCTAATATTTTTATTCATGAATAAAATATTTCTGTGATATTTGCTAAGTGTAAAATATTTCCAAAATAAATATTTATTTGAAAATAAGTGTGGTCACATTATGCCATTAAAAGGAAAAATCTCTTAATTGAAAATTAAGAGAATATTCCGAGATAGTCTTTCTCCCCAAGAAAGAAATTTGTAATTATTTATTTCCCTTTCTCTTTAGGTTTCAATTTTTCCCTAAGCCTATAAATAGATAGTTTCGGTAGAAAAATGGAGACACATCGAAAAATGCCCTACCCGACCACCTCTCTCTCTCTAGTTCTTCTTGCTTGATTTCTATATCACGGTTCTGAGTTCGACTACGATCGACGTTGTATCCTGGGAGCGATTTGTCCATACGGGGGCAAAATTCGTCTTAAGGAAAGCGGATTACCGTGCCTCGTCGATAATCGTTTCCTCCTTCTTCATCTGTCCAATACCTAATCACAGGCAAAGTAAATATTATGTATTGTGACGATGATATTCAATGATAATAAAGTATATTCTGTTCGTCTTCTTCAATTTCTTTAATTATTGCATGCATATTTGAATGAATGAATGTATTAATTGCTCGATTTGTGTTTATGGACTAACCCTGTATTTAACAGTTCCAACAACATGTTATTCTTGATACAACAAATTTGGAATCAGTATAGTTATAACAATGGATGTTGTACAACATGAATGAGAATCTTCCAAATCAACTGAACCCTCAAAAGAAAATTCACTCATTTCATAAGCATGAATCAAGCTTCTAAACATCTTTCGAGCAGAATCTTTGTACCCCATTCACCACAAGTAGCAAATAAGTAAGGAAAATAAACTTATCGAGGGGTAACCGGGAACCTAATATCAAAATGTGAATTGATAAAACAAAAGTACTCAACCCTTAACAAGCAAGTCAATCCTCCAAGTTCTTTATTCTATTTCAAGCATCACATTCAAATCAAACTTCATTTGAACCCTTGACAACTGCCATATTAAATAAAAAACTGACAATAGGCTTGGTATCAAAGACAAAATTCCAGCCCAATATTCACAGCAACATGATGACAATTAAATTTTCTATCACCAATAATAAGATGTGTGCAAATATCAATTGGCCAGAGATCTACAGTGAGGGAGAATTGAGAAATTAACTAGCATAATCTCATCCCACACTTTAGTAAATATTATTCTTAAAAAACATCAAATCAACATAACTAATATAGAAATTAAAAAGGACACCACGTGTAATACTCTATAATAAAACAAAAACATTAATATTATTTGATAGATATGTAAGTCTTAAAAATATTTAGATTCAAATACGAGAAAAATCATTTTATATGTTGGTCTTTATGTTCTTGGATCAGTCTTAAAAGTTTGTTCTTATTGGGGCGTTTGCATGCACAGTTAAGTGTTTGTGTCACTTTACATTTTTGTTCTCTAAATAAATGTTTTACTCTATTATTATAAAATTAAATATATATTCATAGCGGATCATGTTTAAGTTGGAATATAATACCATAAATATGTAATAAAAACTTTTAAAATTTTTTTACTCATATGTCTCGTCATTTTAAAAATTAGAAAATTAATTTATTATATTAATACTGACTGACTAAAATTACTCATAAAGTATGATTGTTTAGAGATCAGTCAATTTTAAGAAATCATATGTTGGGCGATGTTATCTGTAATATTTTACACTGAAATTTATTGTAAAAATGATTATATACCATGTATAAATTTGTGGCGGCATATTTAGTCATGTAATATAATATATTTTTTATTAATAAATGATTGAAAAGTATTTTGCCATATTTTCATTCGTGTGGGAAAACATAAAAAATGGTGCAATTATACAAAAACATATATTAGATTGAAAATTATAATATCAAGTGCAATATTAATTGAAAAATTATTATTATGACATTTTGTTAGAATAAATTAATACACATTATACTTAGTCGTGATTGTAGTACATTGTACATATTAAGGCAATGTACATCATGTGTATCGTTAAACATGATGTTAGTCAAATAGTTACTAAATAATTGAAGGTAAAATGTTGGTATGTGGAGGTTATTATCGTCATATCAAGATTCGTCATTGACACGTGATGAGGTCGAATATTATGTATTCAATCAAGTCAAATCTCTTCATTTGAAGTACAGTAATATATGTCCAAACTGAGGCATATTAAGTTTTTTTTGATGTACAAAATGATTGAAGTACTCCAAACATTTAAGCATATGTACCAAACTAATTAGTCGATCCGAGTAAAAAAAAATCCATCAAGCTTGTATCCAAGATAAAAGATGTCTATTGATTAAAAAATTAAATTGTATTTCAAAATTATATTATCTCCATTAACTTTAATAACTAGAATGTATGTTGTATGACATTTACATTGTGATAAATTTTGCTCTCTATTTTTGATCGATGCATTGATTGTTAACTATGCATTTAAATTCAATTTTGGTGATTTAAATATTTATAGAAGGCAAAATGAATCTAAAAATACTCGACTTTTGGAATCATGGATTAAATATCTGAAAATATAATGTATTGGACATTACAGTAGTTCAGTGAGCTATTTATGCGGTAGTGCAATTTTCTTGTTAATTAGTCTATCGGCGGTCCAAATTTAACAAAAATAAACTGAGTGAAAACGTATCCAACAAATAATTATATTGATAACGCTTATTGTCTACTTTAAATGTTTCACCCACTAATTTAATTATATTTTGTAATATTAATTCTCATTATTAATTAAATTTAAAGTTTTCAATTATTCACGATTTTATACATGCCTCTTTCTCAGCGAAACCTCAACATCATCTCTTCCACCTAAAAAATAAGAAAATAAATTTTTTGGGAGCGTAATATTTTCTTTCCTTCCCAACGTCAATATTATTCCCCATAACTGTAACCTATCAATTTAATTTCCTTTAATGGTATTCATAAAAAATATAATTTAAAATTTTATTTGCCTTTTTCTTAAAATAATTTGTGATTTTATATTTATGATTTACCATAAAATTCCATAAATAGGTATTTGTCATTTTAAACTGTGATTATATTTTGACTTTTTTCTTTCTAAAATATGTTAGGGCTTATTAAAAGTATTTTACTCGTCATTTAAAAAGGCCAAGAAGAATTAAGGAAATATGATCTTAGTCGGTCTAGAAAAATAAATCATTTCCTAACGTTTTCAAAAAGTAGAGAAACAAAATTAATTCAAATTTCTTATTTATGTCTTCCAAAAATTTTGTTAACTGTGTTTAAATTGTTCATAACATTATAACCACATCAATTATAACTAAATAAATATAAACTTAAAAGTCAAATCAACCTATAAAAATACATTGATAGTGGGAGATTTTTTGCGCCCACATCTGGTGTGAGTTTTCGTTATAACCACATAGTTAGGAATTATGAGAATTAAGCTTTTTGCACAGCTACAGATCGAAGAAAATGAACATAATAGACCAGAGACGATCTATTCATCTACCAGTCATTAATCAGATCCGATGACCAAACGTTTGTTCAGGGAAGCACCATTAAAGGAGGCAATTGTGGAGGAGTTTCAAAAGGTTCTCCAATTGGTTTCTCCTGAAAGCTCCATTCTATCATCGTAGCTTTTCCATGGTAAGCCAACGACCTTCTATTAATTAAAAAACATTCATTCCCCTAGTACAGGACAATGGATACATCTTACTCATCTCGATTAAATAATAAAACACTAATTTCCTAATTTCTATTTTATCATTTATGAGTACAATAGACGCATTGAGATCGCAAAGATCATGAAGCCTAGATCCATCCATGATCACGTCAAGACACGCGAGGAAACCATAACAACCCAGGCAGATCCGATGCACCTCTGTCAGAAAACTTTTTTCTTCCGACAATGAAGCCAAAACAACCTGGCCAAATCCGGTACATCTGCTCAACAAATTTTTTCTTCCAGCCTTTACATCCATAACAGTCAGGCCAGATTTTGCACATTGTTAGACTTTAACAAACAAAATTTTCCTTTGAAGCTTTATGCTTATATAGTGTATTAGTTTGCAAACGAAAAGTTGGAAAAAGTTGTAAAATGACTTCAATTTGTAACCTTGTAACGGAAACGAAGCAAGCCAACTCCCACCCTAGAGGTAAGAATTTGCAAATAGAGAATAGATGGGAGGCGTAACATTACACTCATTTTTTCTTTTATAGATATAATAGATTACTTATTGTAATTACAATAATGGTTAGGTTTTTGAGAAAAACCTATACATTACTTACAGCGACTTGGAGTGGTGGCTACAAACCAAATCAAGATTCAAATAAAAAATAAATAATAAAATAAAGAAAAATAAAAAGATCGAAAGAGCAAAAGGTATTGAAATCAAGCATGCGAAAAGGAAGAAATATTTTGGAAATATGTTAAGCATTTCATTTTACAATTCTCACTTACAATTACGTTGAATGTAATATAAACAACTCTCTGCGTTTTTCTTTAGTACACTACGTCTTAGAAAAGAAAATTTATAGAACTGTTTAAATCTCCATCCCGTCTTAAAATTGTTGAGAACACCGGTCCTAAATTCGGTGTGAATACAATAGTGGATCCGAGTTTTTGAAACTAAATTAACTTGCAGTTCAACAAATACGACATGTAATACTTTATATTTTTCATAGATCAAATACAATAGGTAAATTTGGATTGCATGATTTCAGTTTCACTACTTCCATAATGATGTATTGCAATCCTTCAATTCGTATTAGAGAGTTGGATGCATGTATTTTGATCATATGAGAATATGTTTTTTCGTATCATATTTGTTTTTATTTATAAAATAACATTTTTTGGCTATAAACAAGTATGTTCTTTAAATTTGTTTATGGAGCGTGCTCTTATAATTGTTTAATAACTTATTTTTTTCAATACACCATTTTGTAGTAGAGTTGCACACTCAAAGAGAGTGTCCTGTCTATTTTTTTAAAAAGCATCATATTCAAATAAGTGTGATGCCCTCAGGAGCGGATGCATAAATTCTTTTAGGGAGGAGAATATCATACTAAAAATAATATAATTAACTAAAAATTAATTTAATTAATAAAAATAATTACTAAATGCATATGAAGATATTAAATAAAGCAAAATAATGACATTTGAAGCCTTTAAATTCTCTTTCTCATAAAAAAATAATATAAAAAAATTGATACTTACTTGAGATCTCCTCCGCGACTGCTTATCATGATGGACAGATGATTTGAGTGGAAGAAGTTTATTTACTTTCTTGTATGAGACTCGAACCCAAGTCCACATAGTTGTGAGGGCCGTGTCTCAACTATTGAACCAAATGATTATTTGATCAATTTTAGACAAACTCTCTCTCTAATATATATATATATATATATATTAATTTGGTCAAAGGGCACGATCGACTAAGGTTTAGGAAAAAAAGGCAACGTACATACTAAAGTATGAGGCTATTCGTAACATAGAGGCTCCTTGAGAGCCTCCACGTCTGCTTGTGAGTTGCCACATCAGTACACCCACTCTCTACAGACACTCTCATTGAAGGCCACATTAGAGTATCTCATGTTTATATTATTTAATTCCAGAACGTTGTTTATATATAATCAAATATTTCAACATCATTATTCAAATATAATTATAAAAAACAAACTACTTTATTATAACATGGATTACATTACGAAAAATACAACTTTTAGGGAATAAAAAATTAATTATACTCCATGAATTTATTTTTTATTATATATTAATTCCATAAAATCTACCTATTTATAAAAAAATATAAATTCATAGGAAAAAAAGAGAAAAAATAGGGAAGAAATCGCAAATTTTGTAAATCAAATATGAAAATATATGAAGTATATATAAATATAATATATATACTGATTATAGTCCATGAATAATCTATATATTCTATATAACTAATTAATTTTAGATAATTATATAACTTTTTCATATATAATATAAATTATGTATAATTAATTTTAATTAATTATGTAAGTTAACTATATATAAACGCTCATACAATATTGAATGAATTATATATTATACATAATTAATTATTAATATGTAATTGTATATATATATTATAATTATTTATTCATACATAAAGTTAATTATATATATTATTATTATTATATTCAATCTACCACACGCATTTTTTTCTCTCTCCTACCCTCTACACCCACTTTCTTCTATTTTCAACCCTCCCTCTACGTCACTAACTCTTGAAGAGGCTTATTGTTGTGGCTGCCACATGTCAACCCTTGGAGTCCCCACTTTCTTCACACTCTGTTGTGGATGGTCTGATGCCCTTGTGAAAATGGGCATGAAAAAACCATAGAAACCCTTCCCGATCAACTTAAAAAGAAAAGAGCGGCACATGTCTATATACCCTACCCATTAGTATCGTTTAATTTATAAAAAAATAAACCCACAAAGTATAACGAAAACCACCCAATTAATTAGATCTCATTCTCGTCTCACTCACCATATCCTTCCTCTTCCTTTTTTTTCTCTCTAGTTCCTTATCTCTACTTGAATTCTATCGCACATCGTCAACGACACGGAGCTTTCTAAACGCACATCGAAGCACGCCAAATCACACATGGGAGAACTTACTCAGAGCTCTCTCCTCTCCACCTGGCCTCACTTCTCCTTCTCCTCCCTCTCTCAGCCATTCCTGAGCTCCGTTCAGGCCGACGTCGGGACATCCCCGTACAGGCCGACCTTGGCTCAGCTTCGTTCAGGCCGAATCGACCTCCTTCGACTTCCTCTTAAACATGTAACTACCAATTTAAGATTTGTAGAATCTAGGGTTTGCAAGTTTATTATTTGGGTTTAGGGTTTATTTACCATCAATATATGATTCAAGCTTAGGATTTTAGGGTTTTCAAGTTTTTGTTTTGCTTAATTGTTTTTGATATTATATAATTGATTATGGTATATTTTTTCCAGCTGTATGTTTAGGATTGAGTTTGATTTTTTTCGAATCCCAATGACTTTTAAGCTTGATTGTTTATTTGAATATGATTTAAGAGTCACTCCAAGAATACCTTTGAAAACTGATACTTTCTCACATGAACCTACCTTTGTGAAGAACTCCTCTGGCCATGTATGATTAGTTTTTTTTGCTAACTATGTTTAAATT
This sequence comes from Geranium rotundifolium, assembly GCA_963920655.1. Lineage (NCBI taxonomy): Eukaryota > Viridiplantae > Streptophyta > Magnoliopsida > Geraniales > Geraniaceae > Geranium > Geranium rotundifolium. The sequence goes on from OY987314.1 coordinate 9,230,565, forward strand.
GCAATTCATAGTGCTACAACCTCTTGGGTTCAATTTGTTGATTTGTTGTTCTTCAATTTTGAGATATAGATTTGTTTTCTTGATGCAATTGGTTATAATTTTCAAATTTTGGCTTTTAGGGTTCAATTGTTAGGATTTGATGATGTTTCTTATAACAATTTGAGGGGTCCAATCCCGAGCTTGTTCGACAAAACGTTCAAATGAATATCCATAACATAACTTTGCTACTTTCTTTTTTTGTTGCTCAAAGCATATATTTTAATACATTTCACTTGTGAATTGAACATGTCATTGTCGAAAGTCCTCATATATGCTATACTGGAACTGAAAATGACTGCTTTGGAACAACTTTGATCCCGCTTTCATTTTCTTTGAATAACTCATGAAGTAAACATTTTTCCCGCTCGTCGGTACTTAAATTACTTATAAAAAATCATGATTATCATATTCTTAAAAGTTGTATTGCTTCTTTACCTTTTTCATGATTGTGTTTTGCTTTGAATCTTAGAAACACTTCATTTTTTATGAAATGCTAGCATCTGCAAAATTTACTTATATTTACTAATTATGCTCACGATTCACTTTGACTATGATTATTTACTAATATGTTTTTATTTACTTAGTATTGTTAAATTTGCTCTATAATACATGTATTATCATTAGTATACTTGTTTATTTATTTGCAGAACAAGAGAACTAACAAGGCTAGAATTGTTGGGAAATATAGTACGTGCCTTTGATATTGGCTTAAGGCTACAGAAGGGGCACAAGTAATGCTTTCTTGGCAGCTCTCGTGTGAAGTTGGGTGGAACTATAATGAGGCTATCAAGGTAAGAATTATCAAGTTGAGAATTTGTATTTGACATTTCCAAGTAAGTCAATTGATTTATAATTGAAGGTCTTAGAAATGTTTTCTTGGTGCTCATGAAGTTAAACTTATCATACTGTATAACTTCGTGTGTGTGTTTCTTGACCTCTTCCTCTTTTTTATTATTACATTTTTGATGAGAATTGTGTTTAGTCATGGGAAATTGAGGAATGCACACAAGCTGTTTGTTAAAAGTCCTATATGAACACTTATTTGGTTTGTTTAGTGTTTAGAACATCAAAATAGTATGTTATTATTGATTAGTCGAGTTTTGAGTAAGTAAATAGTTTGAAGAAATTTCTCTAAGAACACTTATTTGGGTTGTTTAATGTTTGTGTTGGTCTGCTCTTCTCTAGCGTGTGTTTAGTAGTGACAAAATAAGCAAATGGAGTCCAAAATTGAAACTCTAAAGGCAACATGATGGAATGAAACAATCACAGATCATTGATCATCTTAAGAAAATGCATGAGTCTCAGAATAGAACTATTAGTTATCAGATATCTAAGCCATTATTTAACCATGAGACGAAACCTAAAGACTCAATGAGTGTCCATGTTCTAAAGATGATTAATTTGATAAAACTGCTTGAGAATGTAAGCTTTGCAAAGAGTTGTCACATAATTTGATCTTGCAGTCTCTTGATGGTGCTTACTCACCGTTCATTATTAGTTTTAATATGAACAAGATCGATTTTGATCGTCGTGTATTGCTCAATGTATTAAATGATTTTGAAAATCAAATCTTAGATGTAAAGGTAAAAGTATTAGTATATGTGGACCTGGTTGGTAGCTCTTCTATGAGTAAGTGGAAAGGTAAGGCAAAGACGAGATTAGCCATAGAAAACTTAGAGCTTAAACGAGGCATTGTTGAGGTAAAGAGAAAGGTAAACGAAGCCGTAAGAATGATGTCATCCACATAGAGTAGGAAAAATGCAATATGAGTAGTGTGATGATTAATACAAGGAGAGGTGTTAGTTTTGTTGCTTACAAAGTCGAGAGAGCTTAGATAAGTAGCTAAGCGCTGATACCAAACTCGTGGGGTCTGTTTTAAGCCATATATTGCCCTATTTAGGCGACAAACATGATGAGAGAGAGAGAGAGAGAGAGAGAGAGAGAGAGAGAGGTGTTAAGAAAACCAAGAGGTTGTTTCATATAAACGGTTTCACTCAGATGTCCATGGACAAAAGATTTTTGACATTAAGTTGATGGATTGGCCAAGAGAGAGATAGAGATAGACTGAGAATAATTCGTGTAGTGGTGGGTTTGACTACATGACTGAATGTGCCACCGTAGTTAAGAATGAGTTGTTGAGTGAAAATTTGGGCAACAAGGCGTGCCTTGTAGCGCTCATGAGAGTCATCAGAACAAAAACTGTGGCGAAAAATCCATTTTGAGCCGACAATATTGATGTTGGGTGGACAAGACACTAGGTCCCATGTGCCATTTGCACGAAGAGTAATGATTTCGGCCTCCATGACTTCGTCAAATCGGGACTAGCGAGAGCTTGCTAATAGGAACAGGAGATCAGCGTAAAATATGATGAGGCTTAAATGAGCTAGTTTTTTCTTGAGTCGTCATAGGATGAAAGGGACGGGGTGGGGTATTGGTGGTGCAGCAAGAGGTGAAAAGGTTGGTGTAGGAAGTGACGGGGTTTGTGTACATATATGGGGGTTTTCTTGGGGAGATGAGAGCGTTGTGCAAATAGAGGGTTGAATATCATCATACGAAGATGAGAGGAAATTATATGACGATGTATGATTATTTTGAAAAGAGGGGTGTAAGAAAATATCGACTTATCAAAGATGACATGACGAGAGATGATTATCTTTTTAGTTGACATGTTTATGCAACGATAACCACGATGGTTGGGAAGATATCCTAGGAACACATAAGCGGTGGATCGAGGAGCCAATTTATGAGGCGAGATAGAAAATAAGTCGGGATAGCATAGGAATCCAAAGACTCGAAGATGAGCATAATATGATGGTTTGTTAAAAATGACTTCAAAGGGGTTTCGAATAAAGAGTGTTTTGGTTGGAATCAAATTGAGTAAATGTGTGACCATATTCAAAGCCTCAACCCAGAAAGACAATAGTAGTTGAACTTGGAAAAAAAGAGTGCAGATAACATTATTCATGGTGCGAAACATACGTTCAGCCTTACCATTTTGTTGGGAGGTGTAAGGGCAAGATAATTGAGATAGAATGTTGTGAGAGTCAAAGAACGATGTAAATTTACTATTATCAAATTCGCGAACATTGTCATACTGAAAATATCTTATTGGGAGGCTGAAGTGAATTCGAATGGAGACATGAAATTTCACAAACATATCAAAAACATCATATTTCACACGTAATAGAAAGGCCCATCGGAAATGAGGGTAATCATCCAAGAATGATAAGTAATATTAGAAATCGCTTCGACTTAAAAAGAAATAATTTTACAAATCATAATGTATTATTTTAAATAAATTGAATGTCTTTGTAGTTGAAAAAAAGAAAGGGAGTCAGGAATGTTTACCCAACTAACATGCATAACACAAATGGTCTAAGTTCACCTTATTACATGAAATAAAGTTTCCAGAGCAAAAAAATTGAAAAAACATGATCACAAGGATGACCAAGGCGACGGTGCCACATGGATGGAGATGAGCCAACGGACATGAGCATAGAGATCGACGACTTTATGGAGTTGGAACTTGGAAAAACAGGGTATAGATCTCCAATGTTATCACATCAGAGTAGATGTGTTTTGGTCTTTAGATCCTTCACAAAAATTTCAAGCAAGTCAAATGCAATAGAACATGAATTATCACGAGTAAATTGACGCACAAATATAAGATTTTTAATGAGGTGGGAACTTACTAGAACATTACGAAGTGAAAGTGTGTGATGAGAAATATTGATAGTGAAATTACCGGTAAAAGTTCAACAATAATTGAATTAGAATTTAAACATGGAGTGAGGAAAAAAAAGTATACCAGGATTATTGCTTTTTGTAAGGCGGTTTTATGTTGTGACAACTGTCCAATCTTTTCAAGCATGAAGTCAATGCAATGAGCAGCACAAGGAGTCCAGTAAAAACTTTTCTGCTTCTCCATTAATAATATTTTCGCCGCTTTGTATGCACTTGCATTGTTATCACTTGGACAACTATGTCTTCCCCGATCTCTTCAATTACTTCATCAAGTAATTCAAACAACTTCTGAGCATTCTTTACACAAACAGAGACATCAATTATTTTTTAAAAAAAACGATCCCATATTGATTGTTGACAAGAAAGTTTATCAAGCTTCTATTTCTTATATCCGACAAATCATCTAATATTAAAGAAACTCCAGTTGCCTTCCACATTTATTTTATTTTTTCCACTTCTAGAGAAGTATTCTTCTCTTCTTCTTTCAGTGTCCAAGTTCTCAACTCATATATAGTAAGGACTTTTAATCCTCTACAATAATTTCCCACCGTACGCAATATGCTTGTAAATGATGTACATGTAACACAATTAAACGGGATCCCATTCTCAAAAAAGAATCTTCCAATTGCCAAGCAAACTTGATTTCTGTGCTCTTGAGCATTTGCGGGATACATTATTTGGGGAGCACTAATTTGGTCATTATCATTATCCACCATATATATATCCATTGGCCCTCGTTCACCTCTTTCTCTAGTACAACCACTTAGAAAATAATTTCAACTAATTGAGCGTCACTGTCACTGCCACTACCATTATAAGATACACAATCCGCCATCTCATTAAAATATTGTAGTGCGGCATGTTTTGCATCTTTAGTTTCGTTCAAATATGCAGCTAATTCTTGCTTTACTTCTGCAGGTACACTAGGGTATACTTTCACACCTTTCTGGGTGCATGCAAGATGCTCTTTCAACCTACAGATACCACTCGTTGTAATCAAACTACAAAACTTGCACTTCACATATATAAAACCTTTGTCACCATCCCCCAGGATTTCAACTTCAACTTCATATTTCCAAGCGGGATCCGTTCGTGTCCCAATTTTCTTTTTCCTTTGACTCGTATCTTCCTGCACATTAGCGATTATTATGAAAACAAATAAACAAAATTTAACAAGTTAAATTAAACCAAGTATAATGAAAAGTCAAGTCAACAAGTATAATACATTATTAAAACACAGTAACTATAATAAAATTAATCAAACTACTGATTAAAAACAATAATCACAATAATTTAATTTAAAATTAATCAAATATAATTTTAGTAAACGCACAACGAGTCAGACTACGTAAAATGAGTCAAACTAAATAAACATATCTATTTTTATTTACTTATTATGAATACTGCAGAAATTAAATCATAAAGAAAAGGCTCTGCATATATTTCTTTTTTAAAAATAAAAGTGAACACTTACTTAAGATAATATTAAGAACTATAACCATAACATCGAATAATATTAAAACAGTAATGGGCTAAAAATGAATCATAACAAAACAGAAAATAGAGAAGACACACTTATTGTACGGACAACGGAGAATGTGGCGGCGGCGTCGGCAGGAGCAGTGACAAGGTTGGTAAGGAAGAGAGTGAACAGTGGCAGCGTTTGTGAGAAATTGAGGTGAGAGATCTGATTTTTTGAATGATAGATCTAGAGTTTTTACTTTGTAAAACTTAATGGGCTTCAAACATAATGTGTGAGATCATTTATTATCCTGACCCATTGTGAAAAAATGAGTGGCCCGTCAAAATTATGCTCAAAATGTATGGGATTTCAGAGGTTTAAACCTCATGCCTTGAGGCGCATGAGGCGAGAGACGTACGCCTCACATCACGTGAGGCGTCTGCTTTGCCGTACACGGTAAGGCGTACGCTTAAGCTTCTTATTCAACCACCTCATGAATGCATTTTCAAACATTGACCACAAGTATAATAAGCGACGAAGAGTACCAGATGCAGACAAGCGACGAGAGAGAAAGGTAAAAACGTGGTAGATATCAACAAAAGAGCTTGGGCGTCGATGCAACAATGACAAGGACTATTATGATGGAATTGGTTTCACGTGAGAGATGGTTCGATAAAACCTATGTGAGAAAAAGAATAAAAAGAAAAAAATGTTTACTTTTAGAGAGGGAAAGAAAAATTGTGATACCATGTTATTTACATAAATCATGTTGTGTTTCTTTTTTTATTATGATAATCTATATACAATTATAGTTGTAACTCTCTTATACAAAACGTCAATGATAATAAATATGACAATAAAAATAATAAATACAATTATTATGCAAAACGGTAAATATATTTAATAGTTTCATTAGAAATCATTGCTAGATATATACAAAAATCAGTGTGTTAGTAGGTATATATAGACCGTGATAGGTGATGGTTATTATAGAAATTAGTTGACAAAGAAGATTCTTGAGTAAAACTGGTTGGTTGCATGAGAACTCAAAATACAGAGTAGAAGGGCGTGTCATAACATAGACTATGAAAAACACTTATTTCATGCAGAATTTTGATGACCATAATACCCTTTTGGGTATTAAATTAATTTGTGAGATTATTATTCATAAAATTTTGACAACTATTGATTAAATTATATTCAGTGGATGAGATATGTTTTCAAGTTTTATTACAAGAGTAGTTTATTATAGATTTCATATTTTAAAAACAATAATATTATATACTAAATAAATATAACAATATTTTTATTAAAAAAATATTACAACCAGTTCCCTCCATTAGCTGTGACAAAAGTACATAAGACCAAAGCGAAAACCATAACATACTCAAAAAACCAAACGGGCATAAAGCGTTCTATGCAGTTTTGAGCCCAAAGATGTCCGTTGGGCCCAATATTGTATAAAGACTGCTCACACCAAAAACCAAACAGTGTCTTGGGCGCAGCCGCAGGAGGAGGAGGAGGAGGAGAAGCAGAGATGATGAGGGATGCGGCGAACTGCAACAGTTACAACTACGGCGACGCAGTGTATTGGGACGCTCGGTACATAAAGGAGGGAGGCTCTTTCGACTGGTACCAGCGCTACTCTTCTCTCCGCCCTTTTGTCCGCAACTTCGTCTCCACCTCTGCCACCATCCTCATGGTTGGCTGCGGCAATGCCGGTAATCACTATACACTCCAAATTACATCTGCATTCTTCATAGGGGATTTCTATAACATTATGATTTTTTGGAAATTATTCTCTTGTGTTTTATTGAGAATAATTGAAAACAAAATTGGTGGGTAGATTGAGCTTTAGTGATTTGTTGGTCTGGTCAGAAGGATTATGCTATCTTCGAGTTTCAGGCTTCTTAATCATTCCCATTTGTTTGTCTGTCTTGCCCAAAAAGTTAGATCTTGTGTTTGGAGCAAGTGGTTTTATGGGCAGGAATATGGTTTCTGCATGTGTTTCAGTAGATCCTATTTTGATCTGACTCAGAACTAGGGTTTTCTTCCCATCTTGAACACCCTTTTAAAGTAATTACCCTTGTCTTTTTAGTGTTTATTACTTTTTTTTTTATCAGATTTGGGCTTGACTATGCTATAATGGAGCAAGACAGCACCAAATTAATAATTCTTTAGAGTTTATTAAGATTATTGTATCATCAATGGCTCAAGACTAGCCCTTATGTAAAAGGGGTCTGGTATTGCCATTTGACTCACCACCTTAAGGGGCCCAATAGAGGTAGGGTGATAAAGGTGGGATAAATGCCGCGGCAAGACTCGAACCGAGGTCCCTTGGACCCAAGTTCAAGTGCTTAACCAGTTGGTCAAGCAAGCTTTGGTAAATAAGGAAAAATGTATATTTGATTGATTCTAACTTTGATGTGCAATTGGAAAGGTGTTTCCCCATTTCAACTGAAGGTACAAAAGCAACATGTAATTTGAGGGATGGAAGTATGTTAACAGTATGATACAAACAGAAATGTTGGTCAAATCATACTCTCAAACCGTGTGAATTGCTTAGCTTCTGTAAAATTAGCATTTAGAGAATTGAATTGAAGACACTTGTTCTAAATTACAAACTACATGCCTTTATGGTTCTCATTGATTGGATGTGTATTGGCTACTTTAAGAAGAATTGCTTGATCCTGAATACTTTTCATTATTTTATATTTCTCTTAGCACCCTATTGCCTTGTTTGTGTGTTTTGGGTTTATGAAGCTATGTATGCATATTAAATTTGATTGTTACAATGCCAATTTGGTGTTGCTGCCTTGTTGGTTGTGGTGTCACTGACAACTATGCAATGCGGGCATGATTTGAGGTTCCAGAGAATGAAGAGTTGATACTGCAAGATCTAACATTATGATAAACGATTTTCCCCTTCTCCCAATCTGGCACAATCCTTGTTGTTGTCATAACAAAAGATAGTTGTTTTAGTTTATTAGAGAATGATGTTTTGCCCGACCAGAAAGACTTGTAATTTATGCGATGTGATTGAAGTTAATATACTGATGACCATCATACTTCGAATGCTTCTAATGGAAGAACTGTTTTTACATTACAGCTATTTCTGAGGACATGGTCAAGGATGGATATGAAGACATAACAAATGTTGACATTTCATCTGTGGCCATTGAGATGATGAGGAGAAAATATGAGTGCATACCGCAGCTGAAATGTATCCTGTTGATTATTAAGTATAAAATAGTTGCATTTGTTTCAATCATAAGATCACATATATTCCGTCTCTTTAAAGTAGCATTTTGGTTGGTTGATATTCCTAAATGTATCTAATAGACATGCAAATGGATGTTAGAGATATGAGCTTGTTCCCAGATGATTCTTTTGATTCAGTCATTGATAAAGGTATGGCCCATCCCATTGCCATTAAATAGTTTGATAAAAGTTATTTCCACATTTAGTGCTGATGATACTTTGTTGTTTCGGCATATGCATTTCTGTATGCTGATTTTTCCTTCTAGGTACTCTTGATTCGTTGATGGTATGATCCAGATTCAAACTATCCGTCATTTTTTGGCATCATGTTTTAAACAAGCTCTAACTTTATGTTCTTATAATTTCAGTGTGGTACTGATGCTTCACTAAGTGCTAGTCAAATGTTGGGAGAAGTAAGCAGGTTGAAAATTATTGATTTGTAATGCAAATTTTGTGTTCAATCATCCTAACATATCCCTTTTTTTTGCCCATCTCTTTCTGCTTTGGCTATGATGTTTTGTTTCTCTAATAACTTTTAATTTTTGCTTGTAGGCTTCTTAAACCTGGAGGTGTCTATATGGTGGTAACTAACTAACCATATGCCGAAGATGTTACTTTGTATTTGTATTTGTCATTGTAATTTCTTTTTCTCTGTAAATTTAAAGTGAATGACCCTTTGTCTTCTAATTCCAGATTACCTATGGTGGCCCTGCAGTGAGGATGCCCCATTTGAGCTCACCGCTATACAACTGGAAAATATCATTGTACATTATTCGTAAGTTTCCCTTGTAAACTTTTGTATTACTATGCCAATGTTCAGGTTTAAGCGGATCTTCTGACATTTTTCATCCGTGACCCACTTATTTTCCAATTGACTACTGTAGCTATGTTATGACATGAGGGTCAGCGTTGCTAAGTATATATGTTGGTTTATCTTAGATTCTTAATTTGATACCATTGACGTAATTTTTGTAAGAGAACATGGTGAGTAAAGTGGTAGGGGCAGGAGGGGTTCCACTAGATGCAGGAAAATAGAAAATGGGAGTATGAACAATTTCAGTGGTGAGTGAATGTGATAAACTTCTCTTGTGCTTGTTGCAGCTAGACCAGGATTTGATGAGCTTGAGGGTGGCGCTTCATCGGCAAAGTCATATTTGGAACCTATTCCTATCACTGACAAAGGTTCACTTCCGCCAGACTTTGTTTTGAAAGATCCCGAATCGCACTTCATATATGTATGCAAAAAGATGGATGAAACAACAGGGCTTGATGGCCTGCTGCAAGCAAATGTCATTCTTTAGCGAAAAGGTACTTAATTTGCTGCAGTGCAGTGGTCTAAATCTCCAATACACAATCATATTCTCTCTCGCTCAGAAGTAACAATCAGCTAGTGCTCCCAAGATTACATCATTAAGCTTCAGCAATCAGCAGGGTATTTTTAGCTATTATCCTTTGGATATGTGAAACAACAAGTTTGAATATTAGAATGATGAGTATCAAAGAACGGGCTTCTTGTCTTCGTGTACCATGATTGTCATTGTTGTTGTGCCTGAAGACTCACTTTCTTCTCCCCCCTCCTTGGCTGGCTGTAGTTGCTTCAAGTCTTTTACTGTACTTGTGTTGTGACATTTGCTATGAATAACCTTTAGTTACATATATGTTCTCTTTGATTATTGGTTTCACTGACTTTTACTGTAGAATTTATTCGTCATCAGATGATGATTCTTTGGAACGTGTACTCGTGAGTTACTCAACTGATGACAATCCTTTTCATGAGTTAAAACATGGTAAGAATTGCATACTCTACCTGTACTATTACAATTTGTTTATTTATTGCAAAATACTCTGTTAAGTTTGTAAGATTTTGCAATTTCAGTATCACTCCAAAATTTTAAAATATACAGGGGCATGTTGAGTGTTGTTTGACAAAGCGATGCTCAATCTGATTTGATTTGAATTAGTGTCTGAATTTGATATAATTTTAAGATCAGGCTTAATTCAAACTTGATTATAGTAATATTTTGCTGATCAAAGTCAATTGGTTAGAACAACTCTAACTAAGACTTAAAACCTCGTATTTTTTTTAAAATAGACATGTTCCGAGTCAATCGATAAAACTTAAAAATGTTTGATCCAAAGACATAGAAATAAGCGTTATTGAGAACATAAAGAACAATTTTCTAATTCCGACCAACCAAAACACAAATGAAATCCATTGAAGGTCAATTACACCCCAACCACTCCAAAAGTATCAAACGTGTATGCATTCTTCCTCCTAAAACAGCCACAGAACTTGTGAATAGTTGCTATGCCTTTTCTATATAGCAGATTCAAGATATTACAATTTTTTTGAATTTGAAAAACTAATATATTTTGTCAGTCAAGTCGTCGATTTAATGTACTTGAACTCTTAAAATTTAAATTAGTATTCTGCATTTGATACATTTAAATGAGAGAGAAAACGAAAGCTAATGGAAAAGAACCAATAACAAAATTTGTCCAATAACTTTCCACGGGTATCAAACTCGGCCAACCACAACTTTCCAAACTTGCTCAATTCACTACAAATCTTATCACCAAAAAATTATAGAATCAATTACTACATATTGATATGGGTATTTTGAATAATATGATTTTACATGATTTGTTTCATATTCATCTCAAAAAAATTATAGCGGACCCCACTAAAAACTCCTCCCCTTAAAACTATGATATTTAATGCTGAAAATAGCAAAGCCTTTACCAGATAAATTAGTAACATCATATATAGAATAAAATCATAATTAATTTGTACACTAAAAAGGAATAGGGGAAGAGGACAAAACCCAAAAGAAACATACCAAATGTGGCAAAGGCACATTCACTCCCTCTAAAATAGAAAAACCCCAAAGCCATGCAAGCTTGCCGTTTCTGGCTCTCTCTGCTCTTTTGGGCATCGAAAATAAGCTTCCTCTTTATCTCCTCCTCCACCAAATTTAGCACACCAGACCCTAAACCCAGAACAGAGCCCTACTTGGAGAGGAAGCTCTGTTTTCTGTTTTTTTTTTTTGAAATTGGGGATTGGGTAGCTGAAAACTCTCTGGTTGTGTTGTTTTGGGGTTTAATTGATTTGGGGGTTTGGGGATGGGCCGAGGGAAGATTGAAATTAAGAGGATCGAGAATGCGAATAGTAGGCAGGTCACCTTCTCCAAGAGGCGTGCTGGGTTGCTGAAGAAGGCTCAGGAGCTCGCTATTTTATGCGATGCTGAGGTTGCTGTCATTATCTTCTCCAACACCGGAAAGCTTTTCGAGTTTTCAAGTTCTGGGTATGTATCTGCTTCATTTTTAGGATTGTTTTCAATATGCTTGCTTCTTGGGGATGCTCTGTTTTTTTTCTTTCAAACATGATTTATGATGCTTTTTTGGTCATGTCACTTGGGTTCTTTTGAACTCTACTACAACTACTGAATTCAGCAAATGATCTTTTTTGCTATGTATTTCTGGTTGCATGTGACATATGTTTAGACAGTATCTAAAGTTTCTGGGCTTTATTGTGATATGTTTTTAGGTCAAAATGTTGGCGTTTTGGACCATTTTTATTCTCCTTTGATTTTGTTATATTAAGCAAGGGTTTTGGTTTCTTAACCCTATAAAAATTGAGGAAAACTGTGTCTTTTTATATTTTTTCTCTAATTTTTGTAAGAACTTTACTGCAACAATGATTTGGGGGTTTAGCTCAAATTGTTGCGTGTGATCTTATCGCTGTACATTATGTTTTTCCTAATATGTCTTGTTGATTTGTTGGGTATTACTGAGGATATAGGGTTTTATGTGTGGTAATCTATAGGTTTGTTTCTTTATATTTGTTGATGGCTATACTTCAAATGTGTTGCCTTGTATTTGTATTCTGATGAACTTACTAATGCAAGTGGGGATTAACATTTCTTTTTCATTATCATATTTTGCATTTGGTTTAAGTACTGTTTTGATTCCTAATATATGCAGAGTGCTACCACTCCAGTCATATTTTCTAGCTTGCCTTTTCTCCACCAAGATTTGTTCAATTATCTTTTGTGCTCTAGAGGTTGGTTACATTGGGTAATCTTGACAACTTTCAAAGTTGGGGGCAGTGATTGACGGTTGAGGTTAAAGATTAAGGAAATAGTGGAATTCTTAAAGTCAAGATAGTGATAGAGGGAGAGTTGAGGTCATGACTGTTGCAGGTTGAGGAGGTTGTCTTAATATGCTTGATGTATGTAAAACGGTCTATGATTGAAGGAGGTTGAGGTAACCTATTTAACCTATTTGCCCTCTGGAGCAATTTATCCTTTCTTTTTCTTTAATTGGCTAATCAGAAAATATGATGGCCGTGAGAAAACAGAGTGCTGGCATTTTAACATAGAGGTATAGTTGTCAACAATTATGGAATAATTTGTGAGTACAAAACACATTACATTTTTAATAAAAAGCAGTCTCAGTATTTTTTGTGATGGTGTTAGAGGTAATAATCAGTTTGAGATATTCAAGGTGAGTGAGTGCTGAATCAGCTATGAACAATATTTAGTTTATTTACATTGTTAAGAAGATGGCTTTCTGTTGGTTTCTTTGCCTATATATGTACCGTACCGAGTATTTGATTCAGTGATCCACAAAGAAGAGACACAGTTTCCTTCTTACCAGACATATACTTAACATGGTTACCCCTATGTTTTGCAGCATGAAGCGAACACTTTCAAGATACAACAAAAGCCTAGTTTCCACAGAGACTACAGTAGTAAAATATAAGCCAGAGGTGCAATGACATTTATATTTTTTACTTGCAGGCATATCCTCCTTTCCCATGATTTCCCTGGTCTGATTATTTTTGGGTGTCACTCCATTATTTGCAAGAATTAAGAATTTCATTTTTAGTGCTTGACTATTTGATTGTAACCCAATAGTCTTTTACTTCTGTTGAATTGGAATAACCAATATGGATGTATGGGGTATATGGCTGTGAATCTTTTAAGTCAAAATGTTACCTTTTCTTTGATAAACAGACAGAAAGGAGATTTCCAGATTATCATTGCATTCACTTAACACAACAAATCCTTGTGAAACTTACTTTGTGTCCTAATTATAGGATTAGGGTTTCTAATTGCATTTTTCTACAGAAGCGAGATTGTAACGAGGTAAATGTTCTGAGAAATGAAGTTGCAAGACTTCAACACAAACAATTGTAAGTCCACTTCTTAGTAAATTGTTGCTTCAATTATTTTATAAATTGATACTTTTGATTTCTTTTGTGTAATGAACTTTATCATCTGATTCTCTAGACAGCTATTGGGTAAGGACTTGAACGGATTGAGCATAAAAGAATTGCAGCGTTTAGAACACCAAATACATGAAGGGTTATTATCTGTTAAGGAGAGGAAGGTTTGGCAAATATTCTCTATCAATTTTTTTCTTCTAAACTTTGGTAGTGTAACGTACTATTAACTTGGTCGGTTGTTTAAACTCAATAGCTAGTCATACTAATCTGAAGTTGTTAATAGATATTATATGCTATAAAATTTCAGGAGCAAGTACTGATGGAGCAGCTAGAGCAATCAAGAGAACAGGTATAACCATAACTAATCAATTTCCTATCTGTTTGTTGAACCTTTAATCTTCAGAAGGCCAAAACACAGTTGCATACGTCACTATATGAGGTCAAATGCAAATTTTAGTATGTGAAAATAATAAGAGCAAACTAAGTGCAGCAGTCTGTAATTTAGTTGCTTTGGGTTTGTCTTATGCTAATTGGATAATAGAACTAGAAAGTTTTTAATTTCCTTCTTCAACTTTTAAACTTTTTTAGGAACAACGGGCTTTGCTAGAGAATGAAACCTTACGCAGACAGGTAAATTAATGTTTTTCTTGACTCAAAATATGAAATTACCTTGTTAGTTCTTCTGTATCGTCATTTGACATATGTATGTAACATGCATTGTAGGTTCAGGAACTTCGTGGTTTTTTCCCCTCAAATGATTGTCAGGGTCCACCTTATTTTGAATACTGTACTGTAGAAAGGAAGCATTCCCCTACAAAAAGTCCTGATCCAGCTGAAAAATGTGCAATTGACAAAGTAGATTCAGACACCACCTTGCAATTAGGGTAATATCCTCTTCTCTTTCCTTAACTTAGTCCCAGTGAAGCTCACAAATAATGCATGCCGCCATGAGTAGGGGGGTGAAGGCCTTCATACTATTTTGGATGTCAAAAGTTCAAAATATTTCGTTGTTGCAACTACTCGTGTCTTTTCCTTTAGAGTTGGCATGAGATTAATAATGTCATTCTCAATGGAGAATGTTTCAATTATATATAAACAATTTCTTAATAGTTTACTCTGTACATTAATGTGAGGTGTGTGTTTATCCATTCCAGGCTACCAACAGATGTTTATCGCAAGAGGAAGGCGCCCGAGAGAGACATGCATTTGAATGAATCTGGATGCCAAATGGTTCTATTATGATCATTCATCCCAATCTGACCCCACATTCTCTTTTATCGCCATGCAGGATACGAGTTTTCGTTAAAAGAAGCCTAAATTTGATAAAGAGAGATGTGCAATGATCCATAGTTGTGACCCCAAATCATCAAAAGTAAGTGAGTAGGTGTTTGTTTCTTTTACTTGGGCCGTTGAGTTAAGTAGTGCTGAGAAAAATTCCAAGTTTGATATGAGCAGTTACTGTCTTACTGAAGTAATGAGTTGTGTGTACATATCTATATTTAGGCTTAATTCCTTCCTTAGTCCTAAGTGCAGTGTTCAATATATAGTTGATGGTATACTACTTGCTAACAAGTGTTTGAGCTGAAGTGAAAGGCTTGTGATTTAGAGATTCTATAAGTTATCAGTCCCTTTTATGTAGAAACAATATGTACAGATGATAGTTACATAAATAATACAAATACTTGAAAAATCATATTGATTTCTTGCCCTCTTATACATACATAAATTAGCTATTGCTTCATTGATCTGATACCATGAAGCAGTTGATTTCTTGAGGCTAAGGCCTGAGAGAAGAGATGATCCACTTCCTTCCCCAACCCATCCACCATCTTCTCAAATCTCTCCACCTTCCTATCCAACTCCTCTGTTTCATTGCTTGTTGATTCCCCACCGGCCATGGCTGTTACCAGACAATCCACTGCATCCTTCATCTCCTCCACCTCCTTCAACCTCATCCCTCCTCTCTTCGAATCTCCGAACCCGACCGCCTTTTCTCTCATCTCCATGTAAGGCCTGTCATCACCAGACAGACCAGAGAGCACAATCCCACAAACCCACAACCCAATTCTCCTCATCTCCATGAGAGCTTCATGGACCACTAGCTCCTTCCCGAAGCAAACCCTCTTGTCCTCAATATCCTTCTCTTCCGGCCCCCATTTGCTGGCGTTCGGATTCAGATGATCAATTGCTTTGAAATGGTCAATGGCAGCAGCTGGCGAGGAGGCCACAAGGGAGAGGGCATGGGACAAAGAGAGTCTGGCTTGAGCAAGATGAGAAAGAGAGGAGGATATGAAGTTGAGGAGATCCAACAAGCACAAAGTGTAGCTGAGATACTCCTCCACGGAAGCAGCCTCCCACCTGGTAAAAGGGTAGTCTATGGCCACAACAAGCTTCCCAAAAGCCTTGTTGGTCAAGGCTAGCACCTCAAAACACTGATCGAACACTGAAAAGGACAACCTTGAATCCTTGGAGAGGCGCTGGTTCAAGAAACAAGAGACATCGGATCTAAAGACCTGCAGAGAAGCCAAAAATGCTTCTTCTGGTTCATGGTGGTTGTGGTTGTCCAGCTTGTTGTATACTTTGCTGAGCTTTACATTCAAAAGTAGCATAGATGAAAGAAAAAACCAAGATTTTGCGCAGAGGTGGTGGTGGTGTATAGCTTGCTTATAAGTATAGGTTTGGGTGTGAAAATTGTGTTAGTCTTGCTTTAAAAGAACAGCCAACAATTGAGGGCAACGGCAATGGCAAAGCACCACTTAGATTCTATCTGCCAATTGAAAACAAGGGACCATCTTATGAGTTTCTCTTCTTTTCGTTCACCAAAAGGCACACGCAATGTGGAACCAAACGGCTCCACTTGAACCTTGCTGTGTAAGCAAACATTTTCTTACATAACGCCAACTGCTTGAAAAACATGATTGTACGCGGCATTTCAATCACACTCAGCCTGCCTGCTCTGTTTTTTTAAGATTCAAAGTTCAGACTGACGCTCAGGGGTGTAAACGAGCCGAGTCGGCTTGGGCTCGAACAAACTTATACAACTAAGTTTGAGATCGGCTTGAAATAAAATAAACAAGCTCGAGCTCGGCTCGACTCGATTTTATTCGCTTAAATTTAAATACAAATATTCATTAAAATTAAATCAATGATAAATTGTTCATTAAATAATAAATGAGCCAACTTGAAATTGGTTCGACTTGATTCGGTTTGTCTGTCTATTATAAGTATTTTATAAATATATTAATATAATATATAACTCAATAAATATTAAACGAGCTGGCTCGCAAACTTATCGAGTCTTAAAAAGTTAGGCTCGAGCTCGAATATAACGAGTCCGAACCAAATATTTAACGAGTCGAGTTCAAGCGGTTCGTTAAAAGCACGGCTCGTTTACAGCCCTAAGGCTGACATTATTGTTCTCCATTTGTTCATCAGTTGCATACTTGAAACGTGTATTGAATTAACTACACATCTTTGTCCAGTACTATTATTAATTTGCTTTTATATCTCAAACTACAACTGTATTTTGACATAAATCTTTAATGCCGGAACAGTCATCATCATCCATTAAAATATCTTGTTGAACCTAAATGATGTTTATATATTTTTTATTCCATATAGGTTACAGTGGATGAGAAAAATAACTACTATTATAGAACAATGCGCTATTCTTATTTAGATGAAATTGCAAAAAACTACCTTATTCATTTATTTATTTATGATTTGCAGTTTACTATTGTTAACTGTTGGGCTTGTGGATGCGTTTGATTTATGCAAGCGCACACAATTGTTATAAGTAATAAAACACCAAAGACCGGCTCAAATCCACATGAACTAGATGGAGTTAACTCAATTCAATTCGTGCTATCGGGTATAAAGTAAAGGGTATTGATCAGGAGCAAACATCTTGATCTGCTACAAATTTTAGAACGCATCTAAGCTGTTGGATGAAATAATCAACGGTTAGATTCAATGTTCAGTCATCAATGACAAACTAACGTAAATATGAGTTACTTGTGAATTTCTTTATGTCATTTTGTACTATTATAAGGGTATAAATGTATTTTTATACTCCTATTCATTTTGAATATTATTTCTTTAATTGAATATCTTATTTTGAATTTGTCTTCAATGGTTGAACATCTTGCTATATCGATTCATTTCAATAGTTTGATCGATTCAATTACAAACCGTTTTATCAGTTTTATGCAATGGTTCATCAATTCACATGATATGTTTAATCATCAGTTTCATCTGATATGTTTTATCTCATCTGTTTCATGTGACATGTTTCATCGGATATGTGTTATCTAATATGTGTCATCTAATATGTGTCATCGAACATGTTTCAAAGGTCATTTTGTAACAAAAACTTTCATAAAAATTTATATCATAGCGATGTTCAGTCACCCATGTTCGGATCACCGTTAAAAATCAGAGTGATGAATTCAGAAATAGAGACTCTACAAACAAAATAATTGAATTGCACTAAATTTATATCATTGCTCGACAAATCTAAATCCAAATCAAAATAAAAAAAATCAAAATTCTATACACATAACATAACGCACACAAACAAAAAATTAAAATAAATTTTCTCATTAAATCAAATATAATTGAGAAAGCAATTCACAAATTCATATTCAACCAAAACCGGAATAATGAATCTGAAACGAAACCATGATCGGAAAACACATCTGAAATTGCAAAACAGACCTTTCATAATATTTGGTGACGGAGACGGAGACGAGCAACATATGTAGACGGCGGGATACATCAACCGTCGCCGCCACCGTTTGGGAGACGTCAACCTTGAGTCACCGTAGAGCGAAGCCGTTGTGGATTACCTTGGCGCGGGGACGGAGCCGAGTCGCCATTTCCACAATCAATCGCCGTCGTCGTCTGGAATATGTCGGGAAAGAGTCGAATCGTGTTTCTCGCCATAGATCGGAGCCGCTGTAGAGGAATCGGCAGAATCGCCGTTTGCATCGTCAGAGTTACCGTTGTTGTCGTCTAGAGATGCCCCCATCGCCGGTTGGAGCTGCTACCGTCGCCAATTGGATCCGCCGTCACCTATTAGAGCCGCCGTCGGTTGGAGATGCAACCGTCACCGGTTGGAGCGTCGCCACCATCTGGACTATAGACGCGACTCCAAAGCTATGCGGCGCTCAATAGTCAAATGATGGGTGGTGGGTAGGGTTTCCGTATGTGTATTATATATATATATATATTCTAAAAGACAATAATACTCTTTTTAATTTTTTTCTATTTATTTCAATCACCAAATAATGTCATTGATGAGAACCGTTGATGAAACTAATCTAATGACTATTAGGTGTTCTAAAATTTGTACTAGGATGATAGTTTGTAGCCGATCTCTTCCCTAAAGTAAAATGCATAATGATGTATATGATATATGTATTGGTTAGTACTAAATTATTAAATGAGAATGACAGAGTGTGCTTAAACACTTTAGAACTAAGAGTAAGAGAATATGAATAAAATTATCATGCAATCAGATATTATCCGATGCCCACAAAAATACCGATCCAACTTCTCGGTATCAGGGATGTCCTAGAATCAGAATGTCTAATGTCCTTCTCAGACTAAAGCACATCTCGAGTTTGCAATGAACACGACAATTAAGGGATGGGGTTCTGAAAATTTGAACCTTCTGTGTGTCGGTTGCCCGCCACCCTCTCAGATTCAACATCACGACTCACACGACCTCCTAATATGGTCAATATCAAGTTATCGAAAGATGAATAACAATTCAAACATTCAACAAGAACATGAATCAAAATCATTTTTAAGAAATCAACGTCCAAAATATTTAACCTGATACTCATGATTACGAGGGCTATCTCATAATCAAGGAGTAAAATCCATAAATATCATAAACATGAAATCAAAGAGAGCGAGAGGATAAGAATGATGGAATCATATACCCTGAAAAGCTAAAGACCATGAACTGAGACAAATCTCTCCCAATTTCGCAGATAATCTTGATCCTTGCAATCACGATCACTTTCAATGTTTTTGAATCGCCTCTCAACGCCTTTTAAACCGCCTTTGGAGCTCCAAGTTGTCGGCTCCCTATGATCTAGGAATTAGTCCAACAAAAAATAGGTCAAAAAAATTGTGTTTTGAGCTAAAATCATACATGTCACGCCTCGAAAAAAAGGTGTCACGGCCGGGACATAAGGTGTGTTTTTGGGCCAGTCTCGGGAATGTGTCATGACCTTAGGGTGATTTTGGTCACATTTCACGCCCCAAGCGTCGAAATTTGACAAAATTTTTCTATACAAAGTTGTAGATCTTCAAATTTTCTTTACCGTGTTGTATAAGTTCGTTTGATTTGAAGGTTTATTAATCGATTTATGGTCTCTCCAAGTGTCAATGGCAATTAAGCTTAAACTGCATCATGAACTGACATGTTTACACGTAACAAACACTCAACATTCCGTGAAGGAAATAAGATACAAAAAAATACTAATTTATACATTATATAGGGCAAAGATACTATAAATGAGAAAATATCATGCAATTTGTATAGTTCGATACAAGCACATCATTAACTATTCATGATTTGGAGTTTACCACCATTAACTAAAAAGTTTTGCAAATCACATGTACAACTTTCTAAAACGAAGCACATCAAAATTATACATCATTTTATTAGAGGCTAGGCAGAGATGATGGTGAATGATCATGTTGAAACAATTCATGATTTTCAATTTACTGCTCTCTGGACTAACAATTATTTCATATTCTTACCTTCAACAATTTACGATTCCATTTTACCACCATTGACTTAAAACACATTGCACGCCTCTACAATTAATTATTAGTTTTTTACATTACCGGTTAAAATAAAAAAAATTATTTATTTTTACATAATTTTAATTTTTATAAAAATGACATAACTATCGTTGTGAATACAAAACTTAAAATAATTCAAAGGTTGATGATGGAGGAGATCAAAGTGAACTCCGACCCAGGCCCAATCCAGTAAGACACCCTCAACCCGCTCGATATAGGGCTCAGTTTAGTGCAATCCAAACGGATTACTCAAGTTGAACCCGTCAAAACCCAACAATCTACATCATATTCTACTAGCATCAATTTTCGATTTATTTTAAATTCTATTCATAATAATGGTACTATGTATGTCTGTTGAAGGTGAGTAATTAAAAAATATGAATGGTTAAACTTTGGTGACAATAGACCATTATTGCAAATTAATGGAGGTGGGCGATGAAGAGTTTGGTAAGTGACAAAACCATTGGGTTTTAACTTGCACATCGCTGGGCCCAAACCCACATACATATGGCGGGTGAGGAGTTATTAAATTGCCACAATTTTTAGTACAAATATCATCTTGGTACTTGGGTTTAGCCTACATGTCGATTGTCAAGATTGAAATAATTCATTTTTGGGGTTTCACAATACCTTGAAACCAGTGCTAAAATCGTAGGAATGTATATACCTTCACACCAGTGCTAAATTCATAGGAATGACGGCAAATTTGATCAACTGGAAGCTAAGCTCCAACTCAGTAACAGTAATTTATATATATAGTATATACGCGTGTGTATATATATATATATACACACACACGTATATTTAGTATTTACAATTACATATGATAAACAAACAAATACTCATAATTCAAAGAATAATTTATAAAATTTGACTAATTTTTATTGCAAAAATTTAACAGTCAATTTGTAATTTTTCTTTACAAAATTGATCAAAATACTCATAAAATTATTATTTTTTAAATTAAATTTGTTTTTTTTAACTCGAGATTGCTGATTTTTCTTTCTGTAAGTGTCGAGCTGGTTTGATTCCCTCCTTTTGATTTTGTGTTATCAAGATTGCTAATTGGTGCCATTCGGCCGAAGAAGAGGGTGAACGACAAAATTGGTTTAGATGAAATTATTTAAAATAATTTTTAGGACTTTTTTGTCATTTTCAAAAAATTAATCATTTTAGCAAAAAAAATAATTAAAGTGGATATTCACTTTACTTTTTGCAATGAAAAATACACTACTGCCATTTGCAAAAATAGAAGAGTGCACTGCCATTTTATTCACTCAAATACAAATTTACAAAGCTTAGCACACAAATTAAGAAGAACATGATCACCAACTGATTGTGCTTTAGTGATTAGGGATTCAAGTACTTCTTGTTTTTTTGGGTTTTGAACTTGAGTTCGAGTATTCAGCCGTTCATATAAATTTTTTATTTCATATATAATTTTCAATCACCAATTATATTTTTGTGTATAAAAAGATATGAAATTAATACTTATTTTTAAGTGTAGCATTGGGAATGGGAGAAATCCAAAACCTTATCATTAGTCTGTTTTATAAAGAGCCAATATACACTTTTGTTATTTTCCATTTTGTGTGTAAAACCTAAGTGTGGGGAATTTGCTTCAAATATATGTAGTGTGATTAATGAAGGCAATAATATAGTGATGCACTATCCCCTCTTTATTTCTGAACAGACCATACTTATTATGTCATCACAATCATTCACCAATTATAACAAAATTCCAAATAAACTACGTTATTCACTCGAGATCTTCATGGTTCGCCTGACTATGTTTTGTCACAAATCTCCAAATGGTTCTTACATTCTAGGATTAATCATGTCTATACGATTGGTATTTGAGTGTCTTTATTTTATTTACTATTAGGCTCGTAATTTTATTAATGAATAATTCATTTAGTTAAAAGTTTAAATTAAATTAAATTAAATTTATGAGATGAATATTCCACATAGATTTAGGGAATTTTCAAAGTCGCACTTACATCCCCGAATTGCAAATGCAAACTGTGATGCTCCTTAGGTTCACTAAATTCCTACTTAACCTACTCTATTAATTTTTTTGAAAATTATATTTTAGAAAAAAAGTTTAAAACTATTTTTTAAATACATGTCCATTTTTGTCATTTTCAAAAACAATTTGTTTACAAAATTAACATAGTGAGGTTAAGTGGGACTTTAGTGAACCTAAGAGAACTTACCGTTGGCATTTATAATTCAAGGGATGTAAATGAGATTTTGAGAAACTTAGGGAGATTTATGTGAAGTTATCACTTAATTTATTTAAGTTCAACTTATATTCAAATTTATAGTTCAACTGTATGCTTTCCAAAAGTTCATAGTAAGATGCTTTAAATATCCGTCTAATATCCTAATAACATACGCAACAATATCTAGACGCGTACATGCTTAATAATACATTAGACTCTTAAAAGTTGATTAATAAAAAATCTTTTGTATTTTCTTAATTTTAAGGTAACTCTTAGGGCATTGAATAAGACTAAACTTTTCTCTTTTAGTAATTGACTATGATTTGCATTTAAAATATGTATATCTACTTCTATTGATCTTGTGATACACAATTATCTCAAAACTGAACGAGATAATTACTTGATGTGTCACATGATCCAAACTATACACACTTGCTCCCACTGAACTCATAATACACATAAGAATCAACACAATTCATCTCAAAACCAAACCAGACAATTAGTTGTTGACACGGGAAACGTAATTAAATGTACAAATGTATTTTCTTTATTTGCAATTGCATACTTTGTTTCTTTAGCTGAGCAAAAAAACATTATTTCTTTAATGTCAACATTTAGAAAGAGAGTCTTTAATCCATTTTGTATGACTTAAAAAAATAATAAAGAACAAGCGTTACAGTCTTTCTGAAAAAAGTCTTTTTATAAAACAAGGGAGTCTCCATAAAAATCAATATTTTTTATGAGTATAGCCCATAGATACAAGACATGTCTTACCTCTCCACAATGTCATTTGCATACCATTTAGTCTTAACATTAATTGGTTTTGCACCTTATTATATTGGGAAAAGCTAATAAACTTTATTGTCTCATATATTATTACTCTTGACATTTATCCGCATTTGAGAGTTAAAACCTTTTACAAAATGGCGAATTTGATTATATCATTTTTCACCATTTCAAGTAATCCTTATGCTCTTGAAGAAATACATTATAAATATCTAAAATAATGTTTCCTCTCTCGTAGATCACTTTAATGATATTTGTTATTGAGGTTGTAGTTCTAGAGCAAATATAGGTGCCAAATCACGTACAAATGCATTACTCAAGTACAAATATACGAATAAGCCTTGGCCGTCTGATCATCAGATCTACGGCCTGCATTAATCTAGTTTTTCAGTGGCACGCGTGGTAATAATTAAGCAAAGAAGGTGTAGAGGCGTGACTTTTTGACTGATGTGGGGGCAATATTGTATTTTTGTACATCTGATGAAATCAAATCCTCATTCATGAACTTGATTCGCGGCATAATCCCTATTCCCTTTTTCCCAATTGCTCAAACCCTAGTCTTCCATATTTCACACAGTTAGTTGATCTTCTGCACACAATCACACCACTTGGATCACCGCACACTCCTGCCATTTTCGACAGTGGTCCCGTTGAAGCGCAAATCTCAGAGGATTGTAAACATGCCCAAGAATAAGAAGCAAGGTAGGCGATTAAATCATCTATTGGGTAAATTGCATGTTCGATTTAAGCATTTGATTGATTGATTTTTCCGCCCAACAACTAGTCCGATTATTCCATCATTCCATCGTTGGGTTCCTATCTGATTCCATTGATATATTCTTGTACATGATTCCATTGCTTTATATTTGCTTGTTTACACGTATTATCTATATGTTTCCACTACATTGTCTCCATCTTTCCACTACATATTGTTCACATTATTACATTGATTTATTCTTGCTTTTTTTATACATACTATCAACATGATTCCATAATTACATCACATTACATGATTCCATTGCTAAATTCTTGTGTTTTTTCACATACTGTCAACAAGATTTCACTGTATTGTAGAGAGAACCCATTGTTGCATCCCCATCATCATGTCCTTAATTATATAATTACATCTTCACTTTATTCCAGCACTGATTATGTTTATCGTTACATTCTTGCAAGTTGAGCTCATTATTTTCATTCTAACATCTTCATTTTAAACAATTACTCCCAAATCAGATGATCAGTAAATGACCTCAGAATTAGATGATCCATTGTCAGACTTATTAAATATGAACATGAGATCATTTTTGCACTATTTTCAGCCATGCTTATTTTTTTGAATTATACTCACACTCGTTGTCCTTCGAATTCAATGCAGTGACTGAACCTACGACAAATATGTTAGAAACTGGTGGAGCAGATGCAGAAGATAACAGTTTATTACGGAATGCGATGTGTAACAGACCGACCAAGCGCAATGCTAAAGAGAAACCTATCGATGTTCGTGGATAGCAGACACGTTCACCGTCAAACAAGAACTCTGCATTACAATCTACAACAAACAATTACGGTGTCAAGATGCGTTTTCCCAAAAAATACAAGGTAAGAAATGACGAGGTCCAAACCCCAGTATACTGGGGTCTTTCAAGCTCGAAATCAATTCGTCCAGAGCCATTTTGCAGATGATCCAATCATAAGGCCTCCCAAAATTCCATTCCACCGAATGGTTTTTGATGGTAATAGCTCGACTGTTCCACCTCCACCAGATACAATTCCAGAGTTTGTCGGCAACGTTGAGCACATTAACACCAATTTGGATAATGCTGACACAATCCCTGCCAAGCCAAATGAGATCAACACATCCACTGTTGATCCATCCACAACAGAGATCACTGGGGATATGGTTTCCACTGATGACGGGTTGGGTTATCAACCAACGGACCCCAACAACAATTGCACTGTGTTTTCTGATGGTGAGATTAATACGGGAATGCAGCGACCAATGACAGTGGCGTGTACACCATTGAAATCATTGCACTGCCAACGGAAATGAAATCATCCGCAACTGGTCACGTGCCAACATGACCGAACATCGATAGTGTGGCTGATCACAATGTTCTAGATGACACTCCCACTGAAATGAATGTTGATGTTCCAACTGTCAGTCAAGATACTCAGGGCGTTGCAGCTCAGCCCAAAGAGGTACTCGATGCCAACGTCAAGTATCCAACACTCAGTTCACGGTCATCACCCCATGGACTCTTCAAGGATATCTTAGCGATGACAACAATTCAGAAAATGAAAGTAAAAATCATTGGCTTTCGATGGATGTTAGAACTTCATATCAGTCAGGTGGACACTTCTATCGCATATTGGTTGGTGGATAGGTTTGACACTACTTCAATGTCGTTAGTCCTTCCCGACGGCACAAAGTTGAAGATAACTGAAGATGACATTGAGTCTACTCTCGGCATACCTCGGGAACCATTGAAGATCCCTAAGAAAAAGTCTGCTGAGCATTGTCCTGGGTTAATGGAGTAGAGGGTCTAATATGGAACAAAGAACAATAAGATTTCCCCCACCAAGATATATGCGATTGTGAAGCTGCAGAAGAAAGGCGGCAAGCTATTTAAACGAAAATTTTTAGTTATGTTCTCAACTGTGATGCTTGATTTTGGGAAAAATTGCTTTGCGAATCAAGGTTACTGGGAGGCAATCGAGGACGTTGATATTGATGCCAATTACAACTGGTGTGATGTCATACTCAATAGTTTATTGGCTACCAAACTCGATTGAGAAACCAGGAGGAATCAAAAGATTCCACAATTTTACGGCCCCCTTACGTTTTTATTGGTGGGTTGGAGGAAGACCGTTCTAGTGCTTACCCCGGGGACCGAACTGTGACGGAAGACGCGGCGCCGTCGTTCTCACTTGGATTGACCCCTCCACGTCATCCCATTTTAAGGATAAACACACAAGCCAACGTGTCTAAGCAATCACTTGTTGGGATGGTTACCCTCGGTTCGAGTGACCTTGGTCAATCGATACAGCCTAGGGCACTTGAGGATGAGTTCGTAGAGGAATCTGATCCAGACGACGATTACAAACCTAAAGATCCAGCAGGAAAGTCTAAACAGATCCGTGTCCCAAGGAATATCAAACTCCCTAGGGTTAAGCTCTCAACATTTGCTAACCGTTGAAATGATTTCTATACATAAATAAATCAGAATGAGAAACGGTTGTATGAATGGATCATTTCCAAGGTACCTGACCCAACAAGGTATGATATTTAATTACAGCACAAAACTATTCACAATCAATTTCAACTTCTTTTTCTTACATTTTTCTACTTATTTCACCTAGCCAAAGGAACTCATTTGTATTCAAGGAGGATAAGGGTGCTTTCCCTATTTCGATCACTGAGATGCAGTCCCTTGCTGACAGCGT
This sequence comes from Geranium rotundifolium, assembly GCA_963920655.1. Classification (NCBI taxonomy): domain Eukaryota; kingdom Viridiplantae; phylum Streptophyta; class Magnoliopsida; order Geraniales; family Geraniaceae; genus Geranium; species Geranium rotundifolium. The sequence continues at coordinate 9,257,578 of OY987314.1, forward strand.
AGATGTCAATGCCGCGGTTGTTGACTCATGGTGCAGATACCTAAATGACATGGAGAAGCTGCGTGACCCGGATGGTCCATGCCGTTGCTTCATTAGCACTTTTTCTTCGGTTAGTGCAGTTCATTACATTAATAATTGATCGAATGTTTTTTATTTATGTATATGTTGGGAAGAGATCAAATAAAAACCATCTCTTAGACGAGAATATAAGAACTATTCCTATCTATAGGATGATAATAATCAATGGTTTTGATTATTTCATTTATTTTATTGATAAATAAATGAAATAAGAATGAAAAGGGTATACAGTCAATGTAATTCATTCCAAAAATAAAACTCTAACTCATTCTCTCCTATTTCATAAAATCACCGTATCCATTTCACTCTACAGTATGATTATCTTTAGATTGATTTCATCGGTTTCATGTGTTTTCTCATTTTCATTGGTATCATTTTTATGACATCAGTGTCATGTGCAAAAAGGGAAACATGATCGATGAAATGAAACGTGTAATTGAATAAACGAAAAGTAAGTTCATAACAATGAGTCCCGCATCATGAAAAATTATTGTCAAATTATTCAATCGTAAAAATGAAATTGTAAAAAAAAGAAATAATAAATCATGATATAGCAAAACTTTTGTGAAATTGTAACGAAATGAAATAATAAATCATGAAATTGTGTTCTTAAAAAAAGGTCATGAAATTGTGCAAATCATGTAATTATACAAATAACATCGTGAAATAAAAAAAATTCATGAAATAATAACTTTTGTGTGTAAATCGTGTAATTATAAAATTAAATTTATGATATCGGAAAAAAAATCATGAAACAGAAAAAAATTGTGCAATTGTAGTAATCTAAAAATGAAATCGTTTCAATCTAAACAAACAATGAAATCGTTTCATTGGAAAAAATCACTGAAATCATTAATAAGAAAATAAGAAATAAATTAATGCATAATTAATTTGATTAAATGTCATAATTTATAAAAGGAAATACTTAAATGATTTAATCATATAAAAATACGAATATGCCCTCATATTTGTGTTAAAAGACTAAAATAAATAGTAACTTGAGAATAATTACGTTCAACTTCTATTAATGAGTCAACAAAAATCTAAGTCATTCAATTTTTCATCTGACAGTCACAATTAGTTCTTATTTTCTCATGTAAAGAGTGAGTTCTCACTTGATTACGAGCCTGTATATGTTCCTCAATTTATTTTAAATCACCAAAAAAATTTCTCATTGTTCATTTGACCCAAAGCGAGCTGTTGTCAATGCTGGTGGTGTAAACCAACATATCTCAAAGACATTTCGAGATTTTATGTCGGCTGAGATTGAAAGGGTTCCAAAGAAGGTCCATAAGTGTGATCTGGTACGTGTGTGGAATGCATAATTGCACTCAAAATTAAAAAAATTACATGTTCATTATTTTGTTTTTTTGCTTCAGATTTTTGTTGTCGTTAATCTTAACAAAGAATTTTACGTCATTTGTTTCGACACGAAAAAGATACCAATCGAGATATTTGACTATGTTTCCTCCAAGAAATCCTTCAACACAAGATATGTGAAACATCCGGATCACATTGTTAGTTATATGTTATGTGTTTTTTTTCTAGTGTAAGTAGATTCAATTTCTGACATTTTTCTGTTCTCCAGCGCAAGGCTTTGTGCTCTTTGATCTTGGAGAGTAATCAAGAGCTCGCAAGGAAGCTTAGTGTAGATGAGATAAAAGCCGTCAAAGTGCCATGGTCCAGCTCTTACGATGCTGAAAACAGGGGACTGGTTGCCATGTGCCATTCCGAGAATTACATGGGCGACCAATTCTGGAAGGCTGAGTTACGAAGGAATGATGTATGTTTCTTATTTATACTACATGAAACCTAGTTACAAAGAAATTATATATCACATTTTCTAAATCTCTCTTCTTGCAATTTTTCACTTATATTCAGTCCCGCCAAATCTACAAATTTCGTGTCTGTATGATGTTCAATATGCTGACATGGAAAAGGAATGCATTATGGCCGACATTGTATGCATAGATTATTGATTACTATGATGACATTGGTCTCACATTCAAAGTGAGGAATGACCAGAGGAACTAGAAAGCCTAGTTGTGTTTCAATTTCCATTTTAGTTTTTTTTGGGTTTGATTATCGGATACATTTTGTGGTGTAATACGCTGTGCGAAGCAGTTTATCGTATATTGGTACATGGTTTTTTTTCAAAAAGATGTTGACATTGTTTTTAAGTAGTTACGATGCATTTGATATCAGTATGGTATTTCATTGTGATATACTTTGAATCAATATGCCATCTGACCGCTTTTCATTTGATTGTTATATCAAATTACTCTTTGATATAAATATTCATGTTTCTTACCATGGACTACTCTTATACAAAATCCAAATTTCGTATTGTTATGGAGAAATTTTGAATCAAATTCTGAATTTCGTGCATGGTTTCTGCACAATTTGAACACGCTATCTTTCTCAATTTCAAATTACAAGCATGTACTTCAATGTTTTTGATATTCACATAACTGTTGACATGGTGTTTATTATTTGGAAACCTTTCAAAAAGTACTAACGCACTCATTATGTCATCGATCTTACTCCGACCTTTAATACGCGAGTAGTATCATAATTACTAGTGCAAACAAAAAATTGTTGTCTCTTGAATCCAAACACCATCAACACACTGTTCACCGTTCACAAGTTCACTTTTGAGGCTCAAAAATCAAACGAGTACAAAAAATGAGCTGAAGCCATATTCCATCAAATAATCATATATTTTTATTACTAATGGAAAAAATTTATTCATTACTGGTGGAATCTTAGTAAACCAATTGTAATTGCAGACTTAACAAGCAAAATAACTTCATTAACCCTCTTCCACAGTAGAAGGTTTCTTGTTTGCTTCATCTCGTTTCTTAACCTCACATGTTCTAGAATTGTGCCCCTCAATAAAGCAGTAGCTACACTTACGTTTGTTACCCGTGCCCCCTTTCTCTATTGCCTTCTCCCACTCACTATGCATCTGACTCCCTGACCCTTTGTTCTTGTAAACATGGGGAATTTCAACCGTCACTACAAGTGGTTTAGTTATACCCGAAACATCTTCAATAGACAACGGAGTACTCCTCGATGAACCTTCTCCATTGTTCAGGTTCGCTAGTGAGTACTGTTTTAGAATGCTCAGCAGCTCTTCACGGTTTTTTGAATTTGTTCCAAGGTTTCCAAGAATTGTTTGAAGAGTTTTTCATATCTCAATGTTCAAGAGATTATCTGTTTTTCCAGTGGTGCTTCCTGTTGATATCAGGGGACCAAATTCGATCGGTTCGGGTGTATCCCTGCACCAACGCTCATTCAGAAGGGATCGTGAAATTTCTCGAATATTGGCAGCCTTCAAAGCACAAAAATTATGCATGCAGAAGAGTCCCTCACCTTCATATTTCTTTCATACACAAACACAATGCTTGGTCTCCTTGTTTATATTTCCATCAAAATATCTTATCAACATGGTTCTTTACCAAGTATATTGTTTCCTCAACTTTCTTTATTATGTCATCCACCCTGCACACCAGCACCCCGTCCATTAAATCATATCGCACCTTGTAGAACAACTCCCGTGTGTACATACTCCACGCATGCTTCTCTAATTCAGTTGCAAAACCTATAGTTGGTCTTGCATCCGCAGTGTATGGTGTTCGAAGTTTCATTTGTTGCCTCTACTGGATCTTTACCACCGCATTGAAACGCCACATGAATTCCACGAGAGTCAGTATCTTGTTTGTATTGAATCCAAAAGTGTTGTTTGCACTTTCTGAACGGGATGTGGTTCTCAACATCATCGCCATTGGCTGATCCCTGAAGTAGGCAGGGATCCAAGAAGCACAAAGTTCATACATTGTCGTCAAAAACTTATTACTTTATAGCTCATATTCCCGTACAATTTCCCTCTATCTGCTCTCAAATTCTTCAATCTCAATGGACCCAGACCAAACGATTGCACTGAACATCTTCCAGAAATCCGAGTTATATGGTACTGATGACGCAACCTGCATTGTGAAGAATATTAATTCACTCCCTTTAAAATGGAACAGTGGAATAAATTATTAATTTCATCATTCCAAACCAAGTCAAATTATTACATTCATACTTTACAGGGTAATGCAAATTTCGTAGTCAATGACCAATTACTAGTCGTTATGTGATCAAATGCAGACAAAGTTCAGAGAACAAGGAAACGCATATCACAGTTAAACCAACAATTACTCTACATATCTCTTTAGATAAAACATATAGCATAATGTACCTTCTCCGGGAGTTTCCGCATTATGTGCCACATACACAATCTATGCCTCGAATGTGGTAATATCAGTCCAATCGCATTCTTCATGGCAGCATCTTGATATGTTATTATACACAACGGTTGTTTTTGATGCATCGCCCTCATGAAACACTCGAACAACCACACGTATGAGTCTATGTCTTCCTTGCTAACAAGACCAGCTCCAAATGTCACGCTCCGATCATTATTATCCACGCCAGTGAATGGACAGAAAACCCTGGAGTAACTGCAAGACCAATTTTAATGTTAATAACGGACAAACAAGAACCAACACCATCAGTACATTGGTGCATCTTACCGGTTCGTTCCATACGTCGAATCGAATGATAAACAGTCACCATACTTTCCATAATTCCGAAGAGATACACCATCAACCCAGAACAACCTTGTAAGGCGATGACATTCGTCATGAGAATATTCGAAATAGAAATCAGAGTCGAAAGATTGTTCCTTCAGGAACTCATTTATAACCATATGGGCGTCAGATTCGGTGATGTAAACTTTCAAATCCCTTTGGAAATTTCTGAAGTCAGTTACCGTTGCTCCTACATACTCCGGTCCCCCGGCTAGAGTACTACATAAGTTGTGGGTCATAGTAGGACCTATGCTTGCTTTCTGACAGTTGATTAAGAACTGCTTGTGGGCTTCTGTTAAATTTTTATTGGACCGCAAATATTAGAAATCCTCAATTGTGAAGAAGGGGTGATTATGTGACTCAGTAAAATTTGATACAACATAACCGTTTCCACTGACAAGTTTGAAGGAGATCATTGCTTTGCAACCAGTTCTTTTTGTCACACATCGACGCTTGTTGTACTGTCTAAACTCCCCATATTCATTCACATCTCTCAAATACTTGTCACCCTCCTTAGCACACACCACGTACTTCAAAGCAATAACACTTGAACAAACATTTCTTTGAGTCCCTAGACGGGAAACAAAATCACACATTTTGCTATAATATAAGTACAGTCATATACCATCATCAAGTGACCCGAACCTCATTCCAATGACTAGTTTCAACCTGTCAGGGCAGCTGGGTAAGTAGCCACCAGAGTCATCTCTTTCCCACCGACCAACCACTGGCACGACGCATTCTGTAATTTATCGACATTAAAACAGATCAAGTCATTACTAAGAAAGTTGTTCAAATCAAAAATTAGATGGAACATTGGAAATGAAAACTCCATGAATGTAATAATGAAACCATATCCAGTGTAATTCAATACCCAGGATTAGAATAATGGATACATGCGCAGTGGTCACCAAATCATGCAAACAACTAGTTACCAATGAAACAGTGGAACATTGTACATTTTAATGGAACCTGACTCATCAATGTTGGATGATGGAACGATAGAAACCAAAACATCCATAATGGAATGTTGGAGTGTCACAAACCTTCAATCTTTTCTTCCGATAGTCCTACAGGTTCTCCATTGCCCTCCCCTTCAAACTCATGATTGTAGGAATCCACATCTTCTTCATCTGCTTTCACACAAATAATTTTATCAAATTCAATTTCAGATTTGTGATACTCATTTCAAGTAGATTAACATTAACCTATCCAGGGAACCATGATTACCCGCGTCATCGAAAATTGGGTTGAGCAGTTCAACCGGAGAAGCCACCATTGTTCGTTGACCACGATGAAAATTCGATTCAATTCCAATTCCAAGTACAGAGAACGCAATTGACATTCCAGATCCAAATGAATCGTCAACATTTATAACGCGTATTTCCTATTTTGTTGCCCTAAATTGATTTTCTCAATCTTCAAATGTGACTAAATTACCCTTCAACATCCATTTTCAGATTTTTCTGCTTCCAAATGGCATCTAATCTCAATCACACGTTTATTACATCCTACAGATTTTAGTTATTCTTATATTTGTATCTAAGGGGGCATTTTTCATGGAGTGCATCCCGCAAATATATAACTTAAATTTGGAGTATTCAACATTTTCTTTTGAGATTCTAAATTCACTTCTCAAACAATGATAGATGTGAAAACATAAACATTATCAAAAGTAATACTAGGAATTGAATTCCTTCTCAAATGAAATATATAAAAAAATCTTACTTCTCCCTCAAATCAACATCCTCAAAATTGTTACGATTCTCGCCTAAAAAAATAACTTAATAATGGGTTTACAATTTTTGTAGCCATATGTTGCTGAGAATAACCAATACAGTAGTTGCCTAAAACTTGTGGAGTCCAATATCATTTTATATGGCCTATTAGGCTATAACTAAATTTGACATTCTCATATGTCAAAGTATTTCAGACTAGTCTGCGAGCTATTTCAAATTTTTTAAATTAGTTTGCAATTACTTTAGTTGATGTCTTAAATATAATGAAAGTTACTTTTTTAATGCTTTGTCTTAGAGAAACTTACGGTAAAACTGAATGATCAAACATTCTCCTACCATATCCTTAAGAGTCGTTATTTTGTCTGTTCATTTCACTAATCATGTCAAATGATCTTGACACAATTTAGTGTGAGAAAAAGTCACATTTCTCTAAGAATTTAACACAATGCTTCATTATTATAATTTATTTATGGGTAAATGTCACAAAGATACAATTAACTTTACACCTTTTGCAGCCGGAAAAACTAACTTAAAAACATTGTTTTAAGGTCAGTTAGTTTTGGTTTAGTGTCAAGTTACACAAAATGGTTAAGTTTGAGTTATTTTTTAGTGTAAAAAGACCAAAATTCCCTTGACTGTCTATCAAATTTTCATATGTTTTTCATTATTCACCAAATTATTCATAATTCATCAAATTATAACACTTATTAATAATAATTAATTTTTATTATTTAATAATTATTTCATAAAAATCAAAAGTAAATCAATTAAAAATTATTGATTAATAATAATAATAATAAAGTAAATTAATTATTAATAATGAAAATAATACTAATTATCAATAATATTATTAATTATTAATAACATATTGAACTTTCGAATGACACAACTCTCTCATAGAACTCTATTTCGGGCTTATAGTATATCAAATCGAAGAGAAACAAAAGATTGCTCTTTACTATATCGAGATCAAGTACAATTATCACCGCACTTAGACCGACAATCTTAGAGTACAAGTTCATCCTTGTGACAAATGTCAGTTCAAGCAAGTTCTATACTCTCGGAAATCGGTCCTTAACCTATGTAATCACTCATGAGTAGCTAATTAATGAAAATTTCTCATCAAGCACAAACACTCATTCAATCAACACCAAATTACCTAGAACTAAAACCGTGATCCGTCAACTTACCGTCTCTCTCGAGAATCAAAGAGTTGACTAAGGTCAAACTATCCTAGGCCTTCAACATAAAATATCTCTATCCTACACATTGAACCATGAATAATTATAAACAACTCAAGCAATCCATATCAACTAGAACTAATACCTCAAAATTATGGAATTATAGTGTTCTACACAAACTAGCCTCCATAGCTAAGGAATTATTCCCTAGTCATGGAGTCGAAGCTAAATCTCATTGAATCAACCACCAAACTACAAGTCATATCCAAAAATCAACTAGAAGAAGTGAAAAAGTAGAAGAAAAACTTAGGAAATGTTGAATCTCTTCTTCTCCAAGCTTGCTCCCTTGAATTAATGATAATAGCTTTTGAATTCTCTAACCAATGTCTCTCAAGCTCCAACAATCGTGCTCCCAAAACTCTCCCAAAGTGAAGATGACTTGAGAGCCAAAAGTGGCAACAAATCCCCTAAAAACGAGCTCCCAAAAGTTCCGCTATGTTTTGAGTCTAAAAGATTTAAGTCCTCTCCAAAAATGGCCCTCAAATCTATTTATAGGTGCTGAAAACTGTCATATCTTTTGGCATATTCGGACCGGATATGGCAAAGGATATGATGACCGTTGGGCCATATCCTTTGGCATATCCAGTCCGGATATGCCTTCTGCTTGGGATATCCTTTCCCATATCCGGTCCAAATACTGCAAAGGATATGCCATTTGGTTGGGCTTTCCTTTCCCATATTCGGTCCATATATGGCAAAGGAAGTGCACCTATGCCCGTGCCTTGCCCTCCAAACAACATTTTCCTCGACCCGCTTTTAAGCTCCTAAATTTCGTTCCTGCAATAAAGATGACAAAAGCTCTCGCAACATCAAAAGTTCTCAACACTATCACATTTAAGCACATAGACGAGTAATAAACCCCTAAATTATGGGTGAAATGCGTCGATACGACGTCCTCTCGAGCTCATAACAATCACTAAAAACATCTTAAAGTTAAATTAAACCTCCTCTAAACAAATTAAGACCACATACAACAATATCAGTTTTTTCCTTTTGTAACGGCGCACATACAAATGTACGCCGTTACAAAATTGTTGACCGTTGACCAAAACCTTACCGTTAGGAGTAAATGGTCCGAAAACGGGTCGTTGTTGTTGCCGTTAGTTTGTAACGGCACACATTGTACTATGCGCCGTTACTAATATTTTGTAATGGCGGACATTTGAAAGTGCATCGTCGCAAATGGTCAAAAATCTTGACTACTCCCTAGTAGTCAAGATTGTTGACTTTTGCTTGACTTCGGTTTTATTTGTTTGATTTTCATATACCAATTGCAGACCGAAATTATCATAATCATTTGAAACGACTTAAAAATCATGTACGTCGATAAAAAATTAAAATCGATGTACCATGCCCCAAAAAAAAGTATCTACTGGGAGTCTGACTGTTACTTACGGAGGTAAGGAAGATTGACCGGTTTGGATCGAGGTTCAAACATTCTCGGAATTGACTATAATTTTGGCACATCAAGTATTAAACCACTGCGCTCCAATCCGTACGGTCGGATTAAAACATGATTTTGAACATAAACCACTTTCGTTGAAAGGGTGAGTTTATGGTTTACAAAGGAAACTCTATCCTAAACCCTAAACACATAGCTCATCCAACGTTCAATAGACCAATGTACTTTAAAAAAAAAATCAAAACTGTTCAATCTGTTGTAAATAACACGTACCGAGTATAGTACACATTTTATGAAAATCAAACTACGGGAGCAAAGCTAATCATTCACGATCGGACCGACATGAATAAAATAATAATTTAGGGTTAGGTTTTGTAACGACCCACGTTTCTATGTGCGCCGTTAGAAATATTTTTTTGACGGCGCACATATATATTGTGCGACGTTACAAATGGTTAAATTTCATAGTCAACAAAGTTGACTTCCCCTTGATCGGTTTGGATCGAGGTTCATACATTATCGGAATTGACGGAAATTTTGGCACATTAAGTAACAATCAATTTCGTTCCTATCTGTACGGTTGGACTAAAACTTTATTTTCAACATAAACTACTTTCGTTGAAAGCGTGAGTTTAGGGTTTAGGAAGGTAAAACCTGACATAAACTCTAAACAAATTGATAATCAAACGTTCGGTAGATTAATATATATATATATATATATATATATATATATATAATCGAAATCGTTTAATTAATTGTAAATAACATGTACGCAGTATAGTACAAATTTTAGGGTAATCAATCCACGAGAACACCGCTAATCATTCACAATCGGACCGACAATATTAAAATAATAATTTAGGGTTATGGTTTGTAACGGCGCATGTTCATTGTGCGTCTTAAAAATTTTTTTGCGACGGCGCACATGTAATTGTGTTGCATTACAAAAGTGGCGGCAACAAATTTTGAATATTTGTTGAATTTTTCAGAAAATTGTTTATGTAATTTTAAGAATTTGTATGATATTAGTTTACGAATTGTATGCAATTAATTTAGGATTGTATAAAATTAGATTTACATAATTTGTTAATTTTAATTCCACATGAATATGAATTTGTTTGATTTGTTTTACATGTTAGGTTGTTATGTTGAATATTATTATGTTTTAGATTTACAATAATTTGTATTCATTAGAAAATAACTTGATATTTTTTTAATCTTTTTTTATGTAATATGCGATTTAAATTAGTTCGATTTATCAATCACAATTTACAATTATCACATAAAGTATATTTTAAACAAATTTTATTTGGAATAATTTTCTTAATTGTGTATCAAGTACAAGAATGTTTTTTCCACAATAGTACTTATTTTAAAACTAAAACAACAAAGTATTACATTAAATTCATTTGTATCCATTATTTCATACATAATATAACATCAAGGGGTAATTACAGATCAGTACACCCGTCGAAACCTCATTTTAGGATTGATACCCCAAGTTTGATTTTTTTTTTCTCGGTCCCCCAAGTTTAAAACGTTAACACTTAAGTCTAATTCTGTTAAACTTAACATCAATATTTTTTTAATGACCAAAATACCCCTCGATTTATAAATTTTAAATGGTATAGTTATCAATATGATTATTAAATGACTACTTTACCTCTAATTAAATAACCAATTTAACTATTAGAATGAGGGCAAATTTGATTTTTCAAGTATACAAATAAAAAAGTGGAAAAGTAAAATACAAGAACTATAAAATGACTACATTACCCTCAATTGAAAAAAAACTAACTTTGTTGTTAGGGGTATACTTGTATTTTCAAATAAAAAAATAACAAACAAAATAGAAAATACAAGTGAAATGACTTTATTGTCCCCTTCTTCTACCTCTCATTTTCCACCTCTCACTCTCTAATTCATCACAACATACTCATTTTAGTGCAAATTTGACATTTGACATAGAAACATAACCACGCTCAAATCTAATTAAGAGATTCAAATCTTTGTATACAATACAATCAATACTCGATATGTAAATATTTGATGTTTCTAGCAATAAATTTGAAATTTTCAACCAAATCACAACAGATCGGTGTTCAACCAAATCAAAACCAGGCGAGACCGAGCTCCGATCACCGACGAATCGGACGGTGGCTATCCACCATCACCAAAATCCATTGTCCACAATCTCCGACGCGGAGGCTCCTCCCTCACCTAATATTGAAACCTGGAGCTCTAGGATCTCGATTTGGAGCTTGAGGTCGGAGGTCTCGCAGAGGAGCGAGTCGCGAAACCACCACTGCTCCTCCTGGAAGTGGCTCACTGCCTCCGCCCTCCACACTGGCACCATTTCGGTCACGTATGTCGAGACGGTGGCGAGGTGCTGGCGGTTCGTGGGGACTCCGAACTCGAGATCTCGTGATGTGACGGCGTCTCCGGCGATGGTTCTGTCGAGGCCGTCGGTGGAGTGTGTCGTCTGTAAGTAGGAGATGGTGGAGGGTCGCCGGAAGTGGTGTGTGGGTGTTGCGGCGTAGGTGTAAAAATGGTGGTGTGTTACAGAAAATTAGGTTAATGAAAGTGTAGGGGTAGTGTGTAATTATGGGTAAAGAAGAGGGTAAAATTGAACTTTTAAATGTTATTTGAAAAGTCTTAATTATTTTATTTGTTTGCTTGTAAAGACCAATTTGCCCCAATCCATTTGTTAAATTGATAATTGAATTAGGGATAAAATAGTAACATCATAATTATTCCAAAGATTAAGATTAAAGTTATGTGCTAAGGATATTTTGGATTTTTTACAAACCACATCAGTTAAATCTAACCGAATTGAACTGAAGTGTAACGTAATGAAACTTGGGGGACCGAACAAAAAAAAATCAAACTTGAGGTACCAATCCTGAAATAAGGTTTCAACGGGTGTACTGATATGTAATTACCCCTAACATCAAATATAATGTTTTGAACATATAAGCCACTCTGTAATTTAGAAATAAATAATAAAAAAAGACCATCCATTCTAGTAGCAGTAGCCAGTAGTTCACTTGCTGCATGATGTAATATGTATGTGTATGCACAAGCACAACATGCCCTTTACATATTTGTTGGAAGATGTGCCAACAGCAACTTTAAAAATCAAAATAATCCTTCGCCTATAAATAACACTAAACACAATGATTTAGGATCAACAATCCTATCTGCAGTGCACCATCTTGTCGAGAAAAAAGGGGAAGAGAAAAGCAAATGACACTAAACATGTCTACTTCTTGTTTGCTTCTCTCTGTCCTCTTCTTCTCTCTCGCCGGCCTTTCCTGCTCCCTGCCTCCCCATGCTAAAATCAAGAAGCAGCACCATGCTCTTGACCATCTCCGCAGAGCCAAGCTCCGACACAACTCTTCGGGCATCGACACTAGCCATTTCGTGGCGCTTGACATCAACAAGGCCGCGGTCGGTCCTCAGGAGGGGCTGAAGGAGAGGGACAGAATACACAGACTCCCCGGACAGCCTCCCGCTGACTTTGCTCAGTACGGCGGCCATGTCACCGTTGATGAGGCCGCCACCCGCGCCATGTTCTACTATTTCGTCCAAGCTCCCGCCTCCAAACACTCTTCTCTGCCTCTCCTCCTCTGGCTCAATGGAGGTATAACATCATATTTCTTGCATATAAAGGGTTAAAGTCTTTCTTCGGTTTGTTAGAGTACCAGAATTGAAAGTTTAAATAACAGTTTAATATATCTTATTGGTTTTTTCATGGTTCACATGCATATCCAGTAATATTGTGTGCAACAATTAAGTTATGCTTTATGGTTAATAGAATATTTATTTTATCAGCCATGATTGAAAAGATATGGACCTTCTGGATTATAAGGCTAAGCATTTAGTTGATTGGTGTTTTAACATAAATGACATCAAAGAACTCTATATAATTTTTTCATTACATATGCATGTGTTGCCTCTAAATTGGTTCAAAATTTGTAATTTTATGTATTGGTTGTAGGTCCTGGTTGTTCTTCACTTGGTTATGGAGCAATGATGGAGCTTGGACCGTTCAGGGTCCACAGTGACGGCAAGACCCTCTACAGAAACAGATATGCATGGAACAATGGTATATTTATTACATCACAGGATCTTGATTTTGGTACTACTGTATTTTTAATCTAATGAAAATTTGAACATTGGTCAGTTGCAAATGTTCTGTTCTTGGAGTCTCCCGCGGGAGTTGGATTCAGCTACTCGAACAGAACTTCCGATCACAACACTACCGGGGACAGAAGGACTGCTGCGGAGAATTACATATTCATGCTGAATTGGCTGGAGAGGTTTCCCGAATACAAGAACAGAGATTTATACATAGCCGGGGAGAGCTATGCTGGCCATTATGTGCCTCAACTTGCACATACCATTCTTCACCACAACAACAAAGCCAACCACACACTTATCAACCTCAAAGGCATTATGGTATTTGATCTTTACATACATATCAGCTCGAGATTTTAAATGGATCAGACTTTATCGTGATTGATCATTTATGTTCATATTTATTTTGAGGTCAGATTGGAAATGCTGTGATCAGTGACGAATCAGACGAAAAGGGAATGTTTGAGTTTCTTGCGTCGCACGGCATCTTATCAGATGAAGCTGCGCATCAGATGGCGATACACTGCCATTCGGGGCAGAATATGAGCGGGAAATGCTACGAAGCGAGTATCGAAGCAGAGGAGGATCTGTACTACATGGACATCTACAACATCTACGCACCCCCTTGCCCCTCTTCCCATCTCACTCCCAAACCAACAATTGCAGTAAGTTCATGAATCAACAAAGTTGAATTTTGCATTACTAGCTATAGTAGCTGATGTTGATGCCGTTGCTGTTGTTGTTGGTGTGTTCAGAGAGAAGCATTCGATCCTTGCAGTGATTGGTACGCGCAGGCATACCTGAACCGAGCAGAGGTGCAAGCGGCCCTCCACGCCATGAACACGACTAACCTGCCTAAGGAGTGGCAGGCTTGTGGCGGCGTAGAAAATTGGCATGACAGCCCCTCCTCCATTATCCCTCTTTTGGATCAGATCATGGCTCATGGACTTCGTCTTTGGGTTTTCAGGTATACTTGATAATCATCTTTTAACTCTTGGTGACCTATACTATAATATGTTATATGGGTTTAATTTGTTTGTATGTTGCAGCGGTGACATAGATGGGAGGGTTCCGTTCACTTCGACCAAGTATGCGATAAAGGAGATGAATCTTTCTGCAAAGACTCCATGGCATCCTTGGTACCTGGATGGGGATGTAAGTGTACATATATATTTGATCAATACAGCTGGTTTGTGGAGATTAATGAAGTTGTTATTGCAGGTTGGAGGGTACACACAAGAGTACAAGGGAGACATGACATTTGCGACGGTGAGAGGGGCAGGGCATCAAGTGCCAAGCTTTCAGCCGAGGAGAGCTCTTTCACTCATAACCCACTTTCTTGCTGGCTCCCCTCTCCCTAACACTTCCATCTATCCAGGCTTGCCTCCAAATACCACTACTGTTCAAGCTTAGCTCTTCTTCACGGATTAAGAAATAGAGTTCACTAGCAGTGTTAGGATAAATTAGTCTATTTATTCTAGTTTAGTTTTATTCTAATTAGGCTTATCGTCTTTTACTTACAACTATCAATACAAGTTTCCCCGTTTACTTTATGTTTATGTCCTATGCAAAATGGTCTCTCCTGTTGTAACAAAATCACAACAACAAGAACGACAACAGCAATAATATAGTTTCTCTCGTTTCTATTTCTACAAATTATCGGTTGTGTATTTCAAAGTTTGTATATTCTTATTCAAAATCAGTAAACAACATTAATTGTTACAGCCTCCCAAAATCTATGAAACCAGAAAGGCATTTTAGTTTAGCTGATACTCACACTACTACAGATAGTATTCAAGCGACACACCGTCAGCTCGAATTCACCTAGCCGAATACCGTTATATTGAGCTGTTTTGAATACTGAAAAATATTTGGCTATTTTGAATGTCGTAAAATGCAGTTTATGATTGATAAGGTTATACAATTATATACAGTAATGGGAAGAGAGAAAATTGAAACTATTTCTGTTCAAATACTAGTTTGGCATAGGCGTTAGAAAAAAGAGCAAAGTCTCAACTGGTTGGTGAAACTACACCAGACTGAACACAAACCAACGTCTCGTTGGCTAAATGAACTTATACCAGACGAGACATTACACTCGTCAGTTAGGTGAACCTAGACCAGCCAAGATATCACAATTTCTCACCGGTAATGAATTCACCTAGCCGACGAGACATTGCACACCTGCCCGACGAGACATTCAAAGAATGTATCGTCGAGTCAACCTAACTCCCGATGAACGATTTGATGGATACACCTAGTTGATGTCTCAAAGTGCGTCGGCTTGGTGCCTCTCATTAGTAGTGTGATTGAGCATCTCCAATAATAAGAATATGACTCTTATATGATAGAGATGAAAATGGGAAATGATAAGTGATATTTTATTTCAATTCTAAATTATTATGTTAGTTGGAATTATTTTAGTCTGGGTTGATCAAGAATTTGCTCTTGATCATAATAATTAGTTGGTTGTATTGCATTTTATATATACATGCTATCTATTTCGAATAAAGGTATCAATGAATTAAGTACAATTACAAGTTATTTTAAAATCAAAGCTCTCTCTCAATGAGCTTACTTTTTGATATCAAAGCTCTCTCTTAACGAGTTTACCTTTCAACCATTGCACACGGGAAGAAGTTTGGGTTGCTATCCCGCGAGTCCTCTAATATTTATACCGGACCCATAACGTGATTCGAAATTCGAATAGTAACGACTTGGTAACAGAGAATACTGTTGTAGGCGACTATGTCAAATTTCTTAATCAAACCCTTTGCGTGGGCTCGTAATGTACTTGTATGGTCTGGCAAGACTTACGTGTCTTATAGTTTGGGTGCTTTATCTGTTTTTGGTTTCATTGCTTGTTGCTTTGTTTAGTTCAACAATACTATTTATCCGAGTGAGTTCTACAGGCCCACTAGGCCAGAAGGTTCTCAAGATCAAGCATTTACTATTCTAGTTAGAGACCAATGCCTTAGGACTAATGTGGGATCCGCACAAGGACCCATTGGTTAAGATAAGTACCTAATGCGTTCTTCGACTGGAGAAGTCATTTTTAGAGGGGAAACTATGCGATTTTGGGATTTGCGGGCTCCTTGTTTACAACCTCTAAGGTGATATGAACTTGTTGGAGTCCAAAATCTTTTGTGGACCGTCTATCGAAAAGGTTCGAATGGATACAAAGTTTTCGTGCTGGAAACCTTCGAGTGTAGAATGGATCGAATGAAGCCACGATGGGCTGCGGAATTCCCGTCGATAATTTGGACGAACACCACAAGAATTTTGAGCACAAGTTCTTGATAAGTTGTAGAGCTAAGAGAATCTTCTCTAAACACACAATCACACAATGTTTTATATAATTCAAGTCTATCTCAAACTAGAACTTACACACTTATTTATAGTGAAGGAAAAGACTATCCAAAGGTATTCCAATTTAATGGTCATAAAACCAATTGAATGAAAAAAAACATAACTCCAAAAACATAAGTAATGGAAAATAAACCCCAAAATAAATGAGAACTAATGGTGCACATTCAATTACACCAAAAGAAAAATAAATAAAAATGATTTGATTAAAATAAAATACTTCTTGTGGCCGGTTGAACGTCCGGTTCGGTTTTGGCATATATGATGCAAAATCTTGCGACCGCCATGTAACCGTTGACGTCGTAAATTTTGTGAAGTAACAAGACCAAATCGTTGACGAAGTATCTCAGAACTATGTCTCTAAGTTGGTACTTGGTTTGCCCACGTGTTGGTAGTCCCATAGAGTTTCGTTCCTGATTTTCTAGTCCCGTCGTTGTTCCAATGCTAGGGATGTCCTCATCATTCCCTCCCGGTTGAGAAGGATTTGCCTCTAAATCCAAATCTGCATAAAAAGGGGTTAAGTCAGATATATTGAAAGTATGACTTATATGGTACTCACCAGGATGATCTAATTCATAGGCATTGTCTCTCATTTTTTAGACAACTTGAAAGGGACCGTTCCCTCGAGGGAGTAACTTGGATCGTCGTTCTTCTGGAAACTTTTCTTTGCGCATATGAACCCACACAAAGTCTCTTGGTTCATATGTGATTTTTCGCCGTCCTTTGTTGGCATGCTTCATGAAAGCTTGCGTCCTCTTCTCGATATTCTCCCGAACTTTAGCATGTAAGTCACGAATATATTTTGCGCATTTTTCTCCATCTAGATTCAAATGCTCTGAATTTGGTAATGAAATTAAATGCAAAGGAGTTAAAGGATTAAATTCATAAGAAACTTCAAATAGTGAAAGTTTTGTAGAAGAATGAATAGCACGATTATATGCAAACTCAACGTGAGGTAGACAATCTTCCCATTCTTTGATGTGTTTATTGATGAGTGCTCGCAAAAGAGTGGAAACTGTTCTATCGACTACTTTCGTTTGACAATCAGTTTGAGGATGACAAGTTGTAGAGAAAAGGAGTTTCGTGCCTAGCTTACCCCATAAAGTTTTCCAAAAGTAGCTAAGAAACTTGGTGTCGCGGTCGAAAACGATGGTCTTGAGCATTCCGTGCAATCTAACAATTTCTTTGAAAAACACATTAGCAATATTGGAAGCATCATCATTTTTGTGACAAGGAATAAAATGTGCCATTTTAGAGAACCTATCAACAACAACAAATATCGAGTCATGACCATGTTTGGTGTGATGGAGTCTTAAGAAAAAAACCCATGATGCGTATGGAATGGGTAACGGTGTGTAAAGACCGCGCGGTTGGACTTTTAACTTAGCTTGCTTACAAATCACACATCGTTCACAAATTCTCTTCACATCTTTAATAAGTTTTGGCCAAAAAAATGTTTTTGAAGTGTCCCTAGTGTTTTTGCCTCTCCAAAATGTCTCATCAACCCACCTCCATGAACTTCTCTCACAAGTAATTCATGAAGTAAACTATATGGTATACACAACTTAGTTCTTTTGGATAAAAAACCTTCATGTCTACAATAATCACCAAATGCCACATTTTCACAATTTTCAAAGATTGTACCAAAATCGGGATCATTTTTATACAACTCTTTTATACCCTCAAATCCCAATAATCTTGCATCCAATGAAGAAAGAAGTACATACCTTCGAGAAAGGGTGTCGGCTACCACATTCTCCTTACCTTTCTTATATTTGATGAAATAGGGAAATGCCTCAAGGAACTCGATCCATTGTGCGTGTCTTCGGTTGAGTTTGTGTTGTCCCTTGATGTACTTCATTGTCTCATGGTCGGTGTGAATGGCAAATTTTCGTGAGATAAGATAATGTTGCCACGTCTCAAGTATGTGAATCAAAGCGTACATCTCCTTATCATATGTTGGATGATTTAATGAGGCTTCACTTAGCTTCTCGCTAAAGTATGCTAATGGACGACCTTATTGCATGAGAACAACTCCAATGCCTATTCCGAAGGCGTCACACTCAACCTCAAAAGTTTTTGTGAAATCAGGCAAGGCTAGAAGGGGTGCTTTTGTGAGACGGTCTTTGAGTAGTTGAAATGCCTTTTCTTGAGCCTCGTTCCATTTGAAACCAACATTCTTCTTGATTACCTCGGTGAGCGGGGCAGCGATGGTGCTAAAGTCTTTGACGAATCGCTGGTAAAAACTAGCGAATCTTGAAAACTCCGACAAGCTCGTCGGTGCAAAAAGTGCACTAATTGAGGTTAGCATATAATTTTTCTAAATGTAGAGTCTCAAAAATATTCCTCAAATGTGACAAGTGATCATGCATGTTTTTACTATAAATGAGGATATCATCAAAGTAAACAACAACAAAATTTGATTGTAAGATATGGTTCATTAGCCTCATAAACGTATTAGGTGCATTCGACAATTCAAAAGGCATAACTAACCATGCTTAATTTTAAATGACGTTTTTCATTCATCTCCTTCTTTCATGCGAATTTGGTGATATCCACTCCTTAAATCAATTTTAGAAACAATGCAAGAACCATGCAATTCATCTAACATGTCATCTAAGCGAGGAATTGGAAAACGATATTTTACCTTAATTTGGTTTATGGCTCGACAATCAACACATATTTTCCACGTCTCATCTTTCTTAGGAACAAGTAAGACTGGTAAATCGCAAGGACTCATGCTTTCACGGATGTACCCTCTAGATAAGAGTTCATCAACTTGTCGTTGTAGTTTCTTGGTCTCGTTGGGATTGGTACGATAGACTGGACGGTTAGGAATTGAGGCTCCAGCGATAAAGTCAATTTGGTGTTTGATCTCGTGGATTGGCGGCAATCCGGGTGGAATGTCCTCCAGAATCACGTCCTGAAACTCTTGCAAAAGTGGTACAACACAAAGTGGTAAATCCGATAAAGAGTTAGAAGCCAACAGTACCTTCTTCTTGAGGACAATAAGTAACATCGGATGTCCGGATTGATGCGCTCTTATCACCTTAATTTTTTCGGCAAAGAAGTTTCTTTATGCTTTCTCTCTTTTTTTTCTCTCGTAGTGTACTCTCATTTTTATTTTTCTTTCTTATTTTTTTCTCACGTATATGACTCTCATGTGTTTGCGCTCTCTCTCCCTCACATTTTATTTTTTGTTGGTACATTTGTGCTTGATCTTGGAAAACTTGTTTTGGAGATAGCGGTGACAAGGTGATGTCGCGGTGGTTATGGCGGAAAGTGTACTTGTTAGTGAAGTCGTTGCGGGATACCTTTCGGTCGAATTGCCATGGCCGATCAAGTAGTACATGTCCGGCCTCTATCGGAACTACGTCGCAAATGATCTCGTCTTCGTACCTCCCAATTTTGAATGGAATGACAACTTGATAAGTGACCTTTATACATCCGCTATCGTTGAGCCATTGAAGCTTGTAGGGTCGTGGGTGGTTGATTACTAATAGAGCAAGCTCATCGACCAAGGTAGTAATTGCTACATTAGTACAACTACCACATTTAATAATTAAACTACAAACCTTATCTTTTATGTAGCACCGTGTTTGGAAGATGGTCTCCCGTTGAGCCTTTTCGTCTTCCTTGGCGAGCATGTTTAAGGATCGCCGAGTAACAAGTATAAGACCATCGAGAGTGTAATCTTGGTCTTCTTCATCGTCTTCTTCCTCCTCCTCCAATTCTTCGTCGGTGACATAATCTCCATTTTTCTGTCAGTATCATGGTGCACTTATTTGGACATTGTCTAGCAATGTGTCCTCGACCTTGACACTTGAAGCATCTTACGTCGCTATTTCTTGAAGTGCTAGCACTGGTCTTGTCCTGAGAAGCACGGACAAGTGGTGTAGTGGTCATTGGTGGAGCCGTTATTTTGGAGCTTTCTGTCACATTTTCTTCTCGTCGTGGGTATGGTGTCTTCAAAGAAATCTTTTCTTGAGTCTTGCAAGATGTCTTTTCGGTTGTATTGGACGATCGACTGCTTCCTCTTTTTAATTGATTCTCAATTTTGTTGGCCATATGTATCATCTCTTCAACTTCTACGTACTGGTGGAGTTCTAATTTGTTGGCAATGTCGACATTGAGCCCGGTTAGGAATCGAGCCATTGTTTGCTCTCGATCTTCTTCTACGTCGGCACGACTCATTAACATTTCCATCTCTTGGTAGTATCCTCCACACTTTGATTACCTTGGTTGAGTCGTTGAAGTTTGGTATAAATACATTGATGGTAATGGTTCGGCACAAACCTTCTCCTTATGATGGACTTCATAAGCTCCCATGTGTCGATGGCGAGTTCACGATGCTTTTTTCTGTTTAAGACCATTTGATCCCACCAAACCAATGCATAGTCATAAAACTCATGCGAGACGAGTTTAACTTTGCTTACCTCCGAACAACGTCGGCCATCAAAAATCATATCGACTTTTCGCTCCCAATCGAGGTAGGCTTCAGGATCATTCTCTCAATGGAAGGGAGGAATCTTTACCCGGCGTAGGATAGTTCTTCTTGGTTTGAGTTCCGATACCGACAGAAGCTTCGATCGGACCTTCGATCATCATCTAGATCACCATTTCTTTATGGAGATTGCCTACGATGATTCGCTCGACGTTGATAGTCATGCTGATGAAGTCGGTATTCACCTTTATCATCGATCTCGTACTCTTCGAGATTTTGGAGGCCTCCATTTCGTGGTTGATAATGCGGTGGTGGAATTTGTTGGGGTGCCTGAGGTCGTAAGACGGCTTTCTCAAGGATGGTGAATCTTCTGTTCATATCTTGGATCATGCTGTTGCGGGTCCGAATATGACCTCGCAATTACACTTTTGACCCGCATTTGAGCACCAAATTGTCCTCTTTTCGGCTTTCTTGAGCCATTAATTTGGTACTTTTGATCCTTTGTGTGCTTTTGACATTTTATAGGTGCAAGACACAATTAGAGCATAATTGAAGCTGAAATCGGTTAAGAAAGTTCTGCACAACAGCTGAAACTTCCCGGTGGTGTAGATTTCTCGTCCGGAGTCCGATTGGGGCCCATAATATGTCGATTTGAGCGGATTGTGAAGATCTAATCCAGTGGTGAAGATTTCTAGGGGTCACGATCGTGCCTAGGGGAGGCACGATCGTGCCTAAATGAATTTTTGGCCGAATTTTGCTCGAAACTTACCGTGGGCTCCCACGATTTGAGTCACGATCGTTAAATTTGTTGGGGGGAAAAGCGGTCTCCCCTCTCTCGCGCAACAACACGCGGTCGCGGCAAGTACAAATAAACCGGTAAGATACCGAGTCGAATCCACAGGGACTAATGAGGGTCGTAGGTTGTTTTGAGTGTTTGTATTTATTTTAGTAAACTACCAACATGTAAATAGCAACAACATGATAACAATGGAAGTAAAGCGCCTAGGGTGCTAGACAAATAGAAATGTAAATAAGTTTGCGAGTTTTAATTCCTTCGGATCAAAATTAATGTTGAGCCTATGTCTTAAGTGCCGACCTCGCCTTTCGGTAATGAGGTTAGCCTAATCCCGAGTCTCCTCGTGCCCTTTCGGTATTGAGAACAACTCGAGACCGCATTAGATCGACAATAATAAGCTAAGGGTTATTACAAGGTGCCAAGACACGGTCTTGAGCCTACAACCCTCGGTGGATGCTAGGTCCAGATTCCATTCCTTCCCTTTCGGTATCGGATAGAACTCCTCAAACATATATTGTAAAGCGTCAATTAAACAATACATGCATTCAAATAAGCAACCACACAAAAAAGTCTTCAATCCTAGAACTAATACCTCCATAAACTCAATAATGACATCACAAATGTCTAGCACCCATGGCAAAGGGATTTAGCCCTCAACCATGGTGCTCAATCCAACTATCATCATACAATCAACAAAATTAAACAACAACATCAAAATAAACTAGTAAATAGGGATAGAAATTGCTCTTGGTGTTCTTGAGCAAGATGAATCTTCAAGCTTGGTGGATTTGATGGTGGGAATCTCTCCAAAGCTTCATTTCCTAGCTCCAAAAGTTGAGTCTATGGTGGAATCCACTCCAAAACTCCCAAAGTGTCAAGAATAGATGAAGAACTCTTCAAGTTTGATGAAGAACAAGAGGTTGGAGCTCTCAAACTAAGCTCTCTCCTCCACAACTCGTTTTTGGTGTTTGCCCAACTCCCCCACCCTCCAAAATATCTGATTTCTGCACTTTATTAGCAGTTTCGCACCTTAGTCACGATCTTGCCTTGGTAGGCACGATCGTGCCTCACCTAGGCACGATCGTGACTCAAATCGTGGGAGCCCACGGTAAGTTTCGAGCAAAATTCGGCCAAAAATTCATTTAGGCACGATCGTGCCTCCCCTAGGCACGATCGTGACCCCTAGAAATCTTCACCACTGGATTAGATCTTCACAATCCACTCAAATCGACATATTATGGGCCCCAATCGGACTCCGGACGAGAAATCTACACCACCGGGAAGTTTCAGCTGTTGTGCAGAACTTTCTTAACCGATTTCAGCTTCAATTATGCTCTAATTGTGTCTTGCACCTATAAAATGTCAAAAGCACACAAAGGATCAAAAGTACCAAATTAATGGCTCAAGAAAGCCGAAACGAGGACAATTTGGTGCTCAAATGCGGGTCAAAAGTGTAATTGCGAGGTCACATTCGGACCCGCAACACATGCCTCGGAGCAATTCAAGAGTTCTGAGTTCCTCATTTTTTTTCTCCTTGTAGAGACATTTTCTTTCGACAAAAAAACAATAGTTAGATGTAAAATCTTCACAAGATTATGTCACTCGTATTGGCTTTTTTTTGTTTCTCGTGTTTTCACTCTTGCCCATTTCCTCTCATTCTCTTAGTTTTGATATTTCTAGAACTAATGCAAGAAAATTTGCTTCATGAAAATCTTCCAACGTTCGAGCGAAAGATCAACATGTAGAGAACAATCAATCCTTCAACAACAACACTTTCTTCAAGGGGTAAGGAAAATATTTGGAGACAAGATTTTTGGATGATGGAATTGTGGAGAGTGGAAACAAAAAATAATAATAGTTATAGAGATTTTTTCTTCTTCTTTATGACTTTTTTTTTAGTCACAAATCGAGATTACAAATGTAGAACGAAAGAAATAAAATATAATTGAGAAACAAAAAAATGAAATTAACCTCGATAGAGCCAAAGCTCTGATACCAATTTGATATGAACTCGTTGGAGTCCAAAATCTTATGTGGACCGTCTACCGAAAAGGTTTGGATAGATACGAAGTTTTCGTGCTGGAAATCTTCGAGTGTAGGATGGATCGAATGAAACCACGATGGGTTGCGAAATTCCCGTCGATAATTCGGACGAACGCCACAAGAATTTTGAGCACACATTCTTGATAAGTTTTAGAGCTAAGAAAATCCTCTCTAAACACACAATCACAAAATGGTTTATATAATTCAAGTCTATCTCAAACTAGAGTTTACACACTTATTTATAGTGAAGGAAAAGACTACCCAAAGGTCTTCCAATTCAACGGTAATAATACCAATTGAATGAAAAAAAAGCATAACTCAAAAACATAAGTAAAGAAATATAAAACCCTCAACTAAATGAGAACTAATGGTGCACATCCAATTACACCAAAAGAAAAATAAATATAAATGATTTGATTAAAATAAAATACTCCTTGTGGCCGGTTGAACGTCCGGTTCGGTTATGGCATATATGATGAAAAGTCTTGTGAGCGCCATGGAACCGTTGACATCGTAAATTTTGTGAAGTAATAAGGCCAAATTTTGACGAAGTATCTTGAAACTATTTCTCTAAGTTGGTACTTGATTTGCCCACGTGTTGGTAGTCCAATAGAGTTCCGTTCTTGATCTTCTAGTCCCGTCGGTGGTCCAATGCTAGGGATGCCCTCATCATAAGAGGTCCTAATGGATTGGACTTGAGTAGGCTAAAAAAAGACATACAACCTTGAAAAGAACGATGTTCGGCGGAATATATGACACACGCTCACGATAAAGTACCTCAAATAAGCCATACCACACTGAGTTTTTTTTTCTGCAACCTGGTAATAAGGATTGTCATCGTCATCGTCAAAACGTTACTTTTTTTTACTCTCTACGAAAAATCTTTATCAAAATGCTCATCAAACTTCTGACCAAAATCCTCACACTACAAGACTTTTGTCACAAGGACGGCGCACAAAGCGCGCAGGCGAGAGCTCAAAAAACGCAGTTAGTATGTTAGGACGGCGCACAGTGCGCAGGCGTTGCTTCACTGTTGCTAACCCGCAGTTATAAGACAACGACTGCGCACGCGTTTATTTGAGTACGCAGTTAGGAGTTAAGGACGGCGCACGTACAAGTGTGCGCATTCCTTAGTTAACAACTGCGCTCGTGTTAATGTGCGCAGTCGTTAACTAAGGACATCACACCCTTGTACGTGCGCCGTTCTTAAGGCAGTGTGTTTTAAAAAAAATTATTGCAGAAAATTGGAATGCCAAAACCCAATTCTCTGCAATAATTGAACCCCACATTCTAAATATTTTCTATATGCCATAAGAACAAATAGACCAACTTAATCTCTTAAACAATAGACAAATAAAAATTGTAAATGAGTCTATTAAAGATTATACAAGGTACTGCAAGATAAAATGTATGAAATTAATAGTGTTGGATGTTTGTTTTCTAACCCTAATCACAGCTTAATAATCTCAATTGAGAATCAACAATCAATTTCCCACAATTTTCATACAATTTTTCCAAAATCAGGTTATGAAAATCGAAACCCTAAACCCCAACTGAGATCGAACTGAAAATATATTTGCATATATATATATATGACAATCTGAAAATCTATAACGACATATAAAAAAGGGTTATGAGAAAAGTTCAAGAAAATTGAAAAAAGAGTTTCGATCTTACCTTGACGGGAACCTGAGCCGGCGACGGAAACGGACTCCGGCGACGGCGACATGATAGAGAAAAATCAGAGAAGAACAAAGAAAAACAGGAAGAATGAAGAGAGAGGAGGGTGTATGTTCGATATAAGTGTCAGGTTAACGCCTGCGCACAATGGAAAGTGCGCCGGCCTTAGCTAACACATGCGCACAAGGTAAAGTGAGCAGGCCTTAGTTAACACTTGCGCACAAGGTAAAGTGCGCAGGCTTTAGGGTTTATTAAATGTTGACTAAATACTTCGTCGACTAATAAGCTATGATCACATGGTTCGATTTGGCTAAAATTTATTTTACATAGGTAAAACATCATAATATACATATCCAACGGTTTTGATTTTTATAGTTCAATTTTCTTACATTCGGGATGTGGACATCGTATGTTTAGGGTATGTAAACCCTTACTTCCCATAACCCTAAACCTCTAAGTTCAAGACGATTCAATATTGTCAAAATATTTTTTTTAATCTAACCTTACGGATGAAACCGAAGATATGTTTCTCTATGTCGGGTAAAATTTCGAACAATTTTATTTTTAAATCGACCTCGATCAAGTAACGGATGAGTCGAAAGACTTGTACATGTATAACGAGATCATCAGAGTACTAGCTAACCTGTTTTTCGAATCAACTAACTTTTTATTCGATTTCATGCATAGGAAACAAACTATCATATGTACACCCACAATTACAAGAATATTTTCAAATCTAATCGGGAAATTGAGGTCAAACGTGTATTGAAAAAAAAAGTCAACACTTTAAACTTAAGGACTGCGCACAATGGAAAGTGCGCCGGCCTTAGCTAACACCTGCGCACACTAACAGGGTGTGATGTCCTTAGCTACGGTTGCACATGCATGCGCACTCATATTTAGATGCGCAGTTCTTAACTTTTGCTTGCGTATTTAACTGTGCGCTGTTTTTGATTTAGCTAATGCCTGCGCACAATGGTAATGCGATGACTTTGCCTTAGTTAATGCCTGCGAACGTGCCTTAGTTAACACCTGCGCACAAGGTAAAGTGCGCAGGCTTTAGGGTTTATTAAATGTTGACTAAATACTTCGTCGACTAATTAGCTATGAACCTGTGGTTCGATTTGGCTAAAATATATTTTACATAGGTAAAACATCATAATATACATATCCAACGGTTTTGATTTTTATAATTCAATTTTCTTACATTTGGGATGTGGACATCGTATGTTTAGGGTATGTAAACCCTTACTCCATAACCCTAAACCTCTAAGTTCAAGACGATTCAATATTGTCAAAATATTTTTTAATCCAACCTTACGGATGAAACCGAAGATATGTTTCTCTATATCGGGTAAAATTTCGAACAATTTTATTTTTAAATCGACCTCGATCAAGTAACGAATGAGTCGAAAGACGTGTACATGTATAACGAGATCATCAGAGTACTAGCTAACCTGTTTTTCGAATCAACTAATTTTTTATTCGATTTCATGCATAGGAAACAAACTATTATATCTACACCCACAATTACAAGAATATTTTCAAATCTAATCGGGAAATTGAGGTCAAACGTGTATTGAAAAAAAAGTCAACACTTTAAACTTAAGGACTGCGCACAATGGAAAGTGCGCCGGCCTTAGCTAACACTTGCGCACACTAACAGGGTGCGCTGTCCTTAGCTACAGTTGCACATGCGCACTCATATTTAGATACGCAGTTCTTAACTTTTGCTTGCGTATTTAACTGTGCGCTGTTTTTGCTTTAGCTAATGCCTACGCACAATGGTAATGCGTTGTCTTTTCCTTAGCTAATGTCTGCGCACCTGCTCTATGTGCGCAGGCGTTAAGACAATATGGTGTAGTGTCATCGTCAAAACTTATTTTATTGGCATCTTTACTGTTATAGTTATTACTGGTATGTTACCCTGATTGTCATATATAGAAGTTTATGTTCCTGTATATAAAAATGTAATCGGTGAACCAAAATAAGCAATTAATTCTTATTTTGTTCTTGTTTATTTTTTGCCTTTACTCTCCTTTCAGAAACCATTAGGTCATTTTTGTAAGTGGAAGTACCATTCATTCTTTCTACTTTGTAACTCTTGGGTATATTATTTGGTTTAGTGAAGTGTACGTAGTTGTAATTGCTAAATAAGGATGTCGTAATGATAATGTCGAATGCTATATATGGGAATAAAAACCCTCCTTTGAGTTTGTGACATGAAGTCCATGGCAATGAGCTTATTTTTCAACACAAGTTAACTGCATCATATACAGGAGTAACAGTTAAACAAAGGAAGATAAGAAGTGAAATGTATTGATAACTTGTAAAAATGAAGAGAAGATAAGATATACAAAGGGTAGTAAAGCAGTTCTACCTCTCAACTGGTGCTCCGTTTTTCCTGTGGTGCTTACGCGTCGTCTGCTTCCCACCCTACTCTGAATAAGAAGATAGATAAAAAGGATTCAAGTTTGCAGCCTTTAAGGGTAAGTAAGGGCACTCCTTCCCCAAACAATACTAGCCTCTATCTTCCACCACTGGCTAAATTAACACTCCTTCACGAGGGACTGACTTTGCTAACGTATCTGATTGATATGTGCCTTTGTTCGCTTTCACAGTTCCCTTTGGATAGGATAATGAACCTAGTTCAATGCCTTTGTGTGTAAACTATGAGAACTTGCGTTCATGAGATCAGGTGTGCTAATTAATGGTGTGCATATATAAATATTTCTCCATTGAGGACTCGTTTGGCTCCAACGTTTGCTGTATCTGTTATATTGGAAAACTGTCCTGATGAATTGTCAAAATACCTTGTTATCTTCACATAGACTGTATATGAATTGTCAAAATACTTAAAAGTCTTGGATGGGTTTTACATTTATACATGTATATATTGAATATTGTGGACTGAGTCTTTCAATAAGAGTTAGGCTTTTCTTTCCCTTTTACAAATCAATAAGTAGATAGGTTTAAAATAATTTCATCAAACTGCGAGGTCACCTGTAATGTAGTTGTGATGACTAATTATGAGGTTTGAAAATTGTATCTACCTACAAATTGAAGTCAAAAGGCTCAATTCTATAAGGGTACTATAAGATTGAATCGTTAACAAAATAAATATATCTTATACGGAGTGACAATAATTGTTATTAGTCTGAAAGTGGTGTAATGGTATATAATCGTGGTTTTTGTGTTAATTGTCAAAGAGAAATCATAGCCATTAGTCATTGTGTACATGATTGGACTTATGAATGGTTTGTATCTTATAACAATTTCTTTGGAATGTATATATGGATGACGATGTTGAGAAAGAGAGCATCAATCTTCAAATTGAAGTCCAACACTACCACTGCAAGATTGAATCTTTATAAAATAATTATGATAGTAACAACATGAAACTCCGTGTGTTCTTATAATTCATATACAATACCATTGGAGAGTTTCTATCATTAAGTGAGTGAAGTCATCCCTTAAAGTTTCTAACCAAAAAGGCAGTTTAAAGCCCCAACCAAAATGACCCTAAAAATTAAGGATTTTTACTATTTTCGTGTTTTATCTGATCTTTGGTAGAGAATATGAGCTGGCGTTTGGTCAAATATGAGCAAGTGTTAAATCCGAGTACCAAAAACCACTTTTAAAATGATTTTTAAAAAATTTTATAAGGTGTATGACCAATTGCATTCTAAATACACGTCATTTTTATGAAGATGGAGTATGAAGATTCAAATCAAATTGGAAAGTTGGATGCGGCACACTATCCGATTTTGCATTAGTGACGGCGCACAATAACCGTGGGCTGTCAATAAATTAGTAACGGCATACAAAAAATTGTACGTTGTTAGTAATTTCACTTTGTAAAGGCACATATTCCATTGTGCGCCGTTACAAAAATATTGACCGTTGACCAAAACTTTACCGTTAGACGTTAACGGTCGGAAATCGAGCCGTTGGTGTCGTTAGTCTGTAACGATGCACATGTAACGGCGCACATGGGACTGTGTGCCATTACACATGAATTTTGTAATGGCTCACTGTTCTACGTGCGATGTTATAAATAAAATCTATAAATGTTGGCAGCACCTCCCACAGAACCTCCACTTTTTCCTTCCACAACTTCTCCCATACGTTTTCCTCCCGATAAGGGTATTTTCGTAATTTTGGTGAAAGTTTCTAGACTATTTTTAAATTATCCGGAGTATCCTATATTAAGTCTCCACTACAAATACTAGCCTTCATATTATTTCTCTATATATTAGCTGGTGGATTCAGAATTGCGGGAATTATAAGGTATGTACATTTTGAAATAATGTATTTAAATTAAAATATTTTAGTTCATGTCATGTCATTTAAATTAAAGATATGATGTATATTATTATTTTATAATAATTTATATATATTACATAGAATGGATCGGCGATGGATCCGTAAAAATGAGTGAGGAATGGATGCACGGACTAAGTAGTTTTGTAAAATTTACGAAGCAAAACGCTCCAAGAGATGGTGTGGGACGTTTCAAGTGTTAGTGCACGAGGTGTTGTAATTCAGCTTGGTACGATATGGACACCATTTGCAATCATATACTTCAGAAAGATTTTCTTAGATCGTATAATGTGTTGTTCCATCACGGCAAAGCCGAAGAAGCTAGTTCGAGTCGTAATTGGGAAATGAGTATGATGCCAACATCGGGGAATCATCGTTGTTTGACGTCGGACAACAATCCAATGTACGTTGATCTTGTGCACCAGTTCGTGGCCGTTGATCATGTGCAGCAGTTCGTGGATGATGTAAGGGTTGACGAGGACGAGGACGAGAAAGGAGAGAATATTAATATAATGACCGAAGTCAAAGAAGGAGTCGATAAGGCAACCAT
This sequence comes from Geranium rotundifolium, assembly GCA_963920655.1. NCBI lineage: Eukaryota > Viridiplantae > Streptophyta > Magnoliopsida > Geraniales > Geraniaceae > Geranium > Geranium rotundifolium. The sequence continues at coordinate 9,288,017 of OY987314.1, forward strand.
GGCGGCATACAACCGGTTGGTGATGAAGTCGCAAAAGTCGTTGTACGAAACAATGTGCATTGTGACTAGTGAGGACACTTCTTTAGCGGCGCTGTTAGGGATGGTGTCCATTAAGAAAAGAACTGGGATGTCTGACGCGGCTTTTACCAAGTTCGCCAAACATTATTGTCGTACGTTACCCCAACCTAATACGTATCCATCTAGTTACGCATCAGCAAAGCAGAAGATGAAGGCTATTGAAATGCCACACGTGAAATATGATGCATGTCTGTACGGGTGCACTTGTACTACTGAACACAATCGCAACTTCAGACATGTGGCATTTATGGAGAAGCACTGTCCTTATTCAGACATGTGGCATTGGTTCCGAAGAAGACGTTGTACTTCCCGTTGACTCCTCGACTTCAACGTTTATATCTTTCTCCAGAGACGGCTGAGTGGATGTGATGGCACGAAGAGCATGAGAATAAGGATAGTGACATATTAGTACATCTATCGGACGGGGCAGATAAGATTAAGTTTGACAAGAAATACCCGGTATTTTCTGGCGAAATCCGCAACGTGCGGCTGGCACTGTCATCCGACGGGTTCTCATCATATAGGCCTAATGCGCTGAGTTATAGTTTGTGGCCTGTAGTCACAATTTCATTGAATTTTCCCCCCTTGCTGGTTATGCGAAAGGAGTATAACATGCTCACCATGTTGGTCTCTGGTCTAAAATCACCTAGGAAATGCTTGAATAACTTCATGTGTCCGCTGATTGATGAGTTGAACTATCTGTGGGAGCACGGAGCTGTCACGTGGGATGTTTCTAAGAAACATGTTTTTATAATGTGGGCTGTTGTGATGTGAACAATAAGTTACTTCCGGGGTTTAGGAATGTTGGGAGGGGGTCATCCAGACTAAAGGCTATAAGGTGTGTCATCTATGCTTGGACGCGATCGATTCTTCACGCAGTAACTCAAGAATATCTTATCAAGATGCGCGTAGGTTTTTTCCAGAAAACCACCTTCTGCGATTCGAGGCGGAGGCCTTTAACGGTCAAATAGAGACCCGCTCAAAGCCTAAAAGAAATTCAAGGGTTGTCGTACTCAAAGAGATTTTACGTCATAAATACCCACCACCTACTCTACATCGGAAGTTCAGTAAACAAAAAGTTGGTGATGGTCCTATGTGTTTGTCTCATAAAAGCATATTCTGTGAGCTGCCTTATTGGAAAACTTATCAAGTCAGACATGCCTTGGATTTGATGCATATAGAGAAGAACGTATGCGACAACGTCATATGTACAGTTCTTGGAATTTCGGGGAAGACTAAGGATGACTTGAAAGCCAGAAGAACTTACGAGGAACAGAACGTCCGGCGAGACTAATGGTTGTAAGATTGGGAGCTCCCAGATGACTTCATGGTGTGGCGGGTCATGAACGGAAGGAAGTACTGGAGCATATATGAACAGTTAAGTTTCCCTATGGATATGCATGAAGTTTAAAGAGAAAGTTGAATCCCGATGAGAAAAATTTTCTCGGATTGAAGACCCACGATTGTCACGTGTTGATGCAATGTATCTTTCCCCTTATCATTCGGAAGTATGTTCCGCCTCATGTGGCGGAAGCATTAGCAGAGCTGGGCTAGGCGTTCCAGTTGTTGTGCACGGGGGAGCCGAAGAAAAAAGCACTGAAAAAATTGGGGGAAGATACAATGGTTCTAGTTTGTAAGTTAGAAACTATTTTCCCTCCTTCATTATGTACAAGTATGGTTCATCTTCTACTGCACCTTCCGGATCAAATTCTGCAGACCGGCCCAGACCATTTCACGTGGATGTTTCAATTGAATAGTATGTTCCTTGACTGACGACCGGAATTATAAGATTTATCGTTACAAATATCATTGAATCTAACTTTGACGCATAATTACTATTGTAGGCAAAGTAAACGTGGCCGTCAATTTGGGGCACAATGACGGCGCACATTACATGTGCTTCGTTACGCTTGTAACTGCGTACATGACACGTGCGCCGTTACTAGAGTGACGGCGTACATTGCATGTGTGTCGTCACGATAGTAACGGCGTACATGGCACGTGCGTTGATACTATAGTAACGGCTTACATGGCACGTTCGTCGTTACAGTTGTAACGACGCACATTGTACATGCGATGTTACAAATTATTTACAAAAAATGAAAAAAAACTAAAAATTTTATTTTATTTATTTAATTTTTAGTTTTTTTCATTATTATTATTTTTAAATCAATATTCAAATTTCTAAAATTATAATTTAATAATTAATATTATAATTCATAATTAAAAGTAAAGTGTTTGAATAAAATATTAATATTTCATCGGGAAACTATGATGACGGGTCTGAACCTCTAAACATTCGGGTCAAATGGAGGCATATTCGGTTTAACCGACCGCAGATGCTCGTGGAAGTACGCGTCATATTCAGGCTTTGTGAGCCTTGAGTTTGGAGCGCAATCTCGAGCTCTATAATCTTCTCGGCTTGAGTGGATGTAACATCTGCTTGACTATGGACCTGAGTCTGAAGCTCCATAATCTCCACAGCAGCACCGGAGGAGTTCAGACGTCTTCTCTGTTTCGCCGGTGCCTGGTAATCACCTCCGCAACCCCGGATGTGTCGTCCTCGGGATGGTGTGATGATGATTCCTTTGGCGGCCTCGGCATCTCTGACGTGTTGGGCAGCTTGTTTCATGAACTCGTCCTCCTCAGTGTTGGTTATCTTTTTTAGATGACCATTTTCGTTGATGTTTGTCAGGTTCTCCTTCCACTCTTCAAGCACTTGGGTAATGAAAATCTTAAAATCTTAAAATTAATTAATAACATGAATTAAAATATAATTTTTCTAAAAATAACGTTAACTAATTAATAAAATTTAACTTGCGCGTTTCAGATTCTCATCCTACTCCTACACCTGATCAGTACCAGCATCCGGGACAGGAGGCTTTGGGTGAGTCTTGAGTCAGGCCTCCAATTTCTCGGGGATCTGTACGATGGCGTCCGACTCCATATTCTCCCAAACTTTTCGGAATGGTATTGGGCCCGTATGGTGGTTCAATTTGTTGTCTCTAGATCGAATTTATTTCATTTGAGATCCAACTTTTTCCTGAAAAAAAATTGAAATTAAATTATTCCCCGAATCTTTTAAAGAAGTGTTGAATCGTTCAACCAAGCACAAGGCTCTTCATACTTCAAGAACTATTAGAGCACTTTCTCAACTCTACTCTCCACTTTTTCAATTTGTTATGTCGTCAAAGTGTTGAATCGTTCAATTGGAAAGCTTTCTCTATTGTCTTCCAAGTTTGAGTTGGGGAGAAGGAAGTTGAAGTCATTTCTACGATTAAATCTTCAAGAAAATAGCATTCAACCAAGCACAAGGCTCTTCCTACTTCAAGAACTATTAGAGCACTTTCTCAACTCTACTCTCTATTTATGTTATTGTTATTGTCTAGTTTTGTAGTTTGTGTGATGATGTTTAACTTGAGCCCCATGGCTGAGAGCTAAAAACCCTTAGCCATGGGTGCTAGACTTTGTATCTAATAATGTTTTGTTCAATATGAGGTAGTAGTTCTAGAGTTGAATGAATGTTTGTGTGGTATGCTTGTTTTCTTGCATGAAATGTATGATTGGCCATCTATAATTTGTGAGCCTAGAGATTAGTCCGTGCCCGAGAGGGACGGATAATCTCGGACCTAGCGACCACCGAGGATTGGAGGCTCGAAACCGTGTTTTGACCCCTCGAATCAATCCTTAGCCGAGAATTGTCGGGCCAATGTCATCCCGAGTTAGCTCCTAACCCGAGAGGGAACAAGGGGCGACTCGAGGTTAGGCCAATCTTCAGGCTGAGAGGCGAGGTTGGTATTCAAGTCATAGGTTCAACAACGACTTCAACTCATAGAATTGAGACCTCGCGATTAAAACTTGTGTGATACGTGTCTAGCACCCTAGGCTTTTATTCCATTATAGTAAACTGTCAATTAACTTACAAAAGACCAAAAATAGTAATCTCGTACATTTAAATATTCGATTTAACAATTAACGACCTTAATTAATTCATGTGGATCGACCCGGTATCTTATCGGTTACAAATACTATTACTTGTCCGTGTATACTTCCATGGGGATTTCGAAAAGTGACGTTTTCACGACACTTTTCGTCCTTACAGTGGCGACGAGAATCGGTTCGGTTCTTATTGGGTAACTGGCGTTTTAAATTTTAAAATCTAAAACCAAATCGAAATTAAATGTTTCTTTCAAATTTAATGTTAAAACCGAACTATTATAGTTTCAATTTTCGATTTTGAGTCCAATATGATTCCTGGTTCGAGATTAGTTTCGGTCTAAAATACCCCACCCCTGCTGGAATGTGAGGTCATAACTCATTAGATTAGGTAAGGGTTTAACAAATAACAGGTAAACAGTTACTGATAAAAAAAAAGTTGCCTGTAAAAACAATTTGCTCAAATTTGATGGTAACCTTATTTGGGCCGTGAAATCAACTGTTGGTTTATAAGAGCAGAAGAGAGCCACCAACCCTACAATGTGCCTCTGGCAGGGTATGTGGTTCCTACAAATCAATAAAGCTTAAAATGCATTTTCCAATCCATTATAAAATGCTTTATGCCACCATGTCCATGATTATGAACCATGAAAGGGATTTTTGTTTATGGGGCTCTGAGTCTTCTTTTCCAAAAGACCTTTCTCTGTTCAAAGCTGAGCATATGAAGAAAATGGGTTTCTACTACTACTACTACTGCCAACTGGTACTCTCATCATCATCATCATCATCTGGCTCCTTGTCACTGCTAACCCATTCTTTTCTTGCTAAACCCACTTGTCATTCTCTTTAAAAGTTAATGTCTTCCTTACTTTTAACTAAAGCAACAATAAAGAGTCTATAGAAATAAGGGTAAATTCCACATGACCCCCCTTAATTATAAGCGTGTCTCACATGCCCCCCCTTAACTACAAAATCAATCTGTGAGGTGCCTTAACTATCCAAAAATCCCACTTTACCTTTTTTTGTTGACTTTTTTAAAAATTCTGTTAAGTTTTTGTGAAATGACGAAAATACCCTTGTATCTGAAAAATTAAAATAAATAAATAAATATGATTTTGAACTTTTTTTTTCTATTTTCACGTTGTACAAAATAAAGAATAAAAATAATATTTTAGTATTAATTTTTTATTTTAAAAAAAATATTTATAAAAATTAATAAAAATAAAAAACGATGTTTAAAAGTAAATTTTTATTTTTAAATTTTTTTATAAAAAAAACTTTTTAAAAATTATTTTTACTATTAACAAAATTTTATTCTTTATTTTGTAGAATGAGAAAATTAGAAAAAAAAAGTTCAAAATTATTTTTATTTATTTATTTTAAATTTTCAGATACAAGGGTATTTTCCTCATTTCACAAAAACTTAACTGAATTTTTAAAAAAAGTCAACAAAAAAAGGTAAAGTGGGATTTTTGGATAGTTAAGGCACCTCACAGATTGATTTTGTAGTTAAGGAGGGCATGTGAGACACGCTTATAGTTAAGGGGGGTCATGTGGAATTTACCCTAGAAATAATATTTGGGGAAATTCCACTTAGCACCACTGTAAAAGATCACTTTTTCACGTACCACCACTGAAAGATAAAATTGGTCTGTGGAGCACCTGTGAAAGATCATTTTTTCACTTACCACCACTGAAAGATAAAATTGGTTTGTGGAACACCTGTGAAAGATCACTTTTTCACTTACCACCACCAAAGTTATCGATTTTTTCACTTAGCCCCGAGAAGTCCAAAATGCCCTCTAACACCTTCTCAATTTTTTAATGAATGGAGGGTATTTTGGACTTTTCATTTACACAAATAAAAAATTAATTTAATAATCTAAAAAGACAATTTTACCCTCAAATAAATAATAATTATAACTTATGGGTCGAGGGTATTTTTTTCTTTTCACTTAAACAAATAAAAAATTGATTTTGAGGAGGTGGGCTGAGGAGAAGGGCGGAGGAGTGATGGTCGGAGGTGGAGGTCGGGCTGGGCTGGGCTGGAGGGGAGAGAGGTGGGGTCGAGCTGAGCTGAAGGAGGGGAGGGAGGCGGAGGGTCGGAGCTCGGCCAGAGGAGGGAGGAGGGGCGGTCGGCTCTGGGTTTCGTCGCCGGAGCTCGAACCAGTGGTCGGAAGAGGGAGGCGGAGGGTCAGAGAGCCCCGCAACCTCCTCTCTCCCCTCCAGCCCAGCCCAACCCGACCACCCCTCCTCCGCCCACCTACTCAAAATCAATTTTTATTTGTTTAAGTAAAAAGACAAAAGTAACCTCCACCAATAAGTTATAATTATTATTCATTTGAGGGTAAAATTGTCTTTTTAGATTATTAAATTAATTTTTTATTTGTGTAAATGAAAAGTCCAAAATACCCTCCATTCATTAAATAAATTGAGAAGGTGATAGAGGGCATTTTGGACTTTTTGGGGTTAAGTGAAAAAATCGATAACTTCAGTGGTGGTAAGTGAAAAAGTGATCTTTCACAGGTGCTCCACATACCGATTTTATCTTTCAGTTGTGGTAAGTGAAAAAGTGATATTTCACAGTGGTGCTAAGTGAAGTTTTCCCATAATATTTCACTCCCACTTCACAATTTGTTTCCTTTACATTGGTAAATGACATGAATCGAGCTTAATTTTATTCAAACCGAGTTCGACTCGAAATCAATTGAGATTACTTTGATTCGAAAACATATATATTTAAACTCAAGTTCGGCTTGAATCATCTCGATTTTAGTATGAATATTCAATTAGTTTTATAATTTAATCATATCAAATATAATATAATCTAATTAAATATTAAACAAGCAGTTCACGAGCCTTGATGGGTTGTGCTCGAGCTCGACTCAACTATTAAACGAGATCAACATTGAGTATATTTATCTCTAACTATCGCAACAGTTAATTTATAACCTACATATTGAAAAATAGATACTTATTTTGAAACTTGATAGAATTTTACTCCCATTAGGCAAAAGTTGATGATCTATCATCCTAGAGTATTTTTTTTGTTATCAAGACAAACAACCCACGTTTTGAATACTGACTAAACAAATTGCAAATGCAGCACATGGAAGATCCTCAGCAAGATTGCATAAACTACTAACACAGCTAAGATAAGATAAAATAATGGATTTCACCATTAAAAAATGGAAGCAATAAAATAACATGGTGGTGGTGGGAGTTGAGAGTAAGGAATATCCCTAAAGTAAATTTGTATCTGTATAATACAAAGAGGATCAGTCCAAAAGAGACACCCTGTTGTTGCTATTGCTGTCTTGTTGCTTTTGAATCTCAGTGGGCTCCCTCCCCTCAACCACCATTGCTGACTCTCCACTTTCACATTCAAGTTCTGTCATTTTCACCAACACTCGGTGGGCCAAAAGTTCACCTCCAAGGCTTAAGCCTTTTGGTCCCCATTGGAAGCCAATTGACTCTAGAGTATGATCATGTCACAAAACATGCTCCAACCCATTCCCACCAAAACCAAAACTCTCTCTATGTTGTGAACCTCCTTGGTACTCTGGGTGTTGGCACTACCACATCTTGCCCAGACTTGATCGAGTTCACCCGCTCCTTGATTGTTTTGTCAAATAGCCTGTTCTCCGGGTTCTCTGCATAGCAAACATAGTAGCAACCCATGCAGGCATGCGGCAGTGCCATGGCAATCCTTGTCTGCATCAATCAAAGTTGGCACGTGAAAATTGTTTAGTTGGTTGAGGAATAAAGAATCAATGTTCAAGGACAGACAAGAATTAAATAATGCTGAGGAGTACTAACCATGAGGTATCCGATGAAAAATGCAAGGAGTGAGATGGTGGCTGTGAAGCCCTCGTGCACTCTGGCAGTCCAAGACGCAACCACTATGACACATATAGAGCCGCTACAGACTCCAGTGAGGAAGCAGATTGCGCTGGTTATGTCTGAGTCGACTATCTCTACCATTTCTTGCCTCTCAAATAGCTCCCATGTGTCTTGTGATGCCCTCACAAAACTTTTTCCATAGGCAGCTATCTGTAACAATTTCAGAGCATATAGAATTATCAATACGCCAAGACCATGCGCATAAATTCAGAGCACTAGTCTCTGAGTACTGGAATTTTTCAGGATAGTGTAAAATCCTTCTCAAGAACCAGTGGTTTTTCCTTCAAGCTAAATAGATAGGAAATTCATGAATTTTCACCTTGATGGTTAGACACTAGCAATAGGTCAATATAATTTATCTGGTTCATCAACTTCACGTCACATGGAGTAGACACTGTTTATATACAGTAAACATATAGGAAGAAAATCATCTAACATTCAAGGTGTGAGTGACTAGTCTGCAAACGTTTACATTTTGGCATGGCAAGCTATACTTTCTTCCTCTTAAAGAGACATTTTAATTGTAAATTGTTTTGGCAATCAATTAAATATACTCCTTGTGCAATAAGGTCTAAGGGTTTATAAGCCCTGAAAGATTATCTGAAATTACCTGAACATATGCCCAACCATTGCCATTTCTGAAGATTCCCTGCATGACATTGAGACAACAATGAGCACAAGAAAACATGAACTCGTCTTCTCCCTCCAGCAAGTTCAAACCCCTGGCAACAATTCTCAGGGCTTCAATTGCCGGAACAAAGAGAGAACCCAAACAAGCACTCCCGAGATTCAGAGTCAGTGCTCTTTGAAAGCAAAACTGAGTGTTAGACTGCATTCCTCTCAGATAATACAGCGCGATAACTCTACTAACTGTCAAATTAGCAACATTTCTCATTACTTCAGCAGTCCAGGCCAAGCTTAACACCAATGCAATTATAACCAGAGGGGTTAAGGAGAAATTCAAGGCTCCAATAACAGCTAAAATCCACATAGACATCCACAAGAATCCTATCCCAAGCATCCAATAAACGGGCCGGTTCAAATCAGGAAACTTGGACACTGGCTCGAGTGCTTTGATCAACACCTTAGTACAAAATCCAATCCTCTGGGAGACCCAACAAGCATACAAGCCATTTCCAATTGAGAATGCAATGAAACACACCCCAACACCATCAGTGGCAGCCTTTTGGAAGCAAATTAGGAGGATTCCGGCGGCTAGGGACATGATGAAAGAGCTCCACAATATGAAATGAATCATGAATGTAGGCCATTCCCTTACTGCCTTCTGCCACGAAAAGGCAAGAGTGATGCTCAGAAGAGATGCAACTTCAACTTGTGGGAGATAATACTGTAGTACCCTTTTCTCCTTTCTCTTAATACTAGCTGATGCTTCAATGAGGCCATCAATTCCCTTGTATACAAGAAAACAAACCAGGCCAATAGCAGCAACCATGTGCAGAGTGAACAAGAACAGAGAGATTCTGTTGGTGTACACCCTTGAATTAAGTGTAGCTATAGTTTGCTGCAGCAAGGGTAAAGAAAAAATCCCAAATCAATGACACTTGAATAAAAAATCAGGAAAAAGGTGGTTAGTTTCATAGACAGGGAGATACCCAAAAACATGAAAATCAACCATCTGAAAAACCCAACAAAATTTTCAAACAAATGTCCAAAAGGATTCAATGTATTTCAAAAGCCATGACACAGATAGTTGAGAAAATGACAAACAGGAAACCTCAAAACATGAACTTTTTGGTAGAAAAGAAAGGAAAGTGAAAAACGAACTTGAGGGGTTGGTGTGGAGCGAGGTTGGGAGTGGTGAGAAGGCTGGGAAGGAGAAGGAGAAGGAGTAGCAACTCTGGTTCTTCCATTGAGGACAAGCCTGAGAGGGTTGGTCGGGTTCAATCTGTCAAGCCTGGAGAAGTGAAGATCCTCATGCCCATTGCCTTGTTCCTGCAACCCACCGTCTCCTTTCTCCACATCCTTACCCTTGCCTCCCTCCAACTCTTCTTCTTCTTCTTCTTCTCTACCCTCATTCACTGCTTCTCTCTGTTCAACTTCAACCCCAACCCCACCACTGCTCTCTCTCTCTAACACCTACCAACACCAAACAACAAAACCCAATTTAGTTCTCAAAATTAACTACAAAAGGGTATGAGAGTGGTGGTCTTACGGGTTCTGCAACACCCATTGCGGCGGCGGAGGTGGTGATGACTGATGTTAAGGATGTCAAATGAAAAGGATGTTTTTTTTCTTTGGGTGAAGAGTTGTGTGTCGTCATTGGTGTTTTTGTTCAACCATTTTTTACCACAGCAGACAAAGGAACAGAGCCGTCTCTGTTTTATTAGCCACACGCAAGTGGCGCGTCACTTCCACGACCCACTCACGTCACGTGTGTAACTGCTGAAGGTGCACCGTACGTGGACGGCCCAGATTGGTTGGTGAGGATGATGATGCCGGTGGAGCCCACCTTAGTTCGCGGGCCTTGCGTAGCAATAGAAGAAGCAAGCCCAAAGTGGAATGAGAAAGTTTATTAATACGTGAAATAAATGTAATGAGTGACGTAACTAAACGGTCAAGGTTTGTATATTTAGTATGATAATGACCGTTTAATGTAGACTATAAGTGCCCATCACCTTAATGAACAATATTTAAAATTGATAAGTGTGATATGAACTCAATGTTAGAAATTCAGTTAACATTTTTTATTTCTATTTCTTTTTTAAATTGGCATAGAACAAAAGACTGTGTTTTACGTAGACTTGTTTAAACGGCAACAAGCTTAAGAAACTGAAAAGTTATAAAGTATCCATGAAATAAAATAATTATCATACCCAATTAAACTTTTGTTAAATCAAAATAGACATTATAATCCATAATATCCAGATATTCAACATAATCTAAGGATGAGTGTTTATACACCAATTTCAACACAATACAATGTGGTTCATTTTGTTGTGTACAATTACTTATATAAACATCAAATTGTATTACAAATTAAGAATATTTGAAAAGAAATACGATTAGCCAGTAACTCGGCAGCATAATCTTTGTGTGGTTGGCCAGTAATTTATGGGTTATTACCGTTGAAGAAGTGATTTGAATTCAAATTCAAATTCATTCTATTTGCATCAGCAGCCGCATGTACAGTTATTAAGTTTTTTTTCCTTCAACATGAACTGCCAGTCTAATGAGAGAATAATTAATAAGATGGTTGTCGAGAAATTAATAATTTAGTACTAACCAATTCCCAAACATGTGAATGAATGAAAATGACTTGAGCAAGTTGTGGCTAATGCCATGTCAAGCTGAAAAGGATTGGTTTTCTCATGGATCAAACTCCTCTCTCCTTTCTACAACAATACTTCAACTTTCTTTTACAGGTAAACATGTTTGTGCTTGTGTTTCATCAAAAAGTCTTGGACCGATCTGTTAGTTAGCTGATCTGATGATGCTGTACAACGAAAGTCACTTTTGTATCCCTTATTGAAGTGTGCAATTGAGATTCATAAAAATCAATTCAAAGATGAGCATCAGTCACAGTGATAATGGAATAGCCATTTCTACATTGCATCTAATATCATTTTAAATAATGATTTAGGCCCCTAACATGTCTTGTGCCCAACATCACATAACTCATAAGGATAAAAAACACAAGAAAAAGAATCATCCAAGGCAAAAAAGGCAGCATCACATTCACATGCATGTTTTTCAAAAGGGGAATTACATTTCCAAACACACTAGTCATTTCCTGTGACTATTTCTTGTTGGCATTACTAGTAGACTCTGGAGACGGTTTAACGATACTTAGTTGACCACCTTCCTTGTTCGCAGCAGTTGCAGCTCTTATCTCATTGGCATGGTTTATGAACTTGCTTAGTTCCTGGTATGGTGTCATTACATCAAGCAACCCATTAGATGCATAGCAACAACCAAATATGCACAACTTAACGAGTGAATACCATATTCTAGTAAGGAAAAGCCCAAGCACAATTCTAGGTTTTTTTTGCTACAGAAACAGCAAAACTTGTGATGATATGGTACTCTGAACTGGGGGCATTAAAAAAAATCATGTGTACCTACAAAAGTAATAATTTCCTAATAGCATTAACATATAAGCAGACACAACCAGCTTAACTAAGATATGGAATTATGAGCAAGAACTAAGAGAAAGTAATAATAAAAGCTTTCGCAATTAGTATCTATAATGATTTTGGCAATAGAACTGTGAGCAAAGCACCAGTATGTGCATATCCATTTGCACTGCTGGGGAACCTGTATTTGCAATGTGGGTGCACAGAATACTAGTAATCATAACATCTAAGAAGAATAAAACTGCCTGGAATTCTAGCTCGATATTTCCATTTCACAATAACTGTCCATTACATGATAGACAGTGAATTTTTGCAGCACATGAGTAAGCAAAAGAATCTAATCTAGCAAATATTGTAAATTTTATGAACAAGCAGTATGATCTCCTAAACTTTCTAATTAGCTCACGTGCACTCTCCATGTGTGCTTATTTCATAAATAAACTCTTCAAAAGCCCATATGTAAGCATATATGCTCAAACAGAATAAGCAATGCATGTAGAGATTAGAATCATTTTTATTTCAGTCTAACAAAGGTTTGGTCATGCAATACAGAGAGGCAAATTGAATAAGTTGGTTTGAACAACAAGAGAGAGTAAGAGAAGCAAGAAAATACCCGATCAGAGTCCATCTCCTTGGTTGTCTTGGACGGCTTCACGAATCTCTTCCCTGAAAAGTTCAAAGTTGTTATTGAGATAAAAACAATGAAATTCACATCAGAAAAATATAAACAAACCTTTGCGAATAGGTATTTGCTTCCCATGGCGACTGGGCGGAATTATTTTCTTCGTCTTCTTCCCTTTGAACTGATTCGCTTTCTGCGTCATCTCTCTCTGTTTCTGCTTGCCGCTGTGTGTTAGGGTTTTGCAATTTCAAGCTCCCTCTTCTTCTTCTTCTTCTAGGGTTGTTCTTTTTATCAATTTTGTCAATGGCACTATCGACTGGTCGTTGATGGACTTGGCTTGGTCTTGGGCTTACTACATTTTCAATGGGCCCTTACTTGTCTTGGGCTTGGGCTTGTTCGTGCCTGATTTACGTTATTTTATTTTAATTTAACTTAGACTTTGTTTTATTCAACAATTCTCTTTACTTTTCTAAATAAAAATATATTAAGGAGCTTAATCGGGTACAAATGCTATATTCGTATAGAAATATAGGAATGATTTTCAGCCACTTGATGAAAAGATAAATAGTGTAGATATGTGATGACTCATCTAATGACATTTGTTGTAATTATTAATAACTTACATTTTATTTTTGTCATTTAACACTAATGACAAGGGTAAATTAGTATTTTCATACGATTTTATTTTAATTATTCCATTTAATTCATATTTAAGACCAATAATTACTTTCGTAATTATGAAATCTTTCCATTTACGACTAAAATACTTTTAGTTGTTGAGCAATAAATCTTTTGTTTTAAATATTAGTGTCGTGTGTTTCTATACTTTCATTATGTCATTACACTGTTATATGTTGCCATTGTTTCATGAACAATATATTTATTTCATTGTTCCATTACTAATGTTTTATGCTTCCATTATTCCATATAAGTTATTTGTATTCTCATTTATTCACATGCAGTGTCATCTTCTTGCATTGTTTCATACACATACTTATTATTTACATTGTTCCTATATTCCCAACCTAATTCACAAGGCTTAAGATAAAAGCACAACTCAACACACGAAGTGACCTCAAATATTCTTCTCTATAATCATTTTCCAACCTAATTCACAATTAACAAAAATCAAACAAATTACAACAACAATAACATTAGTATATGTGAATTTAATGGTGCATGTACACAAATTATTATTGGTTCTTACAACTTTTCAAGTCCCATAAAAATACTCGTACGGTTATTTTTCTGCGTCCCTATAGACGTACCACAAATCCACACGTCATGTTGTATGTCATGTAGTGTTGAATTCATGCTTCTAGTGTCTCGAATCGCATTCCAACGCATGACTTAAAATCATCCGGGCAGCAGGGCATATAACAACCGTATTCATCTCGTTTCCATCCACCAATTGATAGAAACATAGAATAAATATCATTTAACAGAACCATAGACCCAATATCATCTGATGGAATAATGGAGCAAATCTCATCCGATGTAACCATGAAACCAATATCATCCGATGGAACCATGGAACAAATATCATCTGGTGGAATCAAGGAACAAATATCACATGTTGAAGCAATGACATGGATCTGAGAAAAGAAAATAGAGATCGAAAAAATGAGGTTTTTACCTTTACGCAGTTTCGAGAGTCATGGGCGGAGGCGCGGAGGGATGAACCGCGGAGACCACAGGCGGAGACGCGAAGGGAGAAGGGAGGAACTGCGGAGGCCATGAGCGGAGGCGCGAAGGGAGGCGGTGGCGAGACAGAACTTCAATTCGTGAACGGCGGCGCAACAAAACTTCGATTAAGAGTGTAAGGGCTTCGATTCGGAGGCGTGACGGCTTCGATACAGAGGATGGCGGCGCAAAGGAATCGATCTGGAGAACGGCGGCGCGACAAAACTTTGATCCATAGGATTGGTTATGGCGGATGAGAGCTTAAAGCGCGGAGAAGATGAGAGTCTAGAATTAGGTTTGAGATTCATGAATTGTAGATGTAAATGGAATATAGGTTTCATGTTTACGGATTTGCCCTTATGGTATTTTTTCATTTATTTTACTGATAAATTCACTAATTATTATGGATCATTGATTTAAAAACATCCTATGAATGATATATATTTTAGATTTGTATCTAAAAGACCTTTTGTCAAGGAGTGCATCCCAGATACTAAAATAAACAAGTTATAATATTAAGGGATACCGCGTGGATAAGAGAATTATTATTTAAAACTTGTGAGGCAACCTTCAACATAAAAATCAAACACGTATATATTTAAGCTTATCATTTCTGATTGAGATTTTGTGGTAGATAGATAATACACCTTTCACAAAATTCGTTATCCATCAAAGAACAAAACAAACTACCGAAATTCATTACAAGTTTTTTTATACATGATCAAACCAAGGAAAATAACGTTGCCAATGGGTCATGAGAAAATACCTTTGTTTAATTATTGATATACTTTAAATCATGATTAAAATAATTGAAATTGTGCGAGTCAAAACATTGTCATGAGTCATCAATATGTGGCTCACTATTTAGGAGGAGAAAAGAAGCCAAGCAATGAGACAAAGCCCACCAAAACAATTAGAAAGTATTCAGATGAGATGGTTGGAGAAGCTAGAGTTGCAATAATGAAATACTTGTGTTACAAAACAATGGCTTGATTTTCCCTTGAGTTTTAAACGTAAATTCAAACACTCATGCCCTGCTCTAAAATGAAATCATCAAGTCAAAACATTGAACAAGGCCACAATTTAACAATAATTCTTTTCAGAAAAACAAATAAGTTTCGACAAATTCAGCTGATGATAGCTCAATGCATAACACCAATTATCCACCTTGTGCTTATTCTCGTATCTTTTGAATCCCTACCCAACGTGCATAATCCACCCACCTGCTCAACAAAATTTATGCATTTCAGAACTGATAAATGGAAAGACGTAACATATAAATTGCATAGCGACATGACAGCATTGGAAACTTACATCAGTGATCCCAAGAATGTGTTGCCAGTTCGAACAGCAAAGCAAATTGCGCTGAGCGCGAGCTTGTGTTGATGTAGCATTGGCTCTAGGAGTCGTTGTTCAATAACTCCTGCAAGTACTTGGTACCTGTTCAACAACAAATGCCACCCTTTTAGTATAGGCCTCATCTATTTCTTCCTCTCCATTAAATCAAACCATTACAAGATACCAAAACCACATACCTCAGGTTGCTAGAAACTGCCATATAGACACCGTAAGCGACACTAGTTGATAGTATGGGCACATCCTCTGCTTCACCGGCAAAAGATTTATCAACTGCCTTTCTTGCACTTATCAATCCATTTGTTATGCCAGTGCCAATCTGAGAAAATGCCGATCTTAGTGCTACCAGAGAAAATGGTAATATACCAAAAAAATTTACTTGTGAGCTCTATTTAGAGGAAATAAAAACAAAAGTGAATAATGCATAGAGGTGTTTGACATCATGTAAGGTTTTGGCTTACCAAAGATGCACTGGTCCCAACTGCAAATAGCTTGGCCCCGTTGCGCTGCATGCCAAGATTGAGATAACATATGAGTTAAAGCTCAACATGGAAATTACTTCTTCAGGTATTTTGAATACTACAAAACGTACCATGATTGCACCCATTCTTTGTAATAGTGAATAAGATGTTCCGGACAAAGCCACCTGCAGATGGGATTTTAATAAGTAACTTGACTAACTGCCAATAATAAGAACATCAATTTTATGTAGGGAGAAAAACCTGGAATGCATTATCCGGACAATTGTGGAAGAATCTAGCAAGAGATCCTGCACCGACAGCAAGAGGTGCTTGGAGAGAAACAGTTGGAGCTGGAAGCCAGACAAGCATAAAATCTGCTATTATGGCCATTACCTTCAGAAAGACACCATCAGAGAAAAGCGTTATCTATTGATTAGTACCAAAACAGCATCAAGCTTAAAAACACATGAGTCTGGGGTGAAGTAAAATTTTCTGAAATCTATTGATTAGACGTGACTGCAGTATGTAACAGAAGATATGTGTAACTAAAGAAAAAATTTTCTTTGTCCATGGAAGAGAAGTGTACCACATCAGCAAAAACAAAATCCAGCTCCTTGGTAAAATTCTCTCTACGCTTTTCATATTCTGCAGCAGTCTGCAAAGCAATATAAACATGTAAGCAATAGCTCTTAACAAGACTCAGAAACCAAATAAGTTAATTAAAGGTACTGATTGTTCTTCAGAAACCCAAAAATGCTGAATTGTACAGATATACTTGCAAGGAATTCCTAAATTTTTCAAATGAGCAAGGAAAAATATATTATTCCAAAGAATGCACCATCAAAGCTATAATACAAAATATGAATCATACGCCACATGAAAAACTGTGTACAACATTATTTTTAACAAATAAAGAAAATCTTTAATTCAGTGGAAGCAGCACAGCCATAAGAGTCCTAAGTTTTCAATTTCAAGTGCAATGTCCACATCTTTGATGGGACTTTAGGTACAAATGAATACCATTTCAAGTTGTAACATTGTTGAATGAATCATCAAAGTAGCTAATGGAAATTATGGCCACAAGAACAGAACAACAGATACTACAAACAAGTTTACTTTCTAACTAAACCCGCCTATGTTGTGAACTATCTAATATTAAAAAGGGAAGTAAAAAATATCACCAGCACAAAGAAGGCAAAGTAAAAATTAGAAAAGTCAAGCAAGCAATAGCAGATAGATTAAGTCCGTAGAATCAGTAACTTACAATCACAATAACTTTAATCAGGAATCGAACAGTTTCCATAAGTAAATAGAATTAGTATAAAGTAGATACCTTAGTGAAGATGCCAACACCACATTCCATGGCAACCTTAGCCAAGAAGAGATCATCAGCTAGCAAACGCTCCTTAAAGCCTCGGAACTGAAGCAGCCATCGGAAGATGAAGGATTTCTCTAGCTCGAGGAACCTGCTGACGACCGATCCGGGGACCCGACCCGCCTCGATCGCCGCCGCCAAGTCCTTGGGCAAGCTCTCCAACAGCCTCCCCACCTGAATCACCCATTTCACACATCAAATCGAATCCACAAATACCCAGCTGAGAAATTGAAAATACCTCAGCCAGCACCCCAAACGCCTCTTTCCTGTTGCGCTCCTCCGCATCGTCCTCTTCCTCGTCGTCGTCGCTGTCGTCTCCAGCACCGCCTCCTCCTCCCCCGCCGCCGAATCCGCCGGTACCGGAGTTGCCGCCGTCATTTCCGGAAGTTAGGGCAGTGAAAGGGCGGCGGCGGTTATTGGAGACGATGGGGGAGCAATAGGCGGAGGAGTGGAAAGATGTTGTTGTGAGGTTGCGGGTTATTGGATTTACAGCGAAGATTTGGGGAGAGGAGATGGGGCAGAGGCGGAGGTGGGTTGTTGGGAGAGAGAAGGAAGGCGCAGAGAAGGTAGAAGAGAAACTTGAACAGGCCATTGTAGTCTCTCTCTAGGGAAATGGATCTGCAGAGAGAGAAGGGACAGTGGACTTGACTTGTTTGCAATTGCAAAGGGTCTCAATTCTCAATGAAGTAGTAGGTGTGCTGCTTCTACTTGTAACTATAAACGCACGCCACTCACTCGCTCTCTCCAAGGCGGGCCTTTATTTTCTTAAATAAATGTTAACTATTAATTATAGATCACAACTAATTAAACGCATGCACTTGGTCAGCATTAGCATGACCATAAGAAGGGAGGACAGCTTTGTTGCTTCCTATCTTCCAAGAGTTCACTTCTAACAATAGCAGATTCATTTCTCAGAATATTTGACAAACAGTAAATCAAAGTTACTACAGATTCTTAAGAATCTCTGTTAAATCACGACTAGGTACATGAGAGTGAAACTTTAAAAGTCCAATGGTGGGTCCCACAAGAGTTGAAAAGTCAATCCGCCTGGAGAGGAGCTTCGTAGATCCGGCGCGGCCTGAAACTGAAATGTGAGACAGTGGAAGGGCGGAGACGATCCTATGGAGAGAGAGAGAGGTTCAGATTCTTCAGACAAAAAGAGAGTGAAGCGATCGATGTGATATTGTTGGCGACAGTGGTACCACATACTTTGAATCATTTTTAAGGTACACGTGACACGTGTGGTTCATATGCATCAGATGTTAAAACATTTACCACTCATCACAAATTTTGTATCTAACCAAATTGTCATTTCAAGAGTGGTTAAATGTTTCCTACTTTTCATTCCACACTACTTTTAGTCCCATTAAAATGGTTTAGACATTTCAAATAATAAGCAAATATTTGATCAAAAATAATTGTTTTGTAATTTCATCGGGAAAATATGGTATAGACAAGATGTTTTGTACAATAGTTGTAAACAGTCTTAGTAGTAGTTGGATGCACTTGCACTGATATCAGGTGATGACGTGTTGATGTGGTTTTGATTTAGCCAGTAGCAACTCAATTATTCTTAAAAGCAAAATTTATAAACAAAAAAATGATGACCTATATTTTTATACCTAACATTTAATTTTGGGGCCTTTTTTTAAAAAAATGGGCCTAAATTGATAAGAGAATTTGTCATATTGTTAGTGGGCTTAAAGCGCTTGCTTTAGTAGCTGCCCCCTAAAGTCGCCCTGGATTTAGCTTCATGCGAGTCATACCAGATAAGAGAGTAATTTAATCATAAGATAATGACACTTTGTTACACCTAACTATAACGAAATGACACTTTCATACACTAACTATTTTTCTCTCTTTTTTAGTACGCTGGCAATTTTTTTATGACGACTGTAAGATTATATTCTAGTTTTCTTTTCTCATATATGTATTAGGGTTACTTATTCCCTCTCTTTCCCTTTCTCTCTATATTAGATTCTATAAATATAGGTCTATTGTAATTCACAATACACACACCAATAATAAATCATTCTCTTATTTCTATCATGGTATCAGAGCCATCATCGATCCTTAGTTAGATCCCTATGAATTTATCGCTTCGCCCACTCGTCGATGATTCGTGATTCTGAAGGGTGGGTGAGGCAATTCAATTTCAAAATCTAACATATCGCTTACGCCTTCAATTCTATCATCATTCAATCTCAATATCTAATCTCTATCGCTTCCGCCTATTGCAATCACATTGTAGTCACCGGTCAACAAAAAATTCTCAAGCAATCTCGTTCTTCATCATCGATTGATCTTGCTTCTAAAATCTTAACCTTTCTTCAATTATTTTCTTACCCACCCATGGCTCCACCACCAAGCCGAAAATCTTGATATGTTTTTAGGCTTCGCGGAAACAGCTTGTGGTGATTTATTTTGCACGCGCCTTCGTCTCGATATATCCTCTCCGTTGAATCTCATAAGTCGGACATCCCGTAATCCGGACATCCCGTAAGTTGGACATCCCGTAAGTCGAACATCCCGTAAATCGGACATCCCGTATAGCCATAACCGGTTAATAAGTTTCGATGGAGCGAAGCAGCAACAAAGGCTTTTCAGAGATTAAAGAAGGCAATGACTACCGTACCCATTTTGGCTTTACCCGACTTCCAAAAGAGTTTCATAGTAGAAACTGATGCTTCAGGTTATGGCATAGGGGCACTTTTAATGCAAGAGCAGCGCCCTGTGGCATACTATAGTCAAACGTTGGGTTAACAAACACGACTGAAACCCATATACGAAAAGGAGTTGATGGCTATCGTTTTTACCATACATAAGTGGCGTCCCTATCTATTGGGCCGAAAATTCGTGGTACACACAGACCAACAAAACTTAAAGTTTTTACTGGAGCAAAGGATAGTTGCACCGGAGTATCAACGTTGGGTGGTAAAACTGTTGGGATACACCTTCGAGATACAATACAAGCCCGGGGCTGGAAACCGAGTTGCAGATGCTTTGTCACAAGTGCAACCCGTTGGAGAACTGATGCACTTAATGGTCTCGCATGGTATTGATTGGGCAGCAGTGCACCAAGAGGTTTAACATGACTCATTTGTGGCCAAAATCATATCAGACCTACAACAAGGGAAGAAGAGGGTGAAAGGATTTACTTGGGAACATGGGATATTGAAATACAAAGGACGACTCATGCTCACGCAGATGTGCACACCGATTCCTACTATCTTGCAAGAATACCATAACTCCCCGTTAAGAGGGCACTCAGGGGAGGATAAGACTTTCAACAGTGTGGCATCAAATTTCTATTGGATTGGAATGAGAAAGTATGTGGCAGAATGGGTGCGAGAATGTCAAGTATGTCAACAACATAAGACTATGAACTTAGCCCCAGCGGGACTGCTGCAACCTATTGCTTTACCGTCTATGGTATGGGAAGATTTGACTATGGACTTCATCGAGAATCTTCCCCGATCGCAGGGAATGGATACCATCTTGGTTGTGGTCGACCGTCTAAGCAAATATGCTCACTTTATACCCCTAAAGCATCCGTTTACTGCTCGAACAACAACATCAGTTTAAAGCATCCGTTTATTGCTCGCCTCCATAGGATTCCGACCTCTATTATTTCTGACAGGGATAAAAAATTTATGAGTCTTTTTTGGCAGGAATTGTTCAAACTTCAAGGCACTCATTTACGACACAGCACAACCAACCACCCGCAGACTGACGGTCAGTTCGAGGTAGTGAATCGATGTTTGGAGACCTACTTACGTTGTTATGTGTCCCATTTGCCTCGCTCGTGGATGCACTGGTTAGAATAGGCCAAACATTGGTACAACACGTCCTTCCACTCGGCATCCAAACACACTCTCTTCAAAGTGTTGTATGGCAGAGATCCCCCGCCCATCATTCGATACCAACAAAAAGGGACCCAGGTTTCAGCATTGGAGGAATTGCTAGCTGAAAGAGATGCTCAGTTGGACGACCTCAAGATGTACATGTTGAGAGCCCAACAAAAGATGAAGTAAGCGGCAGATAAGAAGAGGCGGGACGACCAATTTGAAATAGGGGATAAAGTGTTTGTTAAGCTTCGTCCTTATAGGCAAAAATCTCTGGCTAAAAGAAGAAATGAAAAGTTGTCTCCCCATTTCTATGGACCTTTCAAGGTGATTGCTCGAGTCGGGGAGGTGGCCTACAAACTGCAACTCCCGTCCAACACGTCGGTCCACCCTGTATTTCACATATTTCAAATGCGCCGAGCCCACGGGTCCAACCTGGTTGACATTGAAATCCCACCACAATTGAACTCAGACATGGAACTCATTGTTGAGCCAGCGGAGGTCCTTAGCTGGCGTGGGCATCACCACGAACACAAGGGAAAAAGGTACTAATTAAATAGAAGGATTTGCCCATCTTTGAAGCTACATGGGAGAACTACCAAGCTCTAGATAGACAATTTCCACATTTCCACTTTGAAGACAAGTTGAAAGTTTGGGCGACGAGTAATGATGCACAACCCACTCAAATTAAATATTCAAGAAAGAAGATGAAAGGGCTGGTGGACCTTTAGCCAATAAATTAGGACTTCAAGCAAAGTCTTGCGGGACAAGTGGCTTGCCTGAAATTTTTTTTCTCTTTTGTTTGTCTTTCCTGTTTATATCTTTCCTTGTTAGTCGAGTTAGGAGTAGTATAAAAAGGGTAGAGCAGCATAGGGTAATCATCCGATAATTATATTGTAATTGAGCCCTAGGCTGGAGAGAAACCAGGTCTCTCGAATTACCTGGAATTATTCAATAAAACCTCTCCCTTTCGCTCTATATCTATCTCGTATCAACTGATACACTACTCAAGTGTATCACCCTCCTTCTTCAACCTATCTTCTCACCATATCTCTCTTCTTCACCACCACCACCACCACCGCTCTCCTCTGAGCATGAACTTGTAGTGCTCTAGCATGAGCTAAGAGATCGTCTTCGCATCCAGAATCCCTCCGGGCGCCTGGTCCGGAAATTGGACGACCATCGAGAGGAGGGAAGAGTATGGCTTAAGGATGGCGGCGTAGAGAGTGACGGTGGCGGAGGGGTTGAAGTTGGCCAGCGAAAGGTATTACCCTCACCCTCCAGCCTCCTCCATCCTCCTCTGTCGTCAATTCCACCGCTATCGAAAGCCCCGCATTATTCCAGATCTTAAAAAATCAAATCTGGATTCAAGTAAACAAACCCAACTATCTAGAATCTGTCCACCCACCCTAAGTCGTGCTTCTTCGAATCGAACACTACTGGCGACTCCGGCCACCGGAAAAATAAAGAGAGCAAAGAAGTTGCAGGAGGTCCGAAACTCCAAACCCAAGATTCCCTACTCAACGGTAAACTTCAACCTCGACAAAAATGGCACCGAAATAGCTTAAGGATGTCGTCAGCGAGCCTCACCGGAGATTGACGGGTCCGCCGGCAATGGGAAGACTAAAGAAAGAGGAGAGTCAAAGGTAAGGGTATGTGCTTGAAAATTTTAAACACATTTAGGGGTAATTTGGTATTTTTAGCACAATTTAAAACTAGAATTGAATCGGTTCAATTCTGGTTTTTTATTTGAACCGGTTCACCGTTCAGTGGCACTTTTTGAAAATTTAAAAGCCAGTGGAGGGCATTTTAGTCAATTTACCATAGGTTGTTACAAAAAATTGTCATGATATTAAAAAGAGAAAAAGTTAGTTAGGGTATAAAAGTATCATTTCGCTATAGTTAGGTGTAACAAAGTGTCATTTTTCCTTTAATCATTTTGTTTGGTTGATACAAATTGACCTCACTTGAATATCAATATTCAATTTCTCATTCCTTCATTTCAACTCTCTTCTACCCTGATTTTTGTGTTCTTAACGTTTTCGAGTGAACTATGTCAATAATGGGGACAGTTAGTGAATTGCATATCACTAAGAAATAACCAATGATCACACAACAGTATGGTGAATCCTGGAGAGAAGTACGAAGATGACGTGCTCATTGACACAAGATAGTACCCAAAACCACTTCTCTCTCATCCATATAAAAAAATCAAATTCAACAATTCAGCATGTTAACATGTATCCACATATGCAAAGACTATATTGTTTAAAAATAGTAGCATTGCACGCTTTCCGTTTGTCAATGTTACAATATAATTAAGGGATAATTTTCGGTGGCTGCCTTTAAAATTGTGTGTTTTGTAGATGGGTACCCCTAGAATACTTTTTGTTTTCAGATGAGTATACTTAAGGTTTGCAAAATTTTCACTTTACACCTCTCCGTCCAATTCCGTTAATTTTTAACATTTCCGACATATAAAATGACTAAAATACCCTCAAGGGTTAAATGAGTTATTAAAATTCTATTGAAAAGACTAAAATGCCTTCACATATACATCTAATTTTCAAACATATGCCACCCTTCACCTCTTCACCCTCTCTCTCTCTCTCTCTCTCTTCCCCCTCTCTCTCTCTTCCCTCTCTCTCTCTCTCTCTCTCTCTCTCTCTCTCTCTCTCTCTCTCTCTCTCTCTCTCTCTCTCTCTCTCTCTCTCTCACCGATCTCTCTCCCTCATATCAATCTCTCATCTCACAAAGTATAACTCAACCATTTTCACATTTTTGTCTACCAATTACCAACACAACCCACTTTATTAATCAAAACTCAAACCCAACCAAAAATCACTTATCACCAAATTTTATGGATTTAATAGGAACAAAGGCACACCAAAAGCAAAAATTTTCATTTATTTAAATCATAACACTGGTGATTTCGGGGGGAGGGGGGGGCAGAGAAGCCTTGGAACCCTTAACCCCCAAAATCAAATCAAATCGATCATAACGTAGTTATGTAGAGAAGCGGAAGAGGGAGTGGAAGATGCGGAGGAGCGAGGGTAGGCGAAGGGCACATATAATTAAACTATTGGCTCGTCTTATGTGTCCTCTATTGTGGGGCCGAACGGTCTCCGTTTGAGCCCGCTCAACCTCACAATTAGGTAATTATTTACCTCATAGCGGCTATAGAGACCCAAGTAGGACAATTTTACGCTCTTCGGTGTTTTCAAGAGCATATGCAGGAAATGGTAGAAAAAGATAAATGTTCGAAGGTCGGGGAGATCGAGACTTGGAGAACAAGAAACCGAAGCAGGCTGCAGAATCCTATAGGGACGATCGTGCCTTCTTTAAGCATGATCGTGCCTAAAGAAGGTCACGATCGTGGCGAATTGAATATTCATGAAGATTATTTTTTGCTTAACATACAGAAGCGACCCGCGATCTCAGTCACGATACGGAGAAGATCGTGACCAAGAGGAAGTCACGATCGTGACTCCACAGTCACGATCTTGCCTCGAGTTCAAACATAGAGGTGATCGTGTCTAAGATAGAGAAGACTGTGGCTTTTACCCAATCAAATTGGCCCCCCCTTTCCTAGTCACGATTTAGCCCACCCATCACACGATCGTGACCGTCTCTGAGTCACGATCGTGACTAGGCTAAAAACTCAGAGCATATAAAAGGCCAAGTGTCCTAATGATTAAGGAGCTTTTGACATCTTAGCCTTTTGGCCTCCATCAACTCACCTACAGGACCTTTCACTTTAGCAAGGGAGAACATTCCCTTTGCTTGAATCTTCATCATTAGAAGGAGTTTGAGTGGATTTTCCCTACCAGGGTCCACTTTTGGGAGCAAGGAGTTTTGTGTGAAGACATTTCCAGCACCATTTCACCAAGGAATTGATGAGATTCAGCTCTCTTCATCAAGCTAGAAGAGCCATCTCCCTTAATAACACTACTAGAGCATTCTCTATTCCTTTGTTTATGTTTATTTTGATGTATATGCTTACTTTTGCTACTTGTATGATGATACTTGACTTGAGCACCATGGTTGAGGGTTAAAACCCTTAGCCATGGGTGCTAAACATTGTGTAATTTGATTATTATGTCTTAATATAAGGTATTAGTTCTAGGAGTCACCAAAGGTTGGAGGCTCGAAACCGTGTTTTGACCCCTCAGATCAACCCTTAGCCGATAATTGTCGGTCCAATGCAATCTCGAGTTAGTTCTTAACCCGAGAGGGAACAAGGGGCAACTCGAGATTAGGCCAATCTCCAAACCAAGAGGCGAGGTTGGTATTTAAGGCATAGGTTCAACACCAAAAGACCGTTAGGACGAATATCTCGCTTCAAGTCAAACTCGAGTTACACATGTTTAGCACCCTAGGCGCTTTTTCTAAATTGTTATACAAACTTTTATTTGCCCGCCTGTGTGAATTCCCAAAACCCCAAAAAGAATAGTTATCTAGATTTTCAATCATAAACACGAATTCGACCAAAACACCCTCATTAGTCTTTGTGGATCGACCCAGTACTTACCGGATGTATAAATTATATTACTTGTGACCGCTTATGCTTGCGCGGGGGATCGAATCCAAAACACGATGTTTTGCGCGACGCGTTTCGGCCCTACACCTTCCTCATCACTCAAACTATTGGCTCTCTAGAACCTATCACTGATATGTACCTAATAAAATGAGCAATTAAATCTGTTTCTATTGAACTTTTAGAGTTTCTTACAACATCATTTTTCTTCTTTTTGATTTTATGTTTTTTTTACCACCCATATTTGCTAGACTCTTGCTAATTTCTAGCAACGGTATAACCTTTTCTTTAATTCTCTTATCCGTTTCTTCTTCAGTGGCCACTACAGAATTACCACCAGAAGATTTTCTGAATCACCTAGATATGAGATCAAAGGCCACCTTTGAACTTTTCAAACTTGAGTCTGGTTCAATAAAAACTATCTTCCGTTTCCCTAGAGTATTGAATCCAAAAGCCACGAGGATGTCGGGATTACTGGGTTGCTCGAAAAGATAATTGTTTATTGCAACATTAGCTTGCCTCTTCTTAGTTTTCTTTTTCTTTTTTCCATCCACATTCTCACCACCTGCTAAGGAAATACCATCTTTCTTTATCTTGGATAAATCATCCATCGTCATATCACTTGACAACACAAAAATCTTGAGACAAGAAGCTTGGTCTTTCTCTTGGACTTTTAGAGAGCTTCTTGCAACATCAATTTGCTTCTTTTTGGTTGTATGCTTCTTTTTAACACCCATATGTGCTGGACTCTTGCTGATTTCTGGCAACAGTATAACCTTTTCTTTAATTCGTTTCTCTGTTTTTTCTTCAGTAGCCAGCCACTATGGAATTACCACCAGAATATTTTCTGAACGACCTAGATTGGAGATCAGAGGCCGCCTTTGAACTTTGCAAACGTTAGTATGGTTCAGTAAAAACTACCTTTGTGTCCCATGAGAACTGAATCTATAAGCCACGAGGATGTCGGGATTACTGGGTTGCTCGGAAACATAATTTTTTATTGCATCATCAGCTTGCCTCTTCTTAGTTTTCTTTTTCCCATCCACATTTTCACCACCTGTTGAGGAAATACCATAAATCTTGAGACCAAAAGCTTCGCCTTTCTCTTGAACCTTTAAAGAGCTTCTTGCAACATTCATGGTTGTTTGTATCTTTTTCACATCCATATTTTCATTCTTTGCTTGACTAGAATCGGGATACAACTTCTCACTGTGCTCCAATAAGATAGAACCATCGAGATAACAATAAAAATATCCATTCCCTTTCACCTTATCTAAAAGGTCTTCTATGTTTACATAATCGGTCATGTGATAAAAAATTTCTTCAGACTTTACCTTTACAACATGGATTTCTATCTCCCCAACTACAGAGAAGTGCACCGGTGTTCACACAAAATTTTCTTCTTGAGATCGGTAATGGTGTCAGAGTCAGAAACGCCCAGGCCGAGGTGTATATCGAGGTTGGTGGACACGAGCACGACCTGGTGCGAGCTTGCGACATTGGAATCAAAGGCTAAACTCGGTTGTGCCATTGGAGGTAGATCCGAGAGATCACGTGGACTATTTGATTATTATATAATTTTGTTTTCAATTGGTGATAGGGGCGGCCTAGCATTCTTGGGGCCTTAAGATATACTCATATTTTTTTAATGGAGTAAAAATAGATAAATTTATAACAATGAACTATATATAATCAATCATATATTAATACCAAATTGTTCTTATTCTTCGTCGTCATTCAATTGTTTTCTTAAAGTCATCTAATTGTTTTTTTATGAAATCATCCAGTATCCAATTGTTTCTAAAATTTTAATATACCAACAAAATCCTCTTATTGTATAATTTTGGGTCCTTTTTTTGGTTAGGGGTCTTAAACGATGTCTTCACTCGCTTAATGGTAGGGATGCCTCTGACCAGGGGCGGCCCTAGTATTCTTGGGGCCTTAAGCGAAAATTCATAGTAACATCATCCAATTGTTTTTTATGAAATCATCCAGTTGTTTCTAAAAATTTAATATACCAAAAATGTTAGGGCCACCCCTCGCCGAGAGAAAGAAACATTACATCGCCAAGCTCTACGTGTGAAGACGTTGCATGAAGAGTCTTTATCGAAGCAAATGGTGGCGCAAGCTTCAGCTCTTGCTCGGCCCAAGGTGGCTCAAGAGTCTTATGATCCGGCCTGAATGGTTTACAAGTCGTCGGAGGTGCATGAATCAACGCCAAACGGTTGGACTCAAGCTTTAGCTCATGAGCGCACATTTCGATCGTCTGTGTGTATGAGAGAGACGAAGACAAAGGCTGAGAGAAATAGAACCAATGCGAATACGGTCGGTGGAGCAGTGGTGTGCATCGTGTGACCACGTAGCACGATAACACTTCCCTGAGATATTGGCTCCCAAGAAAGAGGGGTGTTATGTAATTACAGAGCCAGGGTAGAACGGGCAGGGCACAACAAAAGGGCGGCTTCTTCTAAATATTTAGTGAATATTTTGGGTATTGTCTCACTAGAAATTGATCTCAGCCAATGACTATGTTTCTTCGTTCTCAACAAGATTGTAGAAAACGTTAGGCGGGGCCAAGGAGGACAGGGCCTCCGAGGCCGAGACCGATTTCATTTATAAACTTTTTAAATGAAAACGGCATAGAGAGAAATCAACGATCCAGCGCATCCCCTTGATGTGGGTCATTTATGTCCCTATCTAGACCCAAATAACCCCCTATCTTAGCACACTATTCCTTTCGTTTCGGTTCTTTAGAGCCAATATTTCGATATTTTTGATACTCGGTGGAATTTTGACCTTTGTAGGTATTGGAGCCCAATTAGAGCGGATTTGGAGCAAGTTCGAAACATAAAGCGAGGTGGCTTGTGGCTTAAGCAATTGGAGAGCTCAACAAAAGAAGAGTGTCACGATTGCGACACTACTAGTCACGATCGTCACAACCAAGAAGTCGATTCCAGGAGCAGTGTCAAGATCGTGACACAATGGTGTTGCAACGACAAAAAGACGATGTCACGATGTTGTCACGATCGTGGCATTTGCATGACAAGAAGACAATGGAGAAGACGGTCACAATCGCGGCATGGAGGTGAGACGATCGGGACTAGAGAAGAAAATGATGTCACAATCGTGACAACCCATGTCCCGATCGTAACACAAGCGCCATTCTAACCGCAATTCAAAATGGGTTGTCACGATCGTGACAAAATCGCAAACCTGCTATTTAAAGAGCAGAGATCCTAATTTTCAGAGAACACACATACGCACAATCAGATTTTGAGAGGGTTTCGGCTACCTAGAGGATTCTAGGGAGAAAGGGCTCCAAAGCCCTCATTTGGAGGCCATTTTTGGTGCTCCAATTGAGGGTTTCCACCACCACTACCATGGGAAGAAGAAGATGAGGCAAGAGGCTACTTGAAGAAGCTAAATTGGAGGGTTTTAAACTTCCTAACACCCATGTCTTTGGGTTTGGGTTTGTAATTTCCTTTCATTGTCTTGAATCTAGTTGTTTCTTGAAGATGAATGCTTGAGCACCATGATTTGGGGTTAAAAACCCTAGTTCATGAGAGCTAAACCTTGATTTTGACTAAGCTTTGATATTTATGATTTTTTAATTAATTGTTGCATGATTAAATTGTGTTCTACTTTGCTATGTGAAATTTTGATCAACTAGTCGTGCAAGATGCCACACACAATGTTACGTAAGAAGCTATAACATTGTGTCTGACTTCTTGTGTAGATAATGCAGGACAGTAAATATAAAGCTATAAACAATGACACGGCAGATTGTTTACCCAATTCGGTGTAACGTCACCTACGTCTGGGGGCTCTCAGCCTAGTGGAAAGATTTCACTTATCAGTAGTTCGTCAGAACATACAAGTACCTGTGATCATCCCTAGATCTATACTTTATGCTACGTCTTACAGTGCAATCTATCTCAGGGTCTCCCCCTGAATCCAAGACTCCGTCTTGATTCCACTCTTCGAGCAATCGCCTTGCTCTGTCAGTTCAAGTCTTCGTACAACTTGGTGGTTGCGTGCAGTCTTCACTCACGCGATCAGTAAACCCTCAATCACCTAACTCTCAATAGTTATGTGATGCACAATATCCTTAGCTCAATCTGCAATTTCTCAGCCCGCAAGCCTTCACGTCTAAGAACCTTGCAAATTGTTGCTAGGAAACAAATAAAGAACCACGCGATTGCTAAGGGGGTAGCCTAAGCTTTTATAGCAATCGAGGATGAGTACTAACCCTAATGGGTTTCCTCTTAATCGCCGTCTTTCTTCTTTCTAGATTTGAAGTCGTTTATGGAATTTCCTAATCGTCTTCGAACTTTCTGCAGAAACTCCACTTTCCTGATTTCTGTCGATCAGGATGTTTGCCGAGACGCCGTCAATAATGTTACACAAGATGTCGTAGAAGATGCTTTGACATTCTTTGTAACATGTTCTTCAGTTCCTTTAAAAATCAGCCAATCTCTAAAACCGTCGTAACTACACTATGTATGCTCGGGTATGAAATCTTGTGATTATTAGTGAGATTTTGTGATTGCTTGCATGATTATTCTTGTTTTAGTTTATGAAATTGTCTGAGAGGAAGGTTTGTGAGCGGATATAGGTAGAATCAAGGTGTCAGTGCTTGGCGCCCACACCTTAGACCAAAGATTGTTGGGCATTCAAGCCGTTGAAGAGTTAGTCATAACATCCCGAGAAGGCATTCAAGCGTTCTAATGCGCGTTAGTCAGGGAAGTAAGTGACGAGTGAGAGGCGGTGCACCCTAAATCACGCGTCAACTTCCTGGGCATCACCCCTACTATCTCTGGTGAGATCGACGGTTCTCCAGCGAGTCCCCAACCATCTTCCGGCGAGACCGGCATCCCTACTGGTCGGCCCGTCATCTAATCTGACTCGATTTGGCCAAATCGACTCGGTTCGGTGGTTTTCGGCACCTCGTCGCTGTCTCGACGGCCATCTCGACCATTTTCTGCAACATTGTTTCTGATCCAACGGTGAAGTAAACCGAGGCATTTCTGTGATTATTGGGTGTATGATGGTATGAAATAATCTTAACACATGCAACAAACATTAAGCGCGGAACCCACAAACTGAGAGGATGTCAAAAGTGTTCGGCTCAATTGAGGCGATGTTTGTGATTGGCTATGACCTTCTAATGAATATGTAATTTCAAAAATAAAAATTGAAAAATAATCTTCAAAGAAGCCAAAGAGCAATACCTTTTTCTCCTCCCCTGTTCTTTTATGTGTTCTTCCCAAAAGACTTGCCCAAAGCGTGGCTCCAAATTCCATACCCTCCCAACACCAACCCCAACTGTGGAGATCTTCATTACCGACTCTCATTCTCAAAAACTCTACTTTGAACAAAACCTCTTAGCTTGTCCTCAGAGTTACACATTACTTCAGAAAATTGTGATCAGTCCAGCTCCTTGGGTTCCCAAAACTTGTGTCACTCAGGTTTTAGCGGCGAGCGAGGGCATCAGGTCGAACTAGATGCTCCCCTTGAACATCACTTCCTCAAACACAATCTTTTTTATTTAACTGCTCGCCTCGCCTTTTGGTCTCTCCCCTGAACAACACTGATCCCTCTAGCTCGTGTTACCGCTACTTGGAGAGCTTAAGGCACGTTGATTCTAACCGAGTTGCTTAATAATAACAAATTTTTCAGTATGTTTAGTTATTAGTAAAATAGTAAAATTTATATTTATAATATAGGCTTATAGATAATAGAACTTACATGAAATTGCAAAATAATTTTTATGCTTTTGTACACATCCATATATTATTTTAATCATGGAAAACTACACCTAATCACACTCAAATGAAGTTAAAAAACACTTAACTATACTTATATTTAAAACTGGATACCTATCTACACTCAGTGATTGAAAATTGACGCTTAGCACATACCGTTAAAAATTTGGATGTAATCTTTAATATTTTAAGTAAAATAATGAAAATGCTTTTGGTCATAATTCAAATTTTATGGCTCAAGTTTCGCCGGCCTCATCTCCGACCCTCCAACAGACTTCGCCGGCTGGCCTCGCCCTCCTCGCCGCTAACTGGAGGCTCTTCGTGGCTGTCGCTAGAGTTTCCAAAGTCTCCTAAAACATCCAAAATTCAATGCCGGAGATAAAGACCCTTTACCTCCATCAAAGAGGTACACCAGATCGATCCCGAAGTAGATCAGAGATTTGTCGAATCTCGTGACTCTGTTTTTGGTGTTCAACGACAAGTTCTCACCGGGGAAGACCTTGTCAGAGCTCGGGAAGCTGAGGATGAAGAACTAGCATTAATTCCAACCTTTTTGTTTCCACAGTAAGAGCAAACATAATGATGAGAAAATGTACAATTAATTCCAACCTTTGTATTTCCACTCTCATGTGATTCTAGATCAAGCGAAACAACCAAGAGTTTAGTATCATATGCAATACTTTCTACATCTAGATAACAGTAACATTCCCAAAAAAAAATTCATACTTTGAACAATAGGGGCTGATTTAGTAGATGTGGCTTTGATGGGTTGAATATTTATGACTGCATATTCTGATCAAACAATCATGTTTAAGAGTTAGTTGCATGAACATAGTATGTCAGGAACTAACAATAAATGCTCAAATCATTAGAGATTGGAACATTGAATTATTCAACTGTATCAACGATGGGCTAGAGATGAGATTCCACGATGAAACATTGAGACAATTCAAATCTCAATCTCTAACCTCTTTTTTCCGCAAACAATCAACTCGAAAATCTCGTAAAGCCTCCGTCGCTACCTTCTGCAAATCTTCTCTACCAAGTTCAAACACCGTCTCTACTCCTCTTTGTCCTTTCCCTTATTATGTTATTTTCTTTCTCAAACTAATCTGTTCTTCTTTTACTCTTTACATTATTAATTTTGCGTATCTCTCATTCTATTCTATTCCTATTCTGTCTTCTTCAGCCCTACTTCTTTTTTAGCCACTTATTTTGTTTTATCTATCACTATTTGTCTTCCAAGGTGCTTACCCATTCAATTTTATTATGTCCAGAAGTGCCAACAATATTTACTGTTCTCTTTTGTCTACTTTTAAACTAATCTCTGCCGCTCCCTCGCTTCCTCACGCGCGGAAATCTTATAAGTTAGAAATTCCGTAAGTTGGACATCCCGTAAATTAGAAAAGCTATCCTGTAATCCGGAAACCGACACATGTACATCCTCGTAATTCGGAAAGTTATCCCGTAATCCGGAAACCGACACGTGTACATCCCCGTAATTCGGAAAGTTATCCTGTAATTCGGACACCGCATGTGAGAGGAGAGCATCTGGCATATGGCAATCATTTAGTGTTCTCTTTTGTCTACTTTTATACTCCTCTATGTCACTCCTTCACTTCCTCACGCGCGGAAATCCTGTAAGTCAGAAATCCCGTAATTCGGACATCCCGTAAATGCTAAAGCTATCCCGTAATCCGGAAACCGACACGTGCACATCCCCGTAATTCGGAAAGTTATCTCGTAATCCGGAAACCGACACGTGTACATCCCCGTAATTCGGACATCGCACGTGAGAGAAGAGCATCTGGCATATGGCAATCATTGGGCAACTGCTATCTCGCCATCAACCATCAGGCATCTGGCATCATCGGGCATATGCTATCTCGTCATCGCCATCAGCCAGCAAGCAATATCAAGCATCGAACATCATGCATCATTCAGCACATACAGGCATCGGGCATCCACCATCGGCCGCGAGCGACGTACATCCTCCATCCTCGCTGCATCACCTCGACATCATCCTCGGCAGCCACAACCCTCGCCACAACTCAATATTATCAAGCTTCAAACTCAATTCTTGTTTCACTGCATTGAGTTTGAAGGGGGCTGTTAGATTATATTTTAGTTTCCTTTTCCCATATGTATTAGGGTTACCTATTCCCTCTCTTTCCCTTTCTCTCTATATTATATTCTATAAATATAAATCTCTTGTAATTCACAACATACATCAATATTAATTATCCCTCATTATTTCTATCAATTCTCCCTCTGTTACCACAATGAAATAGAAGCCCAAGCTATGAAGGATAAAGAACTTGTCCACAAACTCTTGAGCTTCTTCAGCTTCCCGAGCTTCGGCGGGATTACCCTCGGCAAGAACTTGTTGTGAAACATCAGAAATAGAGTCTCAAGATTCGACAACTCTCCGATCTCCTTTGGGATCGATCTGGTGCACTCACTTTGATGGAGGTAAAGGGCCTTTATCTCCGGTAGATTTTCGATCAGATTTTGGGTGTTTCCGGAGACTTCAGAAGCTTCGAGGAAGGCCACGACGAGGTTCCGGTCAGCGGCGAGGAGGGTAATTCTTGTCGGCAAAGCTTGAGTCATGGTTGATCGGAGAAACAACCAAAATCCTCACAATAACATGTTTTTGAAATTTTAAAATTTGACCAATGACATTTTCATCTTTTCACTTAAAATATTAACATGTTCTATCCAAAATTTTAATGATATGTGCTAATTGACAATTTTTAATCTCTGAATGTTGCT
This sequence comes from Geranium rotundifolium, assembly GCA_963920655.1. NCBI lineage: Eukaryota > Viridiplantae > Streptophyta > Magnoliopsida > Geraniales > Geraniaceae > Geranium > Geranium rotundifolium. Next base: position 9,322,444 of record OY987314.1, read on the forward strand.
AGGTGTCCAGTTTTAAATATGAGTATAACTAAGTGTCTTTTAATCTTAATTAGTTGTATGTGACGACCCGAGAGCTTCCCCTTTAGCTTTTCGAGGTACGTCCGGCACTTAGGTGATTAGCACTCCTTGTGCACGCCCTAAGTCAGCCTTGATCCTACACGAAACAATGTAAGAACAAGAGGAAAGCAAGAAAACTCGAAAGAGAGGGAATGAAACTTGAGAACACGAGAGAAAGATGTGTAAGAGCTCTTTGTATTACACGTGGATGTGTTTACAATGCTTGAGTGGTTTGGCCAAATGGCACCACCTCTATTTATAGTAGGTTTCTACCTAAATGGACGGTTAGGATTAATTTGTACACTTCACTTTGGAGGGTTAGGATTAATCCTCTAGATTTCTCTACAAAAATATTCTAAATAAAATATTCATACCTATATAAATATCTTGGGTAGCTTGCTTGGCAAGTTTCGGGCAATTTGGGCAATTCGGGCGGAAAGAATCTAGAGAAATCTCCATAATTCATGTGGATTTGGGCTAGTTTTGTTTGGGCCAATTAGGCCCATTTGGCTTGGGCTATTACATTCTCCCCCAACTAATCCGGCGACGTCCTCGTCGCGAAGTCTCCACGAAATTGTCGAATTTTATCTTCAAATTGCCAAAGGTTCGCAGCAGGCTCCCAGCTTGTCTCGCTGTCAGGAAAGTCCTTCCATTTCACCAAATACTCCGTGTATGCTGGAAATACCCCTCCTCGAGACTTTCCGTTCGGCTAACACTTCATCCACTTGTTTTTTGTGAGAGATGAACGTTGCCGGTGGTGCCCTCTTGCTCATTCCCCGATCCGGATCTTCGTTGTCTCTGTGGTAACGCTTGAGATTGCTTACGTGGAAGACCGGATGTATCCTTAGTTTAGGTGGCAACTCAACTTTGTAGGCTACATTTCCCACCTTTTTAAGGATTGGGAATGGCCCATCATATCTCCGAAGAAGTCCCTTGTGCAGCGGTCGTGTGGTCTTTAGTTGGTTGCTTTGAAATTTCACCATGACCAAGTCGCCGACTCGAAATTCTCTCGGTGTTCGCCTTTCGTCAGCCCACTTCTTCATCTTTTTAGCAGCCTTATCGAGGTAAGAGTGTGCTACTGCGGCCTGCTCGTGCCACTCCTGAGCAGTCTTGAAGGCAATCGGACTACTACCCACATATCACGATTCTAGCGTGTGCGGAGTAAGTGGTTGCTGCCTGGTTGCCAGTTCGAAGGGACTCTTGTTCGTTAACTCGCTCCGCTGCAAGTTATATGAAAATTGTGCAACATCAAGGATCTTGGCCCAATCCTTTTGATTTGCACTAAAGAAGTGCCTCAAGTAGAGCTCTAATAGTCCATTCACCCTCTCAGTTTGGCCATCAGTTTGGGGATGGAAGCTTGTTGAGAAGCATAGCTCGGATCCCATGAGGCGAAAAAGCTCGGTCCAAAACTTACCCGTGAAGCGAGGATCCCGATCACTTATGATGGAACGTGGCAGCCCCCAGTACTTCACGACATGCTTGAAGAAGAGTTTTGCTGCCATTTCGGCTTTGCAATCCTTTGGTGCAGGAATGAATGTGCCATACTTTGAGAATCTGTCCAAGACCACGAGAATCACACCACATCCCTCCGATATCGGCAGTCCCACGATGAAGTCCATACTTATACTTTCCCATGGACGAGAGGGAATGGGGAGCAGCTCCAACAATCCAACAGGTAGTCGATTCTCTGTTTTGTCTTGTTCACACCAAGCACGTCTTCACATACTGCTCGACTTCATCCCGCATTTGTGGCCAGTAGTAGTGTGCCTCTAATAATGCCCGCGTCCGTCATTGACCCGGATGTCCTGCCCACATCGTACCATGACACTCCTTTAGTAGGTTCTTCCGAAGGTTGCCCCACTTTGGAACAAAGATCCGCCGTTTCTTGGTTAGGAGTAGGCCATCCTCTATCCAGAACTCGCGGGTCTTCCCTTTGCTAGCAAGCTCCATGAGCTGACGTGCTACCGTATCGTGCTTGAGCCCCTCCTTGATCAAGTTGAGCAGTTGTCCCTCGAGTCGAGTAATGGCTGCAAACTCTGCTTTTCTACTAAGAGCGTCTGCCACTGTGTTGGCTTTGCCCGGAGACAACTTCTTCTGCGACTGGAAGTAGCTTGTGGCGACGTTGTCAGTCTTTACCATGAATTTGCTGCCCAATAAGTAGTGGCGCCATGTCCGCAAACAATGCACAATAGCGGACATCTCCTTTTCTTGCACCATGTAGCGTCGCTCCGTATCATTGAGCTTCCTACTCTCGTATGTGATGGGATGCCGGTCTTGCATAAGCACTCCACCGATGGCGTAGTTAGATGCGTCCGTGTGCACCTCAAATACTTTCTCGTAGTCTAGCAACACCATGACCGGCTCCTTCACGACTGCTTCCTTAAGCTTCTCAAAGGCATTCTGGCATTCGTCCGTCCATACCCACGGCTTATTATTTTTCAACATATTCGTGAGTGGTGCTGCGATGGAGGAGTATCCCACGATAAACCGCTGGTAGTAGTTGACGAGTCCGAGAAAAGACCGCAACTCTGGGACTTTGGCTAGCGTTTCCCACTCTACGATCGCCTTGATCTTGTCTGGGTCCATGCGTAATTGTCCTTCCTTTATAATATGTCCAAGGAAGTAGACTTCCTCTTCTGCAAATGAGCATTTTTCTTTCTTCAAGTAGAGATTGTTCTCCGGCAAAGCCTTGAAGACGGTTCGTAAGTGTTGTACGTGGTCTTCCAGAGTGTTGCTATAGATGACGATGTCGTCTAAGTACACCACCACGAACCGGTCTAGGTACAGATGGAGGACTTCGTTCATAAGTGTGCAGAAGGTTGCAGGGGCATTTGTGAGTCCGAATGACATTACTAGGAACTCGTATAAGCCATAGCAGGTCACACACGCGGTCTTCGGCTCATCTCCCTCCGCTATTCTCACTTGGTAGTACCCAGATCGAAGATCTAGTTTCGTAAAATACTTGGCTTGCCCAAGGCGATCAAATAGGTCAGCAATTAAAGGGATGAGATACTTGTTTTTTATGGTTACCTTATTAAGCGCCCGATAATCGATGCACAAGCATAATGAACCATCATTTTTCTTTTGAAAGAGCACGGGTGCATCGAAAAGGGCTTTGGACGGACGGATGTATTCGGCATCTAGCAGTTCCTTAAGTTGCTTTCGGAGTTCCTCCAATTCCGGTGGAGCCATGCGGTACGGTGCTCTTGCCGGTGGTTTGGCACCAGGCTCCAATTCAATCTTGTGATCCACCTCCCTCCGTGGAGGTAGTCTCTTCGGCAGCTCAGGAGGCATGACGTCCTTGAACTCGATCAGTACTCCCTCGATCTCCTTTGGTACTGTAACATAATCCCTTAGTGGCTTCTCCTCCTTGAGAGTGGCAAGAAATGTGGGCTCTCCCTTATTGACGCCCTTCTTTACTTGCATGGCCGACAAAATTATAGAATTAATTTTAACTTGAAGAGAGGGAGTAGGTGTACCTCGCATGACGGTGAGTTGACTTCCTGAGAGTATTACGAAGACATTCTCTTGCGGAATTGGGAATGCATGATGCCTTCTCATGAACTCCATGCCGAGCACGATGTCATAATCGTCGATCCTTGCCACCGTGAGATCGACCTTACCGCTCCAAGCGCCTAGCCTTATGTTTTGATCATGGATGGCGCCTTCTACTGGGATAGGATTCGAGTTGACGATCTTGAGGGTGGCAGCACTCCTTTGCATCATCAACCCGAGTCGTTCCGCCTCCTTCTTGCGGATGAAGTTGTGATTGGTGTCGGTATCGATCATGATGGACACTGTTTTTCCATTGAGCTCTCCCTTCACATATAGAAGAGTCCTTTCCATATGTGACCCTTCCTTTGCTTGGACTTGTCTTCCCGTCCGCTTTGCCAATGCACTAAGGCAAAGACTTCCCAAGTTGGCTTGCTCCTCCGCGACTTCATCCACGGTCTCCTCCTCGAGCATGGCACTAAGTCGATTGAGCTTTGGGCAATCTCGCACCCAATGTGGCCCATTGCAGAGAAAACATCTCCCTGGCGTGCGATCCTTCTTTTCGGTACTCCGTAGTGTTTTCCACGCAGGTTTGTTGTTGTTGCTCCTTTGGGATAACGTCTTGGGTGCTCCCCCACCGTTTCCTTGGTTATGGGGTTTTGGCGGCATGGCTTGGACTCGCACTTGCCTTGGGATGTTTTGATCTTGACAGTTCGCCCCTCTCATTTTGATGGTATTCCATCAAGGATTTTGCCACGGTGAGCGCCGTTGAGATGTCCCGCACTTCGCGTCGGTCTAACTCTGTTTGCGCCCATGGTTTAAGCCCAACTGTAAAGTTGAATAACAAGTCCTCCTCTCCCATATTGGGGATTTGGAGCATGAGCGCCGATAACTCTTTTACATACTCACGAATGGAAGAGGTATGTTTCAACTCTCGCATTCGTAATCGTGCATCGTGAACAGCGTGGGACGGAAAGAATTGACGCTTTAATTCGAATTTAAATTCATCCCAAGTTGTGATGGAGGGGTTACCTTGTTGTGCTTCTGCGTGTTTGCGCCTCCACCATATTGCCGCCGTGTCCGAAAGGTAAAGAACGACTGTGCGCAGTTTCGTCCTATCATCCATTACGTTCAACGCCTCGAAGTATTGCTCCATGTGCCAAATGAACTTGTCAATTTCCTTGGCATCGCGTTGTCCACCGTAGCTATTCGACTTTGGAGCATCCACACGCGGAACCTCCCGCCCTTGCACTCCCATCGCGCCGCTTGCAACCGCTCGCCGACATATGGCCCAGTCAGCTCGCGTCTCCTCCAGGCTAGCTCTTAGCTCTGCGACATGTCTCTCGAGACTAGCTTGAATTTGATTGAGTGCCTCCATGAACTTTCCCTCAAGCACCACTTGTTCCCGACGGGAAGATTCTCCAAGATCGCGAACGGTTTGGCGGATCTCCTCCATCTTGACATCCATAGATCCTTCGAGCTCCTCCATGCCTTCACTAATGGCTTTAAGATCTTCCCCATGATCGCGCAGGTCTTGCTCGGCAGCATCCAACCCGTCCTTCATCTCTCCCACGACAGCTTGAAGGTTGGCACCAATGGACTCTTGCGCGATATTTGCATCCCTCGACCTTCCCCGTGTCCGAACACCTGAATGCAGAGTGTCGCTTTGAGAAGGTGTGCTTCCAACGGCAATATTCGACATGCTTTCCTTGATCGTGTCCCCAACGACCAGCTCTGATACCAACTGTGACGACCCGAGAGCTTTCCCTTTAGCTTTTCGAGGTACGTCCGGCACTTAGGTGATTAGCACTCCTTGTGCACGCCCTAAGTCAGTCTTAATCCTACACGAAACAATGTAAGAACAAGAGGAAAGCAAGAAAACCCGAAAGAGAGGGAATGAAACTTGAGAACACGAGAGAAAGATGTGTCAGAGCTCTTTGTATAACACGTGGATGTGTTTACAATGCTTGAGTGGTTTGGCCAAATGGCACCACCTCTATTTATAGTAGGTTTCTACCTAAATGGACGGTTAGGATTAATTTGTACCTTTCACTTTGGAGAGTTAGGATTAATCCTCTAGATTTCTCTACAAAAATATTCTAAATAAAATATTCATACCTATATAAATATCTTGGGTAGCTTGCTTGACAAGTTTCGGGCAATTTGGACAATTCGGGCGGGAAGAATCTAGAGAAATCTCCATAATTCATGTGGATTTGGGCTAGCTTTGTTTGGGCCAATTAGGCCCATTTGGCTTGGGCTATTACATGTAGCTATCTTTAGTTTTACCTTCTATTAATTATACGGCCGCACCAGAAAAAAGTAGCATTTCCTGTCAACTTCTAGTTCTATGTCCCACATTGGTCACAAAAGAAAAAAGAGAGCAAGTAGAATTCTGTATAATTGGAAGAAATGACATGCTAATGAGAGTGTGATGGATACTACTTTAATGGGCTTGTTGGGCCTAATCAGTTACATATTTTTTTTAATGTTTTGGCTCTATTGCCGATTACGCTTGATTCGCCCGCCGTATTCGCCTTGAGTGCATGAGTCTGCTTGGTTGCCCGTCTTGGTTCGCCTTGCTGGCTCAATGACTTGGCCCGCCACAATTGCCGTAATCGGGCCGGTAGGGTTGATTTCAGCGCCCATTTTTACAACACTGCTTATAATCAAGTATTAATATGTAAAGTTAATCTATGGAGCTGGAGGGGGTTTGAGGCCAGCCCAAGAGGAGGAACTTAGAGATGGCAACAAGCCGGGTTTGGGTCGGATTCGGCCCAACCCGCACCCGGACCCGCTCACTTCTAATGGGCCCCGACCCGCAAGAAACCCGGCCAATTTGAGCGGGTGCCCGACCTGGAAAAAACCCGTCGGGTACGAGTTTTCTCCTAAACGCAAAACTCAACCCGAATATTCAAATATGAACTTAATTAACATATTTTTACTATACAAACAAAAATAATAATATAAATAGATATTATATTATTTTAGGATGTTTTGCGTGATTGGTTAATTAGAATTTAAGTTTTAACGTTTTTTTGTTAAAAATGATTGAGAATATATATATATATATATATATATATATATATATATATATATATATATATATATATATATATATATATATATATTAAATTCGAACGGATGCGGGTCGAAACCGGATCGGGTATAAGTCAACCCGATCCTAACCCGCAAAAATTCGGGTTTCACCCTTTCTGATCGGGGTGGGTTGATTTGGTACTTGTCGGGTTCGGATTTTTTTGCCATCCCTAGAGGAGCTGCCATTTTCTTTGATATTTTTGGGGAAGAAGGGAAAGAAAGGGTGAGGATAACATTTTAATATTTAAAACAAAAATAAGAGCATTTTTGTGTTTTTCAATTTTTAACAGACATTAACGGAATCAAACAGAAAAGCTCAACTGAGATTTTTGCATATTCTAAGGGGGTGCTACTGAGAAATATAATTTTAAGAGTTGTTGAGTGAGATTCGGTCAATTCTGGGGGTACTGTATGAAATTATCCCTATAAGATTCCTATTGAAGGAAATCGATAAAAGAGTGACACTTTATAGCATAACGTATAAAATAGCAGGAATGTCTTCTAAAGCACACATGAATTTAAAACCCATCGAAGGATTTCTGAATGGGGTAAAGTTTGCTCGCCCTTAATTGAATGGTTTTGATATGTGTCACTAGGTTACCTTTAAACGATTTCGAAAGGAGGTTACAATCTCGATTTTATAGCTTATTGCATTTTGACTCGATAATCTGTTGACTTGGGCTCACTGTGAATGACTCTTGACTTTTGTTGATTTTCATTGACTTTTTTCTATTTTGCTCAAATTTTGTTCATTTTACGTGTTTTTGTCACATAGTTTTACAAAACCGGTAAAATACATCTCTCGGTCAAATGTATATGTAATTTTATAAATATAATGTATTTGATGACAATAATTGTATGAGTATGAGTCTTTTAGTTTAAAAATGCTACACCATTTTCAGGTATCACATTACGGGTGTTCAAAGGACCAACAAATCCGACTCACGCGTTGACCCACCAACCATTTTAGAGTCACTTACGAGATGCGGGTCGGTTGACGAGTAAAATACTTTTAACCCGCATATGAAATGGTTGGGTTACGACTTTTAAAATTATAACTCGCAGATTACCTGCTCCCACCCTATAACGCTCTGCGCAATCTCAAACCTAGCTCAATAACACGACGAAGGCAAAGTGCTTCTATATGGAGGTGGTTTTTACCCGAAGTAACGGTAGTCATGCTATCAATAAGTTGAAAATCACATCATTCACTTATCTTATTCATAAAAATCTCTATATGTCTCTCAACGAGATTCGAACTCACGACATCTAAATTAAAATATGAGGTTAAAACCATTAAATCATTTTCTTGAAACATAACAAGGTAGAGTTGATATCTATATTCAAGCTGATTTTGAGAGACTGTAAGGAAATTATGGTAAGTTTTCGCTCAGTCTCCATTTAATTTGTGAGAGGCTTTGCGAATTGAGTAGCTCACTTAGTTGCATGAGTGACTCTTCTATGTGATGATCGTATGTTTGATGAGAACGATAGTCCAATCAATTTTATTTCAATTATGTTGTAAAATTCTAATGTTTAATAAAATCTCTACATATTTTTTCTCTTTGAGTAAAAATAAATTCTCAAATGATCTAAACAATAAATGGTTCCTTGAAAAAAAAATTGTGCGCTAATTTTGGGAAGGTGAAAAGTAAAAAAACGATGCCAAGTGTTGCAGACTACAATATCATAAGAGGCTCTCATAGACGCCAATACCAACTCTTATCTCCTCCAATCTCCATCATACTTTGTTCCTGAATTCGGATAATAGATAAAGGAGAGCTGTTTCTCCCCCCACGCACCGCGCAATAATGGCTACTTGCAGCGCACCACCGTCCGCTACGCTCACCTCCTCCGTGCTCTCTCAGGATCTCGCCCCCTCTCTCCTCTCCTTCAAGCCCTCCCCGCTCTCCATAACCCATCCTCTGGTGCTGCGGTGCCGGCAGAGAGTGTTCGCCAGATGGGTCGATTTCAGGGACTCCAAATCCGGGCTTTACCGTGTGTCTGTCTCCTCCGTGGCCGCTGACGCGGACTTGGACGAGGACGGTGACATTGAAGAGGACGAGGAAGAGGGCGTTGATGGGTCAGCTGCTGTGGCGGCCCCGACAAAGCCCAAGAAAGGGAAGAAGGCATTGCCTTTCAAGAGGGACAGAGTAATGCTTCGTTTCTGATTTGTGTTTCTGTGTGCTTTTGCTCCATTTTAGGTGAATTATGTGTTTCTCGGGGGATTTGAGTTAATGGGTATGCTCTGAATTGGTTTTACAATGGACTCTGAAGGTTTCATTTGGCCGGCTTTGTGTGGTTTCACTGGTCCTTTTTTGTTTAGGTGAATTATAGGTTTGTTGAGTGGGAAATGGGTTCCCTTGCACTGAGTTTACACTGAACTTGAATGTCAATTTGGGTGAGTCTTTGTGCTTTCCTTGAGTAAATAAATTCTGAATAAGCTCTATACACTGATGCTATTCATTTGTTTGATTTGTCCTGATAATTGGGCAGCTAGATTCATGTATGAATTGCATTGCATTTCACTCTTTCTGCTTTGAGGATGGGATGGTTGAGTTTTCTTGTGTATGTGGATACTTGATTATATTTCTCTTAGTGTTGAGCTTCGAGCACTCAGCTCTACATCTTTCTGTTTAATACGTCAGACGAGGTCAAAGAGATTTTTGGAAATTCAAAAACTGAGGGAAAACAAAAAGGAGTATGACCTGAAGACGGCAATAGCATTGATAAAGCAAATGGCAAGTACAAAGTTTGTAGAGACTGCTGAAGCCCATTTCCGCATGAACATCGACCCAAAATATAATGATCAACAACTAAGGGCAACGGTATGTTTTCTGATCCTTCAAGAGGAAATAAACTCCTGATGCAACAAACTCATGATTCGTTGCACCCTACTATTCATAGGTGAGTTTGCCCAAGGGAACCGGACAAACTGTTAAAGTGGCTGTTCTTACCCAAGGTAACTCGGTTTCTAGGCCTACACTCATTTTATCATTTGGTTTATGATAAAAAATTATCTGTTAGTTTATTTATTGGATTTTGATGGAATGTTTCCATACACTGTCATGATGTTTAACAGAGCAAACATTTAATTCCAACTGTATGAGTAGGACTGTAGGAGGGAAGGAATCAATATTCATACACCAGCATCTGTTATATCATTCTACACCTAATGATTGTAGTTCATGGTTTATGGTAGAGAGGGAGCTTCCTAATTTAATTTGTAGATAAAAGAAAAAGTTGGAGGCCGTAATCATAGCAATTTGGAGTTATTTAGAGGGCTGTATCCTATTAGAAACAAAGAATAGGTCGGAAGGTGCTTGAATTGACTTTGATAGTCATGGCCTACCCCCATCTTCTCCAAATCTTGGGATGTTTCCAGGTCTATGAGAGAATAATGGGCCTTGCTGTAGTCTGAGTTTCTCTCACATGTTTAGCATTCTTTGAGTTAATTAGTTCTATTCTACATCACATAGACAACATGGAATGGCTTGTTCGTGCAGCCAATATCAATTAAATAGGATTATTACGTTAACTCTTCCACTTAATGTAGGCTTGGCAGGAATTTATCCTTTTACTACCCCAATTAGTGTGGAGTCGACAGCTTGTATCCTTTAGCAAAACTCCTTGGAATCTTCTACTCGTATTCTCCTCCTCCAAACCACACCTCACCACACCACTCCATTCTATGTAATGTATCCCATCCATTAAGTTGTGTTATCATGCCTTTTCTAGTTTTCTTACTACCCCTAATCCTTTTAGTTTCTCCTATCATCAACATAAAGTTCTCTTTCAGAATGCGCAAAGCGCAAGGACATTTGTTATGAGTTATTCCATGGGCTCATTTGTTAAGTCAATTATCTGCAGGTGAAAAGTTCGATGAAGCGAAAAATGCAGGGGCAGATATTGTCGGTGGAGATGACTTGATTGAGCGGATAAAAGAAGGATTTATGGAATTTGACAAATTGATTGCTTCTCCAGATATGATGCCCAAGGTGTTGTTTTGCTTGTCTCACTTTATGGAATATATCTATGCACTATGATTGATAATATATGTTTGCGCTCTCTTGTTTAAACATGTTTGAGAACTTGTAAACAGAAAAATCATTTTCATATATACCTGGTCTTGCATCTTTAATCTATAAGTAACCCTCATAATACAGCCTATAATAGTAGGACCTCTCTATTTTTTTTGAAAATTATTCTCAAAAGGTGACAACTATGATAGTATCATAAGCATTAACTACACGGCCTCTTTGAAGCCCTATCGGAGTGCATGCTTCTTAATGTTATCATGACTTTCTTTCTATAAAATCTTCAATTTCCAACAGTCATTAGCAGATTTTATCCCGTGACTCTTGATGGGTAAATAGTTATTATCAAACATTGGATGAAAACATCTCTTTAGACTTACTGTGCTCTCATATTGTAATTAAGAACACTTTAATCTATGAGAATGAACATTTTTCTCTATTGAGAAATATGTGCCCTAGATCTTTAGCCATATTTTCTGTGGGTATATTCAATAAGTCCTTGTTCGTCAACTTGATTACATGAAGTTAGGTGATCATTGCCATTTGACTAATCTGTCTCTTCCACTTGGTTTACTAATCAAGAAGCTCACTCTAGCCAAGCTTGGTTTGTTCATTATGCTGATTGTCTAAGCATATTAATATGAATCTTTGGTTAGAATGGGGATTTTCATTTTGGCTAAAAGATTGTACAGTAGAATGAGTTTTATTTACAAAGTCTCGATGTGTGTGCCAGGTTGCCAGTCTAGGAAAGATTCTGGGACCAAGAGGGCTGATGCCAAATCCAAAGGCTGGTACTGTTAGCACCAATATACCCCAGGTATATATCTTGATGTTCTGTTTTCTAAATCTTGCAATGGTTAATAACATCTATATTTAGGTTTTGTATTATATATCTGAAGCCCTGATAGATCAATGAGATGAATAATATGAGTGTGCTTTTCTCTCTTGTGAACCTCTATGCATAGTCGGGGAATAAGCAATATGATTTTGAGGTTTACCTAAGATGATTTCAAGTGACAAATTATCAGAGTTTTTTGAAGCAGAAATCCATAAATTAGCAATCCCCTTAAAACAAGTTGCAACTTGCAAGAAATCCCTAATTATGTTGCTGGGTTTCTGGAGAGCAGCAAAGCTATATTGAAAAACTTTCGCTCACGGATGAGATTAAAGTTTTAATTAGTCAACAGTCACATTCTTGGATCCAATGGGTAGAATAAGGAGAAACCAATATTTACACACAACCAAAGACATGAAGATCATTTCATACCATGGATGTGACTACCCCTGATTGTGAATTAAGTTAGCGAGAGAGGCTAACTTTTATTCTTAGATAGAGATGACATTGTTACTACCTTTCACATTTCTACAGAAGGGGACACACGAACAAATTATGCCTGTGCCATCAATTCACTTTATGGGAAAATGTATAAAAATACATTTTAACAGCTCAATTAATATACTTAGTCAGCCGGTCGCTCACAACAAGAATAATGTAGTTTGTTACATGTTAGGAAGCTGTGTTGATTGTTGAAAATGATACCGAGCACTTTTTGTGGCAAGTATTAATTATCATAACGAGTTCACTCATTCTATTGTCTGTTACAGGCAATTGGAGAATTCAAGCAAGGAAAAGTTGAATTCAGGGCAGACAAAACTGGGATTGTTCACTTGGCTTTTGGAAAAATTGACTTTCCTGAAGAAGACCTTATAGAGAACTTTCTTGCTGTAGTAGTACGTCGTCCGATCGTTTTCCATGATTTAGTATTACTTGATATGTATCTGCGGTGCTGACATTGTATTGGCATGTACCAAACAGAAATCAGTGGAAACAAACAAGCCAAAAGGTGCAAAAGGAGTGTACTGGAAAACTGCACACATATGCTCATCAATGGGTCCATCCATCCGGTTAAACATCAAGGAGATGCTCGATTACAAGAGTCCTGCAGCTGTTTGAAGGATAGGAAGTAGAGCTGTAAATTATGACCTAAGCTATAAAATCAGTCTCTAAGCCCCATATGCCCTTAGAGCTTGCTTGCCTATGTTAGTAAAGAAGGTAGGGGAAGTATAATTAGAATGATGAGAGGAAAACCTTGATTGATAATGTTGTTTTTGTTCAATCTGTTGCCTGAAAATGTGTATGCTGCGTATTCCCCCCCTTGTACACTGAATGGAAAAGATACTGTACCATTCTTGTTCATCTATATCATCATTTTTTGGTGTATCATACCAGTATTTGCTTGCATGTTGCTCCAATGATCCGTTTTCGTGAAAATCAGCTAATTTAGTGAGTAACTGATGTCAATAACATCATTGTTTTCTTTGTTTGAGGACTATATATATTTTGATTTAATCAACCTGAGCATTCTCAGTTGTCAGATAGGAAAGAAACAAAGTAAAAATGCAATAGAATATCTAATCCACAATCCATCCATCCAGCATTCCTGGGCCAATCTCAGCCTCACTTGAGTCTCTGTTTCTTCACAAGTTGAAACCTTTCTCTATCTCTGCAATCCTGATGGCCATGGCCACTGTCTGTTCTTCACCTCCCAGTTGCTCTCCTACTCTCCCAACCATCTCTCTCCCGTTACTCAAGACCGCCGTCCACCAACAGTCCCTCCCCTCCCCCACCTCAAAACTTGGCCTCCATTTGGTCTCCAACGACACATTGGCCATTGAACCAGCAGCAGAGACGGTGGCACTAGCAAACGCAGCCCTGGAGGCCACTATAGACGCGGCAATGGAGGCAGGAGAGGCCTGGCATGAGCTGGAGGGAAATGGGATTGATGCCAGGAGGAAGAGGAGGAGGAAAAGGAGGAAAGGGTGTGAGAACAAGGAAATTATGGAGGTGCCATTGATAATGGGTCCTGTGAGGTCTGCCCGTTTGACCCGAAAACAGGAGGCTCAGCTTTGTATGTGCCTCAAGGTATTGTTTGCTTCTCTACACACATACATACATATTTACTGTCATCAAAGAGCTCTTTCCCGTTATGTATGCATTAGGAAGGAGCAAGGGTAGAAGCGGAAAGAAGGAGACTTGCAGCTGCTCTTGAGCATGAGCCAAGCTTGGAGCAATGGGCCATGGCTATGGGGATGAAAAGGAGGAACATCCATAATATTCTTCGTAACACAAGAGAGTCTCAAAAGATACTCATTCGCGCATATCGGGGGCTTGTCCTCTCCATTGCCAATATTTATCAAGGCAAAGGATTAAGCCTCCCAGACCTTGTGCAGGTCTATCTACTGTTTTCTTGTCATGCTATTACTATTACTATGTTTATGTTCTGTGCTCACAAGTTAATTCTGATTTCCAGGAAGGGAGCATTGGTCTTCTTCGAGGAGCAGCCAAATTTGATCCAAAAAGAGGTTGTAAGCTATCGACATATGTTTATTATTGGATCAGACAAGCTATGACTAGAGCCATAGCTAACAAGAGACCAGACCGATTACCAGTAAGTCACTCTTACCTACAATCATTTATATTTTGAAATATAATTCCTAGTAATGGTGTGAACTAATTAAGAGGTTTTGGAGGTAAAATGGTAATTAGTGAATGCATGTTAGCTTGTCATTGCAGGGAAAGGTGCGAAGTTTGCTGGGGAAAATAGTTGAAGCTAATGAGACACTCAGCACCAGATTGCGGCGGATGCCTTCACACGAAGAAATTGCTCAACTTCTCGACGTACCAGTTTTTACTGTCAACCTTATTTGGGCAAAGACCAGACCTCCAATTTCATTGGATCGTTTAGTATTGACAGGCCAAGGCCACATCAAGCTCCAGGTTCCTCTGTCCAACTTAAATTTGAACCAAAAGAATATGAAGTTTTGATGCTTGCAGATGGAAATGTCAAACTTATTATTCTGTTGCAGGACATCATATCAGACCCAGATGAAGTAACTTCAGAAGAGATGTTCAAGAAACAGCTTATAAAGGAAGAACTGGAGAAGCTTCTTGATACACTTAGTGAAAGAGAGTCACGCATACTGAGATTACGCTATGGACTAGATGGATTTACCGCCAAGTCATGCGACGAGATAGGAAGTATGTTGAACCTTTCGAGAGAGAGGATCCGTCAGATCAGTATCGAAGCATTGACAAAATTACAACAAACAAGTATAGTGGACAATCTCAAAATGTTGTACATTCTATAGCTATGGTTGCTCTTTTACTGCTCAATACAAATGAACAATGATATCATATGCCAAATCAAATTTCACAATATTGTTAGGATCCCAATCAACAGATTTAGATACATTGTTTTAAATGGTTAGATTTGAGTTAATTTGAATCTGTAGTTATCAAATTAGATTTGCATGTATAATCTTTTGGTTTAGTTCAGTAGGCTCACAGTATTATAAAGGAGAAATTGCAGGTCGTTACCTTGTACTATGCAACTTTTGCATGTCACCACTGTAATGTTTTATTTAGTTGCATCGTCTATCACAGAATTAAGTTTGATGTAAAAAGTCAAAAATACCCCTATATTAAAAAAATTAAAAAATGTATATCTTTTGAACTTTTTTTTAAAAAAATTATCAGATAAATAGTAAAAAACTGATTTCAAAATTATTTTTTAAAAAAATATTAAAAATAAAAAACCAATTTTAACAACGTTTTTTTATTTTTAATATTTTTTTAAAAAATAATATTTTAAAAAAATAATATTCAAATTAGTTTTTTATTATTTATTCCATAAATTTTTTATTTTAAAAAATAAGTTAAACAAATGATTTTTTTTTTTCATTTTGTAAATACAAGGGTATTAGTCATTTAAATATTTTAGTTTCAAATTTTATTAAATGACTAAAATATCCTTATATTTAAGAAAATGAAAAAATGAAAAAAAATTCATTTGTTTAACTTATTTTTTTTAAATTTTTTTTTGTATTATATATAGGGATGCATTCAAGTGAGAACCAAGAGAACCCATGAGAACCACCCAAATGTAACGAGCAGGACGTGTATTTTTCTATAATCTAGAGGGGAAATTGTTATCCGTCTAGGGGAGGGGTATTACTAGGGACTAGAAGAAAAAAAAATGTTTTTTTTGGTCTTCCATAATAATGTTATGGAAATACATGTCATAATTATGAAAACACGGAAATATGTGGCTTAATAATGAAAATACGTAGCTTAATAATGAAAATACATGACTTAATAATGGGTTCTCACATGTTCACACGAGATTATGATTATATATGTATAGGTCCATGATCATGTGCGAACCAAACAAGATTGTGAAAACCTGTGTGAACTGTGTTTCCATTATGATGTCATGTATATTCATTATTAAGTCATGTATTTATATTATTATGTTGTGTATTTTCATACCCGTGTTTCCATTATTATGACATGTATTTCCATAATATTATTATGGCAGACCAAGAAAAAAATAAAAAAACTTATTTTTTCTTCTAATCCATCGTAGTACCCCTTCCCTCGACGGGTAACACTTTCCATTCTAGAGTATAGAAAAATACACGCCCCTGGTTACATTAGGGTGGTTCTCACAAGTTCTCACGCGGTTTTTGGTTCTCACTTGAATATGCCCCTATATATATAGGCGCATATTCAAGTGCGAACTAGGAGGTTGGTGCGAACTGCTGCTCGCACGTATTTCCTTTATTAGGTCATGTATTTATATTATTATGACATGTATTTTCATAACATCGGGGGAATTGTGTAACGAGGGATCCCCGGGTGTAACGAGGGGGGCGTGCATTTTTCTATATCCAATAACTGAATCCTGTCGAGGAAATGGTGTAACGGGGGTCCCTGGGTGTAACGGGGCTCCCAGGGGTGTAACGAGTGGTTATAACGGGTTATGGAAATACATATCTCAATAATGGAAACACCGGATGACTGTTTTATGGAAATACATAGCTTAACAATGGAAACACACGCGCATGTGTCACCACGCAGCTGGTTCGCACAGGTTCGCACAGCGTGGTCTGGTTCGCACCGGATCACACATATATATCTTAACCCTAACAATACAAAATGAAACAGTAATAAAATCTTATTATAATTAATACACAATAATATAATAATTGTATATATTTAACAAAGAAAGCAAAGTGTTACTGCGAGATCGATGTTCTCTTGGACAAACCCATCTATCAACACAAGACTATAACTGGATCCTAAAGACCGAGACCGTAACATTTTGGTATTAGAGCTGGACGTTAAGGGGGCGGACTAAGAGATAGGTTCGATGAGTTCTTGTGACTCTTTCGAGCTGAATTAGAAATATCAAAGGCGCAATAGCAAGTGTGGGATGCAAGGGCAGAGGAGTGATATCATGTGAGGTGGTCAGAGTCGGCAACCTAGTTTATCAAACATTAGACAGAGTAAACTTGGGCTAAGCAAAGAACAACAATGGAGCTACAAGCGAGGCGCAGGAGCACACAAGTCTAAACGGTCCCGACATAACGAGAGGGGAAAACAGAATGGGCGAGCACACAAACCGAATTAGTTCGAATGGATCGGGAGGAGACGACGAAGGTAGGGGTGTATGCCAGAACACAAACCTGATTAGTTTTGATGGACTGAGAGGAAGCGCCAGAGGCAGAGATGTGCGTGAGCATATGAAATCGATCGTATCTGATGGATCAAGTGGAACTGTTATAAGAGGGGACGTACCACTTTCTCGAATGGATTGGTTGAAGTTTGACTGGTACAAGAGTGTCCTTCTCCATCAACGAGTCACTGAGAAGGAGAGTGTCTTTTGCAGTTTTTCATTTAGAGACTGATACGCAACTCGAGTACATGAAGCAACAACGGGAACACCCGCAAATTCCATTTGCTATGTTTAATCAATTCGAAAATATACAATTTGGATCTCAGCTCCGCGGGAATCAATTAGGGGCACTGACGAAACTCCGTGACGTCGACGATTTAGAAATTTGGCGCTTGCGGTCAAGCACCGTTTAAAACGGGGGAGTGGTGTTAAAATCCCAACCAACAAATTTAGATAAGGCTGAGTTAGATAACATTGTTTTAAATTTTCAGATTTGGATTTTTTGAATTTCGTAGTTATAAGTTGTCATCTTAATCTATGGGGGTTAGTTAGAATTGTTAAGCTATAAATACTCGATATTTTTTTTAATAAAATATCAATGAATTAAGAAGAAACTAAGAAGTGAATAGAGATCATTGTTTTCTTGAACGAATGCTAAATTGAAATCAGAGCTCTCTACTTTAACAGATTCCCTCGAAGGTGAGATTTGGATTGGACGTTGTCGAAGTCTTTAAGCATACCAAACGGAATTTGTTGGCGCTCCAATTGTAGCTTCATAAACAACAATCATGCATCGGCTTCCAAGTAGACCGAGGCAAACACGACCCACTCGTACATGAAAATTCGTTAGTGGAAAAAGAATTCCTCAGGTAGTACTGGGTGCACGTGTTCGCATAGGTCCCTCCTCTGCCATTGCCTCCCGATCCCTCAAAATAATTTGTACTTACTCACTCTGACGCCTGCTGGATATGGGTTGTCAGCTCCGCCAACCGCACCTCCGTCTTGGCCTCAAAGATCTACTGTCGTGCCACTGACGCCTTCATATATACCTTAAATCTCGCTTCCAGTTCATCAGTCATAACCATATGTTCTGATACCAAATCATTACAGTCCCTTCCTCGTTAATCGTGTTAGATTATCTTGAAAGAGTTGTCACAACAACAACACAAATAACACCTTCCTTCCATAATTATAGGATATATATTAGGAACATTTGTTTATTCCATGTAATTCTCTTATTAAGTTTTTAGTTTCTTTATTATAGCATATTTGGTATTTGTTATATAGTATATAAACTCATCAATATAAGAAGTTGAATAGTAGGATCCAAAACTTTTTTTTTATCACTCTCTAATTTTTTTCATGGGATCAAAACTTCCACGATGGCTAGGTGCTACCACATCTAGCGCATTGGTTCTAAGTATGGTATGGAAGTCACAATTTATTACATACATGTGAAGCCATTAATTGATGGAATTTGTAGATGGGTCAATTGTCCTTCCAGCCAAAGACGATTTCCCAGATGGTAGACTCTCAGGAGGTCAGGTGCAAAACCCATACGTCAACTAGTTACAAAAGGATTAGTCAACAATCCTATAATTTCTTTTTATCGATGTTCTTCCGCAAGTTATGCTATTATCTATTGCTGCATAAGTATGACAAGCTCTTGAGCTCATGTACTCGTCTTGCTCTAGGGAACGAGTCATTCAAGTACAACGACAGTTAGCGATAATGAAAAAAGTTAAAATGACAGTGTCACAATACTCAAACACTGTCAAGGGGTATGCTGACATATCGGCCACAGTTGGTAAGTCTTCGAGTGATGATGAAATTGTCGTACATGCTAGCTGGCATGGATTCAAATTACGATTCCTTAGTGACATCTTTAACAACTAGAATCGAGCATGTATCATTAAATGATGTGCTTGCTCATCTATAATGTTATGATATGTGTCTTGAGGTTAATGATCCAGGTTTTCAGATTCAAGCTAGTTTGGTCAATGTTGTTTCACGCAGTAACATTAGTGGCCAAAACAAGAAGAACAAGAGAGACATTGCACCTTATATTTGTGGTGTGGCTCCAAATCAAACTCAAGTTGTGCACCATGAAAATTTCGGCGGTGACAACTCCTCTCGTGGAAGAGGACACTTTAGCAACAAGCCTGAAGGTAATCATGGCAACAATAACAGCAGTGTTCGACCAATATGTCATATTTGTGATAAGATTGAGCATGTGGCACTTAAATGATATACGATCGTCTCAACCACTCATATCAATCTAGTGACCTCAAAATTGTCGCAGTCCCAAATCTCATGCCATCCTATACCGTTGATACACGTTGGTATACAGACACATGTCCAACTGATCATTTCACAAGCGAGCTAGACCAATTGACTGCAAAAAATAAATATCATGGGAACGATCAAGTACATGTAGGGAACGATGCAAGTATATCTATTGATCATATTGGTCTCACAAAGCTTTACACTCGTTCTTCTACTATTTCCCTAAAAATATAGTTATCTTTCATATTCTTCTAAAAATCTTGTACATGCTCATAAGTTCACCACAAATAACAATGTTTTTATTGAATTTCATCCTAAAAATTTTCTTGTTATGGATCGAACAACGAAGAAAGCCTTTTTTTCACATAGAATGTAAGCATGCATTGTTTATATCCCATTGCCTCCAATTGCAAATTAACGTTAAAATCAGCCGTTAGCGTTACGCCAACAACAAATCAATGATATCATCGTTTAAGCCATCAGTCCGCGCCAATTTTTTGACAAGTGATTCGAGAGTTTCAACTTTCATTTTTAGTAAATGCAAATAACCCGTCAATTTGTGATGCATGTCAACAAGGAAAAAGTCAATAATTTCGCCATTCAATTTCTAATAAAATTTTACCATCTTCTTTAAGGTAGTTTTCACATATGTTTGGGGACCATCTAAATCTGTAGGAGGTTTCAGATATTATGTTAATTTTATTGATAATTTTAGAAAATTCACTTGGGTTTGTCTTTTGAAAAATAAAGGGTAAACTACACATATATAGTCATCCCCAACTATAATCAAAAGACACATAGCTATCCCCAACTTTCAAACTGGACACCTTGCTACACCCAGAGATTGAAAATGGACACTTAGCACGTACCGTTAGATTTTCTGTTAAAATTTTAAGTAAAAAGAAGAAAATGCCCTTGGTCAGACTTCAATTTTTCAAAATCATGCCATTGTAAAAAAATTGTTCGCCGGAGACCTGTCGTAGCCGTTAAAGGTCGAATCCGGTGCCGGCGAACGCAATGGGAGGATCAGAGACGAGGCCGGCGAGGAACGTGGTGGTTGTGGAGAAGCTTGATCGAAAAACACACCAAAACTCATAAATGACATGTTTTGAAAATTTGAAGTATGACCAAGGGCATTTTCGTCTTTTTACTTAAAATTTTAACAGAAAATCTAACGGTAGGTGCTAAGTGTCCATTTTCAATCTCTGGGTGTAGGTAGGTGTCCAGTTTGAAAGTTGGGGATAGTTATGTGTCTTTTAGGTATAGTTGGGGATGACTATATATAATTTACCCAAAAATAAATTTGATGTGTTTGTGCAATTCCAATCTTTAGTAGAACGTTTGCTAAATAAACAAATTTTGGGTATGCAAACTGAATAAGAAGGCGAGTATCAAAAACTTAAGTAAATCTTTCAGCGAGTGGATATTGTTCATCACGTTTCATGTCCCAATGCTAATTAACAAAATGGTGCAGCTAAGGGTAAGTCCGACCCAACCCTTAAGCAACATAAGCAATTGGTTAAAGCCCCAAATAGAAAAAGGTCACCATTGAAAAAAAAGTCTCATAGTATAATATAGATATAAATGTGAGCTAGAATATATCTGCAGTGGATCAAGATTAACGTAGATCAACCACCTTTTTCTATTTGGGATTTTTCATGAATATTAATCATCATGACCCGACCCAAAATAGTTATATAATGACCTAATTTGTTTGTCGTCTGAGTCTCGTTCCCTTTTTTCCTCTTACTTTTATTTGTTTCATTGATATGACTCCTTCATCCCAACGTATCTCATTCCTCGACATTTTCACCTTAGTTTTCGCAGCACCTGTCATATGTTTTCCATATTTATGCAAATCAATTATGAAATTAATCGTTGTGGGCTTTGTGGCTACAATCAAAATCCATATATTTTGTATAAATAGTGGAAGTTCATGTCTCTTCATCACTGATCTCCTTCTACTTTAAGATTATTAAATCTCTTTCATCTTTGGTTTCATTTTCTCTATAAAATATTAATTTAATTTATTCTATAGTTCTATTTTCTCTACACACCATCAACTCAATTTTTTCGTCAGTTACCTTTTCTCTTCAATCCTTCAAAAGATTTACATAATTTTTGTTTTAATCCAAACAAAGAGAAACAATAGGTTGTTGGTGCAGTGCATTTTATCAACCCAATTTTTCAATAATGAATCAAATGTATTATAACAAAGTTGAAGCTTTGTTAGATTCACAAAAGTGAGCTTTAGACTCAAAAAGGCCTCCATTTTAATTTTCGCTTTAGGCCCCCGACCACATTGGGCCGGCCCTAGCTAAGCATAAACATATGCAGTTAGTTGAAGTCAATCTATCTCTTCTTACTCAAGATTCATTCTTTTAAGGGAAAAAGAACAATTTTGTGCACTTGAATATGCACTTTTGACACTTTCATACCTTAACTTTTTTTTTCTTTTTTCCATACCTGACTTTTATTTTGGACAATTTACCTCTAAAATTCTCAAAATACCAAGATTACCCCTTGTTCTAATGGAGAGAACCGGCCCAATTTTTTAAAGAGTGTGAAAAGACAAAATTACCCTCAACTTTTCATCAAATTTTCAAGTGAATGTCATTGGACCCTCCTACTTCATCAAAACAGAGCCTCCTGCGGCGGCGATGGCTGGAGACGATGGCAGCGATGGCTGTCTCCCAGGAGGAGGCTCGGCTCCGCTGGAGACTTGCGGCGGCGATGACGCCGGAGCAGCAATCATATGCTCTATTTTCTGGTTAGAAAACAGAGGCGAGGTGACAAAGCTGCTGGGCAGCGAGCACCTCATCGATCGCCAGAGCATCGTGAGCATTGTCGATTGCCGGAGCTTACCTGCTGGGCTTCGTACCTGGTGACCGGAGTTGGTGGAGGTGACCGAAGTTGTGCCAAAATTTTCACTCGCCAGAAAGTATGTTACTGCACATTTTCCGGTTACTGAAAATTTTGAATTCTTGAACTAATTTCTTATTCCCTCTCTCCATCTATCTTTTTTCCGGCCATTATGTGCCGGAGACGATCGTCGGAGCACCGCATTCTACCCTTTTGGTCGCTGCCCATTGCCCACCTCGTCAATGCTCGCTGCCCGCTGCCCATCTCGTCGATGCTCGCCATTTTGTGTTGTGGAGGCTGCAGAGAAAAACGATGGCCGGCTCCGGCGAAGAATCACCGGAGAAGACGAGAAGGAGGGGTCGAGGACGATGGTGTTGAGACGGACACCTTGGCGGAGGTGTTCTGGAGGCCTCGTCGGTCCACCGTGCTCCCCACATGCCGGAGAACCCCGACGATGGATGCTAGAGAAACGCCGGTGAGGAAGGGGTGGCGGAAGAGAAGGAGAGGAATGGTTGAAAGGGTGGCATACCTCTGAAAATTTGATGAATATTTGAGGGCAATTTCGTCTTTTCACACTCTTTAATTGGACCATAATTATTGATTTAATTTTGGTTCAATTTAGGGGTAATTTAGGAATTTTGAAATTTATGAAGAAAGTTGTCCAAAAATGAAAGTAAGGTATGGAAAAAAAAGAGAAAAAAAAGGTTCGGGTATGCACAAAAGTGTCATTTTCCCTTCTTTTAATATTTTGGGATGAAACATTTCTTTCGATGTGTTTTCTCACCAACCACACTCCTAGCAAAGTTATAAACTCAGCTATCTCTCTTGCCCAGGTTTTTAGATTAAACTTGATTATACTTTACTTAAAATATTTTGTTGTGCTTGTTGGCCAAACCTTTCGCCCATTTAACATGCATAAACTTGAGTTTTGTTCTAAACAACGTGTGTTCCTGAGTTATAGCTCCATGCACAAGGGCTGCAAATGTCCTCATATTTCTTCTGGTCTAGTATACATTTTTAGAGATGTCATGTTGGATGAGAACATTTTTACTTTTGCATGTAATGGCGCTTCTAAACGTGATTCCATCACACCTGACTCTTCAATCTTGTTACCTATAATCTCTTCACATTCTCATGACCCATTGTATTCTAAGGCCGAGAGTGATCATATGACAATTGACCATATTTCTGCTAAGTTCCAGCTAGTACATTAATGTTGTGCAATAAAATTTTAATGTTTCAAAAATGAATAATGAGGATGCCTTTCGTGTTGATATGAACTTTGATGCTACCAACACACTCTATGCAAATTCGAGCCCATAACAACATTCGTCAACCCAAGGAGTGCTCTGATGACACTGTTGCCTATCCATGTGATGGGCGTCATGCACTTAGTGTTGTTGTTGAACCTACCAATTTTAACAAAGTCGTGCAACATGAAAAATGGCGTCGAACAATGGATGAAAAATACAATAGTTTATTACGCAATAATACACGACACCTTGTTCCTTCTCATCCACACAAAATATCATCAATTGTTGTTGGGTATTCTAAATAAAACGAAAGGGTGAGGATACAATTGATTGGTATAAAGACTGTCTCGTATCAATGCGTTTTAAACAACTATATGGGATAGATTATGAACACTTTTAATTTATTTGTAAAACTAGCAACCACTTTTAGTTTAATAAAAGGGGAAAATGTCACTTAGCTCCCTCGTGGTTTACGCGTTTTTCACTTAGCTCCATCGCCCGACAAATGCAATATGAGAGACCCCCGAACTTTCCAAAATTCTCACGGATGCCCAACGGTGTTAATTTTTGATCACGTGACTACCATGTGGGTGTGATTTTTTTGTAAAAATGGCAAAAATGCCCTTTATCTTATCTGCTCAGGTTGGATCCAAAATCCTTTCTTTCTCTCTCTAAAACCAGTGATGATCGTCCTCTTCGATTCCATTCCTCTTGGCCGGCGTCAACGGAAAGAACAACCGCCGCCGCCGCAGCCACCACGAAGAAACAACACCATCTGGTCCGACCGCGAAGGCTTGACGAGGTCGAGGTCGAGGTCGCGGCGGATGGGGGAGCGACCGATGAAGTCACCTGCAGAGGCAACCGAAACGTCCACGCCAGGACTCGCTGAGTTTGGCCGGAAAAACTCACACATGCTGGACGTTGAAGACGACATCAACGTCCCTGTTTGTTGGAATTCACACAGGTGCCGGAGAAGAGCACCGCATGAACCGGGTCTGGCAGGTCGGGTCCTCGGTGGTCGACGGCGTTCCATCGAGGCACATCTTTGAATCGGCGAGGAGGCGAGCTCTGAGTTCGTGTTAGTTTAGTGTTAGATTCGAATTTCGTTTTTGTGCTTTCTTGTTTAGTGTTAGATTTGAACATAATATTGGTATGAAAACGTTGGCAATTAAATTTCAAGTATTTTGAAATAACCCGTGATGTGTGTATTTTATATTTTAAAAAGAAGAAGCCAAAACACCACTCCTTTATATTTTTAAAAGTAAGGTGAGACTATCGTGATTCGAAACACAAACCTCTTGCAAGAGAAGCGTGTGCAAGACCACTAGGCTACCTAGTTATTTAGTTTGATTTAACCTTTCTTTTTATTTATACTATATATAACGTAAATATAATTAACTAAACAGCGTCGCACCTCCCATCTTCAACCTCCTGCCACCTGCAAATCGTTTTCACTGTATATCAAGAGTTTTTGACAGATTTTTGCATTAAAAAGTCCAATTTTAGTGATTTAAACTCCAACATTCTCAAAATTTAAGTACCAACTTGTTTAAACCAATATTATGTTCAAATTTAGTACCAATTAAAAAACAAAAAAATGAGATTCAAATTTTGTATATGCATAGATTCGAGGCTACACAAAATTAGCAATTTTGAGCTGATTTTGTATAGCATGAACAAATTGATTCTTTGTTATGGGTCCAATTGTTCGGTCTTCGATTCGTGGGACTCTGCCATGGAAAACCCATTGAATACCCGAAAACCCAATCAGAGACGGTGATAGTCGCCGGCGGGAACGAGGTGGTGCCGGGTCGTTGGGCTAGCAAGTCCTCGAATTTTTCTTTTTACAGCCCGAGTCCATTGTCGAGCTAGTTCAAGAACTCTCCGGCCAACTCCAACATGAATTCGACCCTTCCATTAGAACCTCCAAGGGACACACCACGCCGACGTGCTCGCCTCCGCCTCCGGCGACTGCACCGTCCGGGTCTAGGACGTCCGCGAGCCAGGCTCCATCATGATCGAGAAAGCTCAGGTGATATGAACACATTTTGGGAATTAATGGAAAATTTTTGAAAATTTGATAGGTAGGTGGGGGTATTTTAAACTTTTCATAAGCAAACTAACGGTGTTGGGCCTCCGTGAGAATTTTGAAAAGTTCGGGGGTCTCTCAAAATGCATTTGTCGGGCGAGGGAGCTAAGTGAAAAACGTGTAAACCACTAGGGAGCTAAGTGACATTTTCCCTAATAAAAGTGAACATGGCATTTTCATATGGTCTTATCTTAAGCCAAATACTCAACCTATCTTGACCATGACTAATGGTTACTATGATCACTTCATACACTTAAATAATTAGGGAATATAATAATACTTAATTAATATGACAAAATTAATTCCAACAATCGCTCTCCTAATTTTGTCATCAACTTCCACGTCTTCGAATCGTCCATTTCATGGTGCACAATCTTTTATCCCTCGCATGTTTCGATCAGAGTAGTGCATGCTCATCATCGTCATCTTGCTCTATCAGATATGCCTCATCTTTTTCTTCTTTACTACAGTCATAGACATAGTGACCATAATCATCACAATTATAACACTTTACTTTGTTTTTATCACTTGTATGGAGACTTGCCACAACTTCCACGCCCGTTTTGAGTTCTTCCATGCCCTCGGACTCTTCCTCTGCCTTGGTATGCACATCGAGCCTCCCATTACTTGTGAGTAAGCAATGATTGTTGCCTCTCTTTTCTACCTTGGTTTGCACATCGAGCCTCCCATTGCTCGTGAGTAAGCAATAACTGTTGATCCTCTTCTCGTTCGTGCTTCTTCCCCCCCCCCCCCCCCCCCCCCCTCCCCATAATGCCTTCATGTGCACGCAATCTCCCCACTTGTTTAGTAAACATCATCATGTTCAAGTCTCCCAACTGTTGAATGGTATTGATGACAAGAAGGAAGGAATCAGGGACGGAGCGAAATAGTTTATGCACTACTTCCTTCTCCGACATCTCACAACCCAACGAATGAATTTCACTCGCTAGGTTTGCCATCTTGCGCGTGAATTCGGCTATGGTTTCATTCTCGTTCATGAATAGCCTATTAAAATCCCTTATGAGAACCATCGCATTTACATTCTTCACGCGATCCTTTCCATGCCTCTTTTGTTGATTTTTTTGTCTACAATTGTCATCATCACTGCCTCTAGAATTGCTTGAGCAATCACAACGTGCACCGCCTGGTCTATCTCATCACTCACCTCGGCGTCACCAGCTACAACATCCCAGAAACCCATAGATTTCAACGTCAGCTTCATTTTCCTAGACCAAAACCCATAGTTTTCATCTGTTAGCATCATGTATGTAAACAAAATTCCTCCTCGACTCGTTGCTCTTGCTGCCACGCTCCTTGTGTTTCCTGAACTCACAACTGAGCTCTCCACACCGGTTTAACTTTAGTTCTAGACGTTTTTTAGTGCACCCACAACACAACATTGATGTGCAGTGAAACGTATTCTTCGATATCTCAAGCACACAAGGTCGATCGGTTTTATCATTCACAATCTCTCTTTGTATTGATCAGTGTTTTCTCAGATTCTAATTGGCCAGGTTATCTAGATGAATATCGTTCGACAAGTGGTTATGCCGTATTTTTGAGGTCAAATTTGATTTCTTGGAGTTCATAGAAACAAGTTACAGTTGTTGGGCCTATATTAAATAAGTGGAGGGCCAAAACCCATCTAGTTAGTATCCTACATGGAAAAGGAAACCCTAATTGCTTGCCTATAAATAGGAGGCAATAGAGAGAAGGAAATAAGACCAATTCAAGAGAGAAATAGAGTGAAATTCGTGCAGAATTTTCTGCTACTCTCTGGGCCGACCAACAAGGTTCTCGAGTCCGATCAGAGGTTGATCCACCGTTGGATCGTGCTGATTTTTGGACAGGGTGTTGGGAAGACGTGGTACTACGTTCTGACCGTTGGAATTTGCATTTGGATGTCCGAGTGATTTGATACAATTTTTTGATCGTGCACCATCGATGCGGTAAAGTTTCTCTACTCTTTCTTGTAATTGTGGTTTGAGCCAAGATTGGTTAATCTTGAGATATTGTGATCCTCTAATTGTATTTAGAGAGAACTCGTTGTACCCATTATATTGATAGTGGAGATTAAGCGGCCTCGAGGGTCCCGTGGTTTTTCCTCTCTCGCCTTGAGGAGGTTTTCCACGCTAAAATTGTGCGTGTCTATTGTGTTCTTGTTTGCTATATTTTATTAGCTTGCTTGATTCACTCTGCTTGATAGATTCCTACGAGATTTGCACAGGTGGGGAGAATTATTTAATTCCGCTGCATCTAATTATTCTATTAGATTTGTTTTTCTCCCAACAAAAGTGGTATCAGAGGCTGGTTAATTAATCGGTATCCTGTGTTAAATAATGGAAGCTAATACAAGCAGAATGGTTAGTCTGAATGGTTCAAATTATCATGTCTGGAAAGGGAAGATGGAAGATCTTCTTTATGTGAAGGATTATTATCTACCAGTTTTCAGTGAAACCAAGCCTGAAAACAAATATGATGGTGAATGGAATTTATTACATCGTCAAGTATGTGGCTATATTAGACAGTGGGTGGATGATAATGTTTTGAATCATGTCAGTGGAGAGACACATGCACGCAGTTTATGGAGCAAGCTTGAGGAGTTATATGCTCGAAAGACTGGTAATAATAAGTTGTTCTTGATAAAGCAGATGATGAGTTTGAAGTATCATGATGGGGCTCCGTTGACATATGATCTTAATGCTTTTCAAGGAATTATTAACCAGCTTGCAGGAATGGGTATCAAGTTCGATGATGAGGTGCAGGGTTTGTGGCTTCTAGGTACATTACCGGACTCGTGGGAGACGTTCAGGACGTCCTTATCTAACTCAGCTCCAGATGGTGTTATCACCATGGATTTGGCTAAGGGGAGTGCTCTGAATGAAGAGATGAGGAGAAAGTCACAAGATTCCTCTTCGCACTCAGAAGTCTTAGTGACAGAACAAAGAGGAAGGAGCAAGAGCAGAGGTCCAAAGAGTAGAGACAGAAGCAAGAGTAAGAACAGGTATACCAATGCAGAGTGCTATCACTGTGGTCTAAAAGGGCATATTAAAAAGTATTGCCGAAAGCTCAAGAGAGACAACCAACATGACAAAGAGAAAGAAAAGAAGGCAAGTCATGACGATGATGTTGCTACTATTACTGAAGAGTTTCTTCTCTTGTGTGATGAAGAAGATGTTAACTTGGCTTGTGATGAGACCAGTTGGGTAGTAGATAGCGGTGCCTCCATTCATGCTACAAGTCGAAAGGATCTCTTTTCATCTTATACATCTGGTGATTATGGCAATGTTAAGATGGGAAATCGAGGCATGTCA
The DNA here is from genome assembly GCA_963920655.1 of Geranium rotundifolium. Classification (NCBI taxonomy): domain Eukaryota; kingdom Viridiplantae; phylum Streptophyta; class Magnoliopsida; order Geraniales; family Geraniaceae; genus Geranium; species Geranium rotundifolium. Next base: position 9,351,451 of record OY987314.1, read on the forward strand.
AAAGCTATTGGCATAGGAGATGTGCGATTGGAGACGAAAAATGGTACAATTCTTATTCTGAAAAATGTTAAGCATATTCCTAACATTCGCTTGAATTTGATATCAGTAGGCAAGCTAGATGATGAAGGTTTTCATCATACCTTTGGTGGTGGTTCATGGAAGCTCACTAAAGGTGTTATGGTCGTGGCTAGAGGTGAAAAGTGTGCTTCGTTGTACGTGACACAAGCTAGAGTTTGTGGTGGCATTATTAATGCAGTCGAGAAAGAGAGTACAACTGAATTGTGGCACAAGAGACTTAGTCACATGAGCAAGAAGGGAATGATGGTTTTGGGAAAGAAGAATCTCCTACCGGGAATGAAAGGTGAACCGTTAGATAAGTGTGAGCATTGCTTGGCCGGCAAGCAAACTAGAGTATCTTTCAAATCATCCCCTCCCTCGAGAAAGCCAGAGATGCTTGATTTAGTATACTCTGATGTCTGTGGTCCTATGAAATCCAAGACGCTTGGAGGTGGTCTTTATTTTGTGACTTTTATAGATGATCATTCAAGGAAAGTGTGGGCCTATATCTTGAAGACTAAAGATCAAGTGTGTGGTGTCTTCAAGCAGTTTCATGCCCTAGTTGAGAGACAGACTGGGAAGAAGTTAAAGTGCATGCGAACCGATAATGGAGGTGAGTATTGTGTTTCTTTTGATGATTATTGCAAGGATCAAGGCATTCGACATCAAAGGACGCCTCCAAAGACGCCTCAGCTAAATGGGTTAGCTGAGAGGATGAATAGAACGCTTATTGAAAGAACGAGATGCTTACTTTCACAAGCAGGGTTACCAAGATGCTTTTGGGGTGAGGCTTTAAATACAGTGGTTCATGTATTGAATCTCACACCGTGTGTGCCTCTTGAGTTTGATGTTCCAAATGGATTTTGGACAGGTAAAGATGTCTCCTACAATCACTTAAAGGTATTTGGATGCAAGGCATTTGTGCATATTCCGAAGGATGAAAGATCTAAACTTGATATGAAGACTAGACGGTGCATATTCATCGGTTATGGCGAGGATGAGTTTGGGTACAGAGTTCCGGTGCAGAAGAAACTTATCAGAAGTCGCGATGTGGAATTTATGGAGAATCAGGACATCAAAGATATTGCAAAGTTTGAAGAAAGTGCTCCGCAATTTATAACTGACTTGATTGATTTTGATATAGTTCCTCCTACAATTGTGCCAAGTCAAGTTGAAGATGAAGTTCGTGATGACCAACATGATGCAGGTGATGTTGATGCTCCTACAGAGGTAGAGATGGATAATGAAGTCCATGAGCAGTTGCCAGTACTAGATGTTCCACCAGTTGTTCCACTCAGGAGATCTTCTAGAGATCGACAACCATCTACAAGGTACTCAGCTGATGAGTATGTGTTAGTATCTGACGGGGGAGAACCCGAAAGTTACAGTGAAACCCTTGAAGATGAGAACAAGAAGGAGTGGATTGAAGCCATGCAAGATGAGATGAAATCATTGCATGAGAATCATACTTATGAGTTGGTGAAGTTGCCGAAAGGCAAAAGAGCTTTGAAGAACAAGTGGGTTTACAGAGTGAAGCAAGAAGAAAATACTTCACGTCCCCGATACAAAGCTAGATTGGTTGTCAAGGGTTTCAGCCAGAAGAAAGGTATTGACTTTGATGAAATATTTTCTCCTGTTGTTAAGATGTCATCCATTCGGGTGGTTCTTGGTTTAGCAGCTAGTCTTGATTTGGAGGTTGAGCAGATGGATGTGAAGACTGCATTTCTCCATGGTGACTTAGATAAGGAGATTTATATGGAGCAGCCAGAGGGTTTCAAAGTAAAGGGAAAAGAGGACTATGTGTGCAAGCTTCAGAAAAGCTTGTATGGTTTGAAGCAAGCACCAAGGCAGTGGTACAAGAAGTTTGAGTCAGTCATGGGTGAGCAAGGCTACCAAAAGACGAAATCTGACCACTGTGTTTTTGTGCAGAAATTCTATGATGATGATTTTATCATACTATTGCTATATGTTGATGATATGCTGATTGTTGGAAAGAATGTCTCCAGAGTTGAGAGATTGAAGAAACAGTTGAGTCAGGTTTTTTCAATGAAGGACTTGGGTCCTGCGAAGACTATTCTTGGCATCCGAATTACTCGCGATAGAGTTGCGAAGAAGTTGCATATGTCACGAGAGCGATATATTGAAAAGGTGTTGCAAAGGTTCAATATGGACAAGGCTAAAGTGGTGAGCTCTCCTCTTGCTACTCACTTTAAGCTAAGCACACGACAGAGCCCTTCTACGGAGAAGGAGATGGACGACATGGATAGAGTTCCGTATGCCTCAGCAGTAGGAAGTTTGATGTACGCAATGGTGTGTACAAGGCCTGACATAGCTCATGCAGTTGGTGTTGTGAGCCGCTTTCTGTCAAATTCGGGTAGAGAGCATTGGGATGCAGTCAAATGGATTATGAGATATCTCCGAGGTGGAGCAGTTTTCTTGGCAGTCAAGGCTACAAAAGTGTGTTGCACTTTCTTCTACAGAAGCTGAATATATCGCAACAACTGAAGCATGTAAAGAGTTGTTGTGGATGAAGAGATTCATAGGGGAGCTCGGTTTCAAGCAGCAACGCTATGTGGTTTACTGTGATAACCAAAGCGCGATTCACTTGAGTAAGAATTCTACGTTTCATGCAAAGTCGAAACATATTGATGTGAGATACCATTGGCTTAGAGATGCACTTGAAGACAAGTTGTTTGAGATTGAGAAAATCCACACAGATGATAATGGTTCCGATATGTTCACGAAGGCCTTACCAAGGGAGAAGCTTGATGTTTGTCGTAAGATCGCCGGGATGGCGATGCCCTCCGCTTAGTTGAATAAGGGGGAGATTTGTTGGGCCTATATTAAATAAGTAGAGGCCCAAAACCCATGTAGTTAGTATCCTACATGGAAAAGGAAACCCTAATTGCTTGCCTATAAATAGAAGGCAATAGAGAGAAGGAAATAAGACCAATTCAAGAGAGAAATAGAGTGAAATTCGTGCAGAATTTTCTGCTACTCTCTGGGCCGACCAACAAGGTTCTCGAGTCCGATCGGAGGTCGATCCACCGTTGGATCTTGCTGATTTTTGGACAGGGTGTTCGGAAGACGTGGTACTACGTTCTGATCGTTGGAATTTGCGTTTGGAGGTCCGAGTGATTTGATACGATTTTCTGATCGTGCACCATTGATTCAGTAAAGTTTCTCTACTCTTTCTTGTAATTGTGGTTTGAGCCAAGATTGGTTAATCTTGAGATATTGTGATCCTCTAATTGTATTTAGAGAGAACTCGTTGTACCCATTATATTGATAGTGGAGATTAAGCGGCCTCGAGGGTCCCGTGGTTTTTCCTCTCTCGCCTTGAGGAGGTTTTCCACGCTAAAATTGTGCGTGCCTATTGTGTTTTTGTTTGCTATATTTTATTAGCTTGCTTGCTTCGCTCTGCTTTATAGATTCCTACGAGATTTGCACAGGTAGGGCGAAATATTTAATTCCGCTGCATCTAATTATTCTATTAGATTCGTTTTTCTCCCAACAACAGTTTCAAGGTCGAGCACTGAGTTTGAATATAAGGCATTAGCAAATGCAACTGTCGAAGTAATGTGGCTATAATCATTGCTCGGAGAACTAGGTATCGTACAAGAATGACCTCCTTGTCTATGGTGTGATAATTTAGGTGCAACTTACTAAAAATCCTATATTTCACATTCGCACAAAATATGTAGAGATCAAATTGCAGACATTGGAAATTAGACACAATCTCAACCTTCTCGGTTGTGATTGAGGGGAATGTTAGATTATCTTGACATAATCATCACAACAACAACACATATAACATCTTCTTTAATAGTAGGATAAAGAGTAGGAACATTTGTTTATTCCTTGTAATTCTCATATTAGGTTTTTAGTTCCTTTATTATAGGATATTTGGTACTTGTTGTATATTATATAAACTCATACTTGTTGTATATTATATAAACCCATCAATACAAGTTAAATTGTGGGACTCTAAACTCTTTTGCTATCTTTTTCTCTAATTTCTTCAAATCGAACTCACTGTCCATCTAAATCAACCTATAACCAAATCCAAAACTGGGACTGTATCATAGATTCATGCTGGTTTAAATCTGATATGATATGCAATCATTGAAACTTAGTTCTAAGAAATTGCTTTAGGATTTTGTGCTAAAATCCAAATCCAGACTATGGTAACGAAATATTTCCATGGAATAAAAAAAATGTATGAGAACTATTGGATATACATATTACATGCAATTATACGAACGTTTGTGGTTCAACGGTCAGATAATTGCCTTCCTAGCATCATATTGCAATTTTTACATGTAATGAGTTGCTGCAACATTAGAATCACTGATGATCCCTATGGTTATGCTTCGATATAATAACGGTATTCATGAAGATGCTCCCAAATTGCTCCGTCAGTGACTCTTCTGAACATGGATATTTACTCCATGGAATGAAGTAGCACCATACATTACTTTGAAAGTGATCTGCATTTCTACTCTCCCTTGTGCAAATTGTGAAGGATATATAGAGAAGCAGATGACAGGAAGATGCACACAGAGTAGCTCAGCAGGTCTAAACCAGTGGCTATTGTCACCATCTTGCTCCTCTCAAACATCTTCACTAGTAGAATCATGACGATAACATGTCCCACTTTTGTTTTTAGTTCATCAAGTGAGCTGATTTTCATCCATTTAGGCCTTTCCTGCAGCCAATAATGATTAATATATTAGTTTTGAAAAGAAGAAAGTTGACATGTGGAAGTAAGATGATCATGCGTATTATCTTATAAAACCTCTATTTTTTCTCAATAAACTTAACTATACTTGGGTTCTATTTGATCATATTCTGCTGTTTTTCTGAAGAGTCAAATTAAACTTATTATTTTAACATACAACCCTAATAGCATTTGATGGTACTGGGACCTTTCTTTTTTTTCTTCTTTTTATGAGTATGACACTGGGAAGATTAATCTGGTGACTGTTATGTTCTGTCCCTACCAGATACATAAGTTCCTTAACTCAAATGTAGTCTTCTTGAAGTTTGTGTTCTCTGTGGTTTTCTCATTATATGCACTTAACAAGCTTACTGTAGCTCTATAATTGGGTTTCACAAGAAAATCTAACTACTGTTCTGAGTGTTAAGTAAGGCATATGATTGCCAAAGTTACAAAACCAGAAATAGCACTATTCCATGAGATATCAGTAAAACTAGTATACATGCATATACTAACAGTTCTGACAAGAGAGATACAGACAGCATATTCATATGAAGCTGGGTTACCTTCAAAGCAAACATCCCAAACAAGGACGAGCTTTTGAGAGCCCGATCAGAACTGGAAGGCACGTTAGGGTTTACATTACTGATAAATAATCCATATAAGCCCATACCAAATATCAGCATGACAGTCCCGGCGAGATAGACATCTGCATACATAAATGATACTGTTGTCGTCAGAAAGTAAATTATACTCTTCTCAATATTATTAAACCAGATAGGGCCAGCCAGTTTATCAATGCACAGGTCCAGATCTAAGCGTAACTGGTTACTAGCAGTGTGGTTATATATACCACCCAGACAGGTTTGTGAGTTTATAAGTAAAGCAAGGGCGTACATTTTGTAACTTTCATTGAACCAAAGTATCGGAAAATAAAGTCACCCACAGAGTAACGCATCTCTTGGCATGACACGTTCCTCTTCAAAATATGTGCTTCATATAACAAGTGGAAATAAGCTCTGCCAAAATAATTTATTTTTTAGAATCTCACCAATAGCTTCAACAAGCCGAAGAACCATCTGTCCTGTGTGAACTCCTTTGCAACAGCTTGTCCAATAAATTTTGTAGGCCTCAACAATGTAAACACAACCCTACAAAATATCTATTATAGTCATGTATATAGACAGGGTATACATATATGCCTCTCATATGCATGAAACTATGTTTTCACCGAAGTGATATTACATTCTAGTTACTCCAATCAAATCACCAAGTCTAGCACAAAATGCACAGATGATATTCCACCTCATGATAAAAGAACAAAGTTTCATACTGTATGCAGTCTTATTAAACTTCTCACATCATCCAGTTATAACTAGTAAGGTTCACAAGCAGAACGCATTAAGTAGAGCAGATGACCATATAACTTAAGTCCACACAATATTGAATCAATTATATCTCTTTCAGCAGTTATTGGTTTACCGATCCCCGCAACTTTTTTCACTCGTGTCGTTTCTCAGAATATATCAGACATACATATCTTAAGACACGTAAGAATTTATTACTGGATGTATAACATGAAAACATGGTTAAGAATATTCAATAATTATTAGGAGTGGCGACAAATTATAAGAGTTGATCAGGTTTAAGAAGAAAGTACATTTAGAAAGCATAAGAGAGAGCCAGCCAATGAACCCCCAACAGCCAGAAGTGCCAAGAACCGGAAGTCGAAAATAACCTGATCAATGGCGAGAAGAAGGAAGAATTAAATGCCTTCATCTTATTGGAAAAACAACAGATGAAGAAAACATATAAACACCCATTAGTATTACAAGACAACAAAATGGAAAAAAGAAGACAAATAAAAGTAACTCTTCACTTGAAATCAAGGGGACAAACAACTAGTCACTATAACTGCCTTTCCCAGTAGATCAGTTAGCACTCAGAAGCAATCTATCAAACACCTGATATGCACACCCAAAAGAAAACCCATCCTTAATCGATTGAACTCAAACAAAGGCAAGCAACTAATCACCTCAAGATCGCAAGTAGACCCAAATCGCACACAATAAATAGAAGAAGAAGTGAAGAGATGGACGAGTAAAGAGAAGCAAGCACACCCTTTCGATGGTGGATTCAGCGGATCGAATAAACTGAAAAACTGGGCCGCCATTGGAGCTGGCGAGCTTATAATTGAAGCCCGAAGAAGGTGGGCGGGTGGATTCAGCAAAGGGCTGTGATGGGTGAGCTGAGGAAGTGGAAACAGGACTCTCACTCGCAGCCGATGATGATGAAGAAGAGGATTCGGGAGAAGGAGCGGAGCTAATAGAAGCAGCAAAGGGACGGAGAGGAAATCGGCGGAGGGAGGTCAGCGGGCGGTGGAGTTGTACGGAGAGGGAGAGAGGCGCAGTGGAGATGGAGATTGAAGTGAAAATAGACATTTTTAGAGAGAGAGAGAGAGATCTTTTGGAGACGCTGTCTGTCTTCTCCTTACCACTGAATGGCGGGTAGTAACGGTAAGGGAATTGGTTCAGCCACGCTCCTCTTCTGCGCGTGGACAATCATTTTGGATACAAATCTCAGATCAACGGTTATTAAATTGGTAGGATCTTTCCAATATAAATTGGGGCCACCTTTAAATGGCATTTTTAGAAGAGATATTTAAAGTTTACTAATGTGTTTTATATGATTTTCATTTTGCTGCGTTGCCTTATATTTTGAAATGCATTAAGCCACTACGGTATACTTAAATTTTTAACTTATTTAAAAAAAATTATTATTATTATTTAATTTCAATTTTAAATGAAAATAGTGTGGTACGGAGGAGTTAGTATATTTGGTTGCTAATGATATTGCTTGTCGAATAATTCTAATTAAGTAATTGTTCGTAAAAAACAGCGCATTTTGTGTACGCTCAGTCTATGAGCAGGGAATTGTTCCATACGATTTGGTTTAATAAAATACATTTCCTCAAAAAAAATTAATATTTATAAATTAATTAAATTTTAGTTTTAATTGACATTATAATTTATGACAATTTATCATATTATTAAGAGTTAATTATACTTTACTGCTAACTATAATGGTTTAATTTGAGGTCAGTTAATTGTGTTTCTTACACTTGACTCTAACACCGTCAAAGTTTGGACGAAATTTTTTTAAATACAAAAAAATAAAAAATACCCTTAATTAACCATCCATTTTTCAAAGCTATGCCAATCCAAATTACTGTTTATTCAAGAATTTGGCCATTTTTGCTGATTTGTGTTTGTTGTCGGCGACGGTCCTTAAACTCGTACTCTTTCCCTCTTCAATCGACACTGGGCTAAATCCTTTTCAATCGACGCCACCTTCAACTCGTATTCCTTCCCTCCTCTCTGGAGAAGTTGCAAGGCTCGATGGTAGCTTGCAAATGGGCAGATAAATTTCAAATTATGGGCAGTGAGTTCGTCTGAAAGGGGTTTCGACGGATCATGTTTTCAAGGGCGGTGAATTCGTCAATCATGTTTTCAAAGGCGAAAAAGTGTGTGATGCAGATGAAAATGTTACTACATTGTTGGTAAGTAAATTTCTATATTTTGAACACTTCTAAGATATAGATATAGAATTAAATTAGACACTTCTAAGATATAGATATATAAATTTCTATAAATTCTTCACCACAAGTGATGCAAAATCTAACATTTAAGATATAGAATTGATATAGGAGTAAATTGTAACAAAAATGTATGAACAAAATATTTGTTTGTGCATTCATGTGTGTCTGTTTGGCCCGGTGCATTTTGGTGCGCAAACGAGACGACGAACACGCTGCACCAAAAATGCACCGTTGTATCTCCAAATTCATCTTCTTCACGTATAGGTTCAAATCACATTTCCTTCTTATATTTGTCTTTCAGATTTTATACAAACAACCAAATTATAAAAAGTGTTAAGTTCACCCAAGTTTTGGTTGTATCTGACAAGAAGAAAATTTTGATTTTACCTTCAGTCATGTATCACTTCCAGTGTCAATAAACTCAAGATTTGAGCTCCCGTTTGATTGTTTGAGATTAAAAAGAATCATTGTAATTGATTTGCAGTTATTGATGAGTATTGATTTATTTGCTAATGTGGTTTTGTAAATAAAGTAAATTGACAATTTTGATGTTGAATATGTCATCCCATAATTCCTTGCCATATTATAGTTTTTGCTTTTATTCAATCTAGAACTAAATGTGTTAATAATTTGGGGTAGCAAGAAATTTTTTTCATGGCATGATTCAATTTTGACTTGCACAATTTATTCTAATGCCTCATCGAACTCATGAAAAAGATTTGTTTCAAAATTTGGTTTTGTCAGTTATGCAATATGCTATTGAATTACACTTCTTTCAGTTTATTTGTTGAACATTGACGGGGAGTATCTATTTTCCTAGCTCATATGTTTTTACTTTGATGTAGGAGTTATCATCTAATAATTCAGAAGAGCTTCAACCTCCTTTTGTTCTTGAATTTAACACTCATTTTGAATTTTTTTTATACATTTTCTATCATCTTCAATTTTCTATAATTCAGAAGGCAACATGAATGAGGAAATTCTTGAAAGGGGTATCTACATGCAAAGGTGGAAAGTATGAGAAGTTATATCTTTCTTTACTGAATAAGGTTACACGATGAATTTTTTATATTTTACATTGTTTAAATTTTAGACATGCATTAATGTTATTCTTGTCCTACACAGATTCGTGAGCTTAAAAATCAAAATGCCGACCTCACCAAAAATTTACAAGACACACAAGACAAATTGGATATAGCCGTATGTTTTATTTTTCAATTATTGTAGCATTTGAAATTACTACAGTCTTATATAATTTTGTGTATATATGGCGAACATTGTGGGCGATGATACTATGGAAAAGAAATAGTTGTAAACTGGCAAGTAAATTAAATTCAGCACAGAAAAATATAAAGCTTCTTGTAAGTTACACAGCTAAAATGTAATTAAAGTTGATAATTACGTTTATTGTTCACTCATGATTATTATGCAACTAATCTGCAGGAACATAAGATAAAAGAAAATTTGATAGTTCCAAATTCAACAAATAAGCTTGCAGATGTGGTATGCGTTTCTTAATCTCATTTACTAATGTAGGTGTTGGATTATGTGATTAAGAGTGTAGTAATTTTTGTGTGTTATATAAAGGATTTACAATTTTTAAAGTTGTGCAAAGTTAAATGTTTTTTTGTTTATTTTGTGTAGAATAAGAGACTAGAAAAAGAAGTAAAAAGTTGAATGCAAGGCTTAAAGAGACCAAAGAAAAGCTACAAGAAGCAATGTTAACAAATCATGAATACTTAAAAGAAAATTGGGAATTGAAAAAAATCTTATGACGATCTGGATAATGACTTGTATCACGCTGTAAGTCTTACAATTCATGAACATGTTATCAAAAAATTATACTCCAATACATGTCACTGGACTAATACATTTATTGTTATTAGAATAAAGAATTGAAAAAGATGGAAGATCTGGTGAAACAAAACAAAATACTAGAGCAAGGATACACTAACATTCAGTTAAACATTGAGCGAGTGGTAAGTCTTGTTCTAAACATGATTTCAAACGCTAAATTTTCAATGCGTATAATAAAAAGAAAGATCATGCAATTTAATAATTTTTATGTTTAACACGTATCAGCGAAAGCCAGCAGCACTTCAAGAAAAAGAAAGATCATGAAGAATTAACCATCAACATCACAAGACAATCACCTTTTTTCTCCATAATCTATATCTTGGTGGTTTGCAATATCAATATTTCAATTGTTATAGTTAGTGTTTTAACTTTTGAAGCATACGGTTTATCTTAGCTCATATAAGGTACGATTATAAACAACTCATCGTAAGAGCAGCACGCGCATCACACGTGCTCTTCAGTAGTATGTTTAATGCATTTAATGACATGTATACATGAAATGAATTAATATGTAATTACAAAATTGGTAATTATGCAGAATGCATAATTTATGGGTATTATCATATTTAATTATGATTTTTCATATGAAATGCATATTTAAATACACTTATTATGCATGTGTTGTGTTTGACTTATTGACGTATATGAATTGTTTTGATCCATGTGAGTATTATTTATGTGTGTATTATATACGTTTATAATGGATCTATTATAATTATGAGTTATTTTAATTTAAATCTAATTAAGATTAATTTGTTATTCACAAAAATGACCAAATTATAAAGTTGTACATATTAAATTATATTTGCTATAATTGTTGTCATCTTTTTATGAAATTAAACTAATTTGTTAGTCACCAAACTGGCCAAATTGGTACATATCGTTGATATCAAACTGAAATATATTTATTAATTATTCGATATTGATATTTAATCAAGTTAATTTGTTAGTCGCGAAAGTAACCAAACTATAAAGTTACATAGATATCAAATTAGAGTAATTTAATTATCCATAATTATGCAATGCTATAATTGAATGACAAAATGTTTCATATTATTTGATCGGGTATATTGTTGTTTAGTAATTATGAAATATTTAAGATTTGACCAAAAGCTTGATCAATCATTTCATAATTATAAATACTATTATGGTCGATTATTATATTCGATTATATCGTTTAGCATATCCAAGATAGCAACACATATTTAGTCGTGATATACTTCATACCAATTACCTGAATAAAATTTAAGCATCAATTTAAGTTTAAATTTGTACATTACTGGATCTTCCAAAGAAGAACATCAATGTATTTAATTGTATTTGAGTATATTATGTGGATATGTTATGTGAATGACAATTGGAAACATCACGCCACGTTACGCAAAATATTGTTGGTCAATGTAAATATCTGAAAGTTAATGGGAGTCAATAATAATTTTCATTCATTACTCCAATTCAGAATGGAGATAAGTTCATTCATATGCAATGTCTGAATTATGAATTGGAGTTAAAGAGAATGAAAATAATTCCTTATGTGTCAGCAAATTTTATATGCTTACTTATAATAGAGTATATCAAATCTACTTTATTGAATATTCATATCCATAATTATTCAGTTGGGAGCAGTCTGTCATTACCTCACCCACTATGAAATTTTGTATTCGTAACATAATTTGAGACTACAATTATAAATTTCGTATGCAGAACTTTATTTTAGGACTTGAAATTATCGATACAGTTGTCAAGCCGCTAAAAAACTGATGTCATGATTTCACATACACTGACAAGTATATAAGTGGTGTTAAAAATAATGATTTCAAGTATCTTGACATTAAAGAAGATTTACGGAATCGATGAGTATCAATTGAACTCGTTAGCACTAAATTTATGCTTACAGACTCATTGACTAAAGTATTGTCATCAAAAACATTTAATGAGTGTCGAAAGAATGCACATTACTGATTATGTTCATGATGTTTGATATTCCAAGCTAATTTTCGTTTCCGTAATTGAGTATCATGTTTAATTATGAAGTTTGTATACATGAATTATTTATGCGTGTATAAACATGATTAACTCTAACAAAGATATTAACGATGGATCATTATGATAAATATCATTATCGATTATTAAGTTTGAAATTGATATTGTGATATATGGAATGGAGCATGTTAAGTAATTACGTATAACCGCCATGATCCTTATTAGTTTCTTACTTCGCAGTGACTTATGTTTAACTAATATGATATGAGAATTAACTTATGAGGTACATATTACGTTTTTATCTTTAAATTAAGTCTAATGAGCTAAGCGAGAGACTGTTAGATTAATTCATTTAATCTTAATACTGTGGCTCAATTATACACTTAATCTAATAATAATATTATGAAGTTAATTTTTTATTAGTTAATGAAAATGTGTGAAGTAATTGAAATGTTACTCAAAATGTCACTTTATACATTAATGGAATGTATAAATTTAAGAAGTCTATTTTAGAGAATTGATCCTCTCTCTCTTCATTTCATACAAATCCACTATATTCAATTCTATTTAAAAAAATATCGATCAAGAATCAAGATAGAGGTTGGGAGAAAGAAATCATTCTCTACACATTCAAGGAAAACCATGGATTTAAGTGTCTTTATATTTTTATAGTAAATTACATGTATTCTTAAAATCTTCACTATCATATAGTATGATTATTTTATGAATATGTGAAAATATTGTATTCTAAAGATCCTTAAATTTATAACGCACCCAAATTCTCATCTTTTTCATTTTGTTAATAACAATATTATGTTTTTATAAAAAAGACTAACATACACTCCAATAAAATTTAAAATTTCAAAGTATGCCATTGAACATTAAGCTTATTTTTCTTTTCATATTTGGTAAAAAAAACAATCAGACACAGCTCATGCACCGTTAAGGGGCTTCCGGCGACGAGCTCAACCTCCTGCCGCCACAAATCGAGAAGAGCCGACGAGACGGAATTGGTATGAGTCACGAATAGCTTGTCCGACATCATTTTTTGGAAGCCATAAAAGCTTTGTCCCCTGTTCTCCACACCCTTCTTACTATTACGACGCTCACAAAGCTTTCTCGATTCAGCCTCACAATACTAGTTCTTGGCGATTGAGTTCGAATACGAGCTATTGCAATTGCTTCAACAAATTTTTTTTGACGATTCTAGCAATTAGTTTGATGTTAATTTCATATTTGAGTTCGAATCATCCTGACTCCAATGTTTTTCGATTTGTTTTCAAGAAACGAAGTCTTTTACTATAATACATCAAAATCCAAAAATTCGTGCATAAGTCAAAATCAAAATCGTACCCTTTTGTACAATAATAGTGAGGATATCCGCTGAGCTATCTAGCCCATATGCTTAAACATTACAAATATTTTATATAAATATATTGTAACCGAAATTTTTTAAATATGGGTTGTATTTAGGGCTGTCCAACGAGTCGGGTTGGATAAACCTGGCTCGGGTCATACCCGACTCGGTTTGAGTTGGGTATTAGAACACATACCCGATACTCGACTCGGTTGAGTAGTCGGGTAGTCGGGTTTGGGTAGACTCGGGTTGTCGGGTGAGTTGGGTATACCCGACATACCCGATGGGCCTAACTGTTCAAGCCCATTGCGAATTTTTGAACTTTAGGCCCAACTATTCCTAACCTATTTACATAAAATCCAATTAATGATCAGCCCATAATTTTGTACAACTGAATTCATGATCAGTTTACAACCCAATTTCTAATTTTACCTATCAATCAACTACTCTAAAACAAATACATTTACAATTTATAAAAATTTACAATTTACAATTACACATAATATCAATATCCCTTCATTTCCAGCAGCCACTTCATTTTCCAGCAGCCCTACCCTCCGTTTTCAAGCCCTACCTGAATACAAAAATGCTGAAAATCATAACCAACTCCTTAAATAATCTTATAAACAGCTCAAAATAGAGAAAATGTTGAAGAAGACCATTAACCCCAATTTGATTTTCAAATTTAAATCCCCAAATTTTAGAAATCTGAAACTCTAACCCCAATTTGAAATTGAAATTCAAATCAGAAACCCTAACCCCAATTTTTTATTAAACGCAGAAACCCCCAATTTAAATTTCAAATTGAAATAAGATACCCTAATTTCAATTTGACTTTTAAATCCCCAAATTCTAAATTGAAATCTAAATCTTAACCCAATTTTATTTTGAATTTAAAATAAAAAATTTCAAATTGAAATTGAAATCAGAAAGCATAAACCCTAGCCCCCAATTTCAAACAGAAACCGTAATCCCCAATTTTTAAATCCAAATCAGCAAAACCCTAAATTCAAATAAGAAAATCCAAACAGAAACCCCCAATTTCAATTTGGGTTTCACAATCCTCAATTTCAAAACCCAAATCCGAAACCCTAACCCCCAACCCCCAATTGAAGATGAACACCAAAACCCTTAAGTCAGAACCCAAAAATTCATATACGAACCCAAAATTGACATGCAAACACACAAACAGACAAACAGACAAAATACATTAAGAACAATGAAATTCTTACCGTCACCGGAGTTGCAGACATCGTCAAACCTACAAGTCTCCCTCCACTCCACCGTCGAATCGGTCTGTGGAGAATCCTCTGTCCACCATCGAGGATTGATAGTGGAACAAAGAGTTCTCCAACAGATCAATTCGATCGGTAACTAGTTACCAAATCTATATGTTGTGAATCTATGATGTGAGACGTGAGAGAGAGAGAGAGAGAGAGAGAGAGAGATAACGACGAGAATCGAGAGAGGAAAGAGGCGAGGGAAGGAGAAGACGGCACCGGTGCGGTGACGTAGGGTTTCAGTCTCAGACAGAGGGAAAGTAGAACGAGAAGAAATATATGCGTCGAGCGACAACGTGTGTGGAGGAGGACGTGCCACGTGAGTTGAAATCGACGACTGAGATGGGTTCGTCAAAATGGATCAACGGACGAGAGCGTGCCACGTCGTTGATTTGTCACACTGAATGAGAAGAGAGTTACAAACTCACATTGAGTCCCACATCGGAAACGTATGCGACTCAATGAGAGTTTATAACTCTCTTTTCTGTAGGACTTAGTATCTAAAGATAGTGGGCTGGGCTATGCTTTATGTGTTGCCTCTCTGTTTGTGAGCTGGGTTGGGCTGGTGTCTATTGGGCTGGGCATAGGGATATGGAAATAAAAACAATTTTTATACCTACTGTCGGGTAGTCGGGTATTCGGCGGGTATGAAATGCCGACCCACTACTCGACTCGATTAGGTAGTCGGGTTAGTTAGGTTCGGGTGTATCGGGTATCGGGTCAGTTGGGTATCGGATAAGTCGGGTCGGGTGTCGGTCGGGTCGTCAGGTATGTCGGGTAAAATAAACAGCCCTAGTTGTATTCAATCTCCAGATTGCACTACTTTTCAACCATCACCTCTAAGTATTAAACATGTTATTCACTAACCAACTCCAATTTTAGTAATTTAAAACTCAATGTTTGAAATTTAATTACACACTTATTTATATAAAAATTATAGTCAAATATGAAATTAATAAAAAAGAACACAAATGAGATTTATATTATATTTATACAGAGTTCAAGGTCTACATATTCTAAATCAAAAATTTATACATTGGAGAATGATTCAATGGCTAGAGCCACAACTTAGAGGTCCACAATTATTTTGATGGAAGCATTGTGTTAGTGAGTTGAAGCATAAAGTTCAAACGTAATTATTTTAAAATTTTAATAGAAAAAGAAGGGCATTTATGTCATTTGTGGCAGAATAAGAAAATAATATATAAGGTATTTTTGAAAAATAACTTTTAGAAAATAAAAAAAAATTAACGGTGTTAATAGAAAAAATTAATAAATGACAATTCGAGTGGACGAAAAATGTCAACTTAAATTTAAGCATATCAAAATTACAAATGGGATCTTTGGACTACTTATTACTTATGTATATTTTCCCCCATAAATTTATATGTAAATATATATCAGAATACATTACTTTAAAAAATTGAGAAATCCAAATTTATTTGGAAATAAAATCTTCTGGACCGGCTCAACTGAACCCATCACCCTCAGGCGCTGGACAGATGGCATGCTCACCGGGCAATTTTATTAAGTAAACGCAGTCGCTGACGCTGCCAAGAAACAGACACCGTAGAAGCTATGCTTCGCGTCAATGAGCGATACAAATTAAAATACTCGAATCAGATACACTTCGAAGCTCCCAAAGGATGAGTGAAGCAACATCAGCAGCTGGCAAGTTGGTGTGCGTGACCGGAGCTTCCGGCTACATAGCGTCGTGGCTGGTGAAGCTCTTGCTCCGCCGTGGCTACACCGTCAGAGCCACCGTCCGCGACCCTAGTAAGTTCTTATCCTTATCTCTTCTGGGTTTTCGTCAATCAGTCTCATTTCAAAGTAATTTAGTAGCTTTAACTTTTGAATTGGAATGAACCCATGTAGATAATTGTGTAATTTATGAACATAAGAATGCTTCCTATATATACACCTTTGAAGTAAGATGAGAGATAAAAGGTAACATCTCCTATAATAACTTTAACTAAATAACAAATGAGAGATATGTGGGAGATTAAGTATAAGCAAATTTTGATTTGGGCTTTGCTAATTGAATGTCTGGTTGATGCCTTATTTCTAACAGATGATCCTAAGAAGACGGAACATTTGCTTGCGCTTGAAGGGGCTAAGGAAAGACTTCAATTGTTCAGAGCAGATTTAGTGGAACAAGGGTCTTTTGATTCTGTAGTTTATGGTTGTGTGGGTGTTTTCCATACAGCTTCCCCTGTGCTAATGTCAGTCACCGACCCGCAGGTTTGTTTACTTCTCCAATCTTGGCTGGTTTCATGTAGTTTTTAAATATGGTAATATTAATAATGGACTCAATTCGCCGTCTCTTGAAGTTTTTTTGTTGGTTTAATAGACTTATCGTTAGCTAAAGATTAGTTCTTGCATGAATTGTTGAGTACCATTGTCTATGGAAGGCTAGCAATTGTTAGGTTTGGTAATTGTTCCTATGGAGCTTTTAGTTATCCATTTTTGACAGCTTGTCTCCATAGAACTGCTTATGTAGTTTTGATAGTTGATATATTCTATCAATGGCTCAATTTCATATTTGTTTTTGCGCAGTCTAGTTATCAACGTGACAGCTTGTGTGCATAGAGTTTCTCAAGCATTATCTACTTCTGTATTTTCAGGCAGAGTTGATTGATCCTGCAGTGAAGGGAACACTCAATGTTCTTAAATCATGTGCCACATCTCCATCAGTCAAGAGAGTTGTTCTGACATCTTCCATGGCCACAATTATATACAATGGAAAAACTCTTACAGAAGATGTTGTTGTTGACGATACTTGGTTTCTTGATAGAACTTCTTGTGAGGAACAGAAGGTGTGGTTTATAGCTAATTTCTTATCCATTATATCCTCTTTTGTTTCAGTTTCTTAAATGGGTTTCTGAACCCAAAAGTCTTTCAAAATTCCATGGATTCAGTTATTATACTCATAGTGGATGCTTTTACTATTTTTTCAATTCTTGGACATTTTGTAATGATGACTTGCCAAAATGACAGTTTGCTTAGTTGCATGTTTCAATATACTTAGAGACCTATAGTGATAAGGTGGCACCAGTACAAATTAATTTATGGAGTAGCGACTATATACTTTATGAATTTTGTATATGTTAAAATCTATTTTTTTTCTTCTTTTTCAGCGTTGGTATATGCTTTCAAAAATCTTAGCAGAGGAGGCTGCTTGCAATTTTGCCAAGGAGAATGATATTGACTTGGTTGTAACCAACCCGGGGTTTGTAATCGGTCCTCTATTACAGCCGACTCTTAATTTTTCTGTGGAGATAATTCTGGGCTTCATAAATGGTAAAGTTCAGCAACTAAAAGGATTGTGTCCTCTGCTATGATTATATGCACATTTATATTGAAACTTTGGCATGTCAATCACTTGACAACAAGATACTTTTGCTCAATGTGTTTGAAGAAGGTTTTATCTGCTGCTTTCGGTAGTCACTTTAAAATGGCCTCATTAACAAACTGAAATTTGTATATCTCGATTTGAATAGCCAGTTAGAATTATTTCTTCTTAAAGGAAGCACTGTTCTATGTGAGATTTGTGATGCAAGCCGCAAACTCTTTTGTTGCAGGAGTTCAAAAGTTCCCTGCCACGAGCTACCGATTTGTCGATGTTAGAGATGTCGCATTAGCACATGTGCTAGCCTTTGAGGTTCCTTCTGCTTATGGCAGATACTGTTTAGTTGGAAACGCTGTGCGCTATGCTGAGGTTCCAAGGATTCTGCGTGCTCTCTACCCAACATTAATCCTTCCTGAAAGGTAAGTTTGTTGTCAATTCCAATGCAACTATTAATTATTCAGTGATCAGAAGCAACTCTGGAGTATATCGTTGGGCTTTTTGTTTCTGCATTTTGTGCTAGGTTACTTCTTGTTTCAGAGGCTTCTGGTTTTGTCTCTCCATCTAATTGTTGTATTGTATATAGCTATTTATTTGAGTAATGCTTTTCTTTTGTTCTAGGTTAGCCTGAATTTGTCAGAAACATGTCACTGTAGTTAAGGTAGAACTAACTAGGAAATATTCAAAACTTTTTGGTACTTCTGAGGAAAGAGAGATCCTTAGTCATATAAATTTGACAAGGTATCTAAAATTACATGTTGCTACCAAGTAGAAGTGTAATCTGTAGTAGCGAAATGAGTGTTATGTGACTATTTGTATAAATTAGGGATTGGTAAAGTAATGGTCCTAAATATTGCTAAGTACATTAAACTTATATTTTGCGTGCTGCTGAACTTGACAGAAGTGAAGAGTACAGAGATGTACCAATGTATCGAGTATCACAGGAGAAAGCAAGAAGTTTGGGGGTGAAGTTCATGAGTATAGAGGAGAGCATTAGGGACACTGTTGAAAGCTTGATGGAGAAGAAATTGCTCAATATGTAGATTATGTAGGCTGATCAACTAGTTCTCATGTTTTAAATAGGTATCAAATAATATTCTTATGTGATTTTGTTCTTCAGATTATCAGCAATAATACTTGTATTAAGAGAGAACTAATTTTGCATGAAGGAAAAGAACCTCTAGAACAAAAAACGTGAAAAGAACTATATATGTGGTTCATGAAAAATAAAATTTGAGAGTGACAATGAAGCTGATGTCAAATCTTTGACGAGAGAAATTGATTCCAAGTTGAGGAAATAGGATGAGAAGTTTTTTTTGGAAAGGCACCACAATGCGGTATTTCTTGATTCTTGCAGGTTTCTAAGGCTTTGATTGATTATCAAAAGAAATGCAGTCTTGAAATCAACACAAAACTCACCAAAACTTACAGCAAAAGAAGCATTACACGTACGCTACAAAACCTGCAAGTATAGAAAAAACAGAGTATTGCAAAAACAGATTTTGGTCGCAAAATCATATTTGGTCCCAACGAGTAATTCTGAGTTCGCTCCTTTATTTATTCTAATAGTCATTACCAACTAAGCACCAGACTAGAAAACTAACAAACAGTCCATGAGGATAGTATGAGAAGCGGTCATGCTTGGATTGGGAAACAAAGACTAAATAATCAAATAATAATAATAAAAAACAAGATTTAATTCTAAAATTTCTCACTATTCTTGTAAACCACCCTTAACAACGATCACTTTCAACTTCTCTCTCATCTCCAGAAATTTGATTCGCCCCAACAATTTTGTCAGTATGTCGGCATTTTGATCCTCCGATGCTACATGTTCAATCTCGATTACTCCATTCTCCACAAATTCATGAATGAAGTGATAATGAGTATCTATGTGCTTACTGTGTTCACGGAATACCGAATTCCTACTTAACATAATGGCTGATTTGTTGTCAATCCTAAAACTCAGCGTTTCAGACTCTTTCATCAACAGATCACTCATCAAGCACATCAGTCATACTCCTTGATAAGGTCACTGTCCTTTGCTTCCCTGAGAACCAAGTTATTATGCTCGAATCCCAATAAAATACTATGCCCGATATGCTCTTCCGATCATTACCATCACCGGCGAGATCACTATTGTTATAGCCTACTAACTTTTGCTCTGTTTTCGACTAACTGTAATAAAAACCATAGCTATTTGTTCCACTTACATATCTCAAGATGTGTTTCACTGCCATTAAATTTGTAACAGTATGCAATTCCATGAATCTACTAACAATTCCAACAGGAAGCGCCAAGTTTGGACTTGTATTGACCATGTACCTTAAGCATCCCACCAATCCTTGATACTCGTGGCATCAATTTTTTACCATTATCTTTCTTGCTCAGTTTGAACTTGCCCTCCATTGGTGTTTGATAGGGATTGCAACCTTGTAATCTTTGTTATTACGATGATTGTTGGCTTATTTTTTAATCAAGAAGAATGTCGAGCGTATGATCAGGAAAGATGTCAAGCCGAAGGTTGCATCATCTTTCTCGATATCCTGTACGTCGAAGCATTATCTAGTTTCCTTAAATATGAAAATATTAAACGATTGTGAATCTGGAAGATCTCCAGATGTGTACAAAACTTTTGGGAAGTCTTGAATAAGTTATGATTCTGGAAAAATTTCTACCGTGATAGAGATTCTGCAAAGACATTCGGCGACAAGGATTTGGGAAACCAAGATCTCTAAAATTAAGGAAATTCTAATGCATTCCGTGAACCATTCTGAAAAGTTACATCTGTAGTAGCGTTGGCCCTTTTAAAAGAGAATATACAGAGCTCTTAGACATGAAGGACGTGTGGGTTGAGAGGATGTGTATTCTTCGAATGACATTGTGTATCACTACCAGAATCAAAAGATCGAGTGTGAGTGATTGTGTTTTCCGTGTGGATGCGTGATTGAAGATTCAAGCGCAACGATAAACAACGAGTTGTGACATCCGAGCAGAGTGAGTGCTCGTAGAGTGGAATCAAGACGGAGTCTTGGATTCAGGAGGAGTCCCTAAGATAGGTTTGCCCTTGTAATAGTAGCATAGAGTAGTGATCTGTGTGATGATCATCGATACTTGTACGTTGTGACTTATTACTTCATAGTAAAACCATTCCATTGGCAAAGTGCCCCCAGACGTAGGTGAGTTAGCACCGAACTGGGTAAACAATATGTGTGTCGTTGTTTACTGCTTTTGTTTTGTTATTATTTGCATCTGCTCTAGTTGTTAAGAACATTGTCTCGATATTGTTCTTAACATTTTGTCTGACGCAACAAATCAGAATTTCAATTAGTATCAGAGGGTGGCACCTACAGCTTTAGGTGAGATCCTTGGCGAAAAGTTCCGAGTGTCAGACATGGATAATTCTAGAGAAGAAAGATTCGTCAATCGTCCACCCAAACTGGCTGGAAACAACTGCGGGTACTGGAAAGCTCATATGTGTGCCTTTTTGAGGTTGCTCGACAACAAGACATGGAGGGTCGTGGTTAATGGATGGACTCCACCTAACTATCAAAACGCTGAGGAAGTCATCACAGTTCCCAAACCTGAGGCAGCATGGACTACCGTAGAAGATGAGGAGGCTCTAGGAAACTCCAGGGCGCTGAATGTTATCTTTAACGACGTAAATAAGAACATATTCAGATTGATCAACACATGCACTACTGCTAAAGGCGCTTGAGATATCCTGAAGGTGGCCTATGAGGGGACGACCAAGGTTCGAGAACAAAAGCTCCAGTACCTAACAACAAACTTTGAAGCACTCATCATGAGAGAAGATGAAACCATCTCTAAATTCAACGTGAGAATTTGAGATCTTGCTAATGAATCCTACTCACTGGGTGAGCCAATGTCAGATGAGAAACTTGTAAGGAAGACCCTGAGAGCCTTGAGTTCTAGGTTTAAAATGAAGATAACTGCCATCGAAGAGTTCCATGATCTAAAAACCCTTCCATTCGATGAACTAATGGGGTCTTTAATGACCTATGAGCTCTCTCTTCCAAGTGTTGACAAGAAAAATAAAGGCGTGGCTTTCAAGGGTTCAACTCAAAAGTCAACAGAGCACATATGCTCAGACTCGGATGAATACATTGATGCAACCATAGCTTTACTAACAAAAAACTATAACCGAATCATGAAGCGATTCAACAAGATGTCTGGGAAGAATGTCCCAGCTGATGGCAGGAAAAATGTTTTCGTCTGATGTCAAGCACAAAGTTCCGCAGAAGGCTCAACGAAGTGGAAATTTTGACAGGCAAAATAGAGCTGGCGAAGGCAACATCGAAGGTAGAGGAATACAATGTCATGAGTGCAAAAGATTTGGACACTACCAAAGAGAATGCCCTGATTATCTTAGAAAACAAAAAAAAGGGTACAATGCTACCTTGTCTGATGAAGACTCCGATGAGAGTGACTCAGAGGAGATAAGCAATTTTGTCGCATTCACGGCTTTGACTTCATCTACTAAACCTGATCCAACGGTTAATGATGATAAAGATGCTCATGACATGCCACCTGATGAAGAATGGACTGATGATCAGCTCAACGAAGCATATTGCATTCTCTACACCAAGTGGGTTGAGGAATCTCATATTCTAGACAAACAAGCTGCACAAATTATTGCTCTTACAGACGACAAATCTAGACTTCTGGAGACTATCGTCGAGCTCAAACGAGAAATTACTCGACTGAATGGAGAAATAGACCTCATGACCAAATCGGTAAAAATGATAAATCCAAACACAGAAAGTTTTGACAAGATTTTCTCAATCAGCAAGCAGGCCAGAGATACGAGGGGACTTGGCTATACGCTTAATGGGTCAGCATCTCAGATCAAGTTTGTTCCGCAACAGACCTCAACAAAAGAGAAGGAAATTCCTAAGCAACATTCCATGTTAGTTAAAGCGAAAGCGGTCTCAACATCTGTCTCAACAAACTCCTGCCATACAGGTGCCAGGGTGACTCAGCACAGATGACAATCGTCTCGAACATCCGTCAACAAACCAAAATGGACTTGTCACTACTGTGGTTGAAGGGGACACATTCGGCCGTACTACTACTATTTCCATAGAAACAGGTTCCAAAGGACAGGAGTACATCGCACCCAGCTTAACACTCAGAGGCCTAGGCATTTGGAATGGAGAGTTAAGTTAAGGGTGAACCCTACCGGTCCAACATTGCCTATACCTCTGTGTGTGTCTCGACCAACATTGATTAGTACTTTGATAGCGGTTGCTCTCGTCACATGACAGGTACTCGTGAGTACTTAACAAACTTTAAACCTTATACAAATGGTCATGTAACTTTTGGTCATGGGATAAAGGCTCGGATCGTTGGCAAAGGACAGCTTCAGTACCCTGGAGTATCATGCCTGACAGAAGCACTACTAGTCGAGGGACTAAAGGCAAATCTCATAAGTATTAGCCAACTGTGCGACCTGGACCTTCATGTCGGATTCACACGTGAGGGGTGCAAGGTGAAGAATATCGAACAAGATGTCGTCATGCAAGGGTTGTTACATATGGTCTTCTAACTCAAGTAACAAGGACTCCACTTGCTTATTCACCAAGGCAGATGAAACCAAATTTGAAGGAATTATTTGAGGCTTCCAATCAAATAATTTCATGCCCATACAAGAAATTAACCTCAAATATCCGAATTAATATGGATCATGCATGATCATGAATTGATCATAAGATCTAGGCTAGAATAAAAATTTATATGCTTACCTTGATTTGAAATCCCGTAGTCACTAAATAATATTTAGCGACCTCTAAAGAACGTCCACACAGGAAGAGAAATCCAGGGATACTCACAATGATCCTTACTAGCAGCAAAGCAAGCAAAACGGACGGAGAGAGGGGAAGAGGGGTGGCCGAAATCGGCTAGAGAGAGAGAGAGAGAGAGTGGCGGCTAGGGTTTTGGAAAATAATTCCCTTAATTTTTAGATCTGAAAATTTCCCTTTCATAAACCTTTTTAGGCAATAATTAATTAAAGGCCTTAATGGGCTTAAAGCCTAAAGCTTTTAATTAATTATGTAGAGAAGCTCATTCTGGCTTAGCCCATTTTGGCTAGGCCTAGTTTAGCTAAATTAATTAAATCTATTTAATTAGATTATAATCAATTAGTCCTGCTAAACCGTTCTTGATTTCCGGTTTAGTTCTAAACCAAAATTGGTCTAATCCGGTTTAATTCAAAATCGGATTTTGTCTCTCTCATGATTCCTCCATATGATTCCATCCGTTTTACTCAATCTTTAGTGTTTGACCCTCTAGGCTCACGACACGTCGGCAAACTAGTAAAATTACCATTTTACCCTTTCCATCATGAGTGGCCTCTAGCAAGACATCACGATTACCCAACGCTTGTGATTATCGAGAATTCGACTTAACCTTGTCGTACATGAATCTATCCTTTTATCCTCTTGATATCTTTGACAACCACGAGGCATAGACAAGTCATCCTCGTTCCATTGTCCTGTTTCCTGATTTTGAGTTAACTGAATTATAACTGATACTACGTATCGACTGCATGACCATGCTATTGTATTTCAGTTGTACTCATCAAGTGGCCTAAACTGTCATCTGCTCACACGTCCGTATGAGGGATAAATCCTTCAACGATCCATTGAGTCAACTTGTGTAACTTGTGATCGAGACAATCACAGTAGTTATTGTAACCCTTTTACAGGAGACGTTAAACTGAGTCAAACTCGTCACTCATTACATATTGACCTCAATGGTCCTTCCGTCTGAGGATGTGATTTCATGCGCCGACATATGAGTATGTTCATGACTGTGTCTATGTAACATACTCATGATCGGGTCGTCCTATATCACACCTGACTAGTGATACTATGACCTAACTCTGGCCCCCTTCTGGCCATGATAAGTAGAGTGTGATCATTTAGAGTTAGCCTCATACCGATCGCTTCTTATGAAGCTATTCTGATCGGGGACTGCTTAAGTAAGATTTTATCTGAACTGTAGATCTACTATTATGTGTTGACACATCAATGATACAAATCAAATCATACTTAAGATATTACTACAACACTTAGTAATATGAATGCCGATTTTATTTCAACTAATAATTTTTATTACATGATTAGATTGAAAATACATTGTGCTAGGGCACAAAAACCCAACAAAATTATGGCATCGGAAACTTGGGCACCTAAATCTTCGAAGCATGCAAAAGTCTATTTCTGAATAGGCCATTGTTGGAGTTCCTAACCTGAAAATTGTAGAAGGAAAAATATGTGGGGAATGTCAAATAGGGAAACAAACTAAGATGTCGCACAAGAAGGTGCAACATATCACCACCGTAAGGGTTCTGGGACTTTTACACGTTGACCTCATAGGACCTATGCAGGTTGAGAGTCTTGGAGGGAAACGATACGTATTCGTTTTCGTTGATGATTATTCCAGGTATACTTCGGTTGATTTCGCTCGTGAGAAATCTGATACGTTCTCCATTTTCAAAACACTATGTGTTCAAGTTCAAAGAGAAAAGGGGGACAAAATTGAGAATATAGTTCGTCTGTGTAGCGATCATGGGAGGGAGTTTGAGAATAGCAAGTTTGCTGACTATTGCAACTCCAAAGTATCTTTCACGAGTTCTCGGCCCTGATCACTCCCCAACATGACGGGATTGTCGAGCGAAAGAACCGTACACTGCAAGAAATGGCTTAGAGTCATGATGTTGGCTTAAAACATTCTTACCTACTTTTGGGCTTAAGACATTCCTACCTACTTTTGTCCAATTCTCCATAACTTTCATGTTTTGCTCCAAACCCAATTTAGACAGCAAGGCCTTCGTCTGAAGTAGGACATACATTTTCTTTGGTTTGGCTCGAATCACCACAAGAAGAACACTTCGGGTCTTCTCTCCAATGTATCCACACGGATAGGACGATCAATATGATCCGAACACACATAATCTACTAGAATTATGTGTGAAGCTTTCAGAGAGGAGGAGGGAGGCTCGGTCATTTCTAGAGAGAAAGAAGAAGAAGAAGAAGAAGAAAAATGAAGAAGTGTGTTGTAATGAATAAATTATGTGGCGTGTCTTGGTTTATTAGAAAAATTATGGTAATTAGATGGGCCTTCATTTGACCTCTCCCAACCACACAAATGGATTAGGATAAACTCATCTAGTCATCATCCAGTAGCCAAGTTTAGTGGACAAAGGGACCCACCCTTTGTGCCACTTTGGGCCTTATTGGGCCGGCCACATATGGCCTCATTGGCCGAAGCCCAAATGCTTCGACCATGTGGTCCCGTGCCGAGTCCAAATATTCCTTTTCATGAACTTATCACACAAAGTCCGACGCGACATCGACGAAAGACCTAGTCTTTCTCGATTTGCAAACCACGTTCACTTACACATACCCATGGCCCAAAACGCCCAGTTTTGCCCATGTCTCGTCTCTTGAGAATCGCCGACTTTTCCTTGTCTCTCAAAATTCATATCCTATGTGTGTGACCCTATAGGCTCATGTCATCGTTGGCAAATCGGCGTAAGATTCCATTTTACCCGATCCATCATAAGTGGCCTCTAGTAAGACGTTATGATTACCCAATGTGCATGATGATCGATGATTCGACTTAGCCTCATGTAGTACATTTCACTATCCTTTTATCGCCCGGTATCTAGATTGATCATCAAGCATAGATGTGTTACACTTATTTAACCAATCTCTGTTTCTTGATATATAAGATGAGTGAATAATGATAACCCGTATCATTGGCATGGCCATGCACTCCCTTCAATCAATCTCCATCAAGTGGCCTAAACAGATACCTATCTCATACCGTAGTATGAGGGATAAATCCCTTAGCCGCCTTTCGTACCACTCATGCAATCCGTCTCCGTGTCAATCATGTCCGTTATGATTGTCCTGTTACGGACAGCGTTAGGGACAAGTCAACCCCGGATGTTTACTGCATAGCGATCACAAAGACTTCTCGTGTAAGGATACAACGACAAGCTACCACAACTGAATGTGTTCATGACTGTATCTATGCAACACCATTCAGAGCGGGTCGTCCAATATCACTTCCCAAGTGATATCAATGATATGATTCCAGGATCCCATCCCAATGGCAAATAGAACTATACCATAAAGAATCATCCTCATATTGGTCGCTTCATCGAAGCATATTTGACCAGGGACCCGTTAAGTGTGATCTATACAGATATATGGTTGTACTACTTTGGTGGACATATATCAGATGATACTTAACATATTACTTCAACACATAAGTAATACAATGACGATTTTATTCATTATAAACGATGATAAATATTTACAGACATTTACAGACTAATACAATTGGACTAGGGCAGACAGCGCTATCATCTTTGTCGAGTTTAAAAAACACCTCCTCATTTCGATTCATATGGTTGCTCGCCCCCGGTGTCGAGATACCAACTCTCACTTTCCATCTTCCGTCCATCACCTAATTCAAGATTAACACATTTGAAATTCTGATCAGCTAGTCATGCAAGATGCCACACACAATGTTACGGAAGAAACTATAACGTTGTGTCTGACTTCTTGCGTAGATAATGCAGGACAGTAAATATAAAGCTATAAACAATGACACAGCAGATTGTTTACCCAGTTCGGTGCAACGTCACCTACGTCTGGGGGCTCTCAGCCTAGTGGAAAGATTTCACTTATCAGTAATTCGTCAGAACATACAAGTACCTGTGATCACCCCTAGATCTATACTTTATGCTACGTCTTACAGTGCAATCTATCTCAGGGTCTCCCCCTGAATCCAAGACTCCGTCTTGATTCCACTCTTCGAGCAATCGCCTTGCTCTGTCGGTTTAGTTCTTCAATGAACTTGGTGGTTGCGTGCAATCTTCACTCACGCGTTCAGTAAACCCTCAATCACCTAACTCTTAATAGTTATGTGATGCACAATATCCTAAGCTCAATCTGCAATTTCTTAGCCCGCAGACCTTCACGTCTAAGAACCTTGCAAATTGTTGCTAGGAAACAAATAAAGAACCACCCGATTGCTAAGGGGGTAGCCTAAGCTTTTATAGAAATCGAGGATGAGTACTAACCCTAAAGGGTTTCCTCTTAATTGCCGTTTTTCTTCTTTCCAGATTAGGAGTCGTTCTGGAATTTCCTAATCGTCTTCTTGCTTTTTTGCCGAAACTGCACTTTCCTGATTTCTGTCGATCAGGATGTTTGCCGAGACGCCGTCAACAATGTCACACAAGATGTCGCAGAAGATGCTTTGACATTCTTTGTAACATGTTCTTCAGTTCTTCTAAAAATCAGCCAATCTCTAAAACCGTCGTAACTACAATCTCCCCCTTTGGCTATTTTTAAGGACAGCATTCTTCGTCGCATACAGCGTCGCATTTGTCGTCTTGTTGATCGGCAGTTATTAAGTCTCATAGCATATCTTGCGCATAGCGTGTGTCGCGCGTATCATCGCGTCGTCTCTACGTTGTCGTCTCTATCTTTCTTGTATCATCACGCGCGTATCTATCTTACTCCCCCTTGCTGGCTCAAAAAGAGCCAAAAATTTAAACAAAAATTTATAACAGGGCAGGGTAATAAGAAACAAACCCAAACTTAACTCACACTCACTCCCAATCAGCAGTCGAGAGTCAGTGTGAAACAGTGTTTAACAAAAATTACAAAATAAAGATGTTCAGTTGTTCGGTAATCAGAAAGTTTATGAAATTAAACAGAGCTGCTACTTGAACTTGCAGTCTCTTCTTCAGTCGCTTCAGTGGAGGCATCTTGAGTAGATTCTTCTGGATCATTAGGCAGAGAGGTGGTGTCATCATCTTCGAAGCCAGGAGTAGACATGGATTTTAGTAGGTTGGCGCAATGTGATCGTCGCTGGGAGAGATGCTTCAGGGCTGTCTTCAGATTGATGATGTCCTTATAAAGCACGGCTATCTCTCTTTCAAGCATAACTGCATCCCGGCTGGTGGTCCTGGTTGGAGGGGCGGCACTTGTGGCTCGACTGGTCATTGCCTTGGCTTCTGGCCTAACAAGATCAGGAGCATGCTTGCCCTCAAACAGCTTGTGGCTCACCACAATCAGTCCTCCGCGTTTGCCAACCTTATCCGTTGTTTTCAACACTCCGGGGTGTTGATGTACAAGCAGCTCAGAGATAAGGGATGGAAAGGCAATAGGTATTTTTACAGCAAGTGATCTGGCATGTCGAATAAGATGATCAATAACAAATTGCCCAAAATCAAGTGTAGACCCAGTACCTATTTGGAAGATAAGTATCGCCAGCTCTGGTTTGATAGATGATGCGTGTGTGGAGGGAGCCCAATTTGCTACACCAATGCGAAAGAGAATGGAGTAATTGGATGTAAGGTCCGATGCTGCCACAGTGCCTTTGGTCGGCCACTTTCTGCTTTTATCTCCGGTAATCTCACGGAGGACCTTGTTCAGGTCAGGTGGAGGCATAGATCGAACCCGCTTTCTCCCCAAGAAGTTATTTATGATGTCAGAGGAGATGTTGAAGCGAATGCCTCTGACATACACCTTCTCAAAATCCGGATCATCCGGAGTCCCAAATCCAGTAGGCAAATTGGCAATAAATTCCTTGACCAAGAGGGAATAGTGGTTACCGATGTTCGTAACGGTTTTCATTAGTTCTGCCTTCTCCAGGAGCTGGACAATGGCTTCCAGTCCTAGCAGCTCCGATGACAGGGTCTTTTTTGGGTACGCCGTTCTTTGAAACACGAACTCCCATCTTTTCGCACCGTCTGCCGAGTGAAACGACACATTGTCGTAAGGAACACTCGACGTGTTCTTGACCGTCTTCAGGATCTTTTTCTTCTTTTCTTCCTTTGCAGTAACCTCCTCTACTTCTTCATCTGTTGCTTCATCTACCAATCTCCTTTTGGACACACTTTTCTTTTCCTTGATGGACATCTTCTTCTTTTTGTTGCTGGGACCTCCAGCATCTTTGACCTCCTTCCTCTTCTTGGTTTCTTTGAGTTTTTCAACCATCACAGCTAGACTCTCATTTTCTTCAAGTACCTTCTTCTTCAGGGAAGACAACACCGTGTGTGCTGCCTCAGTAGCATCTTCTGTCGCATCTTCTCTGGCATCCAGAGGAACTTCTTCTGTGTGATTTGTGGCGACACTATTGTCCTTCTCAGCTTCTTCCTCGGCTTCGTCCGAGTCAGCGACTTCTTCTTCTATTACAGCCTCTTTTGTGGCTTCAGGAATGACATCTGTTCCTCATTCTTCTTCTCCTTCTCCTTCAGCAATACGCTCCAACCCATGACTGACCGGGGTCAAGTCCTCCTTTTCTCTTTCAGGATTTATCAGCTCCTCTACCACACCTTCTTGAGGTGGGTCTTGGTTTTCCAGTAGTGATTCCAATAAATCACTGTTTCTAGAGGTATCGATGGAGAAATCGATACCTGGGACATTTGTTGGTGTTGGAACGGGGACAATCTGCATGGAAGCTTCTCGACTTCCCTGGCCAAGATAAGTCTCCCTGTCTCCCTTTCTGGCCCAGTTAGGTCTGACATGGAGAATGCAGAGCTTCCGGTTCGAGATCGTTTAGGAACTCGAGAAAAGGTTGGCATTTGAGCTTCCTCCGATGAGGTCTCCTTGGGGATTTCTTCTGTTTTCTTCAGCATCTTTGGCCCTTTAATCCGAACTCCATGCTTGTTGGTTTTTGCTTTGCTGTTCTTGGAGCTTTTTGCTTCTGCTTTCTTTGGTTCGGAGGCCTTCTTTGGTGCTATCATGCTCCGAGTTTTCACCATGTCTATGAAGTAAGATTTTTGTTGCAGAATGTGAAAGGTGAGGGAGATGAGAGCGAACACGAGAAGGGGGCAGACTGGGTTTAGATTTTGAAAACAGGTTGATTCAAATCTGTTAAAGTCCGAGCGTATCTTTTCTTTCCTTTATATGGGCTTTTGGTATGCTTGGCCCAATGACATGTGTTGGGATTTTGGACCGGTTAATGAAGAGGCACCAACTAACTCCTCTCAACCGTTTCAGCAATTCTATTGCCCGTTGATGGTGCACAGACCGAGTGATGATCTGAGGTTCTCAAATCTGCTCGCATCTAATGCTTCTCTGTGGGGATGTGCTCTAGGATGATCTTCTTATCTTCGACCAGTTCTCGAATGAAGTGGTGTCTAATGTCAATGTGTTTGGTCTTACTGTGTTGGACAGGATTTTTGGAGATGTTGATAGCACTGACATTATCACAATATAAAGTCATGGCTTCTTGTCTGACATTGTATTCGACTAACATCTGCTTCATCCATAACAGTTGTGTGCAACTACTCCCAGCAGCAATATACTCTGATTCGGCAGTGGACAGGGCAACACAGTTTTGCTTTTTACTAAACCATGATATGAGATTGTTGCCAAGGAAGAAGCATCCTCCATATGTGCTTTTCCTATCCGCTGTGTTTCCAGCCCAATCGGCATCACAGTACCCCACCAGGGTAGAGGATGTGTCGAATGAGTATAACAAACCCAAGTCTGTAGTCCCAGAGACATATCTTATTATTCTTTTAGCTTGGGATAGATGACTAACCTTAGGATTAGCTTGATATCGTGCACATACTCCTACAGAGTAGGCAATATCTGGTCGACTTGCAGTAAGGTAGAGAAGACTACCGATGATGCTTCTGTATAGGTGTTGGTCGACGGCTTCTCCTGGATCATCTTTAGTTAGCTTGACATGTGTAGCTGCAGGTGTCCTTTTATGTGAGGCTTTCTCTAGCCCAAACTTCTTGACAATATTCTTCACATATTTGCTCTGAGATATGAAGATGCTATCTTTTAGCTGTTTGATTTGGAAGCTTAGGAAATAGGTAAGCTCTCCCACCATGCTCATCTCGAATTCTGATTGCATCTGTTGAATAAATATCTCTACCATCTTGCTTGACATCCCTCCAAAGACAATGTCATCAACATAAATTTGAGCTATCATCAAATTCCCGTCCTCATTCTTTACAAATAGGGTCTTGTCGACTCCCCCTCTAGTGTAGCCACTTTGAATGAGGAATTTTGTGAGCCTTTCATACCAAGCCTTTGGTGCTTGTTTCAACCCATAGAGAGCCTTCTTGAGTTTATACACATGACCAGGATAGTGAGGATCAATAAATCCTTTAGGTTGTGACACATATACTTTTTCATTGAGGTCCCCATTCAGGAATGCACTTTTGACATCCATCTGGTAGAGCTTTATCTGTAGATGGCATGATATTCCTAGTAGGAGACGGATTGCTTCAAGTCTTGCTACAGGGGCAAAGGTCTCATCGAAGTCGACTCCTTCAATTTGAGTATACCCTTGAGCAACTAACCTGGCTTTGTTGCGAGTGATGTTACCAAGCTCATCGGACTTGTTCTTGAAGATCCATTTTGTGCCAATGATATTTCCTTTACTTGGTTTGGGCACCAGTTCTCACACCTGGTTTTTCTCAAATTGAATCAGCTCTTCTTGCATGGCATTGACCCAATACTCATCATTGATGGCTTCATTGATATTTTTGGGTTCTGTCTTTGAAACGAAGCAAATATTGCCTATCATCTCATTGTAGTCTTCAGGAGTTTTTGACCGAGTCCGTATGCCTTCATTCAGGTCTCCAATTACTCCAGAGATAGGATGATTAGTCTGGATTCTTCGTGAGGAATTCTTGTTGCTGGTTTCAGGAACTACTTCGTCATGATCGACATTTGGACTAGCATCATCATTTTTTGTTTTGATGCTGGCATCTTCTCTGACATCAGTAATAACATTCTTCCTGACATTATTGGGCGGATAGGCTCCGTTTTCGTCCGTCGCATCTTCTGAGGCATCTTTGCAGTCATCATCAACAGCAACATTGATTGATTCCAGCATGGTCTTGGTTCGTTTGTTGAAGACTCGGTATGCGCGACTATTCCTTGAGTAGCCAAGGAAGATGCCTTCATCACTTTTTGGGTCAAGCTTTTGACGAGGCTCTCTATCAGCCAGAATATAACAAGTGGAGCCAAAGGTATGGAAGTACTTAACATTGGGCTTTCTCCCCCTCCATATTTCATAATGAGTTACTGACATACCTGGTCGGAGAGTGACTCGATTGTGAATATGGCAAGCAGTGTTAAGTGCTTCTGCCCAAAAGTGAGTTGGTATGTCCTTAGACAGCATCATAACTCTAGCCATCTCTTGTAGAGTCTTGTTCTTGCGCTCAACAATGCCATTCTGTTGGGGAGTGATTGGTGCTGAGAACTCATGAGCTATCCCTTCTGAGTTGCAGAATTCTGCAAACTTGCTGTTTTCAAACTCTCGACCATGATCACTACGAAGGCGAATTATTTTGCCAATTGTCTCCCCTTTTTCTCGTTGGACCTGGATGCACAAATTCTTGAAGATCAAGAAGGTATCTGGTTTGTCACGAGGGAAGTCAACCCAAGTGTATCGTGAGTAATCATCTACACATACAAAGACATATCGTTTTCCTCCAAGGCTTTCAACTTGCATTGGTCCCATGAGGTCAACATGTATCAGCTCAAGTACTCGAGTGGAGGTGATATGATGTAGCTTCTTGTGTGACATCTTGGTTTGCTTACCAATCTGACATTCCCCGCAGATCATTCCTTCCACTATTTTCAGGTTCGGAATTCCTGTAATTGCCTGCTCGGAGATTGCCTTCTGCATACTTCTAAGATTTAGATGTCCAAGTTTTCTGTGCCACAGTTTGGTTTCTTCTGCTTTGGAGACAAGGCACTTGGCTGCTTCGATATGTGATTCGGGAGACCAGATGTAAAAATTATCCGTTGAGCGAACCCCTTGTAGAATAGTGACTTGATCGAAGTCTTTAACTATACAGGCTTCTTTAGTGAATTTTACTTCTGAACCCTGATCACAGATCTGCCTGATGCTAATCAGGTTTGCCTTAAGTCCTTCTACAAGTAATGCTTCAGTCAGGCAAGTGGCTCCTGGATGCTTGAGTACTCATTTTCCAATGATTCGAGCTCGAATCCCATCTCCAAAAGTAACATAGCAGTTTGTATATAATTTGAGATTGGAGAGAAACTTTGGAGTACCTGTCATGTGTCGAGAACAGCCACTGTCGAGATACCAGTCTTTGTTTGTTGATGCGCTTAAGGATGTATATGCAACATTAGCTCGATAGACTAGGTTCTTAGGTCTCCATTTAAGGCGGGATGTCTTCTGAGGAGTTGAGAGATACCTTTGATATCTCTTTTGTGGTAGCTGAGCTTGCTTCCTCCCAAGAAGTTGAAAACAAAAAGGTCTGATGTGACCTTGTTTACCACAGTAATGACATATCCATTGATATTGATAAGCTGGTCTTCTGTAGCATTGTTGTCTGCGTGGAGGATGTCTTCTGGCAGTTGCTTGACAATAACATGTTGTAGACGATGTCATGGCATTTGTTGTAGGTCGTCCTGTAGGATGTGTTGGGGCATCCAGTGGTTTCTTGTCAACCATGGCTTGTTGTGGGACAAACTTTGTCACTGCTGTTGAGGGGATATCGTGTGTGTACCCTAGTCCCATTGTATCCTTGGACTGTTTTCCCACTGATAGAATCTTCTCAAGGCTTTCCGTGCTAGGATTCATCATCTTTACAGATTTACTCATAAGACTAATTTCTCCATTAAGTCTGGTGATTTCGCGTTTTAACTCCACGGTCGTCTCTAGAAATATACACTTGTCGCTGGTAAGACTGATAATCCGTTCACCTTGTTGATCAAGTATCAGAGTTTCCTTGATCCATCTGGTATGCAAGCCTTTGTATGCCTCGACTAGTTGCTCTTTAGTCCAATTCTCATTTGGAGTTGGATGGTGGTGATCGTCATTGATATTGGCAGAATTATCAATGTTACATACAGGAGTAGTAGTAGTGAATGCAACAAAGTTGCTTACCTCTTCAGATCCACTATCTTCATTGTCATCGTCTGATAGGGTGGCATTGTAACCTCATTTTTGTTGTTTGAGGAAATTTGGACATTCTCTACGGAGGTGGCCGAATCCTTCACATTCATGACATTGAAGTCCTTTATTGTTGTTTTCTTCCCCACTCCTTTTTGGTCTGTCAAGACTTCCTCCTGTTTGAGCTTTTTGTGGAGCTTTGTATCTGGCATTTGCTGTGACATTCCGTCCACCCATTCAACTGAATCTTCTCATGACTTTGTTGTAATTTTTCGTGAGAAGTGCCATTGTAGCATCGATGTCTTCGTCAGAATCAGAATCCTCAGGATCTGGTTGCTTGTGTGTTGAGCTTTTGAAAGCAACTCCTTTGTTCCTTTTGTCGATGTTAGGCAGAGACAACTCATAGGTCATTAGAGACCCCATCAGCTCATCAAACTTCAAGATCTTGAGGTCATGAACTTCCTCAATGCAGTGATCTTCATCTTAAACCTAGGGCTAAGAGCACGCAAAGTTTTTCTTACTGAGTTTTTCATCAGACATTGGTTCTCCCAGAGAGTAGGATTCATTGGCTAGATCACGAATACGAACATTGAATTCTGCAATTGATTCGTCTTCTTTCATGATGAGGGCTTCGAAGTTGGTTGTCAGG
This sequence comes from Geranium rotundifolium, assembly GCA_963920655.1. Taxonomy (NCBI): domain Eukaryota; kingdom Viridiplantae; phylum Streptophyta; class Magnoliopsida; order Geraniales; family Geraniaceae; genus Geranium; species Geranium rotundifolium. Next base: position 9,387,239 of record OY987314.1, read on the forward strand.
TATTGCAGTTTTTGTTCTCGAACCTTAGTTGTTCCTTCATATGCAACAGCCAGGATGTCCCATGCAGATTTGGCAGTTGTGCATGTGTTGATCAGTCTGAACACGTTTTTGTCAACACCATTGAAGATAGCATTCAGAGCTCGAGAATTTCCCAGTGATTCTTCGTCTTCATCATCAGTCCAGCCTTTTTCTGGTTTTGGACCGATGGGATTGCCATCATTGTCACTGAGTTGTGGAGCATTCCACCTATTGATTACAGCCTTCCATGTCTTGTTGTCAAGTGACTTCATGAAGACACACATTCGAGCCTTCCAATAGCCATAGTTGCTTCCATGTAGAACAGGTAATCGATTTATGGATCCTCCTTCTCTGGTATTGTCCATCTTGATCAAAATATTTGTTTAGGAACTCACCTAAAGCTATAGGTGCCCCCTCTGATACCAATTGAAATTCTGATCAGCTAGTCGTGCAAGATGCCACACACAATGTTACGGAAGAAGCTATAACGTTGTGTCTGACTTCTTGCGTAGATAATGCAGGACAGTAAATATAAAGTTATAAACAATGACACAGCAGATTGTTTACCCAGTTCGGTGCAACGTCACCTACGTCTGGGGGCTCTCAGCCTAGTGGAAAGATTTCACTTATCAGTAATTCGTCAGAACATACAAGTACCTGTGATCACCCCTAGATCTATACTTTATGCTACGTCTTACAGTGCAATCTATCTCAGGGTCTCCCCCTGAATCCAAGACTCTGTCTTGATTCCACTCTTCGAGCAATCGCCTTGCTCTGTCGGTTTAGTTCTTCAATGAACTTGGTGGTTGCGTGCAGTCTTCACTCACACGTTCAGTAAACCCTCAATCACCCAACTCTCAATAGTTATGTGATGCACAATATCCTAAGCTCAATCTGCAATTTCTCAGCCCGCAGACCTTCACATCTAAGAACCTTGCAAATTGTTGCTAGAAAACAAATAAAGAACCACCCAATTGCTAAGGGGGTAGCCTAAGCTTTTATAACAATCGAGGATGAGTACTAACCCTAAAGGGTTTCCTCTTAATTGCCGTCTTTCTTCTTTCCAGATTAGGAGTCGTTCTGGAATTTCCTAATCGTCTTCTTGCTTTTCTGCCGAAACTGCACTTTCCTGATTTCTGTCGATCAGGATGTTTGCCGAGACGCCGTCAACAATGTCACACAAGATGTCGCAGAAGATGCTTTGACATTCTTTGTAACATGTTCTTCAGTTCTTCTAAAAATCAGCCAATCTCTAAAACCGTCGTAACTACAACATTTTTCATTCGTCATGACAAGCTCTTTTTCTTCTTCACCAACAACCATTAGTAGAGGAGGTTCATCATCATCGACCTCTTATGCAAGATTCGCCTCATTTTTCCCTCTTTGTTGCATTCATAAGTATAATGGCCTAAACTTGAACAATTGTAACGCGGTACTTTGTTTTTATCAAACTTACATGGTGACTAACTGCATTGTCATGCCAATTTTGGGTTCTTCCACGCCCACGCCCTTCTTCTGTTTTGTTTGCAAATCGAGCCTCATATTGCTCTTTAGTGAGCAATAATTGTTGCTTCTCTTCTCTTTCTTGCTTTCTTCCATTCATCGTTGCTTCGTAAGCACGTAACCTCTCTATTGCCTTCAACACTATCATCTTGTTCACGTCTTCTTATTGTTGAATAGTACCAAAAATGGGTAAGAATGAATCATGAGCCGACATGAATAACTTCTCAACAAATCTCTTTGTCAGTCTTCACACAACCAAGAGAACGAATCTCACTTACTGTAATTTTTTCAGATTAAGGGCAAAATTGGCAATAACCTTATTATCGTCTATGATCATTCTGTCGAATTACGTCTGAGCACCATCACATTAGTGCTCTTCACACGTTATTCCCCAACATAGTCTCTTTGAGTGCAGTCCAAGCTTCCTTTCATATTTTCTTCTCAGCAATCGACATCAAAAATTGAATTCGGGATAGCTTGAGAGATCACAACAAATGCTCCGCTATCTTTTTCCACTCGATCCACATGCCTCCTTCAATGGCGTCCCACAAATCCATAGCCCACATCAACAGCTTCATCTTACTGCCCACATACCGTAGTTGTTGTCGTTTATCATGGGATAGGTCATAGGTAATCCTTGAATCTGATTTTTTCTTCTCGAGCTCGTAGCTAAGCCTCCCACACTAACTACTAGTCATCCCTTAATTACTTTAGTGCTCTGATATCAATTGAAAGCTACAAAAACCATAAGTATAGAAAAAACAGATGTTAGTCGCAAAATAAGATTTGGTCCCCGTGAGTAATTCTAGGTTCTTTCCCCTTTATTTATATTAAGTATCACTAATAACTAAACATCAAACTAGGATACTAACAAACAACCCATGAGGATAGCATAAGAAGCGGTCATGCTTGGACTGGGAAACAAAGACTAAATCAAACCATAATAAGAAAAACAAAATTAAATTCTTACATTACAAACCACCTGATCACATTGAATGCACATCAACTTCAAAATGGGATTGCATGTGCAAATATGACTTGTTGTAGTGGATCTGCAATTTAACCATTGTTGGGTCTAAACGTGATATCAAAATGTTGCGTTCGGAACACCACTTGCAATTTTAACGTTTATCTAATTTACAAGTTCTATCGTTCTTTTTATTTATTTTTGGGAGTTGATATGAACAAGATCGATAATTGTTTTGTCCGTGTTAACGACAAGAATTATTCTACTTGATCTTTTCAGTTTGAGACCTCTATGAAAGAAAGATATATCTGAGCCCATTTAGTATGCTCTTCATGGTATTCTGGTGGTACAAAGTCTGTTACATATGATGAAACTAACACCACAACCGCAAAACTTGTTGAGTGAGAAGTTAAAAATGCTCAAATTCATAGCTGCATTTTGGGTTCAATAGAACTTCATATTATCATGAATTTACTCCGTTTTATAACTGTTAAGGATATGTAGTCTTATTTTCATCTAGTGTATTATCAAGATCATTTTTCTTGTCAATTTCAATTGGATTTAGATATTTTCAACTTTCACCTAACTATTCTTTATTTTGTACAACGAGAAAATTAGAAAAAAAAGTTCAAAATCATTTTTTTATTTTAATATTTCAGATACAGGGGTATTTTCGTCATTTCACAAAAACTTAACATAATTTTGAAAAAAAAGTTAACGAAAAATGTAAAGTGGAATTTTTGGATAATTACAAATTTTAAGTTTCAGCTCAAAAATCAGACATGATATTACACATAAATCTAACCCAAATTGAAGACTTAAAATAAATCGGTTAAAACTTTGTAACCGAACCGTCCAAAACCAGTTAGAATTGGATCGAATCCACTCACACTAAGATTATGTTTTGGTTCTTGAAATTCAAAAACCGTCTGTTGGTATGGTTCCGAGACCATGGTCACCCTAGCGGTAAATGATGTTAGATTTCTGAATTTTGATGATATTAATATTTGAACAACCTCATGAAATTCCCTACATTGAAAGCTTTCGCGGTGTTATTCCTGTCTCTTTCATAATATATAATAGTGAGTATGTTCTCTAGATTCTGAATAATTTACAAATATGAATGCCTTAAGACGTAGTCGCTGACGATGGCGAGAAACAAACACTATACAAGCTCTACATCATTGCTGACGCTCAAATGAATGAGAATTTGCACCATAAGTTGAAAAGGTAGAGGCAGAGCCACCTGTAATAGGTTAAACAAGGATGAGTGAAGCAGCATCAGGGGGCAAGTTGGTGTGCGTCACCGGAGCTTCCGGCTACATAGCCTCTTGGCTGGTTAAGCTCTTGCTCCGCCGTGGATACACCGTCAGAGCTACCGTCCGCGACCCAAGTCAGTACTTGTTCTTGTCTCATCTGGGTTTTGTTCTTTTGCTGCCTTTAATAATTGAATGAATTAAAGCTGATTATTGGTGATACTGATGGCATTAACAGGTGATCCCAAGAAGACAGAACATTTGTTTGCACTTGAGGGTGCCAAGGAAAGGCTTCATTTGTTCAAAGCAGATTTGGTGGAAGAAGGGTCTTTTGATGCTGTTGTCAATGGTTGTATGGGTGTTTTCCATACAGCTTCCCCTATAATTGTATCAGTCACTGACCCACAGGTTTGTTTATATCTACTAGTTTGTACATGTCAATAATTTCTGGTTCCAATTCTAGTGCTTCACATAATATGATCGATCCAATTTGCTATGCCTTTTGAAATTTTTTATTAGTATAATTGATTTGTATTAAGACAAACTACAAAGTTAATTATGGCATTTTCAGGCAGAGTTGATAGATCCTGCTGTGAGGGGTACACTCAATGTTCTTAAATCATGCACCAGATCTTCGTCAGTGAAGAGAGTTGTTGTGACATCTTCTCTGTCTACGCTTACATTCAGTGGGAAGACTCTTACAGAAGATGTCGTTGTTGATGAAACTTGGTTTTCTGATAAAACTTTCTGTGAGAAACAGAAGGTGTGTTTTGTAGCTAATTTCTTATTCCTTGGTTAATCTTCTAAAAGTTTTTGTTTCTCAAGCGGGTGTCTGAATCCAGTCACTTTCTCTTAGAAATGATTCTGATGTAGATATGAATTCAATTTATTAAAATGGAAGTTTATGTGCCTAGTTATTCTTAGGTAGTTGGAAAACTATGTAATCTGATATTTTTCTTGTTTTTCAGCTTTGGTATATGTTATCAAAAATCCTAGCGGAGGAGGCTGCTTGTAAATTTGCAAAGGAGAATAATCTTGAGCTGGTTGTATTTAACCCGGGGGTTGTGATTGGTCCTCTCTTACAACCAACTCTTAATTTTTCTGTGGAAATAATTCTGGGCTTCATAAATGGTAAGGTTCAACAACTATAAGTATTACTATACCCATATATTATCCTTACAAATCATTTTAAAATTTCCGTTATTGCTTCAGTCAATTACCTAACTTTTATGTAAAAAAATGGGTGTTTTTGGAAGTGCAAACAATTATGTGTCCACTCTTTGGTGCAGGAGTTCAAAAGTTCCCAGCCACGAGCTACAGATTTGTGGATGTTAGAGATGTTGCGTTTGCACACGTGCAAGCCCTTGAGGTTCCTTCAGCTGAAGGTCGATATTGTTTAGTTGGAAAAGCTGTGCACAATTATGAGGTTCCGAGGATTCTGCATCATCTTTTCCCTACATTAATCCTTGCTGAAATGTAAGTCTTTTATCATTGGCAATGCAAGAAATGCAATTATTATTGATTCAATGACCAGCAACAACTCTGTTTGGACTACGTAGTTATGATTTATTTTCGCATATTGAGCTAAGTTGCTTCATGTTTCACTGGGTTCTCATTTTGTCCAATTATATCTCCATCTATTTAAGTAACATTACATTATTCCTTCAAGATATGCTACTTATATCAGAACCATATCACAATCACTGGCGTAAGGTTGATTAGTAGAGTAGACCTAACAAGGAAGTGTTGATTGGCAATGACTGATCTTATAATCTTGAGGTTCACGTATCCTTTGTCATATGATTAATGTTTTAAGAATCCATCTTAGATAATCTAATGAAGAAAAACTTATAGGTGGTTTGAAATAAATTATGATACTCTGGCTAAGTAGGATGGACTGAAAGAAGTGGTTGCTAAATCGACCCTCCTTTATTTAGAAGTAGCTTCACTTTATAAGGCGGAAGAAAGAGATCAATGATGGGACTTGAACCCTGGTCACGAGTATCCAACTTCAAGTGTTTGATCGATTGATTACTGTTACAAGGAGGTAGAGGCTAATGTATGGCTCCTTTTGTTGTTATTGTTTAACATAACAGAAGCGAAGACGAGAAAGTTGTACCAATGCATCATGTATCCCAGGAGAGAGCCAAGAGTTTGGGTGTCGAGTTCATGGCTCTAGAGGACAGTCTTCGGGACACTATCGAAAGCTTGAAGGAGATGAAATTGATTGCCGTCTAGAATATTATGTTATACATCAAAGTCCCTAATTCTTATGTATTGAGGTTGCACTTGGGATTGAAAATATTCATTGTACAGTTTATTTATTGGTTAAACAAAAGTATCTTCATTTTTTGCTGTTTTTCCAGATGAACGTGAATTACTGCAAAGATATCCATAGAAATCTTTATTAGCCAAAGTATTACTATCTAACACTCAACGTTGTTTGATGTCTTGGCAAATTGGAGAGGCATTGGGCCAAAAATGGTCAAGGTTGTATAGTCGTCTAGGTCATCTCGCAGCTTTGCCCCATATGAGGTTCGAGTGGTGAGTTTTGTTGGATAACTTGTTATTCCATAAACGCAAATTGATAAATTGAAGCATACATCAAACATGCAATATAAGGAAAATAGAAGAACAGATGAAATATAATAATTTTATTATTCAACACCTGAACACAAATACAAATAAGGCGCACTTGACCTGTGATTCGGTATTGGACAGAATAAGAAGGAAAAGATTATCGTCGAGACACGGTAATCCGCTTTCTTTAAGACAATATTGACCCCATATGGGCAAATTGCTTTCAGGATACAACGACGATCGTAGTCGAACTCAGAACCGCGATGTAGAGAGAATCTTGTAAGAACGAACTAGAGAGAGAGAGATAATCGGGTAGGGTGTTTTTCGCTGTGTCCCATCTCTACATAAGCTACGGTATTTATAGGCTCTGGGGAAACTCGAAACCTAAAGGGAAAAGGGAAAGAAATAATTATATAATTTCTTTCTTGGAGGAGAAAGACTCAATATTCGAAATATTTTCTTTATTTTCCAATTAAGATATTTTCCTTTTAATAGTATTTGACCACGCGTTTATTTTCGAAAAAAATATTCGGAAATATATTATTCTGTTAACTAAATATTACGAAAATAAATTTTCCAAAACTATATAATTCAGAAAATTTTTATTTCCAATTAAAGTTTGGAAACTTAGTTGAGAAGTCTTATGGGCCAATGCGGCAAAAAGTTACGGGCTTCCGGCCCACCAATTTCTGCAGCATTCGCGACCCGCACGTCATGCTGGCGCGCCCATATCTTTCATACTAAACTTAGAGTTTAACATGTCTTTGGTACTCTTAACCATCTTATCATTACTCCACACAATGAGTATGTCATCAACATACAAATATAGGATCATATATCCTTCATTCGTAGTTTTTACGTAGATGCACTTATCGCACTCATTTATTTTGTAGTCATTTGCTATCATGGCATCATCAAACTTTTTATGCCACTGCTTGGGAGCTTGCTTTAATCCATAAAGTGATTGCACCAACTTGCAGACTTTCCGTTCCTGTCCAGGAGATACACAACCCTCAGGTTGTTCCATGTAGATCTCTTCCTCTAGATCTCCATTTAGAAAAGTTGTCTTCACGTCCATTTGATGTATTTCAAGGCCTCTCAAGGCGGCGATTACAAGTATTATGTTATTCTCGACACAGGAGAATATGTATCAAAGTAATCAAATCCTTCTTTATGTTTATAACCTTTTATAACCAGTCTGGCCTTGTACTTGTCTATTGTTCCATCTGCTTTCATTTTTCGTTTGAAAATCCACTTTGAACCTAGTGGTTTAATTCTCGGAGGAAGTTCTACTAATTCCCACGTGTGGTTCTGTAAGATGAACTCAATCTCACTTTGAATAGTCTCTTTCAATAAAGGGCTTTCTAGCATACTCACAGCTTTCTTGTAAGTCTGAGGTTATGCCTCAACCATATAGGTTAAGAAGTCTGGACCGAAGGATTTTTTCATCATTTCCCTTTTGCTTCTTCTCAGTTCTACTTCTTTCTCATCACCAGCCTTAACATTCGGTTGACTGTCCAGATGAAGTTATATTGCCTTAACTTCTTGTTGTAGGTCTACTACCTCAACTTCTTGTTGCAGGTCTACTGCCTCAACTTCTTGTTGCAAGTCTTCACTGGTTTCAAACTCAGTTTCTAATGCTCGTTTGGATACTGAACCGACTTTACTTCTTTTACATGGAAATTCATGTTCAAAGAATGAATCGTTCTTTGATTCCATTATCGTGTTCTTTTGTATTTTAGGATTCCTTGAATTATGTACTATGAACCGATATGCATTGATATGTGAAGCATATCCAATAAAATGCAATCCACCGTCTTTGGACCTATTTTCATTTTCTTAGACAGTGGAGTCATTACCTTAGCAAGGCACCACCACAACACCACATTTTAAGGTAATTATAGAAAGGCTTCCTTCCTTTCCATAGTTCATATGGCGTTTTGCCTACCTTCTTACGGGGTATCCTGTTTAACAGGTTATTAGTTGACAATATAACTTCCCCCCACATGTTCTATGACAACCCAGAACTGTATAGCATATCGTTCATCATTTACTTTAAGGTTCGATTCTTACGCTCAATTACTCTGTTTGATTGAGGAGAATATGGAGGCGTTACCTCATGAATGATTTCATGTTTTGAGCAGTACTCACCAAATGAAGCAACATATTCTCCACCATGATCACTCATAACCGTCTTAATCTTTTTATTAAGTTGGTTTTCGACTTCTTGCTTAGAGATAATAAATTTATCAATAGCTTCGTCCTTACTCTGTAGTAAGTATACATAGCAAATTTATAGTGGTCATCAATGAAGGTAATGAAGAATTTATTTTCTTCTCGTGTTTGAACAAATTTCAAATCACACAAATCAATATGTATTAAGTCAAGGGTTTCGTTATTTCCTTGCACAGTGTGAAAGGAATTCCTTATTAATTTTGATTCTACACAAGTTTCACATTTATGTGTATGATCGATTTGGAATTTAGGGATGTGTTCCATTCTTATTAATCTACGCAACGCTTCGTAGTTAACGTGTCCAAGTCTGTCATACCATATAGAACAGGACTCAATGATATAAGCAGAAGAAACATATTTCTTAGTATTATTCATTACATTGGACTTACAAGAGATATCTGTTGATTTCAAAGCTCAGAAGACTAAAACTAGAATCTTGAATGAGGAAATGCAGTGTTTATTCAAGCAATTAAGTGGCTGTATATATAGCCGTACATGGAAACAAATAACAGACTCACTATAAAAATGGAAGTGATAAAACTAACTCTATCATTCCTAAAGACTAGGACTTATTATAGCAAGAAAATAGAAATGGTAAAACCCATTACCAAACTGTTGAGAAATAATAGCTAACATTCCCTCCTTTAAGCTAAAACATCCTTCTTTTTCTAGCTTACTTCTGATGCATCAATCATTCCAAGCATGCCCCGAAGCTTCTCAAACTGCTCAAGCTTAATTGGTTTTGTCATCAAGTCTGCAACTTGCTCTTGAGTACTGCAATATCTTAACTCCACAACTCCATCATTCACCAAATCTCTCAAGAAATGAAATTTTACGCCAATATGCTTGCTTTTCCCATGAAAAACCGGATTCTTGGACAGTTGAATGGCAGAACTATTATCACACTGAATAATTGTACCTTCATTTTCTTCTACTCCAATGTGTTTTAGAATCCTCTTGAGCCATATGCACTGGCAAGCACAGAGAGCTGCTGCAATGTATTCAGCTTCAGTGGTCGATAAAGCCACTACTGGTTGTTTTTTCGAAGACCATGACACAGCTCCAGATCCTATCTTGAACACATATCCAGATGTACTTTTTCTATCATCAAGATCACCAGCATATCCACTATCTGTAAATGCCATTAAATTCGAACTATCTTCTCCTTTCTTGTAAAAAATGCCCAACTCCGTTGTCCCTCTTAAGTACCTTAGGATCCTTTTTGCTGCTTGCCAATGTGATGTGGTTGGTCTAGACATGTATCTGCTTATGAGACTTACCCCATGCATCAAGTCAGGACGAGTCACAGTTAAGTACATTAGACTGCCAACAACCTGTTTAAACAAAATTGTATCAACTATGACTCCTCCTTCATCTTTTGATATATGCATGCCAGGAACCATTGGATTTTTCACTGCATTGCTACTTGCCATCTCAAACTTTGCCAATACCTCTCGTGCGTACCTTCTCTGGCAGATAAAAATGCCTTTTGAATTTTGCAACACTTCTACTCCAAGAAAGTATTTCATCTTTCCAAGATCAGACATGTCAAACTCCAACATCATCGAGTCTTTAAACTCATTGCACATATTCATATCATTACCAGTGAAGATTAAATCATCTACGTAAAGGCTTATTATCAGAATTTTACCTCCGACTGACTTGGTGAACAAGGTGTGTTCACTGGAGCATTTGTTGAAGCCTTTATGTAGAAAATAAGTCTCAATCTTGTTGAACCATGCCCTAGGCGCCTGTTTGAGACCATATAGAGCTTTCTTCAATTTGTAAACCTTCCCTTCTTCGCCCTTCTTTATGAATCCTTCCGGTTGTTGTACGAACACCTCCTCTTTCAGTTCGCCATGAAGAAAAGCGCTCTTCACGTCGAGCTGAAAAACCTCCCAACCACGTTGTGCGGCCACTGCCAGAATTACTCGAACGGTGTCAAGTCTCGCAACCGGTGCAAATACTTCAACATAATCCACGCCATAACGTTGCGCATAACCTTTAGCTACCAATCGTGCCTTGTACTTTTCAACATCTCCTTTTTCATTAAGTTTGGTCTTAAAGACCCACTTAACTCCAATAGATTTAGCACCTTTGGGCAAATCTGTCAACTCCCATGTTTGATTCTTCTCTATGGCTTCAATTTCAGTTGACATTGCATCTCTCCACTTTTTCACCTTTACAGCTTCCTCAAAAAAAAATGGATCATCACTTGTTGCCGACATCATTGCTAGCATGTCATCTTCTTCTGATAACCCTTCACCCGTTTCATAGTCAGCCATCCAGACCGGTTGTTTTCTGACTCTAGAGGCCCTTCCTTCAACATCATCAACTTGAGGATTATTAGAGTTGTTGGCGCCTGAAACATCCTCAATGCCTCCATTGTTGTCAACATGGACTTCATCGTCGTCAATATGAACTTCATAATATTCTAATATATCTTCCTCCAAGGCTTCTTCAGTGTCATCCCAGTCCCAACTTTCATTTTCTTCAAATACAACATCTCTGCTGACGATGATCTTCTTAGTGGCAGGATCATAGAGTCTATAAGCTTTGGACTCATCACTCACCCCTAAGAATACACACCTTTTGCTCTTGGGATCCAGCTTGCTCCTCTTCTGGTCTGGGATGTGAGCATGAGCAATGCAACCAAAGACTCTAAAATAATCCACTGCTGGCCTTATACCGCTCCATGCTTCTTCTGGAGTTTTCCCATTCACTGCCGCAGTTATGCTTCTATTTTGAATATGCACGCACCATCTTACAGCTTCAGCCCAAAACATTTTTGGAACGTTCTTCTCAGCTAGCATTGAACGTACTGTGTCCATAATTGTTCTGTTCTTCCTTTCCGCCACTCCGTTTTGTTGTGGGGTATATGCTGCTGTTAATTGTCTGCTTACACCTTGTTCTTGGCAAAATTCTCCAAATTCATTAGAGTTAAACTCGCCTCCTCTATCTGTTCTCAAACAGATAATAGGCGAACCTGCCTCTTTCTCAACACAAACTTTAAACCTCTTAAAAGAAATAAAAGCTTCTGTTTTTTCTTTCAAGAAGTAAACCCAAGTTTTGCGTGAAAAATCATCAATAAAACTTATGAAATACCGTTTGTCTCCATTGGAAGCTGGTTTGATAGGTCCGCATAAGTCAGAATGCACCAGTTGAAGAGGTTGTGATGATTTCCACGAACTCCACTTTGGTATTGATTCCCTGTGTTGTTTACCAACCAAGCAAGCTTCACATAACTTCTCTGGAACTTTGAGTAATGGTAAGCCATCCACCATCTTTTTATGTGCAAGTGTCTTCAACCCTTGATAATTTAAGTGGCCAAAGCGATGATGCCACAAGTTTGACTCCTTTTCAGATGAAACTTCAGCTTGCAGACACATTGAAGTGTTTTTAGGTACCATACTAGCTAACAGAAAAAACATTCTGTTGCCACTCATGTTAGTCTGCATAATTAACCCCCGTCTAGGATGATACACCTTACAAGTTCCTTGTTGAATCAGGATGGCTAAATCTTTCTCTTGAAGTTGTCCTATGCTCAGCAAGTTATTCTTTAATTCAGGTATATAGTACACATCTGAAAATACCTGAACAATGCCATTTAATTGAAGTCGTACACTTCCCTTAGCCACCACCGCCATTCTAGTGTCATTGCCAAGCTTCACCATTTGCCGAAATCCTTCTTCCATGTTAGTGAACCATTCTTTGTTTCCAGTCATATGATTGGAACACCCTGAGTCAAGAAACCATACTTCTTCTCGTTTAGCCTGATGACATTCGACATAAGACATCAAAAGTAGCTCCTCTTCCTCTTCAAGCTCAGCATAGTTGGCATTCTTCTCTGGATCAGGACACTCATATTGATAGTGTCCCAATTTATGGCAATTGAAACATTCTATGGTGGCTTTGTTATAAAACACCCTTCCTCTTCCTCGGCCTCGACCTCCTCGGAATGAACTTCTTCCTCTTCCTCTTCCTCTCCATGGCTTATCATCATAAGCAATTCTTAATACCTGCTCTTCTTCTTGGTTTCCTTGCATTCTATGTTCTTGCACAAGGAGACTTCCATGAAGCTCATCAATGGTTAAGGTATCTAGATTATTTGACTCCTCAATACAACATACAACATAATTAAATTTGGGAGTCAAAGATCGTAGAACCTTACCCACCACCGTACTTTGTTGCAAGGTTTCGCCATACATTTTCATCTTGTTCACGATTGTGAGAGTTCGTGCAAGAAAACTATCAATCTTTTCTCCTTCCTTCATATTCAGCAATTCAAATTCCTTCCTCAATGCTTGTAGCTGTGCTCTTGTCGAGAATGGTTTCAATAACTTCTCTGTCAATTGATTGGAACAGAAAGTTTTTGACTTTTAGATCCTTAAGCTTAGCTTCTTCAACACACTTCTTCTGCGCCTCACTTGCCGCTGAGGTCCCGATTGGTTGTGTCGGGATTCCTTCGTCCACCAGAGTCCACATCTCCTTGCTTCTCAAGAAATTTTCCATCAACATCGACCAATGATCGTAATGACCATCAAATTTCGGGACCACGTAACTCTCTGTAGTAGTCATACTTCACTCACTCTTGCACTCCTATTCAGGCTAGCTTCGAAGCTCTGATACCAAATGTTGATTTCAAAGCTCAGAAGACTAAAACTAGAATCTTGAATGAGGAAATGCAGTGTTTATTCAAGCAATTAAGTGGCTGTATATATAGCCGTACATGGAAACAAATAACAGACTCACTATAAAAATGGAAGTGATAAAACTAACTCTATCATTCCTAAAGACTAGGACTTATTATAGCAAGAAAATAGAAATGGTAAAACCCATTACCAAACTGTTGAGAAATAATAGCTAACAATATCATTAAATTTCCACAACTCATTGGAAATATAACCCCTTCCCACATACATCACATATTTGCTTAAAACAAATTTCCCAACGTCGAAGACCACCTTGAAGCCATGTGCATCGATGAGGCTCTATGAAACAAGGTTCTTGCGAATGTCAAGCACATAGAGGACGTTTCGCAGAGTTAGTTCCTTTCCTGACGTCATCTTGGCCCAATTTTTGACCAAGGCTCACCCCTAAACATGTTAACTTAAACGTTCAACACTTATTTGACATTTCCGTTAATTTTTTTGGATTTGCACAGACGGTATAAATTTGAACATACATGAAGAAATATTCTTACAAAAATAATGTGAGAAGAGAGTTTGTGCCAAAAAAAACACAAAGAATAAAAACTTTTTGCAATCTTACCTAAAGTTAACAGCGTAAATTTTGGTGTGAAATGAGTATTTACAAGAGATTATCCTGGCATCTTTATGTATAAATAGATATCACTTATTTATTGTTTATATTTCAATCATCCTTCACTTTAAATGGGTCAACCATGAGCATCATCGGTTAGTTGGTTATGTTATAATGCTTCTTTCGTCCTATAAAGATTAAAGAGAGAGCAATGAGGTGTAGTGGAATGGGAAAGGTGGTGTGCGTCACCGGAGCGTCCGGTTACATCGCGTCTTGTCTCGTGAAGCTCCTGCTCCACCATGGTTACACTGTCAAAGCTACTGTCCGAGACCCTCGTCAGTTTTTCAATTTGGGTATTGCTCATGCTTTGTGTTTTGTGCAACCAGGTGATCCTAACTTGGTTGCACTTGATGGGGCTAAGGAAAGACTTCATTTGTACAATGCTGATACAAGGTTGTTTTGATTCTGTGGTTGAGGGTTGTCATGGGGTTTTCCATACAGCTTCTCCTGTAGCCATCTCCCCCTCCAACCCTCAGGTTTTGTGCTCTTTGACCCAAACATTCAAAAATCCATCACCTCAGTCCTCACCTACTTTGCAAATAGTTATTTAAATCTCATTTACATGCCCTGTTATCATTGACTGTGTATCATGTGGAAGTTTATGCAATTGACACTAACGCCTCTGACAGCAGATGTAGTCATTGATGAGACTTGGTTCTCTGATCCCCCTTTTTGTGAAGAACAAAAGGTCCGTCTCTCTTATTAGTTTCTCATTTGTCATGCAATTCAAGATTCTTCATGTTAGAAACTGAAAGTGATATTTTGCATATAACATCGAAGGTAAAATGATTAAGATGTTTGTAATAAGTGGCGGGTACATGATAGCTTAATGCAGTAGTCTTTGTTCATATCCAATAAAGGATCTCTCTCATTCAAATTATACACTCATCAAGTTTCTAATCTTGTTCAGCTCTGGTATGTACTTTCAAAAACCTTAGCTGAGGAGGCTGCCCTGCAATTTCCAAAAGAGAATGAGATCGATTTGGTCACAATGAACCCGGGGCTTGTGATTGGTCCTCTCTCACAACCAACACTCAACTTATCTGTTGAGGTGATTACAGATCTCAAAAAAGGTACTCCTTATAAACTTAATGAATCATTACCGTCGGTTGTCTTCCCAAATTATTCGAATTTGTTCTTGTTTTGCTCACATGCTCTCCATTCTTTGATCCCTTGAATGAAAAGATAATTTGTTTTTCTTTTTAAGGTGAAATAGTTAAATATCAAGAAGAGAACGTTTTTGTATTTGGCTTTCTTTTGCTTCCCTCTTGGAAGCTTCAGTTAGTTCCATCAATAAAATCTCTCTTTTTGCCGATCAAAAAAAGAAAGAAGAGAATGTTTCAATTTAGCTTCTTTAGCAGCCCTTGGAAACCATTTCTTGTTCAGGCACATAAAATGTTTCATTTGATTATTGGGATGCAAAGTGATACGCTTTTTTGGTGAAGGAATTCAAACATTCTCTGGCTCGAGTTGCAGATATGTTGATGTTAGGGACGTCGCATATGCACATCTACTGGCTTTTGAGAATCCTTCAGCAACCGGGAGATATTTGTTAGTTGGAAGAGCTGCTCACCATTCTGAGGTTTTGAGTATCTTACATCAACTTTTCCCCACACTAATCTCTCCTAAAATGTGAGTTACTGTAATTCTCAATACATTGAATTTCCGAATAGTTCTAATCAGAAGAAGCAGCTGAAGTTCATTTGCTTCATAATTCATAATGTTTTCAGTTTTTGCAAAATCCAACTCCTCGTGGTAAAGTAGTTATCATCTCAGAGTTGGTCTATGTTTTTGGATAATTTGGACAAAAAGTAAGAGTAGGGATCTGCATGAATTTGGGGCAGAGAAGTTGCAGATACATCAAAACATTTACCTCACTGGTCATAAAATGCTGCCTGCCTGCAAGGAAGCAAGGCTCCTTTTGTAAATGAGTACTTGTATGTTCGCATTCTCGATAGAAATGTTTCGGCATGAACAGTTCTTGCCCTTCGAACCAACATACCAGATATCAAAAGGAGAAAGCAGAAATTTTGGGTATCAGCTACACTCTAGAAGTTAGTCTCCAAAACACCATTGAAAGCTTGAAGGATAAGAAAATGCTTATAACATCAGAACTTGCAGATCCAGTTTTTTTCTTGAATAAATAATAAAGTTAAGCAAAAATTTGGAGATGGCCGCCAGGCAATTTACCTGACTTTAGCAGTTATTATGCAAAAAATCAGTCAAATAAGATATTATGCCAAGTATAAAATGGCACTTGTAATATCATACATAAACTTCTGTATTTAACTATAAATAAAACCATATTGTTTGTCAAAAATGAAATAGTCTAGGGCTCAGCTAAATATGATTGCTTTACAACTCATAACAATATAAACTTGTTCTACGAATTAAAGCCTGTTATATTTCAGCAGATGTGTAACAATACAAACTTGTTCTGCAAATTAAAGCCTGTTATATTTCAGCAGATACGTATAAAGCATGTATTTTTTTCTTGGTAACCCATAGTCGCCAGAGTGCATTGCTGATGGAAGAATTATCTTCTGCCCACCTCTTGTGAATTTGCAACATCATCCACAATACTTCACTCTTGTGACTTTTGCTCTATCCCATCCATAACTTCAATACTTTATCCTTTCCACCAGAGACCACCTTCTCACCATCTGGACTCCAATCAACAGCAAATACCTATTGGAAATAACATCAGATATGGAGAATTAGATACTCTCTTGTCAATCTAAACTACATATATCTTAAAAGTAATTTGTTCTGTGAACAAACCTCGTCCGCATGGCCTGGAAGATCTTGTTTTAACTTTAGTGTCCGGATGTCCCAAACCTAGGTAGGTAGTTAAAACATTGCAATGGAATTAAGACAATATATCTTCATTCAGATATGTCACTTGGAAATGGTTAGCATTTAATCAACGGGTCTAATAGTATACCTTTAATGTAGAGTCCTTGCTCCCGCTTAAAAGGAGCCTACTATCTGCAGACCAGCTGTAGCACAATATGAAACGTAAGAAACTAGTGGTAGAACAAAACAAACATAATGGGGATAAATAAGCCATTAAGGCAATCCACACCTGATCTGGTAAACAGGCCCAACATGGCCTCTGAAAACGGCAACGAATTTCCCTGTGGTACCATTCCATAGCTTGACAGACTTATCAAATGACGCACTCGCCACCCATTGCCCATCAGGGGAGAAATAAACATGGTTTACAAGCTGCAAGTGACAATTTCAGTGATAATATATATTAAAGATTACCATCACAAGACTAATTAAGTGGGTCTGAACATTACTTATACTGTTGGCTACAGTAGCAGGGTAACATAAGCAGCCCACAATAAAGATGTGCAAATCAAAATACAGAAATTAAACTTTTCAGTACTAGTGCACTCTACTAAAGGAGATCAGATATGTGCAAATGAAACATCTTCACTGTTAAGGAATCGACCAGAGTTGTGCATTGTAAGCATTATCTTTGAAGAACTTTTGAAACAGGTTACATATATCGGGCCGGGGCTTCAAAATTGAAGGCCAGTCTAGTAAGTTGGGTTTGATTCTTGCATTCACTTTTCTAATCCTATTCAATGTGGAACTCTATACTTTAATCATCTTTAATGGAGACAAGACAAACAAAATTTCTTATTTTCTGATCATCTGCATGACATTTACAAAATTCAGAACCAGGCAGGCAAAGAGGCAGTTCAAGTGTTCACCTATTAAAGATTGAGAGTTTGTGTGTATGACCATATCAAGCCATACATGGAACTAGGTCCTGTTTGGTTTTTAGGATGGGCGGGCATGCATAGAAGTACCTCAAGTATTAAAAGGAAGTAAGATGAATGCCGGATAAGATCCTTCCCATCCAGTTAGGTTGGATGCACCATCTCTTGTTGTGAGAGGAAAGCAAGTTGCACTTCCAACAAACAAATAATAAGCAGAAAATTGGACTATTTTATAATCTATACCTGTTGATGACCTGTCATGCGAGCTTTAGGGTGTTTGCTGACAGCTGGTTCCCAAAGAAACATAGTGAAGTCATCAGATCCTGAAACTAATCTTTCTGGGGCATTGCCTTTCATTTTATTGTACCTCTGCAAGGCAGCCTGTTTATTGATCCAATTAAACCGAGTTATGAAGGGGTGATCAAAAAGAAGTATATACACAATATGGTCATATATTCAGGAAGCCTCTGCAGTAGAAGAGAAATAAAACCAGCAGAAAGTAAATAAGTTGGTTGTGTGGAAAATAATAATCTCCAGCTACCCACAAAATACAGTGTTCAATTAGCTTTATGGAAAAACATCGAAAATTGCTCATGCAAACAGAGTGAGACCTCAGAGTTAAATTACGCACTATACTGCTTCAGACTTATTTTCATTTTCCCAAGGGCATGCTATAAAGAAACAAAATGAAAATAAAACTAAAACTTAAAATCAGATGACACAGGTTAGGACTTACATCAAAAAATATATATTAAAATAAGTAGCTCTGAAGTTTGAACAATTACTAAACTAGGTAAACTGCCATGCTATGAGAGAACATAAGTTAGTGAAAAAAAATTTTGATCAGCAAAGAAAGATGCATAGAAAAAATCTTGAAACAAGGAGAAAAAGAATAAGAGAGACCCAAAAAAAAACCCAGCAAAACCTATTATATGTATAAGTTAGTGAAACTTAAGTTCTCAATATGCACAATTGAGAAGTACACAAAGGAAAAAAGAAGAAACAACACCAAACAATGGGTAGATAGATTCAGTATTCCAAATACTCAAGAGAACATGATCAAAAGAGCTAATGTAAGGACCAGACTGACATGACAAACACACTTACTTCTTTCATTTCTTCTGGAGAGGAATATTTTTTTCCAGTGTGATCAAAAGCCCCGGTGCGCAGAACATACTCCGTGCTCAAAGCAAGGGAGTTAACCCAGTGACCATGACCCTAAAATGAAAGCCATACATAAAAACTGACAGTTTTGGATGAAGAGAAAGAGCACATCATAATAGTTATTGAGATCCTAGATCATGGACCAGAATTCTTTAAGCAAGGATGTAATGTAAGTAAATTTGAACAGGAGCAATCTTTCACATTAACCACAAGAGTGATTAGAAATGAAACACGAGTATATGGATGATGGATCATTATAAAAACAAGAGTCTATCAATAAATAACTCATTCACCAACTTTAGCACTTTACTCCATAGTCAACAAAAGATCATGCAGCTCAAACTCTGAAAATATACATGCATTCTTAAATCAGATTTAGACCTCAACATCATTAAAAGCTTATGCAACTACTATGCTTTGCCCAGAATGTAGAACAATTCAACAAGCCTTAGCTGGGAGACAAAATGTAACCTTAAATCAGATTTCATGATGAACAACTATTCATCTATCAACATAACATCTTGACTGTATGGGGAAAAGGAGTTAAATCAGGGTAATGAACCAACCACGCTACATAATGCATCATTTATGCATGGGCTGCTCTTAACAGCATACCAAAGTGTCTTACCGTATTATGGGGAGGTCCCGATACCACAGTGGGCTTAAGCATATTTAAGGAGGAAAAGTAACTCGAAAGTCCAGATAGTAAAACACACAGAAACCAAAAAAAATTGATACAGTGACAGCTTATGGCCATACAATCCTGGGAGCTGCAAGAGTAACTGCTTACCTTCAATTCACGAATAAGCTTTCCTTGTGTAGTTTCCCACATTTTAATGGTGCAATCCTGGGAGCTGCAACAGTTCAGATGAAAGTACTAGTAAGCAATAGGGAAATGGAGCAAACTAAAGTTTGGATTGTTATTGCTACTGTAAGTTAACATAAATACTGAAACAGGTATGTATTCAAAATAATTAGGTACGAGAACTAACAGAAATCTGAGATGCCCTAAATATGTTACACATTGCCAACATTTTTGTTCTTTCATCAAGAATATCAATGGATAGTACAATTATAAACTTGGCAAATATAATCCATACTAGTCAAAATTCATGCAGAGAATTCCACTCTAGAAACCTCCTATACAATAACCAGGTCATGAATTTTTAGACACGTAATGATCCAACAACTGTATAGCTATTTTTTTCACAATGCAAGGATGGTTACTTGATCTTGTAACAGCACACACAACTCAAGAACTAGAGCTCATCTGAAACACCAACTATCACTAATGAGTTTCTGTCCATTAACAAAAAAGTATAATCTTTCGAACTTCATGGCATTAATTAATAGGTAAATATGAACAACCCATTGGACATACATTTAAAAACTAAAACATAAGATAGGATGACCTTGAAAGATAAAAAAATGAGATTTATGCAACTGGCCCGCTCAGGAATCGAGGCTCTGTTGAGTGGAGTAGAGAAGATAACATGAGATCTTATACTATTGCAAAACCAAGTATATTCATATTATTGGATTAATAGAACCAGTAGTTTCCAGAGTAAACTATGGGGTTTATTGTTGTAGAAGGGAGGAAAGGTTTATGCATAAACTTCTATTCAATAACCATAAATCATCAGAAGAAACACGGGTGGATTAAGAAATAAGTCATCATGATCAGTACAAAAATGTACCATGTTTACATATTTTCATCTTCAACCATCATAAGAAAAATAATTAATCTACTAAGTAATGCATCATAGTCAAAACCAAAAATTACATACCCTGTATAAATCACGCCATCTCCTCCCCATTTTACACAAGTTACTGCAAGGGTGTGTCCACTAAGACAAATTACTGATTTCCTCAATGAAACATCCCATATACGGGCATCACCATCTTTGCTTGCACTTACAAACCGGCGACAAGGAGCATTCAGGTGAGCTGGTTCCCATGAGATTGCAGTGATCCATTTTTTATGACCCTAAGACACGGCATGTTGAAAGTATTAGTTTGAAAGCATTTGTCAGATTAAAGAACATAATATCAACTATTAATTCACCAAACATAGTAACCAACTTTGTGTAGCTACTGATATAAAAAAAACTGGATGGAAGCATAAGGAGTGAATGAGACAAAAATACATATATTAGCATATTTTGTTACTAACCAAGTCCAGTAGCACTTTTCATTGTAATAAAGAGAATCACATTCTGAAAGCAATATGTTTGTGATTAATGATTATAGGGTCAAGCGATATCAAACAAATGTCATAAATACAAACACATATCCCATGTTGCTATTACCATGAACAGAAGGTAGAGAAATTGGTCATATGAAAAAAGAGATGGGGTTCTCTATAATATTCACAATTCAGAACTTGAATGTTTTGTTGACAGGTTAGAAGATAGGGAAAAGTACGGATAGCTATCCCCAACTAAACGTCTTTTCCGCGTAGACATCCCCAACGAAAATTTGAGTCAGTCAGCTACACCGAGGTATCGAAGATTCCTACCCGTTAAATATTTGAATGGAAAATGTTAATTTTGAAAGTAAAAAAATAAAAATGCCCAACTAGAAATCAAATTTTCAGACCTAAAAATTTAATTTTAAAATTGGAATAATCAAGAAAAATAATTTTAAAATTCTATTTTTAGGTATGAAAAGTAGATTTTTAATCAAAGGGCATTTTCATCTTTTCACTTCCAAAATTAATATTTTCCATCCAAAAACTTAACGATGGGAATTTCTGATACCTCAGTGTAGCTCACTGGCCCAAATTTTTGTTGGGAATGGCTACGTGGAAAAGATGGAAAGATGTTTAGTTGGGGATAGCTATCCGTACTTTTCCCTAGAAGATATGTAACATTAAAAAGACATGAATTCCAAATCATATAAGATTTGACAGAGATATAGGAGATCATTTTGCTTTTTTGTACTAATACGAACGACTTTTTAAGTTTTCAAAAACTGAAATGAGGTATAGTCAATTTGACAAAGGCATCAAAACTACAAAAAGATTAGGGACATGAAAACACTAAGACCGAGCTCTTCACATTCTCCGGAAGCATGTCAAAACAAGACTAATCAATCAAATAATAATATCAACTAACCCTCATTCAAGTCTGAAAACTTACCACTAGTGGAATCCCAGATGGCTTTCCGGTCTGTGGATCCCAACATTGAAGTTCACCAGACTTGCTTCCACTTACTAAATACTTACCATCTGGTGACCACGCAATACAAAGAACCCAATTCTTGTGTCCTGAATAGGATAAGGTCTAGTATTATCAAAAATAGAGAAACAAAGACAGTACCCATACACTAGAACTTGTATTGATGGATATGGAAAAGGCAGTTATATATCTGTTCATGAAAAGATGCATATGGCATGTGATTCTAATAAATAATTGCATAGTATACTTCTTGACAGTATCTATGGAATTGGCATCCTAAGATTCTGCTCATCACATAAGAATTTGAATTCTAACCTGTGCATGTAAACATTGGCGTCTGAGTATGGAGGTCCCACAGTCGAACTGTGGTATCACCTGAACCACTTGCCAACTGTTGGCTGTCAGGACTAAATGCAACAGAAAGAACAGCTTCTGTATGACCTGAAGTGATGGAGGACATTGGAATATGTAAAAGTATTACGAGAATCCTACCAATAATAGACATATAGCATTTATAAACAATTTATACATAACAAAAATAATACTAATTAAGGTTAAGCACACATAAAAGTATAATTGCATCAAACTTACAAGTGTGTGTTACAATGACATTAAAGGTCAAAAGATTTAGATGAAGGTGTACCATGCCTGCTTTTCAATAGTTGGTAATGCAACTTTGAGTATTAAGAAATGTTCATATCATCCTATTTAGGTAATACTTGTACCACTTCTACCATGCAACTAAAATGTATAAAACATAATCACGAGAATAAACATCAACATATTGTCACCAGACAACAAAAGCAACTATGGTACACACAATGCTATATCTCACAACACCCAGCAACAAGATAGCCAAGCAATATTCCAATCCCACTCTAAGCAAAGCAAAGAAAAGAAAACAAACTCAAAAATAGAATCGAGTATGACAGTTTGTTATCCGGAAAATGTCTAATCATAGGATTTCTTGGGATATTGTAGCAGGTTCTCGTACTTTGACCATTCACACCATTAAAATTTATGATGTAAAAATAAACTAAATTTCATACCTGAAATTGTTGCCGAACAACGATTGACAGGACGGATTCGAAAGACAGCTTGTGGCTGATAAACTATGGGCAATACCTTCTCCACAGAAACTGCAAATTACCACACCCGACAAATGAATGAGCCAAACCAGATTAAAATATGCATGATATCATAATAATTAATAAATTCTGTCAAACCTTTGTGTTTCTGCAAATATGTTTCAAGTGCCACAACAAGCTCCTGGTCTGATATGTAGAAAGAATATGGAAGCTTCTCCTCCTAAACAAATCATACAGGCAGAGTTGGCATTGTGTACCATACATAGCTACAGAAACAATCCTCTAAACCTTATTCACTACTAGGGCAACAAAAGTAACTTTCTAATTGATCAAAAACCACAATTTTTTAAAGGAAAACATATTGGAACATGTTGGGTACACAAAAGGTCAATCTCTAACACTGGCACTCTGCAAACCCTAAAAGCCAATCAGTATTGTACTTAAAACTAGGAAGGAAATCAAAATGTGAGGAAAAATGACACACAAAGGGCTGTTTGAAGTAATCATTTTTACTCTGAGAGAGAATCACATCAAAGCAAATTTGTTACTTACAAAATGCTTGACCAAATAATACGCTTAACAGAAGTCTCATTATTCGTAAATTGAAACCCATATGAGGAACATACGCACAAAAAAGTAGTAGTTTGTATCATTGAAAATCTACAGGTCCTGCGGAAATCAATAAAACAAGTCCTAATTTCCCCTGAAATTTCTGAAGCAGCACAAGAGAGCACCAAAAGGCAAGGAAGTAATTACGTTATTGAGGAGCTTATTGACGATTTGCTGAAGCTGTTGAGGGCCTGCGTTCTGCGGAAGGTAGATAGGAGGCCCAAGCGTAGTGCCTTCAGGGTCGGCCAATTGGCACATCACGTTGTTCACCGTCTCTCTCGGCACTCCGTCAACCTCCATTACTGCTCTCTTTGCTGCTCAACACACTTTCGGGGCAATGCCAATTGCACTGCTACTTTAGGGTAAGAGTCGTAGGGTTCTGCTTAGGGTTTTACGGGTAAGAACTCAATACCTCAAAACCTTGGGGTTCTTTTTGCAAATTAAAGAATTATAACTTGTTTGCAGTGTTTTGGATATCTCTGAATCTGATACCGGCTGATATATCTGAATTTTCAAGTCTTCCGAGACAAACACCATGTATCGGTAGAAATACCGATTAACCTAAAAAAATTTAAATTAATTTCGGTTTAATTCAATCCAAATCAATTAATTTTGGTCTATTTTGATTTTAATTAATTAATTCTGATCTACTTCTGTTTAAATTCATTAATTTCAGTTTAATTCGGTCCAAATTGACTTTATACTGCAAATCGCAATTTATATCAGGGAAAATTGTAAAAAGTCTCTATCCACTGTCTTTTATTTTCACAAACTCTCTCTTCATTGTAGTTTGGCAACAACTCTTCTTCACTCATGCTCATTTTTGCAAAATTTCTTCATTGCTCATGTTTATTTTTGCATCGTTTATGCAAATCCGTGAAAATTAATGCAAGTGTCGCTTAAGTGTTAACTCAAACGTGCTTAAAAATAGGCACTTTGGCAGTGGAAACGGAACCGGGACCAGAGAACCGGGAACCGTGGGTAACGATTCTGGTTCTTAAAATGAAGAACCGTTGAGTCTGATCTGATTCGATTCTTGACCGGTTTGGCCCGATTTTTGATCCATGTCCATCCCTAAACATGCTAACTTAAACGTCCAACATTTAATTGATATTTTTATTAATTTTTACGGATTTACACGGACGGTGCAAATTTGAACATGCATGAAGGAGAGTTTTTGAAAAAATACAATAAAATGAGAGTTTGTGCAAAAAAACACAGTTTAAGGAGATTTTTTGCAATTTTTCCTTTATATTACGAGTATCTAACTTGATAATTATTTTACATTGTGTCGTGGATTGTGATTAAATTTTTTTTAGAAAAAAATAGTGATTATTAGCAACGTTGAAGTTAAAAATAATTAAATATCATTCATTTTGTATTTAATTAACAATAAATATGAGTTTATATATATATTACAAAAAGTGTTTTGTAGCAATCTTAATGTGATATCTCAAGTTTGTCAAATCTTATCTTTTGTCAACAGGTCAATATATCACCGCAATCTGAGACAACCTTCTTAATTTGGTTGAAAGAAGTTTATCAAGCACATCTAATAAAGATAATCAAAGTATTTTAATTTGGTTTCAGATATATGATTTCTGAGACTCTTTACGTTACCAAACATTTCAAGTTATCTCACCATGTTAACTCTTTTGAAAATTATGTGAACTTTTTCTAGAATTGTTGAAAATACCCTTATATTGAAAATATTAAAACATAATGTTTTATAAAATAAATTATAACAAGTTGATTTTAGTATAAAAGATTTCAAAAAATGATGATTCAAAAAAAACTTCATTTCAAATATTTTTTAAAAAGAATAATAATATTAGAATCAGTTTTTTCATTATTTTTCATAAAAAAAATATTTTTTAAAAAACAAGTTAAAAATATATATTTAAATATATTAGATATTTTAGTCATTTTAAAAAAAGTTAACGGAGTGGGGTAAATTGATACGTAACTTAAGTGACCTCACAAATCGCATTCATCTTTAGAGAGATTTAAATAAGAATTTTGCGTACCTGGAAGGAGTATTAAAAAAATGGGGTATTGACTATTGAGTAATAAAGTAATCTTTTTACTGGGCTTCTTTCAATTTGCTAGAAATTTATTTTAGAACTAAAAAATAAGTCACTATTTTATATTTTATGTTACAATAGTGATTGCTCTCTTGAGGTCGTGAAAAGCCTATGTTACCGCTTCATTGCACCTAAACTTACTTTCTTGAGTTGTTCAGTCATTGGCCATGACAATTCACTATGTAATTTCATAAATTTTTGGTAATCTCCGGTTAGCCCTAGAAATCTTCGTAACTAGAATATTGTGGGGTTCTGGCCAGTTCACCATGTCTTATTCCTTAGACTGATCAACTGCCACTCCATCTGCTGAGATCACATGACCCATGTAATCCAGTTTCCCTCGAGAAAATAAACATTTTATGTGATTAGCACATAGCTAATGTTGGGACAAAAGTTTTAGCATACTGTCAAGTAGCGAGGATGTTCGCTCAATTATTGCAATATACCAAAATATCGTTGAAAAATAATGAGACAAATTTATCGTAGTAGTGACAGAGTACTTCATTCATTAATGATTGAAAAGTGGCTAGTGCATTGGTGAAACTGAAAGACATTATCAAGAACTCGTATTGGCCGTTTATAGGCACGAAATGTGATCTTGGGCTCATCATCTACCTTGACAAGTATACGATGATATCCTAATTTGGAGTCGAGTTTTGAGAAGTTTATAGTCTCATAGATCTAATAAGAAGTTACTCAATGGTTGAAATCGGAAATTTATTTGGCACTGTTTCCAAATTCAATGCCCTATAGTCACGCAAAACCGCAAAAATCCATCCTTTTTCAAACCAACAAAGCCAAACTAAAGAATAGTCTAGTGTTGGGTTGTATAATTTCAGTTGTTAACATTTCTTTTACCAACAACTCGATGGCGTCCTTCGATATTTGTGGGAATCTTTAAGGGCAGACATTTACCGGTGTTGAGGCTTCACGTAAGATGATTGCACGATCTCGGTCGAGAGACAGAGGAAGGGTATTTATCATTTCAAAAATCAGTTAAGACTGTTGTAGTGTTTCGACTATTATGGTTAGTGTTTCTACAGTGGCAAGATCCCTAGCTCAACCAATGTGCATGCTCCTTCGCGCCTAATGATTCACATTATAGCCTTGAGCGAGGCTTTAGTCTTATGCATTGCTGGATCTCCCTTACGATGTATTTTGTTGCCCCCAACGGTAAATCTCATTAAGTTTGCCTTCTAGTTGATACGAGTGTCTCCCAGAGTTTCCAACCACTGATATCACAATAATAAATATGAAATTCTCAATGTCAAGAGCAAAAAGTCCTCAATTATCTTTAGACCTTGTAGGTTTAATGTGACTCCATGACAGATCCTATGAGTTTGAGTTCATCGTCCATCCTATTTCAACTACACATGGGATCGTCTTGGCAACATGTGGTGTAGATTCTCGATGATATATGATCGGATGAAGTTATATGTTGTGTTGTTGTCGATTAAAACTACCATCGGTTAGTTCCCGATGTGCCCTCCCAACATTATTATTTTGGGGGGTGTTAGTCCATTCACAAAGCTGAGGGATACCTCCACATTTTTGGTTTCTAGCTAAACCTCATGTACCCCTGCCTCTTTTGATTTAATGTCGCTATTAGCTTCTCTTACTTCAACCAGAGGGTGGTCCTGTAATAGTAATAGTTTAAGTTCTTTCTTTTTACATCGGCAACCCGGAGTGTATTGATCATTTCCCTTTTAACATAACCCCTTGGCATTTTTATGTTGTAACTCTGCCACTGATAATCTACGAAAATGCGGTTCTTCCATGCAACTGGTCTGGCGTGGTTGAACTGGGCGTGTGAATGGAGTTCCAGTTTTGGCCCCATAGGTACGAATGGGTAGAGGTGATGTTGTGATAATAGTTTAGTATCAACCTTGCGGGCTAGTTCTATTGAATGCTCGAGCCCTGTTGGCGCAAGGATGGTAACTTCTGAGCCAATATCTAATTTTAACTCATTGAAAAGGCAGATTCTAATACATGCTCGCTTATTCCTTCTAGTGACAAGGTAGTCATTCGAGCTTCTTACAATATTCACACATTGTCTCTTCTTGTTTCAAAGCAAGGAATCCTGTAGGCAGTGCCTAAAATCTCTAAATCATTCGTCTCTTTAAATCTACTCAACTTATAAACGACCTAAGACGATTCTTCTATTGAATCCATATCAATGCTTTACCGACAAAACTCATGAAATTTGTTTCACCACATTTAACATCCGGTAGGTGGTGTATTGCAAAGTATCGTTCAACCTTTAAAATTCACCGGTCATATTGTCTCCATTAAATACGGAAAGTTTGATCCGTCGAGGTCTAATATCCCATGTGGGATTCGGAGTAGGAGAGTAATTTCTCTTCTCGGTCGATCCCTGTCGGGCCTCCCAATTTGGCCACTGTCGCCCTTAGGTCCGCGCCTCGTCGCGTGCCCGCATACATGGTTGTAAATGTAGCGTGATGCTAGTATGGCGGTCATGGGCATTCGGGGATATGACAGGGCCATGCCAAATTTAAATTTTTGCATGATATTTAATATAAGGTCTCATTTCCTTATGAATTCTTGGTTGAGTGAAAATTCTGTTCATGAGTTCTTGGTTGAGTGATTAAGGCCCACCATCATCTTCTTACTCTTTCTTGAATAGGTGATGCGAATGGGCCGTGCATCATTCATCTACTCCTCTCTCTTGCTATTAATGCAAGTCTCGTGTGCATGAAAAACATACAATTCGAGAGCTTGCTCCAAGCATTCTTTCCTCGTTTATTTTCTAAGTATTGCTGCCATGTTTCTCATTCGAGTCTTGATTTTTATTAACTAACATTCAATTGCATTTTTAGTCATCCAATTTCATATAATTTTCCCAACAAACATTTATATTTTATAAGTGACAAACCTTATATGCATGATTTTTTTTTGAAAAAACAATTATAAATGTAGCCTGTTGTGAAGAATAAGCGCACAAATACCGACAACAAGAACAAAACGAGATAAGTTACCCACACCATCTACACAAGAATAGTTGAAATGAAATGATAGATTGTGAATAAAAAGCCTTTTTGAGCAGTACAGTTTTATAAACTAGAATCAAATATGCCCCTTCTCTAACCCCAATTAACACCCTTTTACATGTATAAAAACCTCTAGCCAATTCCAGATGATCAAGATCTCTGAGCTTCCCAAGCTTGCGAGTATGCCTAATTTTCTCCCTTGTTCTGCATTTTGATTAAGGCGGCTTGAACCAAATTCTGGTTCAGGCCCTTGCTATGGTTTTTGTCAGTTTCATCAGCGGGTCCATTTAGTCATAAGATGGCTTCTTGAATGCCGCTAAGGAAATTTTGCCGGGGAATATCGCATTTATGCAGACCCGAGACAGTTTCTGTCTGCGACAACGTTAATGATTCCGTCAATGCCAATAAGGGTTGTAGCAAAAGTGACTGACTTTCCTCATCCTTCATTTCTTCCAGCACAGCCTTACTAGTGTCTATGCCTGTTGTTTATGAAAAACAGAATGTATCTAGTTAGTAGTTAGTGTAGTACATAACACTTGATTTTACCATATCTTAACACTCATTCATCCTAAAATGAATGTTCTGCCTCAATTTATATATCCCAAAATGAATGCTACTTTCTTTGCCAGGAAGCTAATTATGCATGAAATAACATAATATCCTCCATATTTATTAGTTATCACAATCATTTGGTTACTGAATATGATATTTTGGAAACATAAAGTATGTACCTGCAAGATATCCACCATGGACATAGCCATTAAATCTTTCGCTTGTGTGTTCACCAGTAAAGAATACACGTCCTACTGGGGCCTGAAAACATGCCAACAGAAAACATCCAATTTTTACGTTAAATCATAATTTAAAGTTTCTAACTGAGTGTGGTCATTCTCAGATATGCTTTCACATCTGAGGAAGACTTATATGAGCAAGATTTTTATTTTTGTACCACAGATTGCTAAAACATGATTGTTGCAAAGAACCCGGAATCAGAATATAGACCTCACACATTGCCTCTATACGAACACATGGTTCCATTTTCAAGCCAGCAAAACAAATTGGAAAGTAACAAAAACTCATTTACATTTGCAAGTGAAAATTGACAAAAGTATATGAAATAGAAGGTCATAGGTAAAGACTATTAACCTTGATATCTTGAAACACTTGAAGATTAGAGATGATGGGGTAGTTGCTGTAGCTGCCACTCTGGAACCGATTGTTCCACCAGCGGGGTACAAGTATATCTGTGGCAGTAGGTATGTTGGGCCCAAACATGTCCCTAAGCACATCCATAGCTTCTTTCAACGTCTCTTCGTCACATTGAGCTTCCACACGTTTAGATTCCCCGTTTGTTAACGTTACAACCAAAATATTGGACCCAGGGTACGCATTCTCCATGTGCTGATGACATAGCAACAGATCAGAATCCAGCTCAGATGAGTTCAGCGATAGACAAAAGGATACAATGTTATCAACACAATATTATGATTATCAGTATACTTAGTCACAACATCAGTTCAGAATCTACAATTGGTTTCATTATGCACCTAACTGATAGAGACATTGAGATCCCACGATGCCTCTGCAATGGGCCACGTGAAGACATTATAATACTCATTCCTCCCCTCGACATGTAAAAGGAATTTTCTTAAAATATCATGGATGTGAAAAAATGATTATAATGAAGAGTACTAATCTCTCCGGAAGTACAAAACAATGGGCGAAATAGAGACTGGTTTCCATAGCGCAACTAAGATTGCCACCCATACAAACACCAAATACACTACAGAAGGATAGTCAAAACTAATACTGCAAATGATTGTCTCCTGCATGAGCATTATAACTTTTATCTGATTTTGCAAGAGGTAGCCTATGCTGACTGTCAAAACATGCGCCATACTGAACACATTCAGTTTAAATACGAGTAGCGAAGTGATCTTTTAGATGGATCTATAACAAGAAAGTGATACCAAACTGTCTGCTATGCCAAAGTAAAGAGCACATTGTTTTAATCTATTACAGTGTTTGCTAGTGGCAATAGCAATAAAAGGTGCTATAATTCTTTATGTTTAATACTAGATCATTCTTATGCAAACATGAACTTGTGCATAAGCAAAATCAAATATCAAAGTTATGAGCAACCCCCATCCATTTTACTATTGAGTTTGTGATGTAATTTAGCTAATAGCTGGCATAGGCTGGAGAAAGTCTAAAATAATAATCTACACATGAGCTTTACTAGAAATGATCGGCTATCAAGGTTGTCCTAATCTATATCATGAAATTCAATATATTGCACAAGCATTATCATGCAGTGATTATGATGTATTTGTCTTCATGTTTGAGTATTAGCGGCTAGGAAAGGAAGTACTCTAATATCATATATCAATTGTAGAACTAAACAAATTTCTTTCGCAATGCACACTCAACCATGACATGATATGATAGTAATAATTGATGAGTTAATAGTTTATCATCTATTAATGACACAATCTAGTAATTCAACCACCATTTAATGTTTGTCTAAATAAAAACCAATAAAATAGCCATCAATAGTTCCAGACAATCGTGGTGGGAGGCTAATAGCTGGCAACAATAAAATAAAGACATATACATTAAAAAACAGGTCTAACCTGCCAAAATGTGTAGTAACCTCTCCGTTCGTGGGCATAGATGAAGAACTCTTTTCCTGGCGCACAGGACCAGAACTTATACGGAAACTTCAAGAAAATCTTCGTATACACCATCACATCACATTTCTGTATGGCTTCCGTTTTCCACACCTGAGCGATAATTGTTAATTAGTCTCACAAAGTAAAATAGGTAACCTTTCCTAGGCTCAAGGGCCACAAAGTAATAAGCATGATGAACTTGAAATTTAAATATCAATTGCGGAGTCAGCTATGAGATGATCTAAGCATTTTTTAAATTTGCATAGCCTCATTGTTCAAAGCCAGCAAAGCACTTGCACTACATGTGACATACAAGTTCAAGTAGACATACAAATAACTAAACTGCAACATAGTTCTTCCAATATTTCTGTAGTATTTGTATATTGCATATTCAGCAACATAATCTCATATGCCAAAAAATATATGATGAACTAAAGTTTCAGCAGATTCAGTTGCTCATACTGAGAACCCTCACCATAGAGTACAGTTTGTGGGTTACAATCTTACAGCAGTGTGGTGAAGTTTTTGAAGAAATTCCACTACCACAATACTATATTGATACATGAAGACACCTCGAAATTCCCTGTCATGAGTGATGATACTAGTCAAGCCTATTAAATATGATAGCTAGCCTTCCATGAATGCTGACCTCTTCAAATTAATTGTTATTGAATACAGTGGGCCACTTCCCCACAAATCAAGCAAAGGAATTGCAGATTCCCATATCAGTAATTGTAATACTACTAACAACAGATAACAGTGAACAGTGCCCAAATAAGATGATGACAAAATTTTCCAAGCTAAGATAGTTCTAGAGAGAACTTGTGCAAATACTTGTAGTGGACACAGAATAAATGAAAGAGAAGAGGAGACGTACGGGTAAGGGAGGCCTGAAGGATATGAGGTCACTTTGGAGAACTCCAATGCTAACGGACAAAATCACATACTTGGCTTCATAAACGCAGCCATCCTCGGCTGTCACCAAAACGCCGTTTTTCGAGTTATGTAATTCCCTAACAACCTGCCACAAATCAATGCTTAAAATCATCACCAGTCACCATAAAACACAGAACTCAAAATAATTCATTATGTAGATTAGGATGGAGGCAACAACCGGCCTAATGATTCCCAAAAGTCAAACCAAAAATATCCGTGCAACCAGGAATTCAGAAATGTAAGAGTGTAAATATTTATTGGAGAATCTGTGGGGTTTAGGGGAGGTACCCACTGGCCACTTGACAGACCCATTCCTGTAGTTTATAGGAGGTTGCTGAAAATCAATGATTTACAGCAAACAGAGTTTTGGTTTAGGTGGGGTTTAGATCAAAGTGGCAGCTGAGAGAATGACTAATTAAATGAAGAAAGTGACAACTTTTAATTTCCTTTCTTGACAGGGTATCTGGAGGGAAAGCTCCCACCCACTAATGATCCCCAAAAAACCCGTACAAGTTTTCACTCCATAGTCTCACGCCATCAACTTTACCTGATAACTACCAAGTCTCCAACTTGTCACTTAAATGAAGAAAATGACAATTCACTTCCTTTTTGTCCTTTGGTTTTTGCTATGTATGTTTGTCTAATGAGAACACTTTTCTCATTCATCAAATACTTATTCATGGATAACTTTACTTATTCAATTCTTCAAAGATTTGTGTGGGTCAAGTAATAGCCAAAGTGGAGGGGTCCTCCGTCTTGCAATCTAAAATTGCTAGTGCTGCCCTATGAGCACTGAAAATGGTCAAAAGGCCCCATCTTTGAGGTTGACCCGTTAGTTTCTCTTGGTTTCAAATAAGGCCACAATCATTACTACAGCAATTGGGGAAAATGAGAGTGAGAAGTTTAACAGGTAAAGTCAACAAGAGTTCATGAAAGTTCAAAAATCCTCAACTCTAGTCTACAAGATACATATTCATTTGCTCAGAACAAATGAATCAAAACAGCTAAACAGACAAACAGGATTAAGTTAACAATTCTCTTTCTATTCTTTGATTATAACTCCAAAATACTAAAAGGGAGAAGTTTACTATCTTGGTTATGAAATTGATGATGATAAGTAGGTAGGCACTATTTTCAAATTATAAAAGACAAAACTAATATAGACTATACCAGCTATCAGTGATCATAAGGTTCTACAAACACAAATATCTAGAACAAAAAAATAAAGAAAAACTCCACACATCAACATCCATGTCTCTATTAAAAATATTAGATAAGCAAATGCACTAAATGAATCATAGAAAGGATGGAGAAGGGTTGACTCCATTCCAGGCTCCAGCCGAGAAAAATCAAGATACTATAGTCATAATAAAAATAAGATATGAACAGCTATCAGAAAACGTCATTATCTGGAAACTACAAAAGGTGGGTCAAATTGATCTCAACCAAGAAATAGAGAAAGAAGTAAGTGCATGCAAACAAACTACAATATCATCTACTGTATTATTTTGTTTTCATCTCATGATTGGTTCATTATTTTAAATTTTGAGATTTCTCACCTTGTTGAGCTTGAGACGACTGTCCAATATTTTACCCTCTGATGTGGAGAGAAAATCTTTGGCCATCTCATATAGCAAATGCTCGTACCCTCTTTCGTCTGCAACCAGAAATTCTTGGTCTCCGAAGTCCAAATATGTTGAGATGGGCTCAACTTCTGCTCCACCCAACAGACAAACAAAACAAATGTGACTTAATTAAATATTTGGGAATTTTCTGGGGAAACAAACAGAGGGGAGGGTGAGATAAACCAACCTGCCATCTCAAAATCATGCAGAATGAAATCAATGGCGAGCTCTATTGGCGTTCTGGGCCCACTGATTGATCACAAAAGCCACGTGAATACACATTTAATTGAAGAAATACAGGGACAAAATAAGCTTACGACGAGGGTTCGATTGATTTGGAGAAGTCGCCGCCACAGTCTGCGTCCTCTTGCGTTTTGAGCTTCTGAATCGCCGACTCCACCGCTTTCTTGTACGAGTCCGCGGCGATTCCACTCGGGAATATCTTGCCGCTGCCAGAACCAAAACCAAAAGCAGATGTTACAATACATAGGGATTTAGTGAAATGAAATGAAATAGGTAGGTACCTTTGGTCGTAAATGTTGTAGCGAGCATTGGTGTAGTCCGAGAGGCAGGTGCGGAGGGCGGACTCGGCGGCGAGCTCCCACACGGGGTTGGCCTTCTTTCCGCCGACTCCGGCGATCCATCCGGCGCCGACCTCCACCGCCACGCCGCCGAAATCTTCCTTGCGGATCCTCCCGCCGATGCGATCGGACGCCTCCAAGATCAACACGTCTTCCACGCCGTTCTCGGCGAGGATCTTCGCCGCGGAGATGCCTTAATTAATTTCAAAATCAAACGATTAGACTAATAAATATGATCTGAAACTGAAATGATGAGGGAGGTATGTACCGGAGATTCCGGCGCCGATGATGATGACGGAGGCCGATTGTGATTCCATTGTTGCGTTTGGGTGTGAGGTGAGAATGAATGAGAAGAGAGGAATTAGCGGGAGGCGGTTTATATAGTTATGAGGGGGTGAATTGTGGGCCCAGACTGTGCAGGTGGAGATCACCTATCGCTCGGGTAAATTTAGCGGAGACCACTCTCAATTATTTTACCCATTTCTATTTTTGATTCACGCGTTATTTTCGATGTTTTATTTTGTGTTTCTGTGGGTGGTAAATTGGGAAACTTGATTATTATTTTTGTGGAGGGTGACGAAGTAACTTCACTCTTTATAGCAAGCACACGGTTTCAATGTATTTTTTTAACATTCCGTTCCATATTTTTTGTTTCTAATCCTTTTTCCCTTGGAGTCCTTTTATTTATTACATTTTTATTTGTTAGTATTACTTATACATGTTTCTAAGGGGATACCTTAACAATTGAGATTCATATTTCTGATTAAGAGTTCGTAAATTCAAATTTGTTAAAAAGGACGGGGAGGGTTCCTGAGGGCTGAGGCTGATTGAGCTTTCAGTGTAAGGAGAATTAGAGAGGGAGGTAAGAGTTAGGTAGAAGACAAGGTTACAATAGTCATTTTATAAGTTGTTTTTAATTATGTTTATATTTTATTTGAAAAGATATATGTGCCCTTAAAGAAAAAGTTTCACATGCTACTCAGTTGAGTTAATTTCATATTCATTAAACAATAGTAACATTTGGAAATTAGACAATATTATGAAGTTTTTAAATATCACTAATATTAAATTTAATGAAAGTTATTTTAAGTGTACTGCGGTTATATGAGAATTATGTATGATTGAGCATAATTATATGTAATTATCATAAAATAATAATTAAGCTGAAAACATCATCAATTGACTTGTAAAGGAGTCATTGGTCATTACATTTACGATTAACTAGTTGTTAAAACCATCCGGGATGATTTTAGATAGGTCACCTATAAAGTTTGGATCTCACATAGATCACAAAATTTTTATTTCTGAGGTCACCAAAACGGTACTTTTTCTCACTTCGTTAGTTTTTTGATTTTTTTTAAAAAACTTATGAAATGACCAAAATAACTTCGCAATCAATAATTGAACTAGTTTCGTTAAATAAACTGCAATTGAACTGGTTCATTTGGTCTAACTTGAAACTAACCCGGTTCAGCCAAAAAGAGCGCCAAACCGGGTGATGGAGCGTGTCTCAAACACTATCACCTCACCAAAAAAAGCTCCAAGCTCCAAGCACCAACAAGAGTTTCGTGGCTGGACCTCAATAGTCATGGCTGCGCTAGTGAAATTGTTTCCGACGATGTTTATTGTCTCAACCGTCCCAACTGTGTTGTCAATTAGGTATTGCATTTCATGTTTCTTGATTGTTAGTGTGAAGCCATTGTAATATCACTCAACAAGCATCCAAATTTCTTACCTAACTTTTTTACTTTGAAAAAAAACCAAAAAAACCCAAATCAAAGAAGGTGTGCAAACACTCTCTGTCGCCGAGCAGTCCACCATAGAGAACGTCGCCGAGAACAAGCTCACCAACGCATCCATCACCGTTAAGGTCTAACCACGAAGCTCTTGTCGGTTCTTGGAGCTTTTTCGGGCGAGGTGGACGTGTCCGGAACACACTCCATCACTCGGTTTGGCCCTCTTTTTGGCTGGAACTGATTAACTTTGGGTTAGAGCAAATGAATCGGTTCAATTTTAGTTTGATTCAATTGAACTAGTTTAATTATTGATTGCAATGGTATTTTGTTCATTTCATAAGTTTCTAGAAAAACATTAAAAAAAAAAACTAACAGAGTGAGACAAAAACATGTTTCGGTGACCTTAGAAAATAAATTAAGAACTTGGTGATCTATATGGGAATCAAAAAATTTCCGCTGAACTATATATGAAATTATCCAAAAATATTATATAACTTTTTATTCAAATGAAATGTGCTTCCGATATATCAATTGACAAAAGTAATTTCCCTCCGCTTCGAGCTGTCTCGAGATACCCTCTACAGCTCGGCCCAGCGTCGTGCCTTGCCCAATCCCCAGTCCAATAGAAGAAAGCCTTATGCTGGTCCTGGGCCATGTCTCGATTGATTACTTAGTTTGTTATTCACCTTTTTTGAAACTGAACTAAAAAGGGAGATTTTATGTCGCGTTACCGAGGACCTCTTTTTTTCTAAAGGGACGAGTTTTGTCTTTAAGCATTCTAGTAGTTAGTCCCGGTAAATCCCCAAGTCGACGTAAGTCAGATTTCTGATCCAACCAAAAATTCTTTTCTTTTTTTTACTTGAGCATTATATTCTATTTTTCTTTCTTCTTTATAACCTAAATCTGTCGGCTTTCTTGTTGTTGCTACGTTTAATAGTTGGCATGATTTTTTAGCACAAAAGTAAGAAGTCGAGCAACATGTTACATGACATGTGGAGCAACTTGTTACGAGCCGCAGATTAGGAAAGTCTGAAGCTTTCCTATTTCAATGAAGCTTGGAGCGAAAGAAGAAAGGCGCCACGAAGACTTGGAGCGCAAGAGAGTAACGTCGACAAGTCAAGCGACTTCCAGCTGGCAGTTACACGTCAGCAAAAGGCGGCAACTATACTTGCCTGATTTATTCAGGAAGTCAGAACATGCAAGACGACTTCCAGCTGTCGTGGAAGGCGGCAACAACTTGCCTGAATTTCCTGTTCCTGATCCGAGAAGGATTAGGAATGTGCGCTGCTATAAAAAGCCCTTGGCTTCCCATTAGCAGTATCCATTCTTGTTCTAAATTGCAAGATTTCTCAGAGCTCTTAACCGTGCACCATCGGCGTGTTGAGAGGCTGATTAAGATTCATTAGAACGGATTTTCGCTCCGATCAAACATCAAGTCGCGAAGACTGAAGTGTTTGGATCGGTTAGGGTTTTTGTTTGTGATTGAAGATTCACAGCTCCGTCCAAGAAGACAACGACACCGAGCATGGACTTGCTCGAAGAGTGGAATTGTGGGAATCTCAAAGACAGGGGGAGAGGCTCCGGGTCGAGGTGATTCACGGTGAGATCTATAGTAGCTTAGGACAATAGCTTGTGTGATAGCTAGTTGGTGCTTGAAGTTGTACTATTGACTACATATAGTGAAGAACCTTTCCACTGGCAAAGTTCCCCCAGACGTAGGTGCGGAGTCACCGAACTGGGTAATCATCTCTGGTGTCGTGATTATTATCTGTCTATTACATTGCTTACTGATTCCACAAGAAGTCGATACACAAGTTAAAGACTTTGTGTTCGACTTCCTGACTCGGCTACGATTCAGAATTTCAATTGGTATCAGAGGAGGCACCTTAATCTCTTAGGTGATTTTCCTGCAAAATTCTGAGTAGCTAATATGGATTCAAAGGAAGGAGGATCTGTTAATCGTCCGCCGGTACTCGACGGAACAAACTATGGATATTGGAAAGCACGGATGTGTGCTTTCCTGAAGTCCCTCGACATCAAAACCTGGAAGTCTATCATCAATGGATGGGAGGAACCTTACTATGCTGATGCTCATGGAAATCAAACCAGCATCAAACCAGAAAAGGAGTGGAGCATGGAAGAAGATGAAGCTGCCCTAGGTAATTCTCGTGCACTCAATGCTATCTTTAATGGAGTAGACAAGAATGTGTTTCGACTCATCAACACATGCACAAGTGCCAAAATTGCCTGGGACACACTTGCGGTTGCTTACGAGGGTACTTCAAAAGTCAAAGAGCAGAAGTTACAGTACCTCACGACTAACTTTGAGGCTCTGACCATGAATGACGACGAGACTATCGCGGAATTTAATGTGCGCATCAAGGATCTGGCCAATGAATCATATTCACTTGGCAAGCCTATGACCGATGAAGACTTGGTCAGAAAAACGCTGAGAGCTCTAAGTCCCAGATTCAAGATGAAGATCACCGCTATCGAAGAAGTCCATGACTTGAAGACACTGAAGTTTGATGAGCTCATGGGCTCACTAATGACTTTCGAGCTCTCCCTACCTCTTATCGAGAAGAAACATAAAGGTGTGGCTTTTAAAAGTTCTAATCAGAAGAACTCAACGCACTCTGAGTCGGATAGTGACATTGAAGAAACTATCGCCATGCTGGCCAAAAACTACAACAAAGTCATGAAAAGATTTGGCCAGATGACAGGAAGAAAATTCACCCGAGAAGTCAGAGACAAGCCACAGCACAAGTTTCAGAAGCTCGACAACACAGCTAACGATGGAGGACGAGGAGAACGATCAGGTAAAGGAGCACAGTGCTTTAAGTGTGAGGGGTATGGACATATGCAGAGAGAATGTCCCAACTTCTTACAGAAACAGAAGAAGGGATTCATTGCCTCTCTAACTGACGATGAAGATGAGGAAGACAGTGACCTTGAGCATACAAGTAACTATGTGGCTTTCACTTCCTCCACAATAGATCAACCTGCTGAAAGCTCAAAGAAGTATGACTCTGATGATGAGCTATCTGATGAGACTCTCAACAACGCTTACAACGAATGGTATGTCAAGTGGCTTGAAGACTCTCAGGTAATCGAAAAACAGAACGCTCTCATTCTTACTCTTAATGAAGACAAGTCAAGACTTCTTGAGACGACTATTGATCTCAAAAAGGAAGTTGCTCGACTAAAAGGCGAGTTAGAGCAGGTCACCAAGTCTGTAAAGATGATGAATCCAAGTACTGACACTCTGGACCAAATACTTTCGATCGGGAAACCATCAAGGAATATGGAAGGTCTTGGATATTCGAAAGAAGCCTCATCATCGCACACCATCTTCGTTCCTCAGAAGTCTGTCTCCCAGAAGTCTCGCCAGAAGTCGCCTAACTTCACGGCTGACCAAGCGACCAAAAATCCTTCTACCCTGGCCGTGTCAAAAACCCAGAACGAAAGACATAACTGGGTTTGTCATCACTGTGGACGAAGAGGACATATTCGACCCTTCTGCTATCAGCTATATGGAAAGAGCTCGGTCAAGAAAAGGACCACCATCAAGAAAAGCCAACCTTGGAAGGAATGGCGAGTTAAAGAGGTTAACTATCGAGCTAACATCGCGTACACCGCTTTAAAGGCTTCAACCAGCAACGATTGGTACTTCGATAGTGGATCCTCTCGACATATGACGGGTAATAGCTCTTTCCTAGTCACTTTAATACCATGCACAAATAGCTTCGTCACTTTTGGAGATGGAGTAAAAGCTAGAGTGCTCGGGAAAGGAAAACTCAATCTTCCCAATTCTCCATGTCTGAAAGAAGCTCTGCTAGTAGAAGGCCTCACAGCAAATCTCATCAGCATAAGTCAAATATGTGATTTAAATCTGGATGTCCACTTCACTCGTGACAAGTGCTCGGTCAAAGACGAACAACAAAAGGAAGTCATGATAGGCCACATGTCCCTAAACAATTGTTATCTATGGTCTCCAACAGTTAGTACCTTGCAAACCAAGTGTCTTTTATCCAAAGCTCAAGAGACAAAACTATGGCATCAAAAACTTGGTCACATCAATTTGAGGAGCATGCAAAAGATACTCTCTGAAAAAGCGATCATTGGAGTTCCCAACCTCAAGATCATTGAAGGAAAAATCTGTGGAGAATGCCAGATTGGGAAACAAGTCAAGACGTCGCACAAGAAGGTACAACATCTTACTGCTTCTCGTGTTCTAGAACTTCTTCATGTTGACCTTATGGGAC
Organism: Geranium rotundifolium; assembly: GCA_963920655.1. Lineage (NCBI taxonomy): Eukaryota > Viridiplantae > Streptophyta > Magnoliopsida > Geraniales > Geraniaceae > Geranium > Geranium rotundifolium. The sequence continues at coordinate 9,427,801 of OY987314.1, forward strand.
CAATGCAAGTAGAAAGTCTAGGAGGGAAGAAGTACATATTTGTATGTGTAGACGACTTCTCGAGGTACACATGGGTAGACTTTATTCGAGAGAAGTCAGATACCTTCTCAGTCTTTGAAGCCTTATGTCGAAGAGTTCAACGAGAAAAGGGAGAAGTCATTGGGAAAGTCGTCCGACTTCGGAGCGATCATGGAAAGGAGTTTGAAAACATCAGCTTCGCAAACTTTTGTGATGCTGAAGGAATTACCCACGAATTTTCTGCTCCCATCACTCCTCAGCAAAACGGGATCGTTGAAAGAAAGAATCGCACTCTTCAAGAGATGGCAAGAGTCATGATGTTAGCCAAAGACATCCCGCAGCACTTCTGGGCTGAAGCTTTGAATACGGCATGCCATATTCATAATAGAGTGACTCTTCGCCCTGGAACTTCGCTCACTCTTTATGAAATATGGAGGGGGAGAAAGCCGAATGTCAAATACTTCCATGTCTTTGGAGAAGTCAGACCAGAAGTCAAGGACGATGAGCGCAACAAAGAGTCTGATGACGAAAGCCAAATCATCCCGGATGAAGAGGCAACTCCCACAAGGCAAAGAGCTCCGTCAAGAAGAATTCAGAAGTATCATCCACCCCAGGATGTGATTGGAGACATTAATGAGGGAGTTCGAACTCGACAAAAGGCATCTCTTGACCACCAAGAACTGATAGGTAACATGTGCTTTATTTCCAAAATTGAGCCAAAGAATATACAAGAGGCCATCAATGATGAATACTGGGTCTGCGCAATGCAAGAAGAGTTGGTTCAGTTTGCAAGGAATGAAGTCTAAGAACTTGTACCCAAACCTGACAATGTCAATATCATTGGGACAAAATGGATATTCAAAAACAAGTCTGACGAGCAAGGAAACATCACTCGAAACAAAGCGAGACAGATGGCTCAAGGGTACACACAAGTCGAAGGAGTCGACTTTGAAGAAACCTTTGCTCCGGTAGCCAGACTGGAAGTCATACGACTTTTTCTCGGCATCACATGTCATCTGCGCTTCAAACTCTATCAGATGGATGTAAAGAGTGCCTTTCTCAATGAAAATCTGAACGAAGAAGTTTATGTAGCCCAACCAAAGGGATTCGAAGACCATGACTCTCCATACCATGTCTACAAGCTAAAGAAAGCTCTCTACGGTCTCAAACAAGCTCCACGAGCATGGTATGAACGTCTTACCCAATTCCTTGTACAGAATGGCTATATTCGAGGGGGAGTAGACAAAACTCTCTTTGTGAAGAAGGAAGGAATGACATCATGATTGCTCAAATATATGTCGACAACATTGTATTTGGAGGGAAGTCAGACAAGATGGTGGAACGCTTCGTCCAACACATGCAGTCTAAATTTGAGATGAGTATGGTCGGTGAGCTCACATATTTCCTAGGCTTCCAAATCAAGCAGATGACAGATGGAATATTTATCTCCCAGAGCAAATACGCAAAGAACATTGTCAAGAAGTTCGGGTTAGAAAAGGCTTCGCACAAGAGGACTCCGATTGCCACACATGACAAGTGCACAAAGGACGAGATGGGAGAATCAGTTGATCAAAGTCTCTATCGAAGCATAATAGGAAGTCTCCTCTATCTAACAGCAAGTCGACCCGACATCGCTTATTCTGTGGGAGTCTGTGCTAGATATCAAGCCAATCCAAAAGTCAGTCACTTGGCTCATGCAAAGAGGATCATAAGGTACATCTCGGGAACCTCTGAATTAGGTTTACTATATTCCTTTGATACCTCTCCTACTCTGTTGGATATTGTGATGCTGACTGGGCGGGAAGCACACCAGATCGAAGAAGCACCTCTGGAGGTTGTTTTTACCTGGGGAACAACCTTGTATCATGGTTCAGCAAAAAGTAAAATTGTATTGCTTTATCTACTGCTGAGTCCGAATATATTGCAGCTGGAAGTAGCTGTACTCAGCTTCTTTGGATGAAACAAATGTTGGCAGAGTATGGAGTCAAGCAAGAAGTCATGACTTTGTTCTGTGACAACATCAGTGCAATCAACATCTCAAAAAACCCAATACAACATAGCAAGACAAAGCATATTGACATCAGGCACCACTTTATTCGAGAGCTTGTAGAAGACAAGAAAATAAAGCTCGAATACCTACCCACTGAGAAACAAGTCGCAGACATATTTACAAAGGCGTTAGATGCCAAAAGGTTTGAAAGTCTGAGGTCAACCCTCGGACTTTGCTGTCTAGAATAGTCATAAGTCAAGCAAGAAGAGGAAGAGCTTTTAGTTGATTTTACTCTTTCTCTCGATCAGGACCAAACAGGGTCCACAAAATCAAGCTGGGCCCAAAACCTTTTATCAAAAGCCCGTTAGTCTTTTTTGAATTTTGAGAATGATTACAATCTGACAATCCATCTATTAGAAATCATTCTGTTCAACTCCCACAGACTCTGCACCTCCTCCACCATTTGAAATTGCTAGGGTTTCTCAGATCAAAAGTTCAGCAAAGAATCTGCTCACTCTCCACAAAGAACAAATCCTAGCTAAATGGTTGGTACTCGAAGCGGACGAATACCATCTGCCTCAAAAGTACTACGAGCAAAAATGAGGGCGAAAGTTATTGCCAAGAAATTATCAACCTCCAAATCGACAAGAAACAAGCATGGAGTGAGGATCCGAGGGGGAAAAGTCTTAGGGGAAACTTCGGCTGCACCTCAGGAAGTAACAAGTTCACCCCCAATGATCACACCTGAAGACACAATTCCCGTCGTGGAGAAGGACGACAATGTAGTCGATTCTGCAAACGAAGAAAAGGAAGCTTCTCATTCTACTCCGATTCCAACACGAGGTAAATCTGCTATCCTCTCTGAAGAAAACATAGAAGAAAGCCTGCCTGTAGAGGGTTTAGAAACCCTTGTTCCTGAAGTCCACGACACTAGCACCAAGGACCAATCTAGCCCCTCTAAGTCGACACCTGCACCAGAGAAATCTCCTCTAAACGAGGACTTACAGAAAGAAGGAAGTTCCCATGTCGCCCCGAACAGTGATTTAGGGCTTAATGAAAATCCTGAAGCCATTCCAGAAGTCACTGAACCTTTAGAGAAACCTATCAACGTTGAAGAAAGTGTCAACATTGAAACCCTGGAAAAGGAAGAAACTGTGCCCAAAAGGGCTGAGAGAAGGAAGCTACCAACACGAAGGTTGGTTGATGAAGAAGAAGAACCTCAAGTTCAGAGGAGATTGACCCCAAAGAGGAAAGCCACAGGGAAATGAGAAGCTTCGGCGTCCAAACAGCCGAAGAAGTCAAGAAGGAAGTCACTGACTACTGCAGTAACCTCTGTTCGTGAAGAAGAAAAATCTGAAGATGAAGACACCCAGATTGTGCTACCACTGGTTAAGAAGACATTAGGAGGTCACAAACTCCCCAAGAATGTACCTAAGGCGCCTACTGACAACGTCTCTTTCCACTCTGTAGACAATGCCGTTAAATGGCAATATGTCTATCAACGCAAGATCTATCCAGAAAGAGAACTCTCCACAGAAGCACAAGGGATAAATTCGATTGTAGAGCTTATCCGAAGAGCAGGCCTGACCAACACGGTCATAAATATTGGGCCATTCTACCCAACTTTGGTCAAAGAGTTTATTGTCAACCTGTCGAGCGAGTTCGATGAACCTGAAGATGCTGAATACAGAAAGGTGTTTGTTCGGGGAGAATGCTTCGAAATCTCTGCCTCAACCATCAACACCTACCTTGACAGAGATAACCCAGAAGTCACTCCGGAAGTCCCGTACTTGAATAAAGTAGCGGTCAAAATAACTAGAGGACGTAGGAAGGGCTGGCCAGTCAAGGACACCATTGCGGCAACCGAGCTCACAGCAAAATATTCAATTCTCTACCGCATCGGTCTGGCTAATTGGGCACCCTCTACGCATGGGTCAAGCATCAAAACAGAGCTGGCAAAACTCATTTACCAAATAGGTACCCAGTCTTCTATTGACTTTGGCGCTTACGTTATTGACCATCTAGTTAAGCACGCCAAATCATGTGCTATCAAACTTCCGATCGGGTTTCCTTCACTAATCACCGGTATCCTTCTCCAACAATGTCCTCACATTGTTCGAGAATCGGATATTCCGGGTAAGAAGCCACTGCCCCTAGCTATCAATCTCAAGAATTTTGAAGGGAAGCAGTTGAAGGATCTCGGACTTCCTATGGCCAAAACCCCAGGAGCTGGTTCAAGCTCTCGACCCTCAGGACCAATTGGCACTAGGATGGAGGAAGAATTGGTGGAGATGATCACTGATCTAGAGAAGTCAATTGCAATGCTCTCAACTCGCAAAGTCGCCCGTGAAGCCCTTCTAGAAGACCTCCGCTCTGCTGCTACTGCTGAAGAAGATGTTGACGACTCCACGTCGTTTTAAGTAATTCTCTGAAATTTGCTATGATAACTTTGTTCCACACACACTATTAAATTCTCGGGGTTTGTCCGAGTTATTTTCCGCACTATATGACTGTTTTTTTTGGGATATTTGCTCTTGGTTGAGCTGGATTTGAGCTCATGTTTGAGCTGTTTATTTTTGCTCATGGTGTGAGCTGTTTTCTTTTACCCTGCTGTTTAGTCGACCTTGATTATGAGATTGCCTTTGGCAATATTATTAGACAAACAGGGGGAGATAAATGTGATACAACGCCAGAAGCTACGCCTGAAGCTACGCCAGAAGTCGCGCCGAAAGATGTACATAGAAGTCGCCGCTCCAGAAGACGCTCAAGAAGTTAAGCTCCAGAAGCCGCTCAAGAAGTTAAGCTCTAGAAGATAAACTAGAAGCCGCACAAGAAGTCGCATCGGAAGTCACGAAACTTGCTGTGTGCGTAACTGCCTCAAGGTGACGATGATGTGCCTGCTTGGAGTAAAGAAGTCACATCACTTGTTGTGCGTAACTGCCACAAGATAAGTCACTTGCTGTGCGTAACTGTCACAAGATGACGATGGGTTTACAAAAAGGTGTTTGCCTAAAAAATTGCCAAAGGGGGAGATTGTTGCTACGTTTAATAGTTGGCATGATTTTTTAGCACAAAAGTAAGAAGTCGAGCAACATGTTACATGACATGTGGAGCAACTTGTTACGAGCCGCAGATTAGGAAAGTCTGAAGCTTTCCTATTTCAACGAAGCTTGGAGCGAAAGAAGAAAGGAGCCACGAAGACTTGGAGCGCAAGAGAGTAACGTCGACAAGTCAAGCGACTTCCAGCTGGCAGTTACACGTTAGCAAAAGGCGGCAACTATACTTGCCTGATTTATTCAGGAAGTCAGAACAGGCAAGACGACTTCCAGCTGTCGTGGAAGGCGGCAACAACTTGCCTGACTTTCCTGTTCCTGATCCGAGAAGGATTAGGAATGTGCGCTGCTATAAAAAGCCCTTGGCTTCCCATTAGCAGTATCCGTTCTTGTTCTAAATTGCAAGATTTCTCAGAGCTCTTAACCGTGCATCATCGGCGTGTTGAGAGGCTGATTAAGATTCATTAGAACGGATCTTTGCTCCGATCAAACATCAAGTCGAGAAGACTGAAGTGTTTGGATCGGTTAGGGTTTTTGTTTGTGATTAAAGATTCACAACTTCGTCCAAGAAGACAACGACACCAAGCATGGACTTGCTCGAAGAGTGGAATTGAGGGAATCTCAAAGACAGGGGGAGAGGCTCCGGGTCGAGGTGATTCACGGTGAGATCTATAGTAGCTTAGGACAATAGCTTGTGTGATAGCTAGTTGGTGCTTGAAGTTGTACTATTGACTACCTATAGTGAAGAACCTTTCCACTGGCAAAGTGCCCCCAGACGTAGGTGCGGAGTCACCGAACAGGGTAATCATCTCTGATGTCGTGATTATTATCTGTCTATTACTTTGCTTACTGATTCCACAAGAAGTCGATACACAAGTTAAAGACTTTGTGTTCGACTTCCTGACTCGGCTACGATTCAGAATTTCACTTGTACAACAATTATCTTATAAAATAGGCTAAAATAACATATGTCTGTCTCGTCTTTCCGTTGGATTTAAGTTCTAAGCCACTTTTTTCTTTTTAAAATGATTTCTTTATGGGCATTTCAATTGAGATGTCGAAACATAGTATTATTTTTTTTTTCTTGTCCATGTTCCCTAGTGGAACCATGAGCAAACTACTGGTCTAAGCCGAAGGAGTTATGGCCAAGACCGGCTCGAAGACCGGCCAACCTAGGATTGCCAACAAGGGGTTGCATGGTTGTTTGGGCCTCCGCGGGTGCTTTTTGGGGAGAGGGTGAGAGTCGTCATGGGGTCGACGATCATGCTTCTAGATATAACACGAAGAGATAGAGTCAAATTTTAAATAAGTCGTTACGATTCCGGCTGGTGAGGTCTAATTTCGAGATACAACAGAATGAATTTGGACGATATATATTATTTTTTATTCCTCCAATTCTAGGATGTAAAGAAAATACAGAATTTCCAATATAAGGAAAAAATGAAACACAACACTAGGCAGAATAAAAAAATCTTAGTAATCCTATTAGTAAAATTGAAGATTCTTTTATAGACCTTAATATTATCACGGCAATTCTAGTGTTTTTAAAATTTGGATTTATTTAGTATGTATATTCTATTAAATTACTACATAGAGGTGTAAGGGGTCGAGTTATTGATGTGAGATGGATACGTTCGAATCTAAAAGGGAGGAAAATCGATTTATGGATAGTCCAGAATTTACAGAAAAAATGGTGCGGTATGAGAAGCAAAATAAATATACTATACCTAATGGGCTGGTTTAGATCCATCCTAACCGGAAGTTTCTAACGTTCGACCCAATACTTGATTTCTATCCTATTTGATCCTAATTCGACATTAAAAGTATAATGATTTTTCTTCTATATCCGCACCCTTTTAATTTAGTAATTTATAAGTCAATATGTAATGAAGTATAATTCAATATATAATAGTAGACATGAAAGAACTAAATGAAATATGTTTTATACGCATGTTTAGAAATCATTTGAACAAAAACAAAATGGAAATATGGGGAGAAATGAGAAGAAGATATAGAAACATCAGGTTGGGAGAGTTGCTGGCAGTAAGAGTTCATTTTGATCATGTTATTTATTCGAATGTTTTTATTCTTCTATTTTGAAATTTTCATTTCATTCTTTTAGATTACAAAACTCGCTGGGATCTATGAGTCCCTATAGATCCTGTTCATGGATTAACGAAAATGTGCAAAAGCTCTATTTGTCTATGTCATTCTACAAGTCTCTTTCTTTTTGCGTATAGCATCACCCTTCCCTTTGAGAGCATCCGCTAATTCCAAACTTAATTTGAAAGCCATATTTTGACCCAAATTTGTCAGGTTTTTATCCTCTTGCATGCCATTGTTGAAAGACATGATGCTTATTTATAGGATAACATTATGGAAAAATTTCACATAATTATCTTGTACTATACAAGTTTTCACTTACTATCCCAAAAGATCAAATTGGCTTGTGAACACCTTGAATTTGTCTAATGTGGCACTTAGGCATACGATGTTACAATTTTAGAGAAATAGGCCACATGTCCATCACGCGAGGGCTATATTTTCAGAAAATGACACAATTAACCTCGTCTCTTTCGTTCAATACATGGTTCTTTGTGTTGCTCATCCCCAGAATCGGTGGATGGGACGGACGGTGGAGGGGCGGAGCAGGAGAGCCTTGCGGTGAATGGGAGGGGCGGAGCTGGAGGGCCCTGCGGCTAAGTTCCGGTGGACGATGAAGGAGAGCTCATCTATTTAAAATATAGACAAGTGCAATTATGAATTTTGATACTGAAATCAATTGGCTATAAGCTCGAAAACCATATGAGTTGAAAGTAGAACAATTGATGAGTGAATCGAGAATCTCCAGATCGAAAAAGTCTGTAGAGGAGGTTCTATCCCAAGCTTTTCCTACTACTCGACGGTTCAGGTTTTCACTTACAGTCACAGACCATCTGAGAGATAGCCTTGAGCTCATCTTCTTCTTTGTTAAGATTTGGCCCCATTGCCAATTCATGCCCAAACTCTAAAAGTTCTCTAGTGTTAATTATATATATGTATATATATATTACCATTTTATATAGGTTTTCTATTTGTACTGTAACCCCAGGTACATTTACCCTATATATAGTGTAATAGTCCTTTTGGACAAATTATCAATTCAATAATATTAACATGGTATCAGAGGTTTCCTATTTGTTGGTAGTCTTGTCTATCTGACTGTCACACGTCCGGATATTGCATATGCAGTACACGTGGTAAGACAATTTATGTGTGCACCACGTACTACACATTATGAGGTTGTTCTTCGAATTCTGCGATATATGGGAGGCACTCTTTCTCATTGTCTTCACTTCTCATGTAAATCACCTATGGTATTACATGCATTCTCTAAGTATATTGGGCTGGTGATCCTACTGATCGACGTTCTACTATGGGATACTGCTTCTTTCTTGGCACATCTATAATCTCTTGGAGAAGTAAGAAGCAGACGACTGTTGCCCGTTCTAGTACATAGGTAGAATATTGGGCTCTTGCCGATACTACCTCTGAACTCCTCTGGCTACGTTGGTTGCTTAATGACATGGGCGTTTTTCACAGCTCGACTACTTCAATTCATTGTGACAACGGAAGTGCTATCCAGATCGCCCATAATGATGTTTTTCATGAACGCACCAAACATATAGAAAATGACTGTCATTTTGTCAACCATCACCTTAATTAGGGCACTATCACTCTATGTGCCGTCTCTTCTGATGATCAGACTGTTGATATCTTTAATAAGCCTCTGATTTCTAGACAGTTCAATACTCTAGTTTCCAAACTTAATTTGTTAAGACCGCCTTAAGTTTGAGGGGGTGTGTTAATTGTATATAGGGATAATTACACTTTAAGACCGCCTTTTTGTCAACAACTTTGAAGAAAGAAGTATTTGTCTATATATTATTAATAATTGATTTAATTTTACGTGATAAAAAATTATTACCAAAAATATAAATAATTAATTATTATTAACTTTTTTAATATTTTGCTCTAACACTGGTAAATGTTAGACGAATTTTTTTTAAAGATTAAAAAATTTGTCGTTGTTGGATGGAATTTTAGACAAAAACTTATTTCTTCGAAATGAATTTATGATTTGATTCGATTTGATATATTATGAATCCGAAACAAAGCTCGTATGAGTGAGTTATGTCATTCGAAAGTTTCACCATATTATTAATAATTAATATTTTTTAATTATTAAATATCAAAATAATATTAAGTTTTAATAAATAAATCTTTTATTAAAGTTGTTGATCTTTCGATTTTTTTCGATTTGATACACTATCAGCCTGAAATGGAGTTCGTATGAGAGAGTCGTGTAATTCGAATGTTTCAATATATTATTAATAAATAATATTATTTGAATTATTAATAATTAAACCAGGTATGACCGAATTTGAGTGGAGGTTGATCTTAATTAGGGAAGAAAACCCTAAGGGTATTTTGGTCTTTTTGTTATAAAATGAAAATTTCCATCCAAAATCTAACACTATTAGAGAAAAGTGTAAAAAAACGCAATTAGTGATTGTAAAATGTAAACTTTTTTTTTAGTTGTAGTAAAATGTAAAGGTGATCATTTTAGCATGGGCAAAGTGTAATTATCCCTTATATATATATATATATATATATATAGGTTTCCTACTCTATAGGTTTTCTATTTGTACTGTAGCCCTAAGTACCTGTAGTCTGTATATAGTGTATTAGTCCTCTTGGACAAATCATCAATTCAATAATATTAACATCTAGGATTCAGACACGTGCTCTTAATTAGTTCATCTTCTCACGCGAAAAAGTTGAGACCGTCTATGTGGGTCTCCGCTAGTTCGTCTCCCAAAGCTCATTTTGTAGTTCGCCGGAAGGAGTCTGTTCCGGTCACAGCACTTGAGCACCCATTAAGTAGGATATGAGAATTTTTTTGGTGTCTTTTAGATTTGTTGATTACTTGTACCAGCTATATATTAAAACTGGTGGATTTGTGGGTTAGGGTGGGTTTTAGCATGTGAGTACATGGGTTTCCTGGCGAGTCAATACTCGTTGTTGGATGCATAGAGGATTGATGAGAACATTTTCAGGGGTTATGTTTATAGGTTCAAGTTCTTTGCTTTCGAGGTTTGTCATGTTTTTTTTGTGAAAGTTGAAAAGTAGCCCAATGGTTGTTGCATTAACCTCCTCTCATGCAAGGTGAGAGTCTTGGTAGTTCTTGCTTTCTAATTGTTTTGACTTGTTGATTTTTCCTATATTTTAGAATTTCAAGATGAACAGTGGAGCATTTTACAGTGAAAAAAATGACAAAACTTTAAAAATTTAATAGTTAATTGAGGGTATTTTGAAATTTTCTTTGCTACTAAACATTGTCAGGCCTAAGTGACACATTAACAAAATTTATAAGATTTACAAACTAATTTGATCTTTTAAGATAGTTAAGTTAAAAAGCGGTACAATATAGAATAATTATGTGAAATTTTCTCTATAATCATAAACTAGATCCACTATAATCCTTTTATTTTAAATATTTTGGTTTACAATACGATTTTGGAAAATGTTTGATGTTTTGTTTAGCCAACACTATGAAAGAAAGTAATTACACCACTTTGATCATTCCCATATTTGTGTCTCGTTTGACTTTGAATAGGTTATGGGTGGTCTCTACGAATACTTATTAGTCATCTTAATTATGTACTAAATTTCTTCAAGTTCATGTACCAAGTTAAAGCAACGCTTTTGAAATCCTACTATCTTAACAGTCACTTTCCTCTGTGCCCAATTCCAACATTCTAGAGGACCATCTTATACGTATGTTCGATGACTTGTTTAATTTAATTTCTTTTCTTACATAAACTTCCCTCTTATTCTATAATAACATGTGTGTTTTATTGATTGTGTTATTCATTAAGAACTAGACATAATTTGTAACTATTAATGTTTAAATTACAAATCTTATAGGTTATGAGTCACGTCTTATACTTTTTTGGTGTAATTTCATGTCAGTACCCCAACTTTACCTCATTTTGCTGATATCTTAACAATTTTTAAGTTACATTTAAAGTAACGACAGTTAAATATAACATAAATTGATGTGCAAAAAGTTCAACATACCTTTAGTATTTAATTTTCAAATATACACATATTTGATACATATGAAATGACTATTTTACCCTCGGCAAAATAATGAATTGAACTTACACTTAAAAGATACATTTGTCTTTTAAAAAACCAAAATATCTTTTGAAATTACAAATATGCCCTTATCTTCAACCTCCCTCTCAATTCTCAGCGAAACCCTAACCCTAGCCACCATACCAATCAAACGATCGCCTCACCAAAGGTACAGAGTTGATTCGTGTTTTTGTTTGGTTAATTCGTTCACATATTTGATTTAAGATTTGAATGATAATTATGGTTATAGTGGGTACTACAAATGATGTAGAGTTCGAGGGTGCTGGCGAGAAAGCATGTGGAGAGGGCTTATGGCCGGCCCGTCCACAAGGCAAGAAGGACTTTTGTCTTAGGCCCCGACCCTGAAGAGGCCCCAAAATTGAGTTCAATATCATTATATTATATTAAGCTTAATTTTCTTGAATCTCAAAAACTCATCAACATTAATCATTAAATGAAGAGGAGAGGCCCCAAAATTGAGCCCAATATCATCATTATATCAAAATATCAAAATAGACCCAATTATTTTGAAGTCCAAAATTTCATCAACTCTAATTAATACTTAGGGTCCCTAATAATTATTATCAATAAATGAAAAGTGGGAAGTGCGAAAGATAAACACAAAGAGTCGACGAGTCGTTGTTCTGAACGAGGTTGAAGCCGAACCAATGATGGCACCGAAGACGGGTCATCAATGTGGAGAAACGAGGCGGCAACAACAACGGGGCAACGACTCTATGGAGAAGAATGAGAGGAACTATATGTTGATTCTGTTCATTCTCTTGTGTCCATTGAGATAAGTTTTCTAAAAAACCCTAACTTCAAATTTTCCATAAATGTTTGAAATAATTGGATTTTATTCGCTGTAATTTCATGAGTTGTGTTCAAATATCATCTCGAATAAAATTCGATTTCCACTCACTTACTGAACGGATTATGAAAATTTGAGGGTAGGTATTGATTTCAGGTGTAAATTTTTTATGATTTTCGATTGGGGATTTCTGATTTCAAGTGTAAATGTTTTAGAATTTTCGATTGAAAATTTTTCTATTCCGAATGAGGATTTTTAGGTTATTGAGAATTTCCGATTCTTATTGATATTGATTGATTGATACATAATCTAGGGCTTTTGTAAAATTGTTACTAATTTTTTTTGTTATTCGAGATTTCCTAGTCATATTCATAATGATTGATCTTTTTTCTATTAATTCATTTTCTTGTATAAATTTTACTGTTTTTTTGCATCTGTAAGTATACATTTAATGGAACAACATATCGTATCTTCAATTTTACATTTGTAAGAAATGCCTCGTTTTAAATTTTCGCCTCAGGCCCCTAATTTTCTAGGGCCGGCCCTGAGAGGGCTATTGACGATCCGTCGATGCTGGTCGTGACCTACAAAGGGGATCACAACCATTCCTTCTCCGTTGCGAAGCTAGCAGTCTCATCCTCGAATCCCTGATTGATTTAATTTTATTTAATTAAATAAAAAATAGGTTGTATCTTTAGGAGCAGAAATGAAATGGCAGAACTTATTGTGAAGGCGAAGAAGATTAAGGTTGAGTCTCGAAGGAGATTGTGTAAAACCTGGGTGAACAGAAAATTAACGGAATGATTGATTTGGCAATGGGCACACACCGGAAGAGGAATTTATTTGGGTAAGTTGCTTTACTAATTATGCATTTGATTGCAGATTGGGTGAGTAAGTAGGGGCAGTGTCATTTTGGTAAATATTGTGGAGGAGAAATAAAGTGAATTGGTAAAAAAAGATACTGATTATGTCTAGAAGCTTAATCACTGATTGGTCAAGTTGCCACCATGCACCGCCTGGAAGCAGTTCTGGAGATTCGTGGGTGAAATCAAAATGGAAAGCTCCAAATCGGAGCTTTGGCGGAAAAATCTTGTGAGGATTTGGGGAATGGAGGAGAAAAGTGAACAGACACAATTTGCTGGGATATGTGAAAATTTTGCAGAAAGTGGAAGGAGAAGAGTGGAGGAAATAGAGATAGAGTGAAAGGTAAAATAGTCATTTCTCTATTTTATTTTTTTAAATTTATTTATTTTTTAAACTTGTCATTTGAAAAGAACAATATACCCTTCAAGCATACCATTAATTTATTGTTTAAGTAGGGATAAAATAGTATTTTCATATTTACCAATTAATTACCAAATCGAAAATTATATGCTAAGGGTATTTTGGACTTTTTACACATCAATTCTATTACATTTAACTGCCGTTAAATTAAGTTTAACTCAAAAATTGTTGGAGTACCGGCAAAAAAAGTTTCAAACTTGGGGTACTAAATTCGAAATGAAGCAAAGTTGAGGTACTGATATGGAACTACCCCTACTTTTTTAAAACTACATCATAAACTTTATCTGCTCATAAAATTCTCTCAAACTTCTTAGATGGAACAAACCCTCAAACTATTGGGGATTCCCGGGATCTATGCACAACGAAAAATTGGAATTCTAACCGGGAAATCCCGCACAAGGAACTTTCGCCAACAATAGATGAATCAATCGGATACGAAGCTACCAAAGTTCATGAAAACCTACCTCTCGTAGTCAATATGAGTAACTCTCGAGTCCGATCTAAGACGTGCCCTCGGACCCGTTCTATACGAATTCACACACACACATGAGCTCGACCTCTCGAATCGTAGATTCTCCCGACGGCTACTTGACCACCGTAGAACACTCTCTTCACTCGATTCCCTAACTCCCAATGCAAGAGCTAGAGAGGTTTTAGGTGATGTATCAAATATTGATCAATGCATTAAGTGGCTCTAACCCTAAGGTCTTTATTTATAGGCTTTGGGTGAGAGCTTAGGGTTTTCCACGTCTGACACAGGTGTCGATCGACACCACCCTTTTTGCTGCCAGACATAGGTGTCGATCGACAGCACAAATGTGTCGATCGACACCTCACTGCAATCATTTCCACATAACCTAATTTTGGACCTCTTGAGTCCCATCGAGTCGCTTCGGTCTTGCTCTTGGCGTGTGACCTGTAGGCCCGTGACCCATTGGCAGATCGGCGTGAAACACCTTTTCACCTGATCCATCACCAGTGGCCTCTAGTAAGACGTAGTGATTAACCAATGTCCACGAGGTATCGATCAGTTCAATATCTTCTCTCTGTCATCTGTATCACTAACCATTTGTTTGTTTTAAGGCGTATGAGATCAAAATGAGGCATAGAGCCATCATCCTCATGTATACGATCTAGTTCCTTGAATTCCGAGATGACTGATATGTAATTGTCGCGGCCGCACACTTCATCAGTCATGCTCATCAATGGGCCCTAGAACCATACCCTTCACCACGTCTCACCGTGGGGAAACAAATTCGTTCGGACGCAATGTGCGCTCCCACTACAGTCCGTTCAATAGCCAACGATCCCCGTTATGACTACCATGTTACAGGCAGCGTTGGAGCGTGTCAAACTAAAGGAGTGACGTGCATGTGAGCCACTTGCTCCAAGGTGTTAAGGCAGTGATCACACGACGACGGAGTATGCGTTGGTGACTTAATCTATGATATCCGTGATATGAATTTTGGTAATCCAATTACCTAGATCAGCAGAACTTGATCTTAAGTCACCCTTACGCTAGTTACTTATGTATAAGTATTCGACTAGGGAGTCGTCAAGCATAATTTCATAGCATTGAAAGGTTCTACTATTAGTGATGACACACTCAATGACTTTAGATGAAATTATCACTTGACTCATTATTACATCACAATAATAATGAAATGTCTTTTATTACTAAACATAAGATTTCATGAAAAAGACTTGAATTAGGGCACAAGCTCTTACACAAACCTCGTGACAAACAAAGAGACGCTCAATAACGGAGATCCCCCGAAGACCTTGAGACATCATTGAGTCTTATATTAATTACAGAGAAAATGGAATAAGAAAAATATCTTATATAGTATATCTCTTTTGAGGATGGTGAAAAACATATGCCTATAAATTTCTCCAGAAATTTGTTTCATCATTTTAATTTAATTTTAAATGTTTTTACTTGAAAAGTGTTTGATTATATAATTTGATTAAATATTCACTTTAAAATTTAATTTAATGTTTGATAAGAAAAATTAAATTATACAGATTTGATTATAATTTTTTTAACAGAAGATAAAAACTGAATTTTTTAAAACACGTAAAAATGTGGGTCATTATCATTATCATTAATTAATAAACATTGGATACTCCATCTTACATGCTCATCTTCTAGAGGGATTAGATTGTAACAATACTTATCCAATTTGTATATGATATTTATTATATGAATTTTTTTGTCTAATGGCTTTTACATAACTCGAAGAAGGTTTATAATATTTTGCAAAATGTAGCGGAGGAAGCCATTCCAAACTATCAAATAAGAAACATCCTTTTTAGCATTGGTTATTTTTTAGGGGTAATTACAGACCAGACTAAAATCTCATTTTAAAATTGGTACTTTAAGTTTAATTCATTTTTTGGCCTTCAAGTTTAAAACGTTAGCACTTAAGTCCAATTCTGTAAAATTTATCATCCATATTTTTAATGCAATAATACTCCGGTATAATTTGTAAAAGTATAATTATCTAAATGTGAACTTACCATTTTACCCTTATTTGCATAACAAACTTAACTTAGATTCATGAATAAATTAGTAATTTTAAAAAACAATTATAAAAAACTGATATAAAACAATTATAAAGATTAAAAGTTTTAAGAAAAGCTTAAAAAATATTACTTTACCCTTCTTTCAACCTCTATCCATCTGTCTCAGACTTGCCCATTCTTTTTTTCTGATTCCATTTTGTTCATAATCTTCAACCAAAAAATTAGATAAATCAAACAAAATATTCATAAATCCTCAAATGATATTCATCGTCAATTTGTCCAATTGCATAATTTGAAGAAATAAGATTTTATTAATTTTGGAAAAGGAAATGAAGACTTTGATTAGCTAATCGAAGCCAACCAGTCACGCGTTGCCGGGTTCAACAGCTACATCATCTGGATATGGCCGGAAAGAGTCGTCGACGTCGTTAGAGAGAAGGTCGTCGTCAGAAAGGGTTGCCCTTTGGTTTAAATCTGGACCCATCGCCGAACCTCTGGTTCTTCCTCCTCCCGACACCGCTCTGGCTCTTCAGTCATATCTGGTTGCCGGAAGTGGTGTGGGTGTGGTCGCTCTCGCCAAAACTGGTCGCGTCACTCGCGCCAGAAGTGGAGGAGCTTGTGGGGGAGGACGGCTCAAGGAGTACGAAAGACATGGCGAGAGATTTTAGAAAGGGACGAACCACCGCCAGGGAGATTGAAGCCCGCGGCGACGGCGGTGAAGAGACGAACCGCCGCCAGGGTAGTCGACAGTGAAGAGACGAACCGCCACCATGAGCTCGTCGGATCTCAAACGGTGAAGAGACGTTTCGTTGCTCGCTCTCGCTCTCGCTTCCGACCGATCTCGAGTGTGCCCTTATTTTTCCGACCGTGGTGAGGGTTTGAAGTGGTGTGATGAAGGCTGAAAGTGGTGTGAGAATTATGTTAGAGAGAGTGTAGGGTAGTGTGTAATTAAGGTTAAAAGAGAGGGTAGAATTGGAATTTCATAAGGTTATTTTAAAAGTTTTGATTCTTTTTTTTGTTTACTTGCAAAGACCACCCTCAATCTATTAGTTAAATTGATTATTCAATTAGGGGTAAAATAATAATTTTATAATTACCCCAAAGATTATATAAGGTTGACAATTGTATATCAGGAGTATTTTAGACTTTTTACAAAGAACATTAGTTAAATCTAACAAAATTGGGTTTAAGGGTAACGTAATGAAACCTAGGGGATCGAGGAAAAAAAATCAAACTTGAGTTACCAATCTTGGAATGAGGTTTCAGTGGGTGTATTGATCTGTAACTAACCCTATTTTTTATGGTAAATGGCAAACTTAACTAAAAATTTAAGCTGATAGTTGAAGGATCAATTGCAGTTGTATACTTTGACACGCCCCCTCATGGACAATCCCGTTTTTAAGTTTGGATGTGTACTTCTTAGAATATGGGTTGAAGAAGAGCACGTTAAAAGTTAGAGGACATTTTGAAAAGAAGTTTGGGAGAAGTTCGATGAAGAGAGTTGAACCTTTTATGAGAATAAAAAATAAGAAAAAATTGAATGAAATATAATTTGCACGGTATGAGATTCGAACTCTTGTCTATAAAGTATTGCCTCTGATATAGATTAATTCAACTAAAAGCTTAACTGATAGTTGAATGACCAATTATAATTTTACATTCTAATACTTTATAACGATACGTTAAAATACATTACTCATATTCTGGTCACTGGACGATCATAACGATCATTTTCCCAATAGTGGTTTGGTATCAAAAGGAACATAATTTTTTATACCATTGAATTGAAAAAACCAATTAAAAATGAATGAGTACAGTTCTCCAAAAGAAAGTGGATCTTCTCTTTTCCAATGGCCAAAAGAAAAATAATATTTAATAAGTTATTAGCATATACCAAACGTAATAATGTAATCAAATGGCAAACATATGCATGCGAAGAGAATGAATAAATTAAAAAAGGTCAATTTGGTTCCCCTTTAGGCAAGTGGGTATGTTTGGAAATACCGAACAATATGCTCAATCTCATAAAGCTGCATTCTTAGCAACACAAAACTCCCCTTTCTAGAAAATTTATATTGTACTAATTAGCCTAATGTATCTCTCGATTGTAAATAAATTAAATCGAGCTTCAATCCATTAGGTTCAAGCATGGCTCGAAAAAATGTATTTCTTGAACTCGAGTGTGCTTATAAATGTCGAGACAAAAAAATATCAAGTAATTCAATTAGACTATCTTTTTATCAAAGGAATCAAGATCGAGTTTTAATTATTTATTAAATGAACTCAATATTAATTTTGAACCGGCTAAAATCAACCATAATAAGCCACAAATAAATATTTATCGAATCGAGGTTGAGCGGCTCAACCTATTTACACTTTAATTACGAGGTTCAAACAAAATTGTAAATATGTAATTTTAAGTAAACAATTTTGTTGTATTCTAGTTTTTTTTGAAAATTATGTCGTATTTTTATAAGGTAACAACATGATATTAGTTACACATTTTCGAAAGTGTCTGAGTAGACACCGCAACAGTTTAAGCTTTATACCATATCCGTTGAGAAGTCTTGATTTCATATTTAATTGTGATTAGGGTGGATGAAAGTTAAAAGAGAAACTCAATGTGAAAGAAGTTAGAAGAGATTTTGAGCATTAAATTGTTGTAGACGTTGAGAAATTTTGCTTTATGTATCTGGGACTGGACCCAATTATTCCAAATGGGTAATCGATTCTTCGAAAGAAAAATTGTAAATCATTTAGCCAATCCAGTGGACTGATTAGTCACAATTATGTGTTTATAACAGTAACTTCCATCTAATAAGACTTGTCTTGGAAGAAGAGCATTGGAAATGGTGTTCTTATGAAGGCGTGTTCAGCATATATTTAGTATAATTAACATTTTAAATAATTTGTATCAATATTTTTGCACCATGAATCTCTTTTAAATGATCCTAATTTTAACTGCTTGCAGAAGAATAACGAGCCCAATTTTCAGACATGTATATATAAGTAAGTGATAATTACAATTATATACATTCAATTACATACCTTTTGTATATTACTTATTTTTTATCAATCTAGCGCGTTCACTTAAAATTTATCGTTTTGCACCATACATAAGAAGTTGGCGGCTTTGTCCTGAAAATCTTGTACGACAGCAGATTCGGATGGGAGAAGGCAAATTTCGAGAGTTCAGTAGACAAATGTGTCATTGTCTTGATGTGCAAATATATGAATTTTGGGTGAGCTGACAAAATAAAAAAAAAGTTAGGTGTATAATGTGTTAAACATATTTGGTTAAGTGGACCTAGTTACAATTATTTTTATAATTAAAGTTAAAGTCTCGAATAATTATGTTGAAGTCACATGATTGAAGTCATGTGTGCATCCGGTTTTACGGTTAACCGTTCCAACATTATAAAACCTCAATCAGACCGAATTGTACAGTTTTTTTTTCAAATTAAAACCTCAACCACACCAATTATTCATGATTCATCAACCACAGTGCACGATTTGGTCAGTTTTGCGGTCGGTATGATTTCTCGATTAATTATGAGCACCTCTATGCAATACTTAATTATTTAAGTTTTTCACTATATAATATTTTGTCAAATTCTAGTAAAAAGACAAAATTTCTCTTTAGAACCTTTTCAAATTTTAAAATATACCCTACATCTAACCCCTAAACTGATTCAATTAATTAATAAAAATTTAAAAAATATTATAACAATTATAAATTAATAATTTTAATTTTTTTAAAAAATATAATTATTATATATCAATAACTACAAATTAATAATAATTATTATCATATATAAAATTAAAATTAATAATAGTAATAATAAAAAGTGCTTCTGATTTCTTCAAAAAAGTGCTTGTGATTGAAAATCGAGTACTTTTTTTGAATAAAATATCAAGTATACTTATATATAAGAAAATGATGTTTCCCTTTATTTTTTAAATATTAATATCTTCATTACAACAATATTAACTTAAAAATATATATCATTTAATTTAACTTAAAAATAATAAATTAAAGATAGTTAATTTATTTTAAAATATTATAGACAATTAGGAGTGGAAAATAGTTTAATGGATATTAAATTTAATAAAGCTCGAACATGCTCGAAAATTTAGTGTCCAGATTGGGCTCGAACGGAATTATATAATTAAGTTAGAACTTAACTCGAAAAAAAATCAAGCTCGAATTAGTGTCGGGTTCGGGTCGTGCTCGAACAAACTTGCGTATAAACCCGAACTCAACTTGGAAAAGAAATGAAGCTCTATTATTTATTTGTAGTTCGAGTTTAACTTGTATGTGTATATGTAAAAACAATGTGAAACGTTCGTGAGTTTTAAACGAATTTTAATAAATTGAATTCAAGCTTGACTCGTTTTTCAAAATACCTAACTTTGGACCCAAATGTGACTCAACTTAGATTACAACGATCGTAAGTAAAATATTTAACCAAAATAAAAGTTCAAGTATTTTGTTAAAAACTCAGCATGTTTACGCCGATAAACAATAATTAATGTATATTGACTAACTGAAACAAAATATAAATATTCATCATGTTTTTTTATTTATATTTTAAAAAAGATATTAACATTTACATTTTAAAAGTATTTTTATCATTTTAATGGTACCATGCAAATTTTGATTTGAATATACTAAAATTATTATAAAGTAATTTCATTGATAGTGATAAAATTGGCGCAAATCTAATTGCTGGTAGTAAATTGCAAGTATGTTGACGGTGGTAAAACACAATTTCCCCCAAATTATATATAAGAAACTAGAGTTTTCATTTTTCTTAGAAATAATCCAAAAAATCAGTCACAATTGTAAGGTATATTATAGCATTTAAGCATTGACTCATATACATTGGGACCATTGTGTGATCTTACCTATATTTTTTTGAAAAAGTCGGGTCATGAAAGGCGAACAACTTTTTATAAACTTTTAAAACAAATATATGATCTTAATTAATGATAAAAAATTGGCAGTTATAGTCCGTGTTTAAGAAATTTTAAGTGCCGGTCCGATGGAGAGTATTCTAACACTAAACTCTTTATTCGGTGCTACTTGTATGAACCAGTCATACTACACTATATTGGGTGAATTACTTGTTAATCCAAAATATATGTTATATATGTTAATTGAATGTAATTAAAACCTATAAATTATAGGTTCATTAGACATATATAAAGTTCGATCCAAGATCAAAATAATAGATGAGCACTCTCAAATACTTGTTAACCGGTGATATGGCCACGATGTGAAAATTTAAGGCATATCCTAAAACACGAATCCAAATAGGGAGTAGAAATTTAGCAGGATAGAGAGAATGAGCCAAAGGCTATAAGGCAGAGTGTTAGATCCAAACGAACAAAAACTGTCAGTTGTAATATTGGTGAATCGCACGTTCCGAATCTCCGCAGAAAAAGTCGGGTATGTCGCATCAAACGTAATCCAGTGTTCGCCGTATGATAGATGTCCGAGTGTATCATCGTCCACCCTCTCTCACTCCCCTTGCTATCACATCCACTCAGCCTTCTCGGGTGCGGCAAGTAATCACTGCAAATGGGATATTAATGAAAAATACCACACTGTCTTCTTCATCACACATGCACTTCCACCAGTTTCGTACTGACTCTCTCCAACCAAAAGAATAAGTAAGTATCTAGCATTTCAGGAGACTGCAAGCGGGACCGAAGCTCCCGTCTTTGATATGGTTAAGCAAGTGGGGTCAGTGCATATTGGACACTCTGTGGAATTATAATACTCTTTATAGTACAACATGCAACTATGGAAACATGCATATTATTTCACACATGACAATTTTATTGACTTCAGTTTTTGCTTGGCCGCTGCGTAGTTTGCCCCATGTGCATTAGGTTGCGATAACACATTAGAAATGTATGCAACTACCTCGTCAAATACGTGTTTGTCATCCATGTCTTCTGTTGGAATGAAAAAATCTTCAGCAATTATGCCAACGTTGTATCATCACTATCATTGTACAATGGTTTCTCAAGCTCTGCCACCAACCGCTTGTATTGTGTCATAGCTGTTGTAGCAGCACCCACATCTACTGCAGTCACCATAACATTTGTTTCGAGACTTTCAATTCTAACATCTCGAGCCGGGTCTACATCATTCACGAACTGTTGTACATGATCAACACTTGGATTCTTAATGGGGAAATACTGTACAATAGGCTCTGTATGAAGACCCTGGTTGCTACTCTCCCCTATTTCTCCCACTTCACCATTGATGTGGGGTCGACCGGTCTCCATTTGATCCTGTTTAACCTCACAATTATGGTACTTATTTACATCGTAATGGCTAGTTTATAGTAGAAGCATTTTTACGCTTGATCTGTTTGAGTTGTCCTACATGTTTTTGGAGAAAAAGGTCGAGAGTTTCAGGGTCAGAAGGTCGAGGCTTGTGCAAGAAGCAACCAAGGAAGTAGGGTTTCAAGGTGTGTCACGCTTGTGAAAAATTCAAAAAATATATTGGCAATAAACCCGTAGCTTGACACAACGAGCATCACGAAGTCAGGACGATCGGGACACAGAGACCGTCACGATCGTGACACAATTTGAAATGGGAGACGATCATAACAAGAGGAGCTAAAGATTGTGCCGTTGACTGGTGAAAGAAGTGGTCCCCCACGCCGAGACACGATCGTATCATAGTCGTGACACACTCTATATCACGATCATGACAAGACAAATTTTCAGCACCTATATAAGGTCATTCTCAATTCCGAGAGGCGAGATTGGTATCCAAGACATAGGTTAAGCACATAACATTCATTAAGAACTTGTACTTTGGTATTTTGTACCAAGACCATGCATGTTTAGCACCATTGACTCTCATAAATTGATTGTCAAAAACATCTCATTGTTTGCTTTCTATTTCTCACATTAGTGTTAAAAGATTACCCTTAGATTTTTAATTACTCGCACTAGCACTTGACCGATCGAAAAGACCCTTATATTAGTTCCCGTGGATTCGACCGGGTATTTCCGGTTTTATTACTTGTGACCGTTTGCACTTGCACGTGGAGGACCGAGCATGACATTTGCGTGTTAGGTTTTGGTCCAACAACCATGTTCGGTCCAAACTGTATAGTAGCTCAAGAACAATTTCCTAAGTTAATGCATACAAAGGGTCGGCATATTTTTAACACGAATATTACAACATTTTATGCACGGACACTTGAATCGATATAGACCGTATTATGTAATATTTTCTCTCGCAAATGTCATGAAACTAGTCAAACCACTCTTGAAAACATTTGTTGACATATCCATTCTCATCTATAATCGATCCATTTCTTATCAGTGTTTTCAACAATCACAAAATACTAAATCACACAACTAACTGCATGTATCATATGCAAAAGAAAATCACAAATTCCATTTTTATATAAACGATGTATGATTGTCTTTTTCTTGTTGATCTCCTTTCGGATAAGATGGTCAAGGACGAAATTGCCGATTTACTTAAAAACAATGATAAATGTAAATTTTAAATGAACAGACAAGTTAATAAAAACATTAAAACGTGTTTAATTAGATACAAGCAGCTGCAATTATCTCGTAGAGTAGCTGAAATTATCTTGTGGAGAGCGGGGAAAATAAATCCAAATTACAGGTATACTGGTCCACTTTTAGAGAAAACAAAATGATAAAAAGGTGGTGTTTGGGAAATGGGAAAATAACAATACATAGAAGTTGACATTTGAGTATGAATAAGATGGATGCTTTTACATCAAGTGACTTGAGACTTACTCTTTAATATCATGTATTCAAATCTTAGGAAGGGATTGATTATCTGCCCTCTAAGTTGCTGCTTTTCTCTTTCATTCTCTTTTCCAATATGCTTTGATTACGAGCCGCAAAGAACAACACTTTGGTTTCAACAGAATTGAGTTGCTTTCATATTCAATCAATCAAGGAACGTGACGGAGTGAGACCTCCATTACTATCTTTTCTTTTCCAATGATCATCGCTAGTTAGGTGGATGAATAAAATTGTATCTATAGTACATTATTTAATGACTAATTGTTCCAACCGTTGTTCATGATATTCAATTACGGAAAATTGCTAACAACTTGCCATCAATTATTCAAATTTTACAAATAGTAACTTGAAACTTTCATTTTGCAAGAAGTGACGGTGAAATTATTTGTAAGATGTGTACGTACTGTCAAAAGATGATGAAAATTGTCCTTATAATTAATATTGTTAAAGAATTATAATAAATTTTTTCTAACGTCAATTCGTCGATTTTTCTTTTTACTTCGAACTCGTCTAAATTTGAAATATTATAAAAGGACATCAATGACGTGCTATAGAGAATAAAAAACCAACGAACTCGCGTGAATTTGTAAAAATAAATTAATTTCAAGGGCATTCTGCAAAATTTGAATAGTTCATAATAATTTTTACAACTCTCTGTTTAATTATAAGCTACAACTTGATCTACAGTTTAAAAAATTACAAACTGATCAGTGTACTACTCAATTTCGATTATGATAATCTTCACCGACATTGCTAATTGATTTGACCCAGACATATTACTTCATGATGAATTTTAGTTTCCAAATTAATTTTGAATGCTATGATAATCATCGAAATTCTCTTGAACAAATTTAGAGTATGGTTCAAGAGTCTAAATTTTTGAACAAAGTCACAACTTACTGTTTGAATGATTTGTTGGTTTTGAGAAAATTTAGTTGAACTATTTAACATATGAAAACTCTTAAAATCATTCATGTTATTTAGCGTTTTCACTTAAATGTAATATTGATGATTCTTTATTGGGAGCACCAAGTTTATTTGGAGGGTAAGAGTGGTATTTTTCGTACATATTCAAGCTTCTCACATGGTGTTTTTTGTTTTTAATATTTCAAATGCTTTTTCTTATGAAGTGAGCTTCTTGCTAATATGTTTTATGTGAAGAAAATGAGATAATTCAATCAAGTGATCAACTTGTGTGGTTAGAATGAGACTTTCTTAATAACCTTTTATTCTTTTAAATATTTAGAGGTCCCTTATGATTATGTGCTACAAGAAAAACTAGTGTTTAATTCAGAGTTTTATCAAATTATTAGACCTAGCGTGACACGTAAAATTTAGAGTTACAAAATCTAACAGTGTATACTTAGTTAATTACAAAATCTTACCATAAACTTATATTCTTTCACCATTAATAATATCAATAAAAATGATTTGTAAAGACAAAATACCTTTATATTCAAAATTAAATATAATAAATGAAACTATTTTTAATTTAATTAAAAATTATATATCATAAATAAAAAAAATGTACGTAAAATTACTTTTATCACATTTTTATTCCATAGGGAAATAGTTGGTTTCTATAAATTAATTTTAATTTACCAAACCCTTCCTTTGGAATTGACTGTTGACTCAGTCTTCTTTATGGATAGAAAAAAAGAAACAAGGAAATTATTGTTGAGAAAGAGACAACATGGACGGTTACGAAATTGATGTGTAAGAAAGAGACTTAGAATTTGGAGGACACACACGTAGGCATTTGCGGGATGATTCTGAACTTGGATGATGGATCAATAATGGTACTCACATGTATATGTAAATGCCTTTCAACCCTGTAATGATGGTCTTCAATGGGTTTGGCTTTAGTCTCCTTTTGATTTGCACTTCCATTACAAGTTTCTTGGCTTTAGGTTTTAGTCATCATATATGTATGGGGCGGTGCTTCATTACTTCTCCATATATTTGGTGAACAATTTCTGAGTTCTTGACTGGGAAAATATGTGTATGTACAATATGGTCTTGTTTTGCTCTTATTCTTATGTTAGTTTATGATGTGTCAGAATTTTGGAAGTCTACTCTTGATTGACTGTCACTTTGGTTATACATTGTCTTCATATTCCATTCACACCTCTTCTTTCTTCATGTTATTTTTCCTTTCCTTTGTGAGTTTTGTTCTAGTGCAAAATGGTAACCTCCTTATATTTCAAAGGAGTTATGATGAAACCTGTGTACTTTTGGCCTACCTTCTCTTTGTGCAGTCAATATCTAAGGTTTAGCTCCCAAGCTGTTCAAGTGGACACTCCAT
This sequence comes from Geranium rotundifolium, assembly GCA_963920655.1. NCBI lineage: Eukaryota > Viridiplantae > Streptophyta > Magnoliopsida > Geraniales > Geraniaceae > Geranium > Geranium rotundifolium. The sequence continues at coordinate 9,453,786 of OY987314.1, forward strand.
ACACAAAACTATATTATCTACTATTCCTTCTATCCCATAACAGTATAAATAGTGTATAATGCCTGCATTTTTTTAAAATGTGTAATTTTATCTTCTCATGTCAAAATATTCAATTTATCTCCCAATATTTCAACTCATATAATATGTTTTTGTGCGTCCAACACAACGATAAGACTGATATAATTTTCAACTTTAGATGTAGACGTGGGTAATCGTGTTGCTTTATCGCTTGAAGGATTTGACTCCCAGAAAAAATTGAAGGTGGAGGTCTTCTCTCTTCAGTTACATTAAATGTATGTGTCATGTCACATAATCTATAAAAAGAACATGTGCACACCCTAGTACATCATTCCCCCACGACCGTGGGTGACATCAATGAATTCCATGCATACAAGACATGACTTGTATCATTTTGTCTTAATGCCTCCCGCACCATGAAATTCTGGTTAAACGCAAGATGTCTATCACAATGTTGAAGCTAAATGATAGACATTTGCTGGTGCATAGTTAGTAAATGATTATCAAACAAAAATGTAAACGGCACAAGAAAAATTGTTACCTAGTTCGGTGCAACGTCACCTACGTCTGGGGACACTCTGCCAGTGAACAAGCTTCACTATAATGTAACCAATCAGTACATACAAGCTTCTACGATTATCACACAAATCTAAACTTTATGTTATTGTTACTAGTGACCACTTAACCCAGGGGCTCCCCATGTCTTCGAGCTTCTCACCCGAGTCCACTCTTCGAGAAATCTTCTCTGCTCGGATCTCTAGTTGTTCTTCAATGGATGCATAAGTATTCAATGGTGCAAGCACAACCCGAAACAGTCAAACAATCATTCTTCTCGAATATTGAATGAACACACAAGAGTTAATCTTTGTCAAAGCATTCAGCTCCCCAACACGCTAGTCCAACACGCTTAAGAACTCTGAGAACTCAGCATAAAAATACTCTACAAGCACCACCTTCTAAGGAAGAGGCCGACGGCCTTTTGTAGAAGGTAAACATATCGTCTTTTATGGTTTCCTAAAAGATCTCGCGCCGTCCTAATCCTTATTCTCCAAGATTCCTAAAGATGACACACAACTAAATCAGATCGAATCATGCCTTGATCAGAAGATCTTCTAAATAAGGAAAATCCAGAAAGTCGTCTCTTGAAATGTTCGATTCTTAATGGTGAGACTTCTGGATAGACATCTTTCCATTTTAGCATCGGCCTGCTTAGGTCGCGACATGTAGATGGACATCCTGCCATCATACAAAATAGTCAATCTCATAGTAACCACACAGCCTCAGACAATATTCCACAGACACACAACTACAACAAATGTACACGATCGTTACAAATAATAACCAAAAAGTACGGGTCGAATCCTAAAGTACCAAATATGATTAGTTCAATTAAGTTCATGTTACTAAATAATGTAAAATGCGTAAGTAATTGATGTGTTGATGAGTACGAGATTATTAAATGAAAATAATAAGAGCGCAAACAAATAGTGATCAAAAGATAACCAAATTTTAGACAATTATGGATGCTAGACCACAATAAGTCTACAAATAAGAGAAAACGAGATAATTGATACTGCAATCAGATACTATTCTATATCCGCAAGAATATCAACTCTACCCCTCGGTATTGGAGTTGGCCTACACTCGAAATGTCTATTATCCCTTTCGGGCAAGAACACATCATAAGTCTGCGAAGAGCACTACGATCAAGGGATAGAGGTTCCGAAGAGTTGAACCGCCTGAATCGTGATGTGTCAGCCGTCCACCGGCCCTCTCAGACTCGACATCACGACTCTCATGATCACACGACATGGCTAATATCACACAATCGAAATATGATCAACAATTCAAATATCATCAACATTCATAAAAATCAACTCATAATTCAATAATATATACTCCCAAAGTATTTGACCTAACACCCAGGATTATAGAGAGTTAGCCTATAATCATGGTGAAAGAATACATAATTGTCAAGTCCAATACCCGAATAAAAAGAGAGACAAAGAAATTAAAAACCCAAAACCCATTATGATTGAAGCTTATGAATCAGTAGATTCCTCCCCAAACATGTTTTTTCTTGATGCCTAATCAATAATTGGCCCCGTATTCGCCTCTATTAGTCTTGAATCTTCGCTCCAGGCCTCCAACGACGCCTTGTGATTCTTTGGTCGTCACTTGTACGCCCTGCAATAAACGTGTCAAAAATTAGGTCAAATATCGACTTATATAAAAATCTGGCTTTGACTTGTCACGGGAAAGGATGTCATGGTCGTGCCATGTGATGGGTCGAGAAGCGCACACCTCAAGGCTTCGCGCACCAGATGCAATCGTTATCGAGTAAACTTACATGCAGGCTGAAATCCAGGTCGAATCCACAAGGACCAAAATAAGATTTCTTATTTGACTAATTAAAGTTTCCTTTTCTAAAATAAAAATAAAATAAACTACTCAAATTTTTGGTGTTTTTGATTATGTACTAATGAAATTAAAATATGGTTAGTTATAGATTACTGCAGAGACAATGGGGATGTCGGTGAAGTTTAACAGTTAATCTAGCAACCATGGGTGCTAGAACGATAATTTAGAGTCAATCCAAGTTCAACAATCAGTTAATCAAGCATGCATAAGACTAGCCTATGTTGTGAATATATTACCCGTCTCTCGACATTGACTAATACCTAATATCAAACCGATGATCCTCTCGGGATTGTTTATAACTATTCTTCAACAACTTTTAAGTCTTAACAATTTTTGAATCGAGACATCGACTCTAGGAGACCGACATCTCGACCCTACTTAGATTCATTCTCAATCAGACCTCTCAGAGCTAATTGTAAACTTAGATTATAAATATCAAATGATCGGTTTAATACTCATAAATTCGCACAAAGCGTGATCAATTTAATTATGCATCACTTAACTAAAAATTAAACTCGTCATAACAATAAATCTTCACAAGGTCTAAAACCTATGGCTAAGGGTTTTTAGCCCATAACCATGGTGTTTAAAAGAGAATTCATCAATTACTAATTAGTTCAAGAAAAAGAGGAAAACAATTAAATCCTAAACTCTGAATGGAGTTGGAGACTCATGTGATCCTCAACTTGTTTGCCTATGATGTTTCCTTGTCTCCTTGCTGAGATCGATAGGAGATGGAATACTGGTGGTTGGAGCTCCCCAAAATCGTCCTGAAGCAGAGCTAGTTTAGTCGAGTGCGCTTGGTATCGAGAGTTGTGTCAAAAGTGAGAGAGATGCCAAATTTTTTGTCTAAAATTCGGGTTTATACATGTTTTGCAGCTGATTTTGGGCACGTGACAGTGAATGCGATGATCGTCACATGTCATGTGACGTTCGTCACATTACCATCACACAATCGTCACGAGATTATGACTTTTTGGGTTTCTCATGTGACGATCGTCACAAAAATGTGACAAATCGTCACATCGTTGTCACATAGGTTTTCGCCCATTTCCGGTCTTCCAATGAAAAAATTTTCTTCACGAGAATTGTAGCCATTTTCATTATCTTTAATTTAGATATAAAGTTTTCTCGATTTGAAATTCGGATATGAAAGTTATGGCAGTTGCAAGTTGGCTGGTCTACAATCATGAAACTGCAGATCATCTGTTTTGGTGTTGTCTTTGAATGCATTTTTGAGTTGTTTCCCTGTAGAGTTAGAGAAAACTTTCTTCTAGAGAGTTTTAGATCACCGAGTTATCTTCAATTTGATATAACTTTGGGTCACGTCAGTTTAAATATGAGAAAGTTGTGCTCTCTAAAAAATTATACTGCGATTCTAGTCCATTTTACTCTATTTTCACCTATTTTCTGCACATATGCACCAAACATACTAGAAGGCGTAAAGTGCTACAAACGATTCTGAATAGCCACATAACGAGGGAAATTTGGCACTAAACGTGGGTAAATAGGTGTTGATATAGGCACCGAACAAGTCCTCGGATGAGTCAGATGGTGGACATGACGACTTAGATGACCGTGATGATGACAACAGTGGCGATGACACAAGTTCTGGTAGAGGGTTGCAAGATGAGAACGCCAAATACTGTGGTTATATGGGTGATGAAGAAGATTAGTGAAGACAATGTGTATCAATTTAAATTCCAGTATTTGTATTTCATAACTAAATTGAAGTAAAAGTAATTTCAATTCCAATGTTTATTTCAACTATTTTTGCAAACTGGTATAGTAACCAAATATGAGAAATACCAAATGACATATATTTGTATGTTGATGACACAAATAATATTTTTCATTTGAACTGATGACATAAGTTGAAAACACTAAACAATGTGGTAGAATGTGTGACAGTTGATCCATACTATAAAATGCGTCATCTACATTGAAGACCAACTTATAGTACTTGTGAAAGTGTGAAATACAATTTAATCATGTACATGTGAAATTTTTTCTCAGAGCACACATTAGACTAAAAGTTTTTAAATAAAACAAACATGCATATGCAACAACTCACAAATTCTCAGGGGGGTGACAAGCACAAAAATCATAAATTTATTCAAACCAAACAGAGTGGTTCCAGTTTTAACAAAACATTAACTAAACGAAAACATAGTCCGCTATCAACATAAAAAGACATTAACATAAGTCCACTAGATTGACCGCACTATGATACTACTCATTGAGACGACGATCCTTTATCTTGAAGACGACTCCATTGTTCTAATAGAATTCAATAACAGTATCATAGAGTCCATCCCAGGCGATATCACACTGCCAAACCAAAATTTTGGATAACATTCGAACACGGAGCTTCTGTATCTGTGAAACCTGTGACATACATTGATATTAACTAGTAGTTCTGACCCCTGCTGCATTAAACTAAATGAGTGATAATATTAAACTTGTAAAACTTACCGCATTTGGTCGTAGCTCAGCCTTCCAATGAGATAATCCCATATAATTCTCATCATGCCACATAACAAACACATTAGAATCATATCCATTAAGTATGCTTGACCATGGTAGCTTCACCAAATTGATACTACTCTGCATCAATGTATGTTACTTACATATGATACTTTACGTTCAACCAGATCCCACGTGACACAATGACACAAAAACTTATTCATCGCGTGAAATTGCACAATGTAACATGCAGTAGATGCATATTGTGATGACACTTTAACCAGATATAGATCTGAAATGACAGATTACATACAAATTCAGAGCTTTTGAATGCAAAGAGATATACTTTACCTCGCCTAGGGTTCGGTTCGAAGAATCGTAGAAGATCGACTTTCCTTCGAGCTGGAGATTAAGTTTCTAATCAGTTGTTGGACTGTCGAGAATTACGCTCTAATTAATATTTTGAATTTTGAAAATCACGAAACATGCGTTAATTATCTCACAGAATCAATCATGAATTGGGAAGCACGAAACTGCCCCTCGGACCAACTAGAATGACGTAAGAAACATTCACATGACACAATATTTACTTTGACTTGTCATAACCAAAGCTGGCAGAACGGGATCGTTCATTATGAAAACGCGTAGTGATAGATACGTTCTGATGTTTGTATGTCAAGCCCCCGTTTGTATTTTGTGCGACCCTAGAAATAAAGTTATAGTATTTTAGTGACCTAATGATTAGGAAGCCCAATATCTCTTCAGGTTACACGGAATGTAGTGACATCTGAAATAAAAGATTTCCGGGCTTTAGCATGGGCCTAGTAACATATTCCAATTCCAGGTCACATCTCATGGTACTAGTTTTCGGCGGCAAAACCTAACCCTAAACCCCCAATCTTCTTCTTCACTCGCTCGATTCGATAGCTTCCCCACTTTCTTGTCTAGGGTATCTGGAATTCGATTTTCGCCTGTTGTTACTATCTTCATCTCAATTGCTTCAGGGATCGAACTTGGACTTCACCACCGAATTAGAGGTGAAGTTCATATGTATGGTTACATGCCTCTCTATTTGGTTTTCTATTTTATTTTGAGTAGTGAATTTCTGTAGGGCTCTTAAATAAATTCATTTTTAATTCAATTCTTAGTTCTCAAGCAAATTCACGGTTAATGTCAGAGCTATCATGTCCAAGTGTAGTCTTCCAATTTTGTTATGATGTAAGCAAATATGATCAAAATTGGACTGGGAAAAATGTATGAAAGTATACATAAATAAACTTCATTGGTAGAGGAGAGCTTTCTGTTTCTACTGCCTTCCTATCCACTCTAGTGATTAATCGAGCTTGGGGAAGGCTGTTAAGCCATAAGGTAGAAAAATGTTCCTAGTCGTTGTAGCATAAGAGCATGTGTCTATAATGCAGTGTTTTGTGGTTGCAATTGTACCCATGACCTCAATCTTAGATCAGTTCATTTGCAAAACTTTGGATGATGTGCGAGTTTTCTTTTCTGCAAAAGTTGAAACTATAAAGGCGATAGCATGCCTTAGTTGAATTGTTGTATAATGGCTTTTAGGATGTCAGGAACCTGTGAAACAATAGCCAAAATGTTCTGATTTATCAGTGTTACTGTTAGTTGAAACTATGGTTTGGGTTATTGGCCTTGAGCAATGATTCAAGCATTGTGTCTGACTCTATTGTTGGTCTACAATTGATTCTAGTGTTAGTTCTGTTGTCTATTTCATATTTAGAAAATTGAACCAAGGCGTATGAACTTGTGCTTTCATGGTTTAGGATCGAATTGTGAACTGTGGTTTGGTTTTGGTTAAGACTTCTAAACTTAGGATTAGGTAATGAGATTGTCTTATTCTTATCTGCCTTTTGGTCACAATCATGCTATGGTTGCAACTTCTCATGACACTATAGAGGAAAGAGTATTACTGCTGCATCGTACTTAGACATTATCTTTATCTAATGGTTTCATTAAGTATAGCTATAGCCTTAACAAGTAACAATATCGTAGGAGATTAGGAGGCCCTATATATTATTTCAAGATGCAAAAAACTGGAAGATTGCTGCATTTTAGATATTTCTTCTAACACCTTATTGGTATGCAGAATTTATCAAAATGACATTGGATGATGGTCAAATTCACGATCCCAGGCCACAGGTTAGAGCCACGCTTCGCCTTGGGTCAGAAACATACTCTGTGAGGGGAGATAAGGGTACTCTGTCAGAGCAATTGGTTTCAATGAAAGAAGGAAGCATTAGCATATTGAAGGAGTTCATCACAAGGCATAATGTTCCCAACGATGTCCCCGATGAGCTAGATGAAGGTTCTTCCTCCGGAGATGACAGTGAATTTCCTGAGAAGCCTACTGTGAAATCAAAGAAAAAAAAACTGGTTTGATGTTGTTCTTTGTATGAACTGAAGTGTGGCTATAGATGTCTTGAGGATTCTGTGGTGGAGCAGAAGTTCTAAATTCTACCATTTCTGATATTTTACATTGCTTGAATTGTGGTAAAGGAATGTGATAGTGTTGTTCAGAGACAAAATATGTGTGTGTCATATTGATATAATTGGCAATATGTTGGTGCCTTGCAAAATATTCGTGGATAGCTTAGAAGAGTTGCTAGAGAACTGATACTTTACTTGGATGGTACATATACTTGTATGATAATGTTATATTTTAAAGGGAAAATGACGTTTGTACAATTAAATATCAACTCTTTTCACTTTTGTACATTTAATTTTTGTTATTATGAATATTATATTAATTTTTTTCAGAAAAAAAAACAAAAATACACCTTTATGGTTATTTTTTAATTAATGAAAAATATATAATATATATTTTTGATTAAAAATCTTAATTATTTTTATTAATAATTAATAAAAAAACTTTAAATAAAAAAACCCTAATTGGGTATGGATGCATGTACCATTTTCTTAGGGTTTGTTTTGTTACAATTGGGTGAAGTCTCGTAGCGTAGATCTCCTATGGGTGTCGACGTCTGCGTGGTATTGGCGGCGACGTCAACGTGGTGCGGCGGTAGGAGCAGAACTCCTGTGGATGTAGATCGGGTTTTGATGGAGGCGAGGTCGGGTGGTTTGGAGATGGGCTGAGACGAGTGAGATTGGAGTTGTAGATGGGTCGCGCATGATTGCGACGGCGGAGCATGGAGGGCTGTGGGGTTTTGCTTTTGGTTGGTTGGTAGGCCGGTACTGGGAGGGAACCGAAGTTATCTGGCGTCGGTGGCCAGACTCATGCAAGCATACCGAACTAGAGGGGCTCGACTTGCTCAAGATTCAATACGTGTATTATTGGGATTAGTACTGGAAGGAAACGGGGGGTCCCTGGTGTCGATGGGTTGATCTGGTTAAACCCAATGAGCTCAGAGGATTTGAATTTCGCGATGACCATATTGATCGCATGGTTGATCGAGGAAGTTGGTTTAAGTCGGCCTGCAACAAGATCACAAAGTTTCTCTATCCGTATGAGTTGGAGGTCGTGACTCTGCATGATGTTAACTGGTTCGAGTCGATTGGTCTCTGGGGCTATCAAAGGCGCTTGTGTAAAGTATTCCATAGGAAGATCACGGGGTTTCTCTATCTGTATGAGTTGGAGGCCGTGGCTCTACATGATGCTAAACGGTCGAGCTGAACAATTTTGGAAGAATCATTAGCGAACGGTGTTGCGTTATCCATTATCAGAACTTATGTGCTTTGTTTTGCTCGTAATCAAATGACTCACCAATTGGTCATATTTGTTTTAACTAACAGTAGCTTGGATCATGGTGAGAGGTCTATCCCACCATCTGTAGCTTCAACTGTTCGGCTTGACGTCGGGTTAGTTATTATTTAATTAATAAAATTGATTTTTTTAAAAAAAATAAAACTTTAAATAGGGGATATGGTTAAATGACACTTTTGTCTTTTAGATGAAGTTTTTAGAAATAAAAATAATTAATAAGTACAGTATGAAAATGGTTGATATTGAAGTGTATTAAAGTGTTATTTTAATTATTTTAAACATTGAAGTTAATAGACGGGAAATTCAATGGCAGTAGGTAGCATTAAAGAGCACGTTTTGATCCAGTTGTTACACCATTTATTCATTCCGTGTCTGAAAATTGGACATTTTAACAATATGGACAATGCTGCCCTTTTGTGATCCGAAAGTATGAGCTGTACATAGCATTTGGAACGAGGGCAATTTTGTCTATTGATAAAATGGAGTTGATTAAAGTGGTGATTTATGGCCACCCAACCAAACCCAAACCGAAGCGTAGGGAAAAAAAGAGTAATAAGTAATGATTCCATTGAAGTGGGGATTCCCATATTTTGACCATTCATAATTTTTGGACCACGAAATAAACTGGCATGTTTGGGTATTAACTGGTGGTGGTGTTATATGTATTTTTCATCTTACTCGATCAACAATGCAACTACACTTACTGTATTTTAAACTAAATAAATCAACCCATTATTTATTCCCTTGTTCCTTTGTTAGAACGTAAGACTGAGTCCTAAATATCGAGTTCGACTTCACCCTAAAAATTCAAATTTGTCAATTGTTTGTTCAAATTCTTTGGGTACACAATTTCTATTTTAAATTCTTTTCATTAAAAATTCACGCATTTCGTTAGAACAAATTTTATTTTTCATAATAGCTGATGAATAATTTTTGTTTCAACTTGGCTTTACTTATATATCATAATTTTTTGTATGGTTAGATGCAAATTGAATCATTAACATATTATTTAAGTTGAACATGTTAAATATCAATTCGGGTGTATTATAATTGAGTTTTGAGTTGTATTCGAGTTTAATATTTTAAAATATGATAAAATTGTTAATTGAGTTTTGAGTCATTCGTTTTTTTTTCGCTTATATATTTTGCAAAAAGAATCTTTAAATTTTTAAAATTTTCAAAAATAAAAATTATTTAATTCCTTGTACATCACACGAAGAGGTATATTTAGCTACTAAATTAAGTCAGACATGTAATCGTTGCGAGGTCGAACGGTCTCCGTTTGATCTCGCTCAACCTCGCAATTGAGTACATAGTTGTCTCGTAGTGGCTATTTAGAGCCAATTAGGACGATTTGATGCTTACTGGTGTTTCGAGAAGCATATGCAGGTTGAACAGTGTTTTGCTAAGGAGATCAGGTCAAAATGGTCAAGGGCATGGAAGAGGGAAGAATTGAGGACTTGTCACGATCATGACAATTAAACTGTTACAATATTTTCGTAGACAGTGAGCATTGACGATGATCAAAACGGAGGTGCAACGATCGTGACGAGGAGTGTGTCACAATCGTGACGAGGAGTGTGTCACAATCGTGACATATCTGTAACGATCTTGACACATTTGTAACGATCGCGACCAGGAGTGTGTCACGATCGTGACACATCTGTAACGATCGTGACAAAATTCAAAAGAGAGGACACGATCGTGACAAGGAACTGGAAGACCGTGCCAAAGACCAGGACCAGAATTGGTCTCCCACATGGTGTCACGATCGTGTCAAAACCATGACACACTCTATGTCACTCTCGTGACACCCTATGACACGATCGTGATGCCCTATGACACGATCGTGACAAGGCCATTTTTAGACACATATTAAAGGTCTTTTGACCTAGGGATTGGGAGCTACACTTTTGACCTACCACATTCTCCAACAGAGTCTCATCATATTCTTCAGCACATACCTTTGTTCTTCATCTTCTATACTCATTTTTCAAGCTTGAGGAAGAAGATTTCACCATTATCTTCCAAGTTTGAGTTGGGGAAAAGAGAGTTGAAGTCATTTCCATCATTCCACCTTCAAAAAGAGAGCATTCAACCAAACACAAGACTCCTCTTACTTCTTAGAGCATTTTCTAAACTCTAATCTCCATTTATGTTATTGATTATGTCTAGTTTTATTGTTTTTTTAATGATTTGTGGATTGAGCACCATGGTTGAGGGCTAAAACCCTTAGCCATGGGTGCTAAACATTGTATGAACTGATTTAAGATTTATATGAGTAATTGATTCTAGATGTCAAAGACTTGTTGTGTAAGATGCTTGAAATAATGCTTGTGTCTTGACTTAGCTACTTAGGATGCATGATAGGAGACTAAATCGAGCCCGAGAGGGACGAATAGTCTCGGAACTAGCACTTACCGTGGGTTGGAGGCTCGAGATCGGGTCTTGACACCTCAACTCGACCCTTAGCCTATCATTGTCTGGCCATTGCGGTCTCGAGTCGATCACGAACCCGAGAGGGCAAGAGGTGACTCGAGACTAGGCCAATCTCAATGTCGAGATGCGAGATTGGTATTTAAGACATAGGCTCAACAAACTACTTAATATCGATTGAATTATTGCTCGTGACCTTTTGATGCAGCGTATGTGGCTAGGAAGGACTCTTTATCAAAATTCGTTGATTTTTGCGAATACCGAAGTGATAGATTTGAGGGAAATCTCGATTTTTTATTAACTTTAAAACTAATGACAATAAACTTATAAGAGTGTTTAAATAAGAAAAACCTAACCAAACCCTAATTGTAGAAAAGGAAATCCTAAACTTATTGGAAAAGGAAACAAATTATTAAAATTGCAAAAACTGCCTGAAACTTAAAAAATGCAATTTTGACCCTTAAGATGACCTCGAATGGCCAAAATTCATCGTACTTCATGGTTAACCATGAGTTTTGCTCAGAACGCCGTTTCCGCTCAGAAAACTCTAGTTTTTTGTTGAAATCCGACACTTTTGCGATAATTCTAGGTGTTCTACATTCTGCATACCGGCTTCTTCGACCGCACTGCATCATTCTCTCCTGGATGGAAAAGATTCGACCTCGAATCTGGATCCACAACATCCTCCTCAGATGAAAAATCACCCTGGGATCCCATATCTTTGTAGCACCTCCTACCAAATTTTCAGATGTACTAAGTACTCTCACCTTGTTCGCAAGCTGGATCGTAAATGTGTAACACTTAATCTCGGGTTTCATGTTGAATTTTTGGACTTTTCTTATCAAAGTACACGCCCATTGATCGATTACCCAACCTTGGAATTTGAGCCTTCTATCGTTGATACATGATGCTGGTATTAGGTTCTCGTTGCTGATTAAGGCAACAATATACATGTAAGGCTCCCAATAATTTTCGGATACTCTTGCAAGATTTTTAGTCCTGCCTTCATCGTGTAATCTCTCGATGCCCTCCAAAAACTGTTCGTAACCATTGTTGTATGAATCAGGTAGGAACAAGTATTTGACGCAGCATAAAGTTTCATCCCTTGCTAACAAATCATCTCTTCCTCGAATATTCTGCTCATGTTGACTCAATTGTACTTCTACAATTCCAGATTCTGCATCTGCATCTAGTTCAACATAATCATCATAAATCGAGGGTGATAGCCAATCTATGAACTCCTCTTGTTTAAGATTGTTATTGAATTGTGGAATTTCCACCTTGAAACCCACCGTTGGTTAGGGTGTTTGGGTGAACGATTCCGGTCATCGGTGAAAGGACGCAATTCATCCATTCTTCGTGTGAATAATTCAACCTGCCGCCTCAAATCGTCATTCTCACGTCGAAATTCAGCGTTTTCACGTTGTAACTCAACTTGATCATCATCAACACCTTGGGGAGCGGCTCGCTGTTGTCTACAGGGCGGCATACCTCATGATCGACTACCTCTGATACCAACTGATGCAGCGTACGTGGTTAGGAAGAACTCTTTATCAAAATTCGTTGATTCTTGCGAATACCGAAGTGATAGATTTGAGGGAAATCTCGATTTTTTGATTAACTTTAAAACTAATGACAATAAACTTATAAGAGTGCTTAAATAAGAAAAACCTAGCCAAACCCTAATTGTAGAAAAAGAAATCCTAAACTTATTGGAAAAGGAAACAAATTATTAAAATTGCAAGAACTGCCTGAAACTTAAAAACTGCGATTTTGACCCCTAAGATGACCTCGAATGGCCAAAATTCATTGTACTTCATGACTAGCCATGAGTTTTGCTCAGAATGTCATTTCCGCTCAGAAAACACTAGTTCTTTGTCAAAATCCGACACTTTTGCGATAATTCCAAGTGTTCTACATTCTGCATACCAGCTTATTCGACCGCACTGCATCACCTTTATTACCAAAATTCATGTTTAGCTCCCTAGGCCTTTAAACCATTATAATCTTAAGGGGTAATTACAGATCAGTACAACTGTTGAAACCTCATTCCAGAATCAGTTCCCCAACTTTGAAATTTTTTTTCTCGATCCCCCAAGTTTCATTACGTTACACTTAAGTCCAATTCTGTTAACTTTAACTGATATGGTTTGTAAAATGTCCAAAATGCCCATACTTTGTAAGTACTTGAATGTATAATTACCTGTGAGTGTGAAAATACTACTTTACCCTTGCTTCAACAATAATCTAAATTTATAATTAAAGGGTATGTTAGTCATTTTAAATAACAAATTAAATTTGAATAAAAAATTGCATGAATTACAATACAGAACATGAAAAACCCTCACTCCTCTCTCTCTCTTAACTCTCACTCCTCTCTCAACACAGAACATCAAAACCAATAAAATAAAACCATCAAATTATAATTTCAATAACTGAAGAAAAATTGGATTACACAGCAAAATTACAATGAACAACAATCATAACCTCGACTGCAATTTTTTCACCTAAACATGAGTAATCAACAAAAATTGAAAACCAAAATTGCTCAATTCAGACCCTCCATCCTGGAATATCTACATACCCTAAAATTGCTCAAATCAGATCCCAGATCGACAACCCTCTATGCCCTCGAATTTCTGACCCTTCATCCTCGCCACTAGAACCCAAATCTCCGCCTTAGGGCCGCCGATTGAGGCCGCTTTTCTCCGTCGTGCGTGGCAGGGGAGTTGGTGCGAAGAGGGTGAGAAAGATTAGAGATGTCGGATCTAGGAGAGAGAGGGGAGATTTGTGGCAGCCGAAGTCTGGGTCGCGACTGCGAAGGGCGACCCTTGTCGGCAGGGTTCAACAGTCTGGGTTCGACCTCCAGGCTTCATCTTCGTCGACGCCAGCTTTGGATTCGCCGACGACGTCGGAGATTCGATCGACTCGATCTGGAAATGAACCATGAACCTTAGCCCGCGCGACGTTCCGTCGATTCGATCTGGGTCCTGAAAAAAAGCCAGCGCAGGAGAACAAGGCGGAGGAGGATTTGACTTCTCTGGTGATAAAGGAGAGAGGCGAAAGAGTTGGGTTTCCCGGCGATGGAGGAGAGAGGCGATGGATAAGAGAGGCGGAGGAATTGAGAGAGAGAGAGATACGAGAGGTTGAGAGGAGAGAGATGAGAGGTTGATAGTTAAAAGAGACGAGGGCAATCTGGTCATTTGATATGTTATTTATAATTTTGTAATTCTTTATTTGTAAAATTCAAAAGACAAATTTGCCCTCCATCTTTTAGTTCAATTGGTTATGCAATAGGGGCAAAACGGTTATTTTATAATTTATCAAATAATAATAGCTGAGGGCATTTTAGGTATTAAAAAAGTATCAGCAGTATTGTTGTTAGATTTAACAGAATTTTGACTAAAGTGTTAACGTTTTAAACTTGGGGGACCGAGAAAAAAAATTTCAAACTTGGGAGACTGATTTTGGAATGAGGTTTTGATGGGTGTACTGATCTGTAATTACCCCTAATCTTAATTCTTCAATTAAACGTGACATTACCAAAAATAGTAGTCTCGTAAATTTAGATAATTGAACTTAAAAATCGAAGACCTTAATTAATTCATGTGAACCAACTAGTATCTTATCGGTCTTATAAATACTATAACTTATCTGTGTATACTTGCACATAAAATTCAAGAAGTGACGTTTGCACGATACTTTTCGGCCCAAGAGTAAACATGTCTATGGTAAATATCATCGAACTGATCACTTGGAGATCTATTATAACTACTATATCCACCAAGTATAATTATTATGAAATTCTCAATAAAAGAAATCCAATTGTTCCTTTCCAGAAGCATCTAGAATTTCGAAAAGTTCTTATAATTTTTTTAATTACAAATGTTGTTATAATTGATGTCACACTCGATTAGTCGTCAAATACATCAACCTTTTTGTATTATTAGCATATGTATGGTTGGACAATGTGAATTAAAAGATGCAGAAGAAAATGTTAAATTAATTTATAGACATTTATTACGTAATAAAAAAGTAACAAGGAATGGTAAGGGGCCAAACGCAAATAGAAGAAAGTAAAAGGCCCAAGAGTAGCAAATATGAAAGTAGAAGAGGAGGTTAGCGTAGCGAGTACAACTAGTGAGAGGTATATAAGGCAGCGAAAGCTCCTCCTCTTGTCCCAAACTTTCATGGGCTGGGACGTCTTCTAGTCTTTTCTGGGTTTCATTTTGAATTGATGGCGTCGATGATGGCCAAATACGCGGAGCTGTTGGACGCGGGCGTCAGGATCGCCGCCAGGTTTCACTCCCACTGCCCACAGACGGCGCGTCTCTACTACCACCCTCCCTCCGCCAACCGCAACCGCCGTATCGCCGCCGCCGCCGCCGCCGATACGCGCTTTGATGCCCTCGACAGCACCGAATTTATCATTTGTTATGTTTGATTTCAACCATTTCACGAGAGATTATTATATATTAATTCTATTGCTTTTCGTTTCTGATTTTTCGGTTGTTGGGAAATGAAATTCCGAAGAATACGTTCCATTTCCAGCTGTTGTTATTTTCCCTAAATTAAGGACTTTTTCAATACACGTTATTATTCTCTTATTATTATTATTTGGATCGGATCGATCGTCTCTCCTTTAACAATATAGATTACTCTTTGTTTCTGATTCTAACAAATGTTACATTTTTCTTCTTCTTGTTTAAGCTAACCTAATTTTGACGTAATGTCTTTTTTTTTGATAAAAGCTCAGCAAGATTCAAAGGTGTATGAAATTTTGATATCTGGTATACAGTTAGGGATAATTTACCATTAAAAATACATATTACGATAAAATGTATTAAGGTTGCACATATAAAGAGATAGTATTGTATGATGGAATATAATTACAATTTTATTTATTTTCGTAAAAATAAGTTTGTTTTAATTAAATTATCATCAATATTTAAGAATAATGTTCTAAAAAACATTGTAGGCGACCGTCTAAGCGTTTTTTTCCATCTCACTATCTCGTTTTAAGCTAATCGAACGGTGACAAATGTTTTGATTCATCAGGTGGTCCATATAAGCATCGTTAGTCCTATTTAAAGTATTTTATCATCTATGTATAGTCTCCCAAAACAAATTCACTAACAATGTTTATGATTAATGAAAACTTTAATTGACCAAGATTAGAATCCTCCCGAAGCTGGTTTTTAGGTAATTGTTCAAGTAACAACAACAACACATGTGATTATGGCATAATATGTTAGATGAAACCATTGTATTTGTAATTTCAATTTTTACAGAGAAAAAAACTTCCTCAGAATTTCATATAACAACACCCGACGATGTTGGAACTTGGGAGCAGGTAAGGCTCATGTCATGTGCAAATGAATGTTCCTTCCTCCCACCATTGATGAATAAATACATAGATTAATATTTTCAACGAATCAAAGCCACCACAAATTGTATTAAAATAATAATAAAGCAAGATAGACATAAACCTAGTCTCGTACTAATATTTTATGTTTACCGAATTAGAGTAACATATGAAGGAAATTCAAAAGATTGGTAAAGAAACAATCCTAGAACATTTCAACGTGATCTCAGTTGTTGGGGTACGCGGTACGCGACACCAACCAACATCAAACTGAATTTTACATATAAAAAATATTATGCTGATGAAATAATCACAAATGGAGAAAAATAATCACCTTCTCGGTTTTATGATAAATATATCATTTTATTACTAACAATAAACAATATCTTATTATAAATCATCATAAGTTACCTCAGTGAGTAAAAACATTGTTAAAATTTGTTAGTATTCAAAGTAGGCTGTAATTTATTTAGTATGCTATCTTGTATGCTGGAGTGGAGATGTTCTAACCTTATTTACTTTAAAAAATAATTGGTACATCAACATTGACGAAAGATATGAAATAATGATGTTAGAGATCCATTCAAATTTAAATGGGGCAAAATTACCACACCGATACAATTGGTTTGGGAGATAGTGAAAAATATTGACAAGTCAATGTAGGCTGGCAAATTCGTTTCCCAAATTACAAGTTGATTTAATTAATAATCAATGATCACAGTTTAAGGTTCCAATTTCCACGTCTAACAAGTTATATTTCTTGATAAACAATATATATATGTCATTAAGGAACAACCCACAAAACTGCAATGAAGACCAGAAAGATTCAATGTATCTGCTGCCTTTCAACAAACACTTAAGAATAATTCGCATTTACTTATTATTGGTTAAAGGAAAAGTAAAAGTGGTGATTAATTGTAGATTACTATTTGCAGGCTCTCTCTCATTATTTTGGTGCCAACTCTATTATTATTGCTGGCTTTCTTTTCATGGCAGAATCTTATACTCCAACCATTATTTTATTCCATAATACCTAAGCCATCACATTATGCATCACACAAATTTATTCTTTACCTTCGGGTTAATACTTAAATTCATTCATCTCGAAATAATTTTCCTCCTTAGCATTACAAGTTGCTTATTAGTAAAGCAACTTTGATGATGCTTCGTTGGAATTGCTACTATTTTAGTAACCTTAGTAATAGTCCTGATCCCACTCCGGCTCCCATTTATTACTATTACTCTCTATATATTGGTCTGTTCAGGCCGGCACAATCTATACTGAGGCTTTACACGAAACAAGAAGAAAAATGAAACCTTTTCATAGTCAAACAACAAAAGAAGCATTCAAAAGTTAAAAGAATATATTAAATTTTGCTTGTTCAAATTAAACTCAGGTTCGACTGAATCTAAAAATTTAGGTTTGCATTTAATTCACACGGATATAGTTATATCACGAGTTTGACTTGACTCTTGTATTTTTTAATTTCGGTTATTATATTTTGTTTAAGAATTTAAATTAAGTTATAATTTTCATCTATATATCTTCACTTGGATTTCACAAACATTCTAGACGGTTTTATGTAAAAAATATGAGTTTTTAAAACATCTGTAGCTGTATAAATATCCTATATGTTGTGGTTTATTGTGAATATAAAATCATAAATTTAGATGTTCAACTAAATTTAAGTTTAAATAAATAAAGATTATTACTATATTTTTAATTTTGAAAAATAAAATAAAAATTATATTAAAAATTGGGAAGATCAATGTATCTCTCCTCTGGCAACGATTCAGGTTCAAGCGACGCCTTTTCACACCTCCGGCATAGATTCGGGTTTCGGCGACGCCTTTCCACATCTCTGAAGTTGTTTCGAGTTTCTGGTTTGCCTGGTTAGTCGCCGGGCTTCACCAATACGGTGGGATTGGTGGCCGCCCAATTAGTGTCGTTGGGCGATTATGCATCCGCGACACTTCCCACTGCTTCTCCGGCGGCGGCTCAGATTCTCATCGATAAAACTTTGCAAATTGCTGAGAAAAAGAAAATAAAAATATTTTGGGGCCTAAAGCGTAGGTTTATAAGGCTATGCTATGAAGTCTACCCTGGATCCGTCACGATGGTTTTGTGGTTATAACTTAAAGATCGCGGATTGGATGATGTAACATTAAGGTCGGGATGGTACTAGAGACACAAAAATCAGTTATGCTACTATTATAGTAGTGTTGAACCAGACAAACGATTCACCATGATATATACTAGTAGTCACGAATCACGAATGATTTGCAACAATTGTAATAGCTGTGAAGTATTGATGTTACGTCACTAATACAATAGCACTAGACATGCATCATTTTAGCATTGAATCTCTTTAGGTCCGCCGCTAGCCAGACCTCCATAGGTTCGCTACTATATTAGCGGCATTCCTATTCTGGTATGCCACTATTATCAAAGTTTCCTTAAGAATTAAACCACTGTAAGTTTTTTAGAAAGATAATAAACCAGTTCATATACACATTATTCAATAAACCACAGGGTTTGGCTCGGCTCGTGAAAAGAGGTTCGGCTAGAGCACGACTCAGGCTCGAACAAGCTTCCGCAAGTAAGCTCGAGTTCGGCTCGAAATAAGATAGTCAAGCTCGAGTTTGAGCTCGGCTTGATTCGGTTTGCTTAAATTTCAATACAAATATTCATTAAAAACTAAATAAACAATAAAGTAGTCAACTTGAGATTGACTCGTCTACACTACAAGACTTTTGTCACAACGGTGGCGCACAAAGCGCGCAGGCGGGAGGTCAAAAAACGCAGGTAGTAGTTAAGACGGCGCACAGTGCGCAGGCGTTGCCTCGCTGTTGCTAACCCGCGACTATAAGACAACGACTGCGCACGCGTTTATTTGGGTACGCAGTTAGGACTTAAGGACGACGCACGTACAAGTGTGCACATTCCTTAGTTAATAACTACGCTCGTGTTAATGTGCACAGTTACTTCCTAAGGCTTGCGCACATGTAATTGTGCGCAGTCGTTAACTAAGGACATCACATCCAGTGGCGAATCCAGAAAATTTTGCAAGGGAGGAAAAAAATTTTATACCGAAAATTTAATTAATTAATAATAATAATAATAGTTTTATAAATAAAATAATTACTAAATGCATATAACAATAATTAATTCGAGTTTGATTATTTTCTTTTTAGTTGAGTTTGAATTTAACCTTCATGTATATATAAATACAAATTTAGTCGGTTCACGAGTCTTACAAACTCTAATAGTTTGGGCTCGAGTTTGATTCGTTTATCAAACAACTCACCATTGGATTTAATCTTTGCATAAATTTGCTTAGAAAATTCATAAATTTTCAATAATTAACAAATAATTTAATTCATAAAATATAATAGACAAAAAAAATTTAATGGAAAATGAAAAAAGAATTTAACTAATACAATAATTAGTAAAAAAAGAATTATAACCATGAAAAAAAAAGTAAAGAGAGAATGAATGATGCTCCACTTTAAAAGCACACACCTATTAAAGTAAGTTTAGGCCCAAAGATCATTAAAAAGAACACAATTATTAAAAACAATTGTCAATTCCAAGGTTTGAACCTAAGACCTCATGGATAAAATATAACATACTTACCACTAAACCAAGAAACTTTTATTGTTAAGATGTACAGTTTTTTGTATACATATCCGAATTTAAGGGGGGCATACCCAGTTTTCGGAAAATTTTTTAATAATTTTTTTTCGGAATTCCCGGGCCAAGGGGGGGCGGGTGCCCCCCCCCCCCTCCCCCTAGGATCCGCCACTGATCACATCCTTGTACGTGCGCCGTTCTTAAGACAATGTGTTCTTAAAAAAATTATTGCAGAAAATTGGAATGCCAAAATCCAATTCTCTGCGATAATTGAACTTCACATTCTAAATATTTTCTATCTGCCATAATAACAAAGGGACCAACTTAATCTCTTAAACAATAGACAAATAAAAATTGTAAATGAGACTATTAAAGATTATACAAGGTACTGCAAGATAAAATATATGTAATTTTTAGTGTTGGATGTTTGTTTTCTAACCCTAATCACAGCTTAATGATCCCAATTGAGAATCAACAATCAACTTCCCACAATTTTCATACAATTTTTCCAAAATTAGGTTATGAAAATCGAAACCCTAAACCCCAACTGAGATCGTACTGAAAATCTATTTGCATATATATATATATATATATATATATATATATATATAATCTATACAAATATATAAAAAAGGGTTATGAGAAAAGCTCAAGAAAATTAAAAAAAAAGGTTTCGATCTTACCTTGATGGGAACCTGAGCTGGCGACGGGTACTAGAGCCGGTGACGAGAAGATGGCGATGGGAACGAACTCCGGCGACGGGAAGTGAACGCGCGCAGAGAGAAAAATCAGAGAAGAACAAAGAAAAAGAAGAAGAATGAAGAGAGAGGAGGGTGTATGTTCGATATAAGTGTCAGGTTATCGCGTGCGCACAATGGAAAGTGCGCCGGCCTTACCTAACACCTACGCACAAGGTAAAGTGCGCAGGCTTTAGGGTTTATTAAATATTGACTAAATACGACGTCGACTAATCGACTATGATCCCGTGATTCGATTTGGCTAAAACTTATTTTTCATAGGTAAAACATCATAATATACATATCCAACGGTTTTGATTTTTATAATTCAATTTTCTTACATTCATGATGTCGACATCGTATGTCTAAGGTATATAAATCCTTACTTCCCATATCCCTAAACCTCTAAGTTCAAGACGATTCAGTATTGTCAAAATAATTTTTTTAATCCAACCTTACGGATGGAACCAAATATATGTTTCTCTATGTCGGGTAAAATTTCGAACAATTTTATTTTTAAATCGACCTTGATCAAGTACCGGATGAGTCGAAAAACGTGTACATGTATAACGAGATCATCAGAGTACTAGCTAACCGGTTTGTCGAATCGACTAATTTGTTATTCGATTTCACGCATAGGAAACAAACTATCATATATACACCCACAATTACAAGAATATTTTCAAATCTAATCGGGAAATTGAGGTCAAACGTGTATTGAACACTTTACACTTAAGGAATACGAACAATGGAAAGTGCGACGGCCTTAGCTAACACCTGCGCACATCCGGTACGGTTGCACCTGCGCACTCATATTTACATGCCCAGTTCTTAACTTTTTCTTGCGTATTTGAATGTGCGTTGTTCTTGACGTATCTAATGCATGCGCACAATGGTAATGCGTTGTCCTTGCCTTAGCTAATGCACGCGCATGTGCTCTATGTGCGCAGGCGTTAAGACAATATGGTGTAGTGCTAGTTCTATCATAATTTTTTTTTAAATATATATAATTAATTATTAAATGAGCCGGCTCGTGAGTCTATCGAGTTTTAAAAGCTATGCTCGAACTCGGCTCGTTTATCAAACGAGCCTAACCTTGCGCTCGAATTCGGCTCGAACTTTATTATAACAAGCCCGAACCGAATATGACTCGTTAAAAACTCGACTCGTTTACAATGCTAAACTCATGTATTTGTTGAGTTTCCCACCAAAACTTTTATCTGTTGTTGCTTTGGAACAACATGTGTTGGAAACGATCAACACAAAAAATTAACAGTGACACTGCCTCAACTCGCGATCGTTGACTGAGTCGACGACCTTTATCTAGCATTCAAACCTCACATAAACAATGACACTGCCGGTTGGGTCATCCTTCATCTGCCATAGTTCAACAAGAGTTTTTTTTTGAAAACCAAACCAAGGATATATTAAGGACGGTCCACAACAATGACTTCCAAAAATCCAGGTGGGACAGACCCCTCACCCATGATCCAATCAGTTCGAACAAGGGAGCATCTGGCCAAAACATGTGTCGCACTGTTGGCATTACGCCTCACAAATGCATAAGTGAACGAAGAACTCACTGATAAGAGATGTCAGCAGTCTTGGACAATAGAGCCCAGACACTAGGAAGGTTGTCGTTCCCCTGGATAGCAAGCATCAAACTCTGGCAGCCATTTTCGATCCGAACATTTGTCCACTGTTTCTCGGCCGCATATGTGATTGCCTCCCTGACTGCCAAGGCTTCGACAATGGCCGGATCGGTCGATCCTCTACAAGAGCCGCACTTGGCCGCAAGGACCTCCCCCCTGCTATCTCTCAGGACCAATCCTACCCCGTAAACTCCTCTCGAGGGGTCCACCGCCCCATCCACGTTCAGTTTAAGCCATCCTCCCTCTGGCGTGCACCAATTATGGACCGAAAAATCCTACGGGTCGGCCCCTTGGGTTTCTTCTGGCTCTCATCCCATTCCTTCCGTCTAGCCACTCCTTCTGCTAACATAGAAGTCGGAGAAACTGACTGGTTTCTTCATATCACACCATTCCTTGCCTTCATGATTGCTTAGGCAAGGAACAAGAGTTCAGCTCAATAAATTTTCTTATTCTAGCGTCAATAAAGATACTTTTGTTTGTGATGCGTGATAAAAATCATCAGTTGTTTTTTCCTATATCAACTAATTTATCTTCTGTGCCTCTTGAACTTGTATTCTCTAACGTTTGGGGTCTTCCACTCATTATTAATGAATTACATTAAATAAATGTAATGTATTATTATATTTATTATGAGCACTCATTTGTTAATGAGTGCATCCATGTGATTATATATTGTAATTATCGATGAAGATTTGTGACTAATTAATTTATTTTGGGTGCTAGAGGTTTGGACAAGACCAACTTAAGCGCCTTTATAAAATTTTAGATTTTGGTGTCTAACTCAGCCTTTTCGGTTGAAACGTGACAATTGGGTTCTGAATATAAACTATCACTAATATTAAAAATAATTATTAAATAAATATACTAAAAATATTTTTATTCAAATTAATTGACTTATTATAAATTACAAACTGAATTTTTATAAAAATATGTTTTTTAATAATAACTAGATAACAATAAACATTATTAAAGGACTTTAATTATTCAAGTGGTAAGAATATAGTATATCCAACACAATTTGTTTTATTGGATAAATATCATAATATTAAAGAATAGTTAAAATATATATTTGAAATTGAAAAAATGAATTTTTTGAAGAAAACAATGATTAAACTGGCTGATTTAATGGACAAAAACTGGTCCAACTTAAACATGTCATATGTGAAGCTCTATATGCTCAGCACCAGAAAGGAGGCGACAGTCTATTTTAATAGGGAGAAATTGCGTGTTACTACCATGTATCATATAACTTTTGCATGTCGTAAAGTTTTATTTAGTTGTACCGTTCATTACATAATTAAGTTTGATGTAAAAAGTCCATAATACCCTTATATTAAAAAAACTTCAAAAATAAAAAAAATCTTTTGAAAAAAATTAAAATTTTTTATCAGATAAATAATAAAACATTGATTTCAAAATTATTTTTTCAAAAAAATATTAAAAATATAAAACCACTTTTAACAACGTTTTTTTTTATTTTTAATATGCTTTTTAAATATTATTATTTAAAAAAAGTAATATTCAAATCAGTTTTTTATTATCTATTCCATAAAAAAAATCGAAAAATAAGTTTAAAAAATGATTTTTTTTCATTTTTATTTTTTTAAATATAAGGGTATTTTAGTCATTAATAAAATTTGAAACTGAAATATTTAAATGAATAAAATACCCTTGTATTTAAAAAATGAAAAATATCAATTGTTTAACTTATTATTTTTTGAATTTTTTTATGGAATAACTAATAAAAAACTGATTTGAATATTATTTTTTAAAAAATAATAATTGTTTTAAAAATTTTAAAAATAAAAAAACGTTTTTAAAAGTGGTTTTTTATTTTAAATATTTTTTTTGAAAAAACTATTTTTTTAAAAAAAATAATTTTGAAATCAGTGTTTTACTATATATCTGATAAAAAATATTTAAAAAGAAGAAGTTCAAAAGATATTTTTTTGAATTTTTGAATTTTTTTAATATAGGGGTATTATGGACTTTCTACATCATACTTAACTCTGTGATGGACCGTGCAACTAAATGAAACCTTACAGTGGTGACATGCAACTAAAAATAGTAGAGGGTAGTGACATGCAAAAGTTACATATTACATGATAGACAATGACCTGCAATTTATCCTTTTCATAATTATGAAAGGGGCGCCTACTATTCTTGTAGATGCATTAGTTTAATGAATTATTTTGGTAAAACCCTCCTAAATTTGAACGCAACAAGCCATGATGGTAGTTTTGTTACGTTATTATTGATCAATCTGGCTAGTGACTATAAATTAGAACTTAGATGAAGGCGACTTGAGCTCGTATATATATGAATACCTCTAGCTAGCTGGGTACGACATCAATTATCATAAGCGAGCTATTGTCTTTATCTTATTTTCTCTATTTCTGAATCTTGTACATTGGTTTTGGTACATATTCTTCAGTTCTTACTCTGTTTTCTCCATAAGTATTATAATTTCAAGTGTTGAGGCATGGATGTGATAATAGCATTGCTTAAATTGATATTGTTTTAAAGGTAAAAGATACAAAACCATACTCAAGAATCACCTAAAGACATTTAACTACCCTATGTTTCAAAATGGACAGTGAGCTATACCCAGAGATCATTAATTGACAGATAGCACATGCCGTTAGAATTTTGGATGAAATCTGTTAAAATTTGAAGTAAAAAGATGAAAATGCCCTTGGCCAGACTTCAAAATTTCAAAATCATGCTATTGTGAGGATTTTGATTGTTTCTTGGTTCAACCTTCAGAGCCTCATCTCCGATCTCGGAACAACTTCACCAGTCGTCATTACCTACTCGCCATTGACTAGAGACTCACCGTGGTCGTCGCCGGAAATGCTGGGAGCATTTTCAGTCTGTAGGATTCGATGTCCCTAGTCTGTATATCCTTTCTGTAAATGAGAGCTCGGCAATTATTTATCTTGCCCTGTAGCTCAACATATACCCTCCCTACTCTACGTGGATCATAAACCTCAAATTCCTTGATGTATCCTACAACAAGTCAGTGTAAGTGCCAAAGGTGCATCATCTTATTCTTGAGAATATATGTTTCAAATAGACAATATAAAGTCAAAATGCATTATAGCATACCTGGAAACTTCATTATAGCATGTCGAGCTCTCACTTACAGACAATATATACATGCTAGAGACATCGAATCCTACAGGCTGAAAATCTCTCAGCACATCAGGTCGATTTTTCCGGTGAGCATTTCCGGCGACGACCACGGTGAGTCTTAGGTCAATGGAGAGTAGGTGATGACGACTGGTGAAGTTGTTCTAAGGTCGGGGATGAGGCCGTGAAGGTTGAACTAAGAAACAATCAAAGTCCTCACAATAACATGATTTTGAAATTTTGAAGTCTGGTCAAGGGCATTTTCATTTTTTTACTTCAAAATTTAACATATTTCATCCAAAATTCTAACGACATGTGTTATTGTCAATTAATGATCTCTGAGTGTAACTCACTGTCCATTTTAAAACATGAGATAGTTAAATGTCTTTTGATGATTGTTAGGTGTGGTTTTGTGTCTTTTACAGTTGTTTTAACAACACAAAAAAGTTCTTAACTAAATTGGGTGGTGGGCACAACAAGATAATGCCATTTCTGTTTCAGTATACATGTACTACACATGCATGCTTGGGAAATTGAATAGGTATCATCTCAAACCCACCCAGTTCTCTATTATCGCTTCTCTCATTTTCTCTTAATCTTTGTGATAGCAGTTGAGAAGAGGAGAAGGAGCAGTGTGATGAGCTGCTCCTGAGGCTTCCAAAGGTCAGAAACTGGGCTGGCACTTTCCTGTGCCTATACCAAGGTGTATGGTGCGAACCTAAATACTTTCAACCTCTACTCTCATTCCAGAAACACTTTGAAGCTCGTGACTCTGACATTTTAATCGCCACGCTCCCGAAATAAGGCACAACATGGCTCAAGGCCCTTACCTTGTCTATTGCAGCCTGCACTCTTCACTCCCCTCTGATGACCAGCAGCCCTTTGCTCTCTGCAAACCCTCACACCTTCGTCGCCTTTGACCTTTCCAAGAGCTCCTTGACCACATTCCCAATCCAAGAATCCTTGCCACTCACGTACCCTACAAACTGATGCCCACTTTCATAAATGACTCCAAGTGTCGCATCATCTACTTGTGTCGCAACCCTCTGGACTAGTTCGTCTCCCACTTCCACTTCTTGAAGAAGATTAATCACTTCCGAGAGAATGGTTCAGCATGTCTACTTGTCTCCTCAAATGGTTCAACATGCAAAGGAAATTATGCAACAAAAGCTACAAGGCTCGGGTTTAACCTGTTAGGTATTATACAATAATAATAACAAATTGCGGAAATCAATAAAATATAAAATACTAATGAAATATGAAAATTACAAAATGATACATGAACCTTTACAGGATATTTGATTCAAACTCGGGAATAGTCGAGGCGTGTTAGACACTTTCCTTAAAGTGTATTCGCTCCCCCTCGGGTGTTGGAATCAATGAGCGTACACCTCCCAGGATACAATGATTTCGAACTAGCACCGTACACCAAAGGTCTAGTTCCGGCGAACTTGAACTTGTGCCTTTCTCAATCACCAAATCGTACGAACTTTGAAGAGAAGAAATGTAGAAAAGGGAGAACAAGAACACATAGTTCTTGATATTTGGATGATTTAAAAATTGAAGAGAAAGACCATCTATTTATAGTCTCATCTCTTCCACCTCTTGAATTCTAAGAGTAAATGCTCAAATTAAAGACAAAATGAAAGGTTGTAACCTATACATTCAAGAGGATTAAACCACATTCAAAACTTGAAATGCCAACTCAATTTTATTCATTAGGTTGAATAATATGAATTTAAATCATATAATATAAATATAACTATATAATATGATCTTAAATCATATATTATCCAACAATCTCCCACATGAATGAAATTGAGCGACGCTAACAAAAACGACACAAAAAAGGGCACGAGTAGACTCAACACGATATGGTGATAGATTCTACGGTCAATACCTGTATAGGATAGGTAGGGGTACTTTTGAACCTTCCCTTGTGAAAACTTGTTGACTTTACTGGCTGACCAATAGACGCGATGTCCTTGAATTGTTCTGCCATTTGTGTAAATGATAACATGTCTCACGCAGGTATCTTCCTGACCCAAGTTCGGTTCTCATGGTTGTGTTCATTTTGGTCGTGAACATCGTCCTGGTTCTGCAAGAGTTTCTAAAGGATTTAGCCCCTCAATCCTCCTTTGAAGCGACCCCACTTTTCTCTCACATAGGTGATTTCTTATTTAAGAGTAACCCGCTTTACTCCGCTCGAAACCTCAATATTTTCGACGCATAAGAATCATTAAAAGCTCAATTGCTTAACCTTTCCATACGGGTGTCACTGTTTGCATCATAGAAATAGGACAGGGGAAACCCCCACAGTGACCTTACCAGTCTTAACAATTAGGTTGTCCCATTGAACCATGATCTTGGGATCTCCAGTCAACATGGTTGGGTTTCCTTTGTCTTGACTATACAACTTCATGGGCTTAAGTCCCATTTCTTTAGATGCCTTCTCAACTTGATCTTCATTTAACTAGTTGATCACTAGTTCCGCGGTATTTTCTTTAGACCTTATGTAGTCAATACTCATTGAACCATAGTTGAGAAGTTGGTTAACAACATTATGTCTTCGACATATATGTCTAGACTTGTTGTTATTTCTTGCCCTTGATAATATCCTTTCACAAATATTTAGACTTTCATAGTTGTTTATTATTTTCATAAACTCATATTCTATTGTGAATCTAGTTATCAAAATTT
Organism: Geranium rotundifolium; assembly: GCA_963920655.1. NCBI lineage: Eukaryota > Viridiplantae > Streptophyta > Magnoliopsida > Geraniales > Geraniaceae > Geranium > Geranium rotundifolium. The sequence continues at coordinate 9,482,095 of OY987314.1, forward strand.
GTTCGAAGGATTTTCATATCATGGCAAAATCTATCCACCAAATGGATATAAGATATTCAACTTGTTTATGTGTATTGTTTTACACCTTTTGAATATCTATTATAATGTAGACCATAATCAAGATTTAATCATGGATACATTAATATTCTCATGGTAACAATGTAATATCCAAAATTTTGGATCATTCACGTATCTTGTTGGTCCATGTAAGATAGATGCAACATCCGTCATGTACATGCCATTAAATACATGATATTGTCTATCCCTTTCGTATACTCATTTTGAGAGATAATTTCGTTTTTATTATTTCACAAGTGTTAGCTTAAATCAATAGATATTATAGCTAAACACCATCACATTTGTTAAATTTGCCAAACTTTATTGTTAATTGTATATCTTACCTGTTCTGTATAGGGTTCCTATTTAGGTTTCCTGTTTGTATATCTGTAGCCTATATATAGTGTAATAGGCCTCTTAGACAATCATCAATTCATTAATAATATTCCTATTATTAACATGGTATCAGAGCAATTGTAGGTCCAAAGCCTAAATTGTTATTTGGAATTGATCATTACGCAGAGAGTAAAACTCTCTGCTTTGCTTCGCTTAACCAAGATCTTTCTTGGCTTCGCATCTGTGGGTTCTCGGCTTCACTCCGTCGGAGAACCAGTACCGGTGACGTCTCTGCCAGGACAGCGTCCGACGGTCAGCACTGGTGCGTCGCATCGGCATCACCTCTGCCAGGTCAGCCCGACGACAGCTTCGCGTCTCGGCCAGAGCGTCCCCGTAAACCCTGCGTCCTTGCGTCCCCGTAAACCTCTGCTCGCCGTCGCCGTCCGACGACGAGCTCGTGTCTGCACCGAACCGACGCCGAGCCCGCGTCTGCAACCTGCACCGAAGCGACGCCGAGCCCGTGTCTGCAACCTGCACCGACGACAGACTCCACACGCCCGAGGTCGACGGGATCTTTGCGGAGACAGTATACGACGCCCGATTGTCTCACCACCGGCGAGTCCGCGTACCAGGTCCCCGATTCGGCCTGTCTGCACCATCGCCGGTAACCTCAAAATCCGGCCAATCGTCTCGCTCCAGATCCACTTTAGGGCGCTCAATACGACGATTTTGGGACACTTGCTGACCTCACCGCCAGCGCGTCCGCCTTCAGGAGGGAGTTTCCGGCGTTTCTGTGCAGAAAACGCCGTCCTCAGCCGCGCGTGAATCACACGCGCCGCCGTGTTCGAAACAATTTTTTTTCCTTTTTTCTGTGATGGAAAAATCAGATATTTTAAAACCTATATCTGTCCTATTTGACGGCCTTAATTACGTTCTGTGGGCTAAAGAGATGTCCAGTTTTCTCCGTGGCCGAAAATTGTGGAGATATGTAACTGGTGATATTATTGCCCCTCTTCAAGTTAAAGATGAAACACAAGAAGCGTTTAATGATCGATTCGATGAGTGGGATAGTAAGAATCATCAAATACTTACTTGGTTCCGCAACACATGCAGTCCGTCTGTTAAATCTCACTTTGGTCGCTTTGACACTGCAAAGGAGGTCTAGAAGCATTTGGAGAAACTCTACTCCACCACAGATGTTGCGCACCAGTACCAACTTCTTGGTCGTCTCCATCTGTTAAAGCAAGACTCTGGACAATCTGTTTCTGAGTTCCTATCTCAAATGCGAGCTATTTGGGATCAATTGGCTGCATCTGAACCGAACTGGACAGACTCTGCCAATTCTGTAATTTTTGCTGATTATCAGGATCGTCTCAGGGTTATGCAATTTCTCCAGGCTCTCCGCCCTGAATTTGAGGCTGTTCGCAGCTCCTTACTCCATAGAGATCCTTTTCCCATTCTTGAAGCAGTTGTCTCTGAACTCATATATGAAGAGACTCGTCTTACAGGTATGATTTCTCATCATCCTGTTGATACAGTTTTTGCCACCATTAATGCAAGTCCTGGTCAAGAGAAGAACAAGAATCCCTCTCAAACATATCATTCCTCGAAGAAGAAACGGTGTAACTATTGCAAACAAACTGGCCATTGGAAATCAGAATGTCCGAATTTGCACTCCAAAGGTAAAGAATGGCATGGTTTTCAAAACCCTGTGCCCCAAACAAGGTCTAATGTTGTTGCTGCTGCCCCCTCCGATTCTCCTAGTACCTCTGCTGATTCTCTTGATATGACCACTCTACTCAGTAAGGTTGATCTCCAAGCTCTCCGACAAGCATTAATTGCTTCCCATTCTGGTAATCATTCCCCATCGGTCATGTCAGGTACTTCAAACCCTTGGTATATCGATTCTGCATGTTTTAATCATATGAGTCCATACTCGTCATCGTTTTCTGATATTAACCCAATTAAGCATTCTCCTGCCATTCATACTGCTGATAGTTCAATCATCTCTGCATCCCACTCTGGCACTGTGTCTACTTCACAGTTCTCTCTTCCAGACACATTGCTTGTTCCCAAACTGTCTCTAAATCTTGTATCTGTCGGTCAGTTATGTGATTTGGGTCTTGATGTTTTATTTTCTGGCATTTCCTCTTCTGTCTCTGTGCAGGATCCACTGGCGGGACAAATCTATGGGACGGGCCGTAAGAAGGGTCGCTTGTTCGAGCTCACAGACTTACATATTCCATCATCATCTTCTTCTCAGTGTGCTGATGTAGTCTCTGCAGATGTCTGGCATGCACGCCTTGGTCATGTTTCTTCTCAACCTTTGCGTAGTTTAGTCTCTCGTGGTTTATTAGGTTCTACTTCCAGTAACCTAAGTGATTGTGTTTCTTGTTAGTTAGCCAAACATCATACGTTACCTTTCTCAAATAATAATGCTACGTCAGCTGAATCTTTTGATCTTATTCATTCTGATTTATGGGGTCCATCTCCTACTCCGTCTACGGGGGGTGCTCGTTATTTTGTCATTTTTGTTGATGACCATACTCGTTTCACTTGGATCTATTTAATGAACAACAAATCGGATCTTAACACAGTGTATTCTCAATTCGTTAGCATGATTCAGACCCAATTTTCAAAAACAATTAAGGTATTTCGTACTGATAATGGTACTGAATTCAAGGAAACGTCTTTCTTGAATCTTCTTGCCTCTCATGACACTGTCATGCAGAGATCATGTCCGGGAACCTCTCAGCAAAATGGTCGAGCAGAGCGTAAACATCGCCACATTCTTAATACTGCGCGTGCTTTAATCATCTCAGCAGCATGTCCTGAACGTTTTTGGGGTGAAGCTGCTCTCACAGCAGTCTACACTATCAATAGGGTCCCATCTCCAGTCATAGGGAACAAAACCCCGTATGATTGTCTTTATGGTCAGTCACCTTCCTATAATCTTCTTCGTGTCTTTGGATGTGTCTGTTTTGTCCACCTGCAACCTCATGACAAAAACGACACTAACAAAAATGTTATATAACTCACACATGTGAAAGAAACGGTGCAAGTTGGTGAAGTTCTGAAATAGACTTAAACATGCACCTAAATAGTGACATGAAAAATATTTGACATATTTATGTTGTCAATTAGATTCCTTATCAATGAGTGACATATGTGAAAGGAATATGGGAATCAATGTTGCAAGAAAAGCAAACTTATCGGTCATACAATGTTGGGTATGGGATTGAACATAAGGGGTATCGTTGTTGGGATCCTCTATCTAAACGTCTCCGCATATCTCGTCACGTCACTTTCTGGGAACACAAGATGTTCTCATCCATGTCTGAATTTCATATATCTCCATCTGCACCTTTTTTCGCCAATCCTGACATAGATTTATTCCCTGATGATGTTCTAGAACTTCCTCTTGAGCCTTCACATGCAGGCACAGCGGATCCTCTCTCGGCTCCTCCCATATATTATGCTCCGCCAGAAGATCCTGTGCTTTCATCTCGCCCTCACCGTCAAACACACCCTCCATCTCACCTTCACGACTATCAGGTAACATTGCCAAATTTTTCCCGAGTCGCCTCTACTGTCTTGCCTGTCTATGAACCGCGTACCTATAGAGAGGCATGCACTAATCCGTTGTGGCAGAAGAACTTCGGGCTCTTGAGAAAACTCATACTTGGGATCTCGTACCTTTACCTAATGATAAGTCTGTGGTGAGTTGCAAATGGGTATATAAAGTGAAGACAAAGGCTGATGGTAATATTGAGCGTTACAAAGCTCAACTTGTTGCAAGAGGATTTTCTCAGGAATATGGGATTGATTATGAGGAGACATTTGCTCCAGTTGCTAGACTTACATCTGTTCGTAGTTTGTTGGCAGTTGCAGTCGGACGAAAGTGGAACCTTTTTCAAATGGACGTCAAGAATGCTTTTCTTAATGGAGATCTGACTGAGGAAGTATATATGCAGCCACCGCCCGGGTATGATCATCCGCCAAACACAGTCTGTCGCTTGAAGAAGGCCTTATATGGACTCAAGCAAGCTCCGAGGGCGTGGTTCTCAAAATTCAGTGGGAAGATGTCTGATCTTGGCTTCACCTCAAGCCCGTATGACACCGCCTTGTTCGTCAAGAAGACTTCCCGTGGTCACATCCTGCTTCTACTCTATGTCGATGACATGATTATCACCGGGGATGATGAATCTGGTATATCTGACCTGAAGATCCAGCTCAACAATTATTTTGAAATGAAGGATCGCGGCAAGCTCACGTATTTTCTTGGTCTGGAAATCTCATCGGTCCCTTCAGGTTATCACTTATCTCAAACTAAGTATGCATCTGACCTCATTTCTCGAGCAGGCTTATCAGACAGCAAGATTGCTTCCACTCCCATCGAGGTAAACGAGAAGCTTACACCTTCTGATGGGAAACCTCTCCAAGATGCTACATTGTATCGACAGCTCGTAGGAAGTCTTGTCTATCTCACCGTCACACGTCCAGACATTGCCTACGCAGTCTACATTATCAGCCAGTTCATGAGTGCACCGCGAACCACGCACTATGAGGCCGTCCTCCGAGTACTCCGCTATGTACGAGGCACTCTATCTAACGGTCTTCATTTCTCGTGTGATACACCTATGGTGTTGCAGGCATTTTCAGATGCAGATTGGGCTGGTGATCCCACTGATCGACGCTCTACAACGGGATATTGCTTCTTTCTCGGCAAATCTCTCACCTCTTGGAGGAGTAAGAAGCAGACAACAGTTGCCCGTTCCAGCACAGAAGCCGAATATCGTGCTCTTGCTGACACTACCTCTGAGCTCCTTTGGCTTCGGTGGCTACTTCATGACATGGGCATCATTCACAACTCGGCCACTTCTATTCATTGTGACAACCGGAGCGCCATACAGATTGCTCACAATGATGTGTTTCATGAAAGAACCAAGCATATCGAGAATGATTTTCATTTCGTGAGACATCACCTCAAACATGGTACTATCACTTTACACGCCGTCTCCTCAGACAACCAGACTGCTGATATTTTTACCAAGCCTCTGATTTCAGGACGGTTCAATACTCTAGTTTCCAAATTTAATTTGTTCAAACCGCCTTAAGTTTGAGGGGGAGTGTTAATTGTATATCTTACCTGTTCTGTATAGGGTTCCTATTTAGGTTTCCTGTTTGTATATCTGTAGCCTATATATAGTGTAATAGGCCTCTTAGACAATCATCAATTCATTAATAATATTCCTATTATTAACATTTATCAACATTGTATGACCGTTAAGTTTGCTTTTCTTGCAACATTGATTCCCATATTCCTTTCACATATGTCACTCATTGATAAGGAATCTAATTGACAACATAAATATGTCAAATATTTTTCATGTCACTATTTAGGTGCATGTTTAAGTCTATTTCAGAACTTCACCAACTTGCACCGTTTCTTTCGCATGTGTGAGTTATATAACATTTTTGTTAGTGTCATATAATCTTCTAACATATAAGTTAGAAATTCATCAAGTGAATTAATCACCTTGCTCTTTGGCTAATTCTTGACTCTTCTAGTCCATAACCCTCTTTAGAATTTTATCACAATTCTCAAGAATTCATTTAGATGATCTCAATTCATCTCGTTTGTCTGAATATTCCAATTCTAGACTTTAATATAATATTCTTGTGTGTATCGAGATTTTTTCAAATCATACACAAGAACTTTATATGCACTACTATTGCACGTTCGATGTAGGCACATTCAACAATTTTGTTCACATCCTTATTTTCCTTGGAGTCGAAGTCAAAGTTTTTACTAAGCACCCCCACACTTCCGAGTAGCCGTAGGAAATCTTTCTTCCTTTTATTAACTTAAATAAAGTTTTATCTGCTTTCTTTGTATTACCTTATTCAAGGTAATTTGCTGAAAAATCATTGCCCTGCATGTATAGTGGTGACCCAAAAAACTTATAAATATCACATACTTCTCTCATAAAACGTGATATTTTGTTTTCAGCAACATCATTGAATTGGTTGTGTTATAATATGAATATTTCGTGTTCGATACTCATAGACCAACCACTTCAACATATTCATCTTAAAGTCATGACAATTGACTTTATCTTCATTATTGCTTTTAAGCAAATATACACAATAATATTTTGTACAATCAAACTGAAAGTCACAAAATATTTATTCTCATCTCTTATTCGAGCAAATCGTCAATCACAATCTCAATGTGAATTTGCTCAAGAGGTTCAACTTTTCTTTCAACAATTTGAAAGACATTATAATTACACAAAATTCACATTTGTGTTTGCTTACCAATATTGAAAGATGGTAGATGGTCCAAGTGGATTAATCTACATATAAATTATAATTCACTTGACCAAGTCTATCATACCATTATATGACTCAATCATATAAATGAAAGACTTCTTCATTGGTATTAATCCACATAATGACATTTTTTATTCATGCCCATCGCGTCATCAGTTATACAACCTTTCTTCACATACATTATATTTTGAACAAACAATTTTTTCTAGTAATTAATTATTAGTGAAATCATGAGTATCAAATAATGTATCAACAGTTACATTATTTCTCATGTCGCACATACAACAATCATCAATAATCTTAAGATTATTATTTTCAATTCCATCTAAACAAATATGACTTCAAACAATCATGTCAAGCTAACATTGTTTGAGATTTGATAGTCCAAAAATTATTTTGAGATTGCAACATAACTAGATTATCACTTATATCTGTTATGTTGATATGATTTCAAACTAATCATTATCCACTCAAGAATGAAAACATTATTTCATTCAACTTATTTCTATTCATATTGATATGATTTATCTATCAATGAATCAAAACAATTAATCATATTCAATTATGATTTTTCAACACATGAATAACATCGTTATCTTTAGATTCAGGATTCATCAATCCATGAATGACACATCCAATTTTCATTGTGTTGATCATGCCCAACTCATATTTATGAGTTCGTGAATGAGATCGTTACATCATTCAACTTATATGATTCATCAATTCATGATGATCAATTCAAAATAAGAATCATTCAAATTAATCATATGATTATGATTTTCAAACAATGAATAAATTCAATATTCATTACTCATATTCAATTTTATTGAAGTGATTCATTTTACATGAATAAACTCATTATTTCATTCATGTTAATCAATTCATATGATTTAACAAATCATATTTTTCTTATGATTCTCCACCATTCTTTGATAATTTTATTCACTTGTACAATGAACATTTACAAAGAATATTAAACTATTCAATACATAGTTTAAGTACAAGAGAATCGTCTTCTTTTTCACTTTTGAGATTTTTCATTTACTGTACTTGATAAACTCAACATGTTCACCATCTTTTCTCAGATTCTTTCAAAAATTAAATCAATAATCTTTTCAAGTCCTTCGACATTTTTCTTTTCTTATTGATCATTCACAATCTTTTGTATTTCATGGTACACATTTTACAAATAATATCAAAACTATACAATGCATAGTTTTGAGTACAACATGATCAATTTCTTCCTCTTTCAATATTGAGGTTCTTTGTGTACCATACATGGTGAATCCGTTATGACCACCATCTTTTGTCTTCTTCTTTCAACAACGAAGTCAGCAAATCATTTAAGTCATTTGACATATCTTATCGAAACAAAATCGATATATTGGTGGTAGACATTCGTGTTTTAAACCCACTTGAAATTTGACCCAAAAGGTACATTCCCGGCCTCAGCCATATTGACATATTGTCCAAAATATTCCATAAGATGAATTAGGCAAGCAAGCTTGTTGCCATCACCAAGTTCTTGCTTTTAATAATTTCTTCAAAATTAGACCGATAACAAATCTTGTTGTTTGTATTCAAAAAGTTTCATGTTTTCCAATTTTCATATCTACAAAATGAAATTCAAATCATTAGTATATGTAAGATTTAATATTCATAAAATTGAATATTTAACCTTCTTGATTTTCGCAATCTGTTAAAACTCAAGAGAATGCTACACTTTAAGATTGTTAGGTATTATACAATAATAATAACAAATTGCGGAAATCAATAAAATATAAAATACTAATGAAATATGAAAATTACAAAATGATACATGAACCTTTACAGGATATTTGATTCAAACTCGGGAATAGTCGAGGCGTGTTAAACACTTTCCTTAAAGTGTATTCGCTCACCCTCGGGTGTTGGAATCAATGAGCGTACACCTCCCAGGATACAACGACTTCGAACTAGCACTGTACACCAAAGGTCTAGTTCCGGCGAACTTGAACTTGTGCCTTTCTCTATCACCAAATCGTACGAACTTTGAAGAGAAGAAATGTAGAAGAGGGAGAACAAGAACACATAGTTCTTGATATTTGGATGATTTAAAAATTGAAGAGAAAGACCATCTATTTATAGTCTTATCTCTTTCACCTCTTGAATTCTAAGAGTAAATGCTCAAATTAAAGACAAAATGAAAGGTTGTAACCTATACATTCAAGAGAATTAAACCACATTCAAAACTTGAAATGCCAACTCAAATTTATTCATTTGGTAGAATGATATAAATTTAAATCATATAATGTAAATATAATTATATAATATGATCTTAAATCATATATTATCCAACATAACCTTCGACTTCCACTCCAGCAAAGTTTGAATATGTTCTCTCATGCATGTGTTTGTTGAATGCACTGTATGATGATGTTTGCATCATTTCTGTTAACAAACTCGTTAAGTATTACCAAATTTGAACCAAAAATTCAAATACCATTTTAATGCTATGGGTTGAAGACGTTGTTCGTAGTATGAGATGATAAACAAACAAACAAAACATCATGTGGAGATTGGTGTGGAAGGGTCATCAGCTGATCATTTCGTCCAATGAAACATGAAACAGAACCATACATCATAAACTAACATGCATTCAAGGACCCAACACCAGATATGTATGGATAAAAATCATGGCGCAGCATGTAACGAAAACAAATAGCACAAATCTAAATGCTGAAAGTTTCCAAAATCCAACCATGATTCACTGCATTGATTACACTAGTAATCAGTTTGCGCGGCGACTCACAGAGGTTTCCAGGCCAAGAAGAAATACATAGGCGTGAAAATCTCTTTCCTGCATGCCACAATCAATATCATTGTATTAGTGTTTCCTGATTCCATAAGATAAAGCAGTAAATGATTTCATCAACTTAAAGGGTTCTCTCCATATATCCTTGCATTTGACTTTTTCACATGATAAGAGAGCTCGGAACCATTAAATCATCTCTAGAGCTGAAATTTTTTAGGATCATATTTTTTTAAGTATCAGGAACCCTGTGGCTGTAACCCAAATTTCAGCACATTCATTTCAGTGTCGTAAAAGAGAGTTAATTTATTAGAAAGAATACTCACTTTCCGCCAGCAACTAATCCCTCTGCGGCCTTCTCAAGAAAATCTTGAACTCTCTGACTTCCCTTGGGAGCAAGTCCAATGTATTCTAAAAACTTGACCTACACAAAAAGGCAACATAAAAAAATCTTTGTAACTGCATCTACCCAGAATATTGGGTTTTCATAACTTTGCAAAGTGACTATCAAAAAATCTCACCATGTTTCTGGTTACAAAGCGTCCAGGAGCTGTTAAACGGAAGCCAGTAACTGAGAGCTGGTTTGGGTCCAAAGGCAAATACCAAGGTACGGGTGAGTCCACCGCAAGATCTTTCTCCCATATGACCTTCACGGGCATAAATAGATTACATCATTTAACCACTCACATTACATTTTCTCTCTTTTACAAATCCATTACAAATGTTTCTCACCTCAAAACCTGCTTGTTTCAAAGCCTCGAGGCATTTTGTAGTCAACCTGATGTCAGGAAGACCATCACCAATCTCAATCTCCGCCTGTGTCATTTAAATCGATACATTCTGAATAATTTTATATTGAATTGTGGGTATGCAAGCACTTTACAAGGAAGAAAGAACAAGAGTGTTCCAGCTTCGAACCATAACTAACCTTTATTTTCTGATGCTCTTTGTTTTGGGGATCAAAACCATCAGTCATGCACCACTCATATGCAGCAAAACATTGACCGGGCTTTAATACTCTGTAAATCTCTTTGTAGCAACCATACTATCCAAACCAGAAACAAATTTTAGCATGCATAAATTAAGAAAAGTAACAAACATATTAGTTTGTATTGAGAGTAGAAGCCAATATGTTATCCCAACCAGGAATACAGTAATCACAGTTTGAAAAAAAATGTGGGTTCAGATCATCAACATACCGCATCTGGTGCATGACAGGTTGCTTCAATTGCATATACTGCATCAAAGGTATTGTCAGAGAAGGGCATCTTCATGAAATCAGCCTGCAATAATTTAAAAACAACAGTTATCATGTCATCTGATTAGTACAGCAATTTAACCAAAAATTTGGAGAATAGGAGACGGTAATAAGTTTTTGAGATCAACAATACCCACCTTCACAAAGTCGCATGTATTGTCTACTCCTGCCTTGCAATTAAGTATCTGTTGGGCAATAGGAGGTACAACTTATTAGAGATCAGGAAATTTCAAAATTTATATGTTACAGTATACACAAAAGCGTAAACATTTTGCCCCAAACTTAAAATACACATTTCATTTTTCAAAACTACAGGTCGATCCACATGCACAGTCGCAAAGGTGTAGCCTTGAAGAAATTATTCTATGACTTAATTGAATAGGTAAGATACAGAACTATGGCCAAAATTTTCCTTTCTACGATAAATTAGGAGCATAAATACAACAGCAGTAGGCTGCTGCCACCCTATTTCACAAAGTTGAAAATTTATCATACCTTTCCTCTCTTTATCTGGTACTCATTGTTGTTCAATCCAGTAACTGATGTTGAGCTGCCATAGATTAACAACCAAATGATCTCACTTACCTCTTTGAAAAACAATTGAGGAAAGAGAGCTGGCAAAAGCAACTGCACTGACCAGTGCCTATACTCATTATCCCAGATATACACGTATCTAGTACTAATACTTTTTCCCTGTGCCTCCTCAACTCATACAACCAGCATACACATACAAATATATGACTTTAGATCCGACTGATAAATAGTTACTACCTTTTTGTGGTTTATTTGATATAATATCTAAATATATGGTTTATTTGATAAAACCTTTGCCTGTGATAGCCCAACAACAAACACATAATCATAACTACCCGTACAGCCTAACTCAGTCTCAATCTTTAAATGAGCCTATAACATAACTAAAAGCTTAAATGCAAGAACCAACTAAGAATGATAAATGATGGGATGGTGCATTACCTGAACTGAGCAATTTCTCTAAGAGGTCCACCAATTCCACATCCAACATCCAAAACCTATAACAAAGAAAGAGTTCAGCTGGTCGATTTTAACCAAATGATTAACCACTATTATGACATCATTTATTGGAGGGAGCGAACCTTGTGTCCAGGTTTCAGACCAAGCTGCAAGGCAAGGAAATGTTCATGTCGCTTGATGCTCTCCCGAAGAGACTCCCCTTTCCATCTGCAAGATATAAAATCAATTAAGGTCAATATAATTTTTCATCACGTAATAGCTAAGTCATCAAATACTACCTGGGCGCAAAGTGGAAAGATTCACCCCATCCATACTCATAAAAGCTGGTTACCAGATCATAGTATTTGTTTACCTGATATAGATAGACGATACAAGTTCTATGTTATATGATACTGTTAAGTGCATGAACATACATTCGGTTTATGCAGATAAAGACAACAGATAACTACTTGAAGAAAAAGAACCTTAAATAATATTGAATCATTCAAGCATTAAGTAAACAGAAAAAAAAATCATTTTTCTTTTATTTTTTGAAGAACTACCACCAAAATCCCGTGTCGGTCAAAAGCATCCAATTTGAAATCATCGCAACATGAGTCATGAAACACTCCTCTCTCAAGGTAAGAACAGAGTTCAAAGTGACCTCCAAATTTAGTTATAAATTTTTTGTGTTAAAGTGTAATAGCATAATGTTTGTATGGGCCTTGAAGTAATGGAGCGACAGTATATTATGATGTAAGCACTGTAAACCAAATAATATCATCACAAGATTACACAATATATCATATGCAAAATAGGCTGCAATATTTACTGTTTTAGATCTGTATGTGAACTAACCATATCAGTGTAGTTAGCTTTTCTATCTTCCTCTTCACCGCCATAATGGACATGATACTTCTCATACCTGTACCAATAAACAGAAGCAATTACCACAAAACTTCTCAAGTAGTTTATTTTCATATACCAGAAGCATCTTATATTAATTACTGGAGAGTTGGGTCAGGTCAGGTCCAATGATAGTATTGTAATTGTTGGTTATGAGAAAATAAAGAGTCTCTGTTTAATAATAAAACAGTGAGAATATATACTTGTCGACGGCGGAGAGGACTTGGTCTTTGTGAATCTTTCCACCAACGCCCGATGCCAGATCCAAAGCTCCAGCTTTCGACATGTCGCAATTGATCTCGAGGAGACAAAACAAAAGCCTTAGAATCGATTCAAATGAATAAGATGGTGGAATGGATCATAAACTCAAAAAACCAAACAGAGACGGGAAGGAGAGGAATTACTAGAACAAGAGAGCGAGCGAGGTATTAATGTTTGGGATGAATGATTGGCTGTGACTAGTAGAGTAGTCACTCCTTCCACGTCACACTCTGCTGGATTCAATAAATATTGGGATTTTAATTAATAAATAAAGTTCTAAAGTAGACATTCGAGTTCACTTATGCGTAAGGCTGATTTTGAATTTATTTTGTTTAAATTATCGAATAACATGTTAATCAGGTATGATAGTAGTTAGTGTAAATGTAATTAAGATGGTTGATTAAAAAGGGGAGTCAGAGCAAGTGGTGATGAATGAAATAATAAGAATAAGAAACCACAACACAACACAGCCAAAGACAGCAGAGCATGGGAGAGTGGAGTGGAGTCTATCTTTATCTTTGACGACAAAAGTAAAAACACTGCCACGTCATTACTTTCACGTGTGCAAGCCCCTCCACTCCATGGATCTGCTTTGCCTTGCCGTTCTTCCTTGTACTTAACCACTTCAAATATTCGCTTCACTTGTTACAATATTTATTTGTAAATCCTTCCTTGTATCTCCCGCTTTTTCTGTTTGTTTTCAATAAACATCCCAGATCACATGTCCTGCCTGTTTGGTTGAGACGAGGATTTTCTCCTAATTATGAGTAATATATTTCAGGGATAATGACATTTTGATGCACCTATAGCGAAATGACACTTTCATATTCTAATTATTTTTTTTTCTTTTTTAGTATCCTAACAATGTTTTTGTGACAACCTACCTCTAAAATGTCTAAAATACCTAAACTACCCTTGGTGTAATAAATTATAAATTGAATTTGTTTAATTTTTTTTATCTCTGGTTCAGTTTGATTTGTACTTAAGATGCAAATACAATTATGCCCGAAATTAAAAAATTAAATTTGAATCATTTCAAATATGGTTTGATAAATCATATTAGACTAGTTTTATTTTGATTTCTTAAATCAAGGGTATTTTAGTCATTTTAGCATAGATTGTCACAAAAAGTTTGTTAGGGTACTAAAAAAGAGACAAAAATAGTTAGAGTATGAAAGTGTCATTTCACTATAGTTAGGTGTAACAAAGTGTCACTATCCCTATATCTCATCTCAAACTTCATTTTAAGATGACTTACTTAAGTTTGAATTTTTTTCGATATTCTAGGAACCCAATTTAAATGTGTTACATTCGAATTAAATTTCGTTAGATTTAATTTATGCTGATGATAAAAAATTCAAAATGCCTTCAATATATAATTTTGAATCCTATATAATATTTAGAATAATTATGAAATTACCCTTTCACCCCTAATTGAATACTCAATTTATTTAACCGATGATCTTTGTAAAAACAAATAAAATAACTAAAACTTTTAAAATAACTTATGAAATTTCAATTCTACCATTCTCTTTCAAATCTAATTACACACTACCCTAACCTCTTTCTCTAACATAATTATCTACAACACCACTTCTACTACCACACCATCCACCTTATAGCGAGAGCGAGCAACGCAACGGTGGCGACCTTCCCCTCCTCTGCCAGAGCAGAGGCGGCTCTGGCGATGTGGATCTCGAAAACACCACAACCATCTCGGTCCGATAGCGGAGCGTGCTGGTGGAGGCCATGGGCAGCGAGGCCGACACTCATTGTCAGAAGGACTCTAGCGCCGCGATCAACATCGCGAACATTGAATCAAAAACAGAGGAGGGCTTCGAGGAGAGAGCTCTTGTCGTCGGATTGACCTCCGAGTGCCACGATCTCTAGGATCAACAACTTTTCTCCGAAGGCCATGGCCGCCGCCTGGAGCCGGTTGTACGATTCAAACCGGGACAACGACGAGTTCAATGGTCCCGTGGACGAAGCCTCAACCGAGTTCAGGTGCGGGTGCTTACGAAAGGCTGAATTTTCCAATGAAGTCTTGTTCGGCGTTGTCAGGAAGTTGATCTTTATTAAAGCGCTGAGAAAGAAGGTAATCAATGTTTTGAAAGAGACAAATCAATGTTTTGAAATTTGCTGCTGGCACTTTTGAATTCCCAAATCAATGTTTGATTTGGGAACTTTTTTCTTTAATTAAATGTTTGATAACGTTGATTGAAATCGATAAAAAAAATGTATGTTTTGATGAGTTAAAGAGAGTGAGAGAGAGAGAGGAGAGTGAGAGATGGGAGATAAGAGGTTGAAGAAAGGATCAATAAAGTTATTTCACTTACATTTTTTCATTCGAAAATACTAGGGATAATCTCACCTAGCTACAGCTAGTTTGACACGTTTCTCACATAACTACACCTAAAGTATTTTTTCACTTGTGAGGTGCGTTGAGTTTGGTTATTCTCGCTCAGCTACAATCCGTTAACTTCTCAGTTAAATTTTAATATGAAATGACTAAATTACCCCTAAATATCATTTAAATTTTCAAAATGATGCCACTAGATTTTTTTTTCTTTCCCCTTTCTCACTCCTCTCTTCTTGGTAAGTGAGTAGAATTTAGACCTCAAACACTCATTTTCTTACCTGAATTACACCTTATACATAACACAGACCAATCACAATCCAAAAATCATCATAACAACAATTAAACTCATAAAATCCTCCCTAAATTTCCCAAACTACCATTGGTAATAGCACCGCATCGATTTCTCCCAATTCGCTCCAAATCAAAATTCAATTTCATGATTTCGATCTCTTGATAATCCAATCTCTCTGTCCCAATCGGAGTCGCAGACCGGATCTCCTTAAAACTGCGGGTGAGGAGCTGGAGAGTCGGGTCAGGTCTGATAACCCTCCGAAACATGTGGTCGTGCCGACTCTGTCTCCGGCGAGCAATCTGGAACATAGACGACAACGACGAGGTCCACTGAACGGCGGCGACGCGATATTTCTACCCAATTTCTTCACGTCTTTGCACCAGATCGTTGGTTCAGATCTGTGTTTGTACCAGATCAAAGCAAAAAAGGGGGCTCGCCTCCGCCGTTTTTTCCGGCGAGCTCCTCCGTCTCTACAACACCGATCCGTGGTTTTGGACTTTTGCTGGCGAGGACAAAGCTACTCCTCTACGGGTGTTCTCTGATTTAGTTTGTTGAAATAATGAATAGTTCACTTGAATCAATTAATAGTCAAGACTCCGGTAATTGTAAACATTTGGTCTTAGTGTTCCATTTTTTATTCTAAATTATGTAAATATAATCTCCTCTTTGGAGAAGTGGCCAGAACAAAAGTTTTGAAAAGACACTTTGTTGAATATGTTGAAAGCTTTTGTGATATGGGATTCATTCAAAATCTTGTATTGTTCTTGCTATTACATAACATAATTGCTTGAATGAGAAGGAGATGATAGAGAAGAAAGGAAAAAAAAAAGCCAGTGGTATCATTTTGAAAATTTAAAAGACAAGTAGGGGCGTTTTGGTCATTCCATGTTGAAATCTAGCGGTGTTAAGTTAAAACAAACGGAAATTGTAGTTAAGTGAGAAAAGAGAAACTCAACGCACCTCACAGATGAAAAAATACTTTAGCTGTAGTTATGTGAGAAACGTGTCAAATTAACTGTAGCTAGGTGAGATTATCCCAAAATACTAATATTCTCTCAACCACACAAAGTTGGTTATTTATTCAATCGACTATAATGTGGTCATTTCATAATTATTGTATATCATTTTCAATTCTTTTATTTGGTTACGACAAATTTTCCTTCAATTTATTAGTTCAATTGAGTATTCATTTAGAAGTAAAATAGTCATTCCACAATTATCCCAATAATTGTATAAAAAATTTGAATTTATACATCAAGGGCATTTTGGTCATTAAGAAAATATTGTTGTTAAATATAACATAATTCAATTTAAATGTTAACTTTTAAAAGTTAGGGTATCGAAAAAAATATTTTGTAACTTGAGTGAGTGATCCTAGATTGAGATTTCAGTGGGTATACTAATATATAATTACTATTAAGTGGGTGATTCTAAAATAAAGTTTCGAATTAAAACATACTTAGCTTTGGCATATTTAAAGAATATAAGCACAAGATTTAAGCCCTCTAGGGTTTGAATTTGGTATTTCTAACTTCATCTCTTTTATTTACATGAGTTTTTCACCTTGTATTTGGACTTGTGAGAAACTCGTGTGCTAGGCTCGTGGACAGTATTCCTATAAGCTATAATATACGTAAGTGTACATGATCGTGTAAGTAGTAATCGACAATTCAGGTTAAATTTATAGGCACTAAATGAGGTTAACTTAGTTCAAAGGTGATATGAACATAGATTCGTGAATAAATGAGAAATGACAATAGTAACAAAATGAACACAAAACATTTGAGATATAATCGTGAGTGTTAAGTTACATTGATTTATTATTCAAAGAGCATATTTTGTTTATCATATTTTATGTTCTATCCTACATCAAATTATTAGTATGATCTCTCGCACTGAAGCTAAGTCTAAACTTTGAGATATCAACTACCACTCTCATGATCGTTTCTATTTTGAGTTTGCAAAGCGTACGATAATTCAGGGCCGGTCTGTCCATAAGACTAGTGAGACTTCTGCCTTAGGCCCTGACCATGAAGAGGCCCCAAAATAATCTCCAACCTTATACTAAGAGAAGCCCAATTTTTTTTTAATTATATAACATATATACTAAAGCCCAACATATCACTAATTAGTGATTCATCATTCATGAAGCGAAGTCAGAGACATGATTCATTATTCAGCATTCACAAAGCAAAGCAAAGCACGCCGAAGCCGAAGTAACGCTTTTTTCGGTGCTTTATGTTCAAACGACTCTTCGATGTAGATAAGAATGAGGCGGCACCATGAAGAAGAACGAGGCGACGCATATGTTCCTTCTCTAAATAACTAAGATAAGTTTTATATAACTCTAGCCTCAAATTTTCTATAAATACTTGAAAAAATGTATTTAAATCACTATAATTTTATGTTTGTGTTCAAATCTCATCTCAATTCTCAAATTCTAGTTTTCTACTCACTCAATCTCAATTTCTGGTGTTCTACAATTTTAGAATTGAACAAATTCCGAAAATTTGAGGTTGATATTTTAAATTCCATATCCATATTGTTTTAAATTTTGAGGGTTATTGGGGATTTCCGATTTCAATCGTAAAGTTCAAGAATGTAGTTCCGATTTTGAGCTAGAAACTTATCCATGGATAATGAATTTTGGGATAAAAATGAAGCTTCAACAATGATTAAGAGAATTGTATGATGGAAAAATGTGTGTACTAATCTTTTTTTTGTTTATTGATCCATTTTTTGTTTACTGGCCATTATTTTGTATAATTCTTCTTATTGATCCTTTTCAGTTTATATTATTGTTTGATTCATTTTTTTGTTTTACCGGTCCATTGTTTATTTACTGAACCATTGTTTTGTATAGTTCTCTACTGATTTTTTTGTTAAATTTTGTCAACATGTATAAATCGAGATCTTTGAATTTCAATAGCATGGCAAGTAGTCACTTCAAATCTTCAAATCAGTTTCTATCGTTCCAATCTTTAAGTTCATAATTATTTAGATTTAGTAATGTAATTTAGGAAGTATGAATCAGACTCTACAAAAATTTTATAAAAAAATAGAACAAAGTTGAGGATTTAGTAATCTCAGATATGTGCAGTTAAGTTGACACCAATTAGATACAATTAAATTAAAAAACTGAGTAAAATTTAATTTTGTATCACGTTAGACAACAAGTTAGATTTCAGTTAGTTTTAAGATGTCTCTCCTTATAATCAAATTTTTCAAAACATGTCAAAACAAAACTCAGAGAGGTTTGTCACGAAGCTCTGGTCACGAAGTCAATACATATGGCTTATATAGAGGACGGTCGGGTGAGGGTGGAGTGAGTGGATCAAACACATACATATATGCCTAGTCATTTTACATATGTGCCTTGTCTAATAAGGGTAAGCTTATCTTCCATTCTAATTCAATTGTGTCCACGCCTCTTATCTTCCATTCTAATTCAATTGTGTCCACGCCTTTGTCTGCTTTGAGTTCCATTTTGGATAATGCTACCTCCGATTTGCTTCAAATTGATTTGTTTGGTCTCTTGAAAGCACTCTACCTTTCTGATAATTGGGAACACGCCATTTCCTTGTTTGCCTGGTATTTGGCCGCTGATAGTACCAAACTAGACACCCAGGTTGTTGAACTAATGGTCATGATTCTTGGGAATAAGCCCAAGCCAAGCCTTTTGATGTAATGCCCATTCCCATTGAGGAGTATACCTCTATATACGCGCTTACACAACCATTATTCATATTTTTTTTCTTGTCATCACATAAACAGGAGGTTTGAGTTTTGTTTTGGTATGCTTTTAAAAATTTGATTGATAAGGAGGGACTTTTCGTCAGTTTACACTGAAAACTAACTGAAGTCTAATCTCACTGTCTAATTGATACAAAATGAAACTTTACTAATTTTAAAATCAGTTTTCTAACTTAACTTTACTTACTTGTAAAATGTGTCAACTTAGTTATTACAAAAAAATTGAGAAGAAATTTCAATTGAAGAGTTTGCATCTTAAAAAGAGTTTGCATCTTAAAAAGAATTTCAATTGAGAAGATGTTTAATTAAAGAGTTTGCATCTTAAAAAGCCTAGAGAGTAAATTTCATGTGAATTTTAATTGTTTTGAAGGTGTTTAGATTGCTGGAAGGTATATCGAGAAAAAGAGGATCAAAAATACCCATTTCATAAGATCTAACTCGGGTTTATTGTTCATTTTTCTCTCTTAGGAAAAAACCTCGATCTACTTGTGCGCCCATCGCCGGTAGAGCTGCCACCTCCGGCAAAGCCCACCGGCGACACTCCTTAATTATTTCCCCTTGTCAATACAAATATCTACGTGATTAGAAAATTTGATAGAGGTGATTTGCTTGACAAGTTTTAGGTAATGTGTGTACGAAAACTCTAGAGACCTCTCAAGAATTCATGTGAAATTACGGGTCGCTTGCTTGACAAGATTTGTGCAATTTGTGTAAGAAAACTCTAGATCAAGAACTCATCTGTAATTGGGTGAATTTAACTAATTTTCTTGGTTACATTTGACCCAATTTGTTGGGCCACTACAATAAGTTGAGTTAAACGGTGTCAATTTGTTTTCAAGTTAAGTAAAACCCCGATAATTTTTGAGATCCATCTAATATATATGATTATAATAATATTTGTTTCTTTACATTTTAATATGGATGAATCAATAATAATTTTGAATTCTTACTTTCATAACAATAATATGATATTCAAGATAATTTTTTGTGTAAAACATTACCTTTTGCAACAAAACTAATTTATTACATGCTCTTTTGATGATAGTCTTGTATTAATACAATAACATGTAACAATATGATTTATGTATTTTCTAATAGCACCAATTAGCATGCCTGTCCATACTAAATGCGGTAATTTGTTAGGTTTATTTGATTAAACATATTTTCGCATGATAATACAACTTAAAATTTTTCGATTTGAATTATACATTTTTCAATATTTTTTGTCAACCAATCTTAGACTATAATAACTTATCCCACAAACTGAATCAAACAAGGACAATATATGAATGGGAAGGACTCGACTACAAACCGTCATTCCTCTACAAATATTAGAACAGTTTGTAGCCATTGGATGGAAGAAATGAACGAATGAGATGAGAACAGAAAAAACAAATTAATTAAAAGTTGAAAATGGTCAACAGGGACAATCGTGTCTTTGGCTAAATATTTAATGTTAAATGGTCCTCAAATTAAGGAAGTGATAAATACAAATATTTTATATATACAGGTTTTGAAAAACGTTTATGCTTATTCAAAAAAAAATCAATAATGAAAGGTTCAAGGGAGATGTGTATGATCCGATGATCGGCGTTGGCGGTGAAACAAATATTAAAGGTTAGCTATATCATCCGTTTCTATTTATCTACAACTTCTTTATATATATATAGCTACATGATCATTCCATTTATGTTCTTCTGCCAACTTTTTCGTGTAT